>CM051244.1:138809216-139409216 GCA_027917425.1 Gastrophryne carolinensis
TGATTTTGGATATTTTCGCTGCCTTGGGGGGGTATTGGATGATTTGACTGATTTTGAGTGATTTTGGATATTTTCGCTGCCTTGGGGGGGTATTGGATATTTTCGCTGCCTTTGGGGGGTATTGGATGATTTGACTGATTTTGAGTGAGTTTGGATATTTTCGCTGCTTGGGGGGGTATTGGATATTTTCGCTGCCTTGGGGGGGAATTGGATGATTTGACTGATATTGAGTGATTTTGGATATTTTCGCTGCCTTGGGGGGGATATTGGATGATTTGACTGATTTTGAGTGATTTTGGATATTTTCGCTGCCTTGGGGGGGTATTGGATGATTTGACTGATTTTGAGTGAGTTTGGATATTTTCGCTGCCTTGGGGGGGGTATTGGATGATTTGACTGATATTGAGTGATTTTGGATATTTTCGCTGCCTTGGGGGGGTATTGGATGATTTGACTGATTTTGAGTGATTTTGGATATTTTCGCTGCCTTGGGGGGGTATTGGATGATTTGACTGATTTTGAGTGAGTTTGGATATTTTCGCTGCCTTGGGGGGGGTATTGGATATTTTCGCTGCCTTGGGGGGTATTGGATGATTTGACTGATTTTGAGTGATTTTGGATATTTTCGCTGCCTTGGGGGGGTATTGGATGATTTGACTGATTTTGGATATTTTCGCTGCCTTGGGGGGGTATTGGATATTTTCGCTGCCTTGGGGGGGTATTGGATGATTTGACTGATTTTGAGTGATTTTGGATATTTTCGCTGCCTTGGGGGGGGTATTGGATATTTTCGCTGCCTTGGGGGGGTATTGGATGATTTGACTGATATTGAATGATTTTGGATATTTTCGCTGCCTTGGGGGGGTATTGGATGATTTGACTGATTTTGAGTGATTTTGGATATTTTCGCTGCCTTGGGGGGGGTATTGGATGATTTGACTGATTTTGAGTGATTTTGGATATTTTCGCTGCCTTGGGGGGGTATTGGATATTTTCGCTGCCTTGGGGGGTATTGGATGATTTGACTGATTTTGAGTGAGTTTGGATATTTTCGCTGCCTTGGGGGGGTATTGGATATTTTCGCTGCCTTGGGGGGTATTGGATGATTTGACTGATATTGAGTGATTTTGGATATTTTCGCTGCCTTGGGGGGGTATTGGATGATTTCACTGATTTTGAGTGATTTTTTGATATTTTCGCTGCCTTGGGGGGGTATTGGATGATTTGACTGATTTTGAGTGAGTTTGGTTTTTTTTCGCTGCCTTGGGGGGGTATTGGATATTTTCGCTGCCTTGGGGGGGTATTGGATGATTTGACTGATATTGAGTGATTTTGGATATTTTCGCTGCCTTGGGGGGGGTATTGGATGATTTGACTGATTTTGAGTGATTTTGGATATTTTCGCTGCCTTGGGGGGGTATTGGATATTTTCGCTGCCTTTGGGGGGTATTGGATGATTTGACTGATTTTGAGTGAGTTTGGATATTTTCGCTGCCTTGGGGGGGTATTGGATATTTTCGCTGCCTTGGGGGGAATTGGATGATTTGACTGATATTGAGTGATTTTGGATATTTCGCTGCCTTGGGGGGATATTGGATGATTTGACTGATTTTGAGTGATTTTGGATATTTTCGCTGCCTTGGGGGGGTATTGGATGATTTGACTGATTTTGAGTGAGTTTGGATATTTTCGCTGCCTTGGGGGGGTATTGGATGATTTGACTGATATTGAGTGATTTTGGATATTTTCGCTGCCTTGGGGGGGTATTGGATGATTTGACTGATTTTGAGTGATTTTGGATATTTTCGTTGCCTTGGGGGGGGTATTGGATGATTTGACTGATTTTGAGTGAGTTTGGATATTTTCGCTGCCTTGGGGGGGGTATTGGATATTTTCGCTGCCTTGGGGGGTATTGGATGATTTGACTAATTTTGAGTGATTTTGGATATTTTCGCTGCCTTGGGGGGGTATTGGATGATTTGACTGATTTTGGATATTTTCGCTGCCTTGGGGGGGTATTGGATATTTTCGCTGCCTTGGGGGGGTATTGGATGATTTGACTGATTTTGAGTGATTTTGGATATTTTCGCTGCCTTGGGGGGGTATTGGATATTTTCGCTGCCTTGGGGGGGTATTGGATGATTTGACTGATATTGAATGATTTTGGATATTTTCGCTGCCTTGGGGGGTATTGGATGATTTGACTGATTTTGAGTGATTTTGGATATTTTCGCTGCCTTGGGGGGGGGGTATTGGATGATTTGACTGATTTTGAGTGATTTTGGATATTTTCGCTGCCTTGGGGGGGTATTGGATATTTTTGCTGCCTTGGGGGGGTATTGGATGATTTGACTGATTTTGAGTGAGTTTGGATATTTTCGCTGCCTTGGGGGGGTATTGGATATTTTCGCTGCCTTGGGGGGGTATTGGATGATTTGACTGATTTTGAGTGATTTTTGGATATTTTCGCTGCCTTGGGGGGGTATTGGATATTTTCGCTGCCTTGGGGGGGTATTGGATGATTTGACTGATTTTGAGTGAGTTTGGATATTTTCGCTGCCTTGGGGGGGTATTGGATATTTTCGCTGCCTTGGGGGGGTATTGGATGATTTGACTGATTTTGGATATTTTCGCTGCCTTGGGGGGGTATTGGATATTTTCGCTGCCTTGGGGGGGTATTGGATGATTTGACTGATATTGAGTGATTTTGGATATTTTCGCTGCCTTGGGGGGGTATTGGATGATTTGACTGATTTTGAGTGATTTTGGATATTTTCGCTGCCTTGGGGGGGTATTGGATATTTTCGCTGCCTTGGGGGGGTATTGGATGATTTGACTGATTTTGAGTGATTTTGGATATTTTCTCTGCCTTGGGGGGTATCGGATATTTTCGCTGCCTTGGGGGGGGTATTGGATGATTTGACTGATATTGAGTGATTTTGGATATTTTCGCTGCTTGGGGGGGTATTGGATGATTTGACTGATTTTGGATATTTTCGCTGCCTTGGGGGTATTGGATGATTTGACTGATTTTGAGTTATTTTGGATATTTTCGCTGCCTTGGGGGGGTATTGGATATTTTCGCTGCCTTGGGGGGGTATTGGATGATTTGACTGATTTTGAGTGATTTTGGATATTTTCGCTGCCTTGGGGGGGTATTGGATATTTTCGCTGCCTTGGGGGGGTATTGGATGATTTGACTGATTTTGAGTGATTTTGGATATTTTCGCTGCTTGGGGGGGGTATTGGATATTTTCGCTGCCTTGGGGGGGTATTGGATGATTTGACTGATTTTGAGTGAGTTTGGATATTTTCGCTGCCTTGGGGGGGTATTGGATATTTTCGCTGCCTTGGGGGGGTATTGGATGATTTGACTGATTTTGGATATTTTCGCTGCCTTGGGGGGGGGGGGGGTATTGGATATTTTCGCTGCCTTGGGGGGTATTGGATGATTTGACTGATTTTGAGTGAGTTTGGATATTTTCGCTACCTTGGGGGGGTATTGTATATTTTCGCTGCCTTGGGGGGGTATTGGATGATTTGACTGATATTGAGTGATTTTGGATATTTTCGCTGCCTTGGGGGGGTATTGGATGATTTGACTGATTTTGAGTGATTTTGGATATTTTCGCTGCCTTGGGGGGGTATTGGATATTTTCGCTGCCTTGGGGGGGTATTGGATGATTTGACTGATTTTGAGTGATTTTGGATATTTTCGCTGCCTTGGGGGGGTATTGGATATTTTCTCTGCCTTGGGGGGGTATTGGATGATTTGACTGATATTGAGTGATTTTGGATATTTTCGCTGCCTTGGGGGGGTATTGGATGATTTGACTGATTTTGGATATTTTCGCTGCCTTGGGGGGGGGGGGGGTATTGGATGATTTGACTGATTTTGAGTGATTTTGGATATTTTCGCTGCCTTGGGGGGGTATTGGATATTTTCGCTGCCTTGGGGGGTATTGGATGATTTGACTGATTTTGAGTGAGTTTGGATATTTTCGCTGCCTTGGGGGGGTATTGGATATTTTCGCTGCCTTGGGGGGGTATTGGATGATTTAACTGATATTGAGTGATTTTGGATATTTTCGCTGCCTTGGGGGGGTATTGGATGATTTGACTGATTTTGAGTGATTTTGGATATTTTCGCTGCCTTGGGGGGGTATTGGATATTTTCGCTGCCTTGGGGGGGTATTGGATGATTTGACTGATTTTGAGTGAGTTTGGATATTTTCGCTGCCTTGGGGGGGTATTGGATGATTTGACTGATATTGAGCGATTTTGGATATTTTCGCTGCCTTGGGGGGGTATTGGATGATTTGACTGATTTTGAGTGATTTTGGATATTTTCGCTGCCTTGGGGGGGTATTGGATGATTTGACTGATTTTGAGTGAGTTTGGATATTTTCGCTGCCTTGGGGGGGTATTGGATGATTTGACTAATTTTGAGTGATTTTGGATATTTTCGCTGCCTTGGGGGGGGTATTGGATGATTTGACTGATTTTGGATATTTTCGCTGCCTTGGGGGGTATTGGATATTTTCGCTGCCTTGGGGGGGTTTTGGATGATTTGACTGATTTTGAGTGATTTTGGATATTTTCGCTGCCTTGGGGGGGTATTGGATATTTTCGCTGCCTTGGGGGGGTATTGGATGATTTGACTGATATTGAGTGATTTTGGATATTTTCGCTGCCTTGGGGGGGTATTGGATGATTTGACTGATTTTGAGTGATTTTGGATATTTTCGCTGCCTTGGGGGGGTATTGGATGATTTGACTGATTTTGAGTGATTTTGGATATTTTCGCTGCCTTGGGGGGTATTGGATATTTTCGCTGCCTTGGGGGGGTATTGGATGATTTGACTGATTTTGAGTGAGTTTGGATATTTTCGCTGCCTTGGGGGGGGTATTGGATGATTTGACTGATTTTGAGTGATTTTGGATATTTTCGCTGCCTTGGGGGGGTATTGGATATTTTCGCTGCCTTGGGGGGTATTGGATGATTTGACTGATATTGAGTGAGTTTGGATATTTTCGCTGCCTTGGGGGGGGTATTGGATATTTTCGCTGCCTTGGGGGGGTATTGGATGATTTGACTGATTTTGGATATTTTCGCTGCCTTGGGGGGGTATTGGATATTTTCGCTGCCTTGGGGGGGTATTGGATGATTTGACTGATTTTGAGTGAGTTTGGATATTTTCGCTGCCTTGGGGGGTATTGTATATTTTCGCTGCCTTGGGGGGGGTATTGGATGATTTGACTGATATTGAGTGATTTTGGATATTTTCGCTGCCTTGGGGGGGTATTGGATGATTTGACTGATTTTGAGTGATTTTGGATATTTTCACTGCCTTGGGGGGGTATTGGATATTTTCGCTGCCTTGGGGGGGTATTGGATGATTTGACTGATTTTGAGTGATTTTGGATATTTTCGCTGCCTTGGGGGGGTATTGGATATTTTCGCTGCCTTGGGGGGGTATTGGATGATTTGACTGATATTGAGTGATTTTGGATATTTTCGCTGCCTTGGGGGGGTATTGGATGATTTGACTGATTTTGGATATTTTCGCTGCCTTGGGGGGGTATTGGATGATTTGACTGATTTTGAGTGATTTTGGATATTTTCGCTGCCTTGGGGGGGTATTGGATATTTTCGCTGCCTTGGGGGGGTATTGGATGATTTGACTGATTTTGAGTGAGTTTGGATATTTTCGCTGCCTTGGGGGGTATTGGATATTTTCGCTGCCTTGGGGGGGTATTGGATGATTTGACTGATATTGAGTGATTTGGGATATTTTCGCTGCCTTGGGGGGGTATTGGATGATTTGACTGATTTTGAGTGATTTTGGATATTTTCGCTGCCTTGGGGGGGTATTGGATATATTCGCTGCCTTGGGGGTATTGGATGATTTGACTGATTTTGAGTGAGTTTGGATATTTTCGCTGCCTTGGGGGGGTATTGGATGATTTGACTGATATTGAGTGATTTTGGATATTTTCGCTGCCTTGGGGGAGTATTGGATGATTTGACTGATTTTGAGTGATTTTGGATATTTTCGCTGCCTTGGGGGGGTATTGGATGATTTGACTGATTTTGAGTGATTTTGGATATTTTCGCTGCCTTGGGGGGGTATTGGATGATTTGACTGATTTTGAGTGAGTTTGGATATTTTCGCTGCCTTGGGGGGGTATTGGATATTTTCGCTGCCTTGGGGGGGTATTGGATGATTTGACTAATTTTAAGTGATTTTGGATATTTTTGCTGCCTTGGGGGGGTATTGGATGATTTGACTGATTTTGGATATTTTCGCTGCCTTGGGGGGGTATTGGATATTTTCGCTGCCTTTGGGGGGTATTGGATGATTTGACTGATTTTGAGTGATTTTGGATATTTTCGCTGCCTTGGGGGGTATTGGATATTTTCGCTGCCTTGGGGGGGTATTGGATGATTTGACTGATATTGAGTGATTTTGGATATTTTCGCTGCCTTGGGGGGGTATTGGATGATTTGACTGATTTTGAGTGATTTTGGATATTTTCGCTGCCTTGGGGGGGTATTGGATGATTTGACTGATTTTGAGTGATTTTGGATATTTTCGCTGCCTTGGGGGGTATTGGATATTTTCGCTGCCTTGGGGGGGGTATTGGATGATTTGACTGATTTTGAGTGAGTTTGGATATTTTCGCTGCCTTGGGGGGGTATAGGATATTTTCGCTGCCTTGGGGGGGTATTGGATGATTTGACTGATATTGAGTGATTTTGGATATTTTCGCTGCCTTGGGGGGGTATTGGATGATTTCACTGATTTTGAGTGATTTTTGATATTTTCGCTGCCTTGGGGGGGTATTGGATGATTTGACTGATTTTGAGTGAGTTTGGATATTTTTGCTGCCTTGGGGGGTATTGGATATTTTCGCTGCCTTGGGGGGGTATTGGATGATTTGACTGATATTGAGTGATTTTGGATATTTTCGCTGCCTTGGGGGGGTATTGGATGATTTGACTGATTTTGAGTGATTTTGGATATTTTTGCTGCCTTGGGGGGGTATTGGATATTTTCGCTGCCTTGGGGGGGTATTGGATGATTTGACTGATTTTGAGTGATTTTGGATATTTTCGCTGCCTTGGGGGGGTATTGGATATTTTCGCTGCCTTGGGGGGGTATTGGATGATTTGACTGATATTGAGTGATTTTGGATATTTTCGCTGCCTTGGGGGGGGTATTGGATGATTTGACTAATTTTGAGTGATTTTGGATATTTTCGCTGCCTTGGGGGGGTATTGGATGATTTGACTGATTTTGAGGGATTTTGGATATTTTCGCTGCCTTGGGGGGGTATTGGATGATTTGACTGATTTTGAGTGATTTTGGATATTTTCGCTGCCTTGGGGGGGTATTGGATATTTTCGCTGCCTTGGGGGGGGGTATTGGATGATTTGACTGATTTTGAGTGATTTTGGATATTTTCGCTGCCTTGGGGGGGGGGGTATTGGATGATTTGACTGATTTTGAGAGATTTTGGATATTTTCGCTGCCTTGGGGGGGTATTGGATGATTTGACTGATTTTGAGGGATTTTGGATATTTTCGCTGCCTTGGGGGGGTATTGGATATTTTCGCTGCCTTGGGGGGGTATTGGATGATTTGACTGATTTTGAGTGATTTTGGATATTTTCGCTGCCTTGGGGGGGTATTGGATATTTTCGCTGCCTTGGGGGGGTATTGGATGATTTGACTGATTTTGAGTGAGTTTGGATATTTTCGCTGCCTTGGGGGGGTATTGGATATTTTCGCTGCCTTGGGGGGGTATTGGATGATTTGACTGATATTGAGTGATTTTGGATATTTTCGCTGCCTTGGGGGGGTATTGGATGATTTGACTGATTTTGAGTGAGTTTGGATATTTTCGCTGCCTTGGGGGGGTATTGGATATTTTCGCTGCCTTGGGGGGGTATTGGATGATTTGACTGATATTGAGTGATTTTGGATATTTTCGCTGCCTTGGGGGGTATTGGATGATTTGACTGATTTTGAGTGATTTTGGATATTTTCGCTGCCTTGGGGGGGTATTGGATGATTTGACTGATTTTGAGTGATTTTGGATATTTTCGTTGCCTTGGGGGGGTATTGGATGATTTGACTGATTTTGAGTGATTTTGGATATTTTCGCTGCCTTGGGGGGGTATTGGATATTTTCGCTGCCTTGGGGGGGTATTGGATGATTTGACTGATTTTGAGTGATTTTGGATATTTTCGCTGCCTTGGCGGGGGGGGGGGGGGGGGATTGGATGATTTGACTGATTTTGAGTGATTTTGGATATTTTCGCTGCCTTGGGGGGGTATTGGATATTTTCGCTGCCTTGGGGGGGTATTGGATGATTTGACTGATTTTGAGTGATTTTGGATATTTTCTCTGCCTTGGGGGGTATCGGATATTTTCGCTGCCTTGGGGGGGTATTGGATGATTTGACTGATATTGAGTGATTTTGGATATTTTCGCTGCCTTGGGGGGGTATTGGATGATTTGACTGATTTTGGATATTTTCGCTGCCTTGGGGGTATTGGATGATTTGACTGATTTTGAGTTATTTTGGATATTTTCGCTGCCTTGGGGGGGTATTGGATATTTTCGCTGCCTTGGGGGGGTATTGGATGATTTGACTGATTTTGAGTGATTTTGGATATTTTCGCTGCCTTGGGGGGGTATTGGATATTTTCGCTGCCTTGGGGGGGTATTGGATGATTTGACTGATTTTGAGTGATTTTGGATATTTTCGCTGCCTTGGGGGGGTATTGGATATTTTCGCTGCCTTGGGGGGGTATTGGATGATTTGACTGATTTTGAGTGAGTTTGGATATTTTCGCTGCCTTGGGGGGGTATTGGATATTTTCGCTGCCTTGGGGGGGTATTGGATGATTTGACTGATTTTGGATATTTTCGCTGCCTTGGGGGGGGGGGTATTGGATATTTTCGCTGCCTTGGGGGGTATTGGATGATTTGACTGATTTTGAGTGAGTTTGGATATTTTCGCTACCTTGGGGGGGTATTGTATATTTTCGCTGCCCTTGGGGGGGTATTGGATGATTTGACTGATATTGAGTGATTTTGGATATTTCGCTGCCTTGGGGGGGGTATTGGATGATTTGACTGATTTTGAGTGATTTTGGATATTTTCGCTGCCTTGGGGGGGTATTGGATATTTTCGCTGCCTTGGGGGGGTATTGGATGATTTGACTGATTTTGAGTGATTTTGGATATTTTCGCTGCCTTGGGGGGGTATTGGATATTTTCTCTGCCTTGGGGGGGTATTGGATGATTTGACTGATATTGAGTGATTTTGGATATTTTCGCTGCCTTGGGGGGGTATTGGATTATTTGACTGATTTTGGATATTTTCGCTGCCTTGGGGGGGGGGGGGGGTATTGGATGATTTGACTGATTTTGAGTGATTTTGGATATTTTCGCTGCCTGGGGGGGTATTGGATATTTTCGCTGCCTGGGGGGGTATTGGATGATTTGACTGATTTTGGATATTTTCGCTGCCTTGGGGGAGTATTGGATGATTTGACTGATTTTGAGTGATTTTGGATATTTTCGCTGCCTTGGGGGGGGGTATTGGATGATTTGACTGATTTGAGTGAGTTTGGATATTTTCGCTGCCTTGGGGGGGTATTGGATATTTTCGCTGCCTTGGGGGGGTATTGGATGATTTAACTGATATTGAGTGATTTTGGATATTTTCGCTGCCTTGGGGGGTATTGGATGATTTGACTGATTTGAGTGATTTTGGATATTTTCGCTGCCTTGGGGGGGTATTGGATATTTTCGCTGCCTTGGGGGGGTATTGGATGATTTGACTGATTTTGAGTGAGTTTGGATATTTTCGCTGCCTTGGGGGGGTATTGGATGATTTGACTGATATTGAGCGATTTTGGATATTTTCGCTGCCTTGGGGGGGTATTGGATGATTTGACTGATTTTGAGTGATTTTGGATATTTTCGCTGCCTTGGGGGGTATTGGATGATTGACTGATTTGAGTGAGTTTGGATATTTCGCTGCCTCTGGGGGGGTATTGGATGATTTGACTAATTTGAGTGATTTTGGATATTTTCGCTGCCTTGGGGGGGGTATTGGATGATTTGACTGATTTTGGATATTTTCGCTGCCTTGGGGGGTATTGGATATTTTCGCTGCCTTGGGGGGGTTTGGATGATTTGACTGATTTTGAGTGATTTTGGATATTTTCGCTGCCTTGGGGGGGTATTGGATATTTTCGCTGCCTTGGGGGGGTATTGGATGATTTGACTGATATTGAGTGATTTTGGATATTTTCGCTGCCTTGGGGGGGTATTGGATGATTTGACTGATTTTGAGTGATTTTGGATATTTTCGCTGCCTTGGGGGGGTATTGGATGATTTGACTGATTTTGAGTGATTTTGGATATTTTCGCTGCCTTGGGGGGTATTGGATATTTTCGCTGCCTTGGGGGGGTATTGGATGATTTGACTGATTTTGAGTGAGTTTGGATATTTTCGCTGCCTTGGGGGGGGTATTGGATGATTTGACTGATTTTGAGTGATTTTGGATATTTTCGCTGCCTTGGGGGGGTATTGGATATTTTCGCTGCCTTGGGGGGTATTGGATGATTTGACTGATATTGAGTGAGTTTGGATATTTCGCTGCCTTGGGGGGGTATTGGATATTTTCGCTGCCTTGGGGGGGTATTGGATGATTTGACTGATTTTGGATATTTTCGCTGCCTTGGGGGGGTATTGGATATTTTCGCTGCCTTGGGGGGGTATTGGATGATTTGACTGATTTGAGTGAGTTTGGATATTTTCGCTGCCTTGGGGGGTATTGTATATTTTCGCTGCCTTGGGGGGGGTATTGGATGATTTGACTGATATTGAGTGATTTTGGATATTTTCGCTGCCTTGGGGGGGTATTGGATGATTTGACTGATTTTGAGTGATTTTGGATATTTTCGCTGCCTTGGGGGGGGGTATTGGATATTTTCGCTGCCTTGGGGGGGTATTGGATGATTTGACTGATTTTGAGTGATTTTGGATATTTTCGCTGCCTTGGGGGGGTATTGGATATTTTCGCTGCCTTGGGGGGGTATTGGATGATTGACTGATATTGAGTGATTTTGGATATTTTCGCTGCCTTGGGGGGGTATTGGATGATTTGACTGATTTTGGATATTTTCGCTGCCTTGGGGGGGTATTGGATGATTTGACTGATTTTGAGTGATTTTGGATATTTTCGCTGCCTTGGGGGGGTATTGGATATTTTCGCTGCCTTGGGGGGGTATTGGATGATTTGACTGATTTTGAGTGAGTTTGGATATTTTCGCTGCCTTGGGGGGTATTGGATATTTTCGCTGCCTTGGGGGGGTATTGGATGATTTGACTGATATTGAGTGATTTGGGATATTTTCGCTGCCTTGGGGGGGTATTGGATGATTTGACTGATTTTGAGTGATTTTGGATATTTTCGCTGCCTTGGGGGGGTATTGGATATATTCGCTGCCTTGGGGGTATTGGATGATTTGACTGATTTTGAGTGAGTTTGGATATTTTCGCTGCCTTGGGGGGGTATTGGATGATTTGACTGATATTGAGTGATTTTGGATATTTTCGCTGCCTTGGGGGGTATTGGATGATTTGACTGATTTTGAGTGATTTTGGATATTTTCGCTGCTGGGGGGGTATTGGATGATTTGACTGATTTTGAGTGATTTTGGATATTTTCGCTGCCTTGGGGGGGTATTGGATGATTTGACTGATTTTGAGTGAGTTTGGATATTTTCGCTGCCTTGGGGGGGTATTGGATATTTTCGCTGCCTTGGGGGGGTATTGGATGATTTGACTAATTTTAAGTGATTTTGGATATTTTTGCTGCCTTGGGGGGGTATTGGATGATTTGACTGATTTTGGATATTTTCGCTGCCTTGGGGGGGTATTGGATATTTTCGCTGCCTTTGGGGGGTATTGGATGATTTGACTGATTTTGAGTGATTTTGGATATTTTCGCTGCCTTGGGGGGTATTGGATATTTTCGCTGCCTTGGGGGGGTATTGGATGATTTGACTGATATTGAGTGATTTGGATATTTTCGCTGCCTTGGGGGGGTATTGGGATGATTTGACTGATTTTGGGGTAGTGATTTTGGATATTTTCGCTGCCTTGGGGGGGTATTGGATGATTTGACTGATTTGAGTGATTTTGGATATTTTCGCTGCCTTGGGGGGTATTGGATATTTTCGCTGCCTTGGGGGGGGTATTGGATGATTTGACTGATTTTGAGTGAGTTTGGATATTTTCGCTGCCTTGGGGGGTATAGGATATTTTCGCTGCCTTGGGGGGGTATTGGATGATTTGACTGATATTGAGTGATTTTGGATATTTTCGCTGCCTTGGGGGGGTATTGGATGATTTCACTGATTTTGAGTGATTTTTGATATTTTCGCTGCCTTGGGGGGGTATTGGATGATTTGACTGATTTTGAGTGAGTTTGGATATTTTTGCTGCCTTGGGGGGTATTGGATATTTTCGCTGCCTTGGGGGGGTATTGGATGATTTGACTGATATTGAGTGATTTGGATATTTTCGCTGCCTTGGGGGGGTATTGGATGATTTGACTGATTTTGAGTGATTTTGGATATTTTTGCTGCCTTGGGGGGTATTGGATATTTTCGCTGCCTTGGGGGGGTATTGGATGATTTGACTGATTTTGAGTGAGTTTGGATATTTTCGCTGCCTTGGGGGGGGTATTGGATATTTTCGCTGCCTTGGGGGGGTATTGGATGATTTGACTGATATTGAGTGATTTTGGATATTTTCGCTGCCTTGGGGGGGGTATTGGATGATTTGACTAATTTTGAGTGATTTTGGATATTTTCGCTGCCTTGGGGGGGTATTGGATGATTTGACTGATTTTGAGGGATTTTGGATATTTTCGCTGCCTTGGGGGGGTATTGGATGATTTGACTGATTTTGAGTGATTTTGGATATTTTCGCTGCCTTGGGGGGTATTGGATATTTTCGCTGCCTTGGGGGGGGGGTATTGGATGATTTGACTGATTTTGAGTGATTTTGGATATTTTCGCTGCCTTGGGGGGGGGGTATTGGATGATTTGACTGATTTTGAGAGATTTTGGATATTTTCGCTGCCTTGGGGGGGTATTGGATGATTTTGACTGATTTTGAGGGATTTTGGATATTTTCGCTGCCTTGGGGGGGTATTGGATATTTTCGCTGCCTTGGGGGGGTATTGGATGATTTGACTGATTTTGAGTGATTTTGGATATTTTCGCTGCCTTGGGGGGGTATTGGATATTTTCGCTGCTTGGGGGGGTATTGGATGATTTGACTGATTTTGAGTGAGTTTGGATATTTTCGCTGCCTTGGGGGGGTATTGGATATTTTCGCTGCCTTGGGGGGGTATTGGATGATATTTGACTGATATTGAGTGATTTTGGATATTTTCGCTGCCTTGGGGGGTATTGGATGATTTGACTGATTTTGAGTGAGTTTGGATATTTTCGCTGCCTTGGGGGGTATTGATATTTCGCTTGGGGGGTATTGGATGATTGACTGATATTGAGTGATTTTGGATATTTTCGCTGCCTTGGGGGGTATTGGATGATTTGACTGATTTTGAGTGATTTTGGATATTTTCGCTGCCTTGGGGGGGTATTGGATGATTTGACTGATTTTGAGTGATTTTGGATATTTTCGCTTGCCTTGGGGGGGTATGGATGATTTGACTGATTTTGAGTGATTTTGGATATTTTCGCTGCCTTGGGGGGGTATTGGATATTTTCGCTGCCTTGGGGGGGTATTGGATGATTTGACTGATTTTGAGTGATTTTGGATATTTTCGCTGCCTGGCGGGGGGGGGGGGGATTGGATGATTTGACTGATTTTGAGTGATTTTGGATATTTTCGCTGCCTTGGGGGGTATGGATATTTCGCTGCCTTGGGGGGGTATTGGATGATTTGACTATTTTGAGTGATTTTGGATATTTTCGCTGCCTTGGGGGGTATTGGATGATTTGACTGATTTGAGGGATTTTGGATATTTTCGCTGCCTTGGGGGGGTATTGGATGATTTGACTGATTTTTGAGTGATTTTGGATATTTCGCTGCCTTGGGGGGGTATTGGATATTTTCGGCTGCCTTGGGGGGGTATTGGATATTTTCGCTGCCTTGGGGGGGTATTGGATGATTTGACTGATTTTGAGTGATTTTGGATATTTTCGCTGCCTTGGGGGGGTATTGGATATTTTCGCTGCCTTGGGGGGGTATTGGATGATTTGACTGATATTGAGTGATTTTGGATATTTTCGCTGCCTTGGGGGGGTATTGGATGATTTGACTGATTTTGAGTGATTTTGGATATTTTCGCTGCCTTGGGGGGGTATTGGATGATTTGACTGATTTTGAGTGATTTTGGATATTTTCGCTGCCTTGGGGGGGTATTGGATATTTTCGCTGCCTTGGGGGGGTATTGGATGATTTGACTGATTTTGAGTGAGTTTGGATATTTTCGCTGCCTTGGGGGGGTATTGGATATTTTCGCTGCCTTGGGGGGGTATTGGATGATTTGACTGATATTGAGTGATTTTGGATATTTTCGCTGCCTTGGGGGGGTATTGGATGATTTCACTGATTTTGAGTGATTTTTGATATTTTCGCTGCCTTGGGGGGGTATTGGATGATTTGACTGATTTTGAGTGAGTTTGGATATTTTCGCTGCCTTGGGGGGTATTGGATATTTTCGCTGCCTTGGGGGGGTATTGGATGATTTGACTGATATTGAGTGATTTTGGATATTTTCGCTGCCTTGGGGGGGTATTGGATGATTTGACTGATTTTGGAGTGATTTTGGATATTTTCGCTGCCTTGGGGGGGTATTGGATATTTTCGCTGCCTTGGGGGGGTATTGGATGATTTGACTGATTTTGAGTGAGTTTGGATATTTTCGCTGCCTTGGGGGGGGTATTGGATATTTTCGCTGCCTTGGGGGGGTATTGGATGATTTGACTGATATTGAGTGATTTTGGATATTTTCGCTGCCTTGGGGGGGTATTGGATGATTTGACTGATTTTGAGTGATTTTGGATATTTTCGCTGCCTTGGGGGGGTATTGGATGATTTGACTGATTTTGAGTGAGTTTGGATATTTTCGCTGCCTTGGGGGGGTATTGGATGATTTGACTGATATTGAGTGATTTTGGATATTTTCGCTGCCTTGGGGGGGTATTGGATGATTTGACTGATTTTGAGTGATTTTGGATATTTTCGCTGCCTTGGGGGGGTATTGGATGATTTGACTGATTTTGAGTGATTTTGGATATTTTCGCTGCCTTGGGGGGGGTATTGGATGATTTGACTGATTTTGAGTGAGTTTGGATATTTTCGCTGCCTTGGGGGGTATTGGATATTTTCGCTGCCTTGGGGGGGTATTGGATGATTTGACTAATTTGAGTGATTTTGGATATTTTCGCTGCCTTGGGGGGGTATTGGATGATTTGACTGATTTTGGATATTTTCGCTGCCTTGGGGGGGTATTGGATATTTTCGCTGCCTTGGGGGGGTATTGGATGATTTGACTGATTTTGAGCGATTTTGGATATTTTCGCTGCCTTGGGGGGGTATTGGATATTTTCGCTGCCTTGGGGGGGTATTGGATGATTTGACTGATATTGAGTGATTTTGGATATTTTCGCTGCCTTGGGGGGGTATTGGATGATTTGACTGATTTTGAGTGATTTTGGATATTTTCGCTGCCTTGGGGGGGTATTAGATATTTTCGCTGCCTTGGGGGGGTATTGGATGATTTGACTGATTTTGAGTGATTTTGGATATTTTCGCTGCCTTGGGGGGGGTATTGGATATTTTCGCTGCCTTGGGGGGGAATTGGATGATTTGACTGATATTGAGTGATTTTGGATATTTTCGCTGCCTTGGGGGGGGTATTGGATGATTTGACTGATTTTGGATATTTTCGCTGCCTTGGGGGGGTATTGGATGATTTGACTGATTTTGAGTTATTTTGGATATTTTCGCTGCCTTGGGGGGGTATTGGATATTTTCGCTGCCTTGGGGGGGGTATTGGATGATTTGACTGATTTTGAGTGAGTTTGGATATTTTCGCTGCCTTGGGGGGGTATTGGATGATTTGACTGATTTTGAGTGATTTTGGATATTTTCGCTGCCTTGGGGGGGTATTGGATATTTTCGCTGCCTTGGGGGGGGTATTGGATGATTTGACTGATTTTGAGTGAGTTTGGATATTTTCGCTGCCTTGGGGGGGTATTGGATATTTTCGCTGCCTTGGGGGGTATTGGATGATTTGACTGATTTTGGATATTTTCGCTGCCTTGGGAGGGGTATTGGATATTTTCGCTGCCTTGGGGGGGTATTGGATGATTTGACTGATTTTGAGTGAGTTTGGATATTTTCGCTGCCTTGGGGGGGTATTGTATATTTTCGCTGCCTTGGGGGGGTATTGGATGATTTGACTGATATTGAGTGATTTTGGATATTTTCGCTGCCTTGGGGGGGTATTGGATGATTTGACTGATTTTGAGTGATTTTGGATATTTTCGCTGCCTTGGGGGGGTATTGGATATTTTCGCTGCCTTGGGGGGGTATTGGATGATTTGACTGATTTTGAGTGATTTTGGATATTTTCGCTGCCTTGGGGGGGTATTGGATATTTTCGCTGCCTTGGGGGGGTATTGGATGATTTGACTGATATTGAGTGATTTTGGATATTTTCGCTGCCTTGGGGGGGTATTGGATGATTTGACTGATTTTGGATATTTTCGCTGCCTTGGGGGGGTATTGGATGATTTGACTGATTTTGAGTGATTTTGGATATTTTCGCTGCCTTGGGGGGGTATTGGATGATTTGACTGATTTTGAGTGAGTTTGGATATTTTCGCTGCCTTGGGGGGGTATTGGATATTTTCGCTGCCTTGGGGGGGTATTGGATGATTTGACTGATATTGAGTGATTTTGGATATTTTCGCTGCCTTGGGGGGTATTGGATGATTTGACTGATTTTGAGTGATTTTGGATATTTTCGCTGCCTTGGGGGGGTATTGGATATTTTCGCTGCCTTGGGGGGGTATTGGATGATTTGACTGATTTTGAGTGATTTTGGATATTTTCGCTGCCTTGGGGGGGTATTGGATGATTTGACTGATTTTGAGTGATTTTGGATATTTTCGCTGCCTTGGGGGGGTATTGGATGATTTGACTGATTTTGAGTGATTTTGGATATTTTCGCTGCCTTGGGGGGGTATTGGATGATTTGACTGATTTTGAGTGAGTTTGGATATTTTCGCTGCCTTGGGGGGGTATTGGATATTTTCGCTGCTTGGGGGGGTATTGGATGATTTGACTAATTTTGAGTGATTTTGGATATTTTCGCTGCCTTGGGGGGGTATTGGATGATTTGACTGATTTTGGATATTTTCGCTGCCTTGGGGGGTATTGGATATTTTCGCTGCCTTGGGGGGGGTTTTGGATGATTTGACTGATTTTGAGTGATTTTGAATATTTTCGCTGCCTTGGGGGGGTATTGGATATTTTCGCTGCCTTGGGGGGGTATTGGATGATTTGACTGATATTGAGTGATTTTGGATATTTTCGCTGCCTTGGGGGGGTATTGGATGATTTGACTGATTTTGGATATTTTCGCTGCCTTGGGGGGGTATTGGATGATTTGACTGATTTTGAGTGATTTTGGATATTTTCGCTGCCTTGGGGGGGTATTGGATATTTTCGCTGCCTTGGGGGGGTATTGGATGATTTGACTGATTTTGAGTGAGTTTGGATATTTTCGCTGCCTTGGGGGGGTATTGGATGATTTGACTGATATTGAGTGATTTTGGATATTTTCGCTGCCTTGGGGGGGTATTGGATGATTTGACTGATTTTGAGTGATTTTGGATATTTTCGCTGCCTTGGGGGGTATTGGATGATTTGACTGATTTTGAGTGAGTTTGGATATTTTCGCTGCCTTGGGGGGGTATTGGATATTTTCGCTGCCTTGGGGGGGTATTGGATGATTTGACTAATTTTGAGTGATTTTGGATATTTTCGCTGCCTTGGGGGGGGTATTGGATGATTTGACTGATTTTGGATATTTTCGCTGCCTTGGGGGGTATTGGATATTTTCGCTGCCTTGGGGGGGTATTGGATGATTTGACTGATTTTGAGTGATTTTGGATATTTTCGCTGCCTTGGGGGGGTATTGGATATTTTCGCTGCCTTGGGGGGGGGTATTGGATGATTTGACTGATATTGAGTGATTTTGGATATTTTCGCTGCCTTGGGGGGGTATTGGATGATTTGACTGATTTTGGATATTTTCGCTGCCTTGGGGGGGTATTGGATGATTTGACTGATTTTGAGTGATTTTGGATATTTTCGCTGCCTTGGGGGGTATTGGATATTTTCGCTGCCTTGGGGGGGTATTGGATGATTTGACTGATTTTGAGTGAGTTTGGATATTTTCGCTGCCTTGGGGGGGTATTGGATATTTTCGCTGCCTTGGGGGGGTATTGGATGATTTGACTGATTTTGAGTGATTTTGGATATTTTCGCTGCCTTTGGGGGGGTATTGGATATTTTGCTGCCTTGGGGGGGTATTGGATGATTTGACTGATTTTGAGTGAGTTTGGATATTTTCGCTGCCTTAGGGGGGTATTGGATATTTTCGCTGCCTTGGGGGGGTATTGGATGATTTGACTGATTTTGGATATTTTCGCTGCCTTGGGGGGGTATTGGATATTTTCGCTGCCTTGGGGGGGTATTGGATGATTTGACTGATTTTGAGTGAGTTTGGATATTTTCGCTGCCTTGGGGGGTATTGTATATTTTCGCTGCCTTGGGGGGGTACTGGATGATTTGACTGATATTGAGTGATTTTGGATATTTTCGCTGCCTTGGGGGGGTATTGGATGATTTGACTGATTTTGAGTGATTTTGGATATTTTCGCTGCCTTGGGGGGGGTATTGGATATTTTCGCTGCCTTGGGGGGGTATTGGATGATTTGACTGATTTTGAGAGAGTTTGGATATTTTCGCTGCCTTGGGGGGGTATTGGATATTTTCGCTGCCTTGGGGGGGTATTGGATGATTTGACTGATATTGAGTGATTTTGGATATTTTCGCTGCCTTGGGGGGGTATTGGATGATTTGACTGATTTTGAGTGATTTTGGATATTTTCGCTGCCTTGGGGGGGTATTGGATATTTTCGCTGCCTTGGGGGGGTATTGGATGATTTGACTGATTTTGAGTGAGTTTGGATATTTTCGCTGCCTTGGGGGGTATTGGATGATTTGACTGATATTGAGTGATTTTGGATATTTTCGCTGCCTTGGGGGGGTATTGGATGATTTGACTGATTTTGAGTGATTTTGGATATTTTCGCTGCCTTGGGGGGGGGGGTATTGGATGATTTGACTGATTTTGAGTGATTTTGGATATTTTCGCTGCCTTGGGGGGGTATTGGATGATTTGACTGATATTGAGTGATTTTGGATATTTTCGCTGCCTTGGGGGGGTATTGGATGATTTGACTGATTTTGAGTGATTTTGGATATTTTCGCTGCCTTGGGGGGGTATTGGATATTTTCGCTGCCTTGGGGGGGTATTGGATGATTTGACTGATTTTGAGTGAGTTTGGATATTTTCGCTGCCTTGGGGGGGTATTGGATGATTTGACTGATATTGAGTGATTTTGGATATTTTCGCTGCCTTGGGGGGGTATTGGATGATTTGACTGATTTTGAGTGATTTTGGATATTTTCGCTGCCTTGGGGGGGGGGGGTATTGGATGATTTGACTGATTTTGAGTGATTTTGGATATTTTCGCTGCCTTGGGGGGGTATTGGATGATTTGACTGATTTTGAGTGAGTTTGGATATTTTCGCTGCCTTGGGGGGGTATTGGATATTTTCGCTGCCTTGGGGGGGTATTGGATGATTTGACTGATTTTGAGTGATTTTGGATATTTTCGCTGCCTTGGGGGGGGGTATTGGATGATTTGACTGATTTTGAGAGATTTTGGATATTTTCGCTGCCTTGGGGGGGTATTGGATGATTTGACTGATTTTGAGGTATTTTGGATATTTTCGCTGCCTTGGGGGGGTATTGGATATTTTCGCTGCCTTGGGGGGGGTATTGGATGATTTGACTGATTTTGAGTGATTTTGGATAT
Source organism: Gastrophryne carolinensis (assembly GCA_027917425.1). Lineage (NCBI taxonomy): Eukaryota > Metazoa > Chordata > Amphibia > Anura > Microhylidae > Gastrophryne > Gastrophryne carolinensis. The sequence continues at coordinate 138,829,466 of CM051244.1, forward strand.
TTTCGCTGCCTTGGGGGGGTATTGGATATTTTCGCTGCCTTGGGGGGGTATTGGATGATTTGACTGATTTTGAGTGAGTTTGGATATTTTCGCTGCCTTGGGGGGGTATTGGATATTTTCGCTGCCTTGGGGGGGGTATTGGATGATTTGACTGATATTGAGTGATTTTGGATATTTTCGCTGCCTTGGGGGGGTATTGGATGATTTGACTGATTTTGAGTGAGTTTGGATATTTTCGCTGCCTTGGGGGGGTATTGGATATTTTCGCTGCCTTGGGGGGGTATTGGATGATTTGACTGATATTGAGTGATTTTGGATATTTTCGCTGCCTTGGGGGGTATTGGATGATTTGACTGATTTTGAGTGATTTTGGATATTTTCGCTGCCTTGGGGGGGTATTGGATGATTTGACTGATTTTGAGTGATTTTGGATATTTTCGTTGCCTTGGGGGGGTATTGGATGATTTGACTGATTTTGAGTGATTTTGGATATTTTCGCTGCCTTGGGGGGGTATTGGATATTTCGCTGCCTTGGGGGGGTATTGGATGATTTGACTGATTTTGAGTGATTTTGGATATTTTCGCTGCCTTGGCGGGGGGGGGGGGGATTGGATGATTTGACTGATTTTGAGTGATTTTGGATATTTTCGCTGCCTTGGGGGGGTATTGGATATTTTCGCTGCCTTGGGGGGGTATTGGATGATTTGACTAATTTTGAGTGATTTTGGATATTTTCGCTGCCTTGGGGGTTTATTGGATGATTTGACTGATTTTGAGGGATTTTGGATATTTTCGCTGCCTTGGGGGGGTATTGTGATTTGACTGATTTTGAGTGATTTTGGATATTTTCGCTGCCTTGGGGGGGTATTGGATATTTTCGCTGCCTTGGGGGGGTATTGGATGATTTGACTGATTTTGAGTGATTTTGGATATTTTCGCTGCCTTGGGGGGGTATTGGATATTTTCGCTGCCTTGGGGGGGTATTGGATGATTTGACTGATATTGAGTGATTTTGGATATTTTCGCTGCCTTGGGGGGGTATTGGATGATTTGACTGATTTTGAGTGATTTTGGATATTTTCGCTGCCTTGGGGGGGTATTGGATGATTTGACTGATTTTGAGTGATTTTGGATATTTTCGCTGCCTTGGGGGGGTATTGGATATTTTCGCTGCCTTGGGGGGGTATTGGATGATTTGACTGATTTTGAGTGAGTTTGGATATTTTCGCTGCCTTGGGGGGGTATTGGATATTTTCGCTGCCTTGGGGGGGTATTGGATGATTTGACTGATTTTGAGTGAGTTTGGATATTTTCGCTGCCTTGGGGGGGTATTGGATATTTTCGCTGCCTTGGGGGGGTATTGGATGATTTGACTGATATTGAGTGATTTTGGATATTTTCGCTGCCTTGGGGGGGTATTGGATGATTTCACTGATTTTGAGTGATTTTTGATATTTTCGCTGCCTTGGGGGGGTATTGGATGATTTGACTGATTTTGAGTGAGTTTGGATATTTTCGCTGCCTTGGGGGGTATTGGATATTTTCGCTGCCTTGGGGGGGGTATTGGATGATTTGACTGATATTGAGTGATTTTGGATATTTTCGCTGCCTTGGGGGGGTATTGGATGATTTGACTGATTTTGAGTGATTTTGGATATTTTCGCTGCCTTGGGGGGGTATTGGATATTTTCGCTGCCTTGGGGGGGTATTGGATGATTTGACTGATTTTGAGTGAGTTTGGATATTTTCGCTGCCTTGGGGGGGTATTGGATATTTTCGCTGCCTTGGGGGGGTATTGGATGATTTGACTGATATTGAGTGATTTTGGATATTTTCGCTGCCTTGGGGGGGTATTGGATGATTTGACTGATTTTGAGTGATTTTGGATATTTTCGCTGCCTTGGGGGGGTATTGGATGATTGACTGATTTTGAGTGAGTTTGGATATTTTCGCTGCCTTGGGGGGGTATTGGATGATTTGACTGATATTGAGTGATTTTGGATATTTTCGCTGCCTTGGGGGGGTATTGGATGATTTGACTGATTTTGAGTGATTTTGGATATTTCGCTGCCTTGGGGGGGTATTGGATGATTTGACTGATTTTGAGTGATTTTGGATATTTTCGCTGCCTTGGGGGGGTATTGGATGATTTGACTGATTTTGAGTGAGTTTGGATATTTTCGCTGCCTTGGGGGGTATTGGATATTTTCGCTGCCTTGGGGGGGTATTGGATGATTTGACTAATTTTGAGTGATTTTGGATATTTTCGCTGCCTTGGGGGGGTATTGGATGATTTGACTGATTTTGGATATTTTCGCTGCCTTGGGGGGTATTGGATATTTTCGCTGCCTTGGGGGGGTATTGGATGATTTGACTGATTTTGAGCGATTTTGGATATTTTCGCTGCCTTGGGGGGGTATTGGATATTTTCGCTGCCTTGGGGGGGTATTGGATGATTTGACTGATATTGAGTGATTTTGGATATTTTCGCTGCCTTGGGGGGGTATTGGATGATTTGACTGATTTTGAGTGATTTTGGATATTTTCGCTGCCTTGGGGGGGTATTAGATATTTTCGCTGCCTTGGGGGGGTATTGGATGATTTGACTGATTTTGAGTGATTTTGGATATTTTCGCTGCCTTGGGGGGGGTATTGGATATTTTCGCTGCCTTGGGGGGGAATTGGATGATTTGACTGATATTGAGTGATTTTGGATATTTTCGCTGCCTTGGGGGGGTATTGGATGATTTGACTGATTTTGGATATTTTCGCTGCCTTGGGGGGGTATTGGATGATTTGACTGATTTTGAGTTATTTTGGATATTTTCGCTGCCTTGGGGGGGTATTGGATATTTTCGCTGCCTTGGGGGGGTATTGGATGATTTGACTGATTTTGAGTGAGTTTGGATATTTTCGCTGCCTTGGGGGGGTATTGGATGATTTGACTGATTTTGAGTGATTTTGGATATTTTCGCTGCCTTGGGGGGGTATTGGATATTTTCGCTGCCTTGGGGGGGTATTGGATGATTTGACTGATTTTGAGTGAGTTTGGATATTTTCGCTGCCTTGGGGGGGTATTGGATATTTTCGCTGCCTTGGGGGGTATTGGATGATTTGACTGATTTTGGATATTTTCGCTGCCTTGGGAGGGGTATTGGATATTTTCGCTGCCTTGGGGGGGTATTGGATGATTTGACTGATTTTGAGTGAGTTTGGATATTTTCGCTGCCTTGGGGGGGTATTGTATATTTTCGCTGCCTTGGGGGGGTATTGGATGATTTGACTGATATTGAGTGATTTTGGATATTTTCGCTGCCTTGGGGGGGTATTGGATGATTTGACTGATTTTGAGTGATTTTGGATATTTTCGCTGCCTTGGGGGGGTATTGGATATTTTCGCTGCCTTGGGGGGGTATTGGATGATTTGACTGATTTTGAGTGATTTTGGATATTTTCGCTGCCTTGGGGGGGTATTGGATATTTTCGCTGCCTTGGGGGGGTATTGGATGATTTGACTGATATTGAGTGATTTTGGATATTTTCGCTGCCTTGGGGGGGTATTGGATGATTTGACTGATTTTGGATATTTTCGCTGCCTTGGGGGGGTATTGGATGATTTGACTGATTTTGAGTGATTTGAATATTTTCGCTGCCTTGGGGGGTATTGGATGATTTGACTGATTTTGAGTGAGTTTGGATATTTTCGCTGCCTTGGGGGGGTATTGGATATTTTCGCTGCCTTGGGGGGGTATTGGATGATTTGACTGATATTGAGTGATTTTGGATATTTTCGCTGCCTTGGGGGGTATTGGATGATTTGACTGATTTTGAGTGATTTTGGATATTTTCGCTGCCTTGGGGGGGTATTGGATATTTTCGCTGCCTTGGGGGGGTATTGGATGATTTGACTGATTTTGAGTGATTTTGGATATTTTCGCTGCCTTGGGGGGGGTATTGGATGATTTGACTGATTTTGAGTGATTTTGGATATTTTCGCTGCCTTGGGGGGGGTATTGGATATTTTCGCTGCCTTGGGGGGGTATTGGATGATTTGACTGATTTTGAGTGAGTTTGGATATTTTCGCTGCCTTGGGGGGGTATTGGATGATTTGACTGATTTTGAGTGATTTTGGATATTTTCGCTGCCTTGGGGGGGTATTGGATATTTTCGCTGCCTTGGGGGGGTATTGGATGATTTGACTGATTTTGAGTGAGTTTGGATATTTTCGCTGCCTTGGGGGGGTATTGGATATTTTCGCTGCCTTGGGGGGTATTGGATGATTTGACTGATTTTGGATATTTTCGCTGCCTTGGGAGGGGTATTGGATATTTTCGCTGCCTTGGGGGGGTATTGGATGATTTGACTGATTTTGAGTGAGTTTGGATATTTTCGCTGCCTTGGGGGGGTATTGTATATTTTCGCTGCCTTGGGGGGGTATTGGATGATTTGACTGATATTGAGTGATTTTGGATATTTTCGCTGCCTTGGGGGGGGTATTGGATGATTTGACTGATTTTGAGTGATTTTGGATATTTTCGCTGCCTTGGGGGGGGTATTGGATATTTTCGCTGCCTTGGGGGGGTATTGGATGATTTGACTGATTTTGAGTGATTTTGGATATTTTCGCTGCCTTGGGGGGGTATTGGATATTTTCGCTGCCTTGGGGGGGTATTGGATGATTTGACTGATATTGAGTGATTTTGGATATTTTCGCTGCCTTGGGGGGGTATTGGATGATTTGACTGATTTTGGATATTTTCGCTGCCTTGGGGGGGTATTGGATGATTTGACTGATTTTGAGTGATTTTGAATATTTTCGCTGCCTTGGGGGGGTATTGGATGATTTGACTGATTTTGAGTGAGTTTGGATATTTTCGCTGCCTTGGGGGGGTATTGGATATTTTCGCTGCCTTGGGGGGGTATTGGATGATTTGACTGATATTGAGTGATTTTGGATATTTTCGCTGCCTTGGGGGGTATTGGATGATTTGACTGATTTTGAGTGATTTTGGATATTTTCGCTGCCTTGGGGGGGTATTGGATATTTTCGCTGCCTTGGGGGGGTATTGGATGATTTGACTGATTTTGAGTGATTTTGGATATTTTCGCTGCCTTGGGGGGGTATTGGATGATTTGACTGATTTGAGTGATTTTGGATATTTTCGCTGCCTTGGGGGGGTATTGGATGATTTGACTGATTTTGAGTGATTTTGGATATTTTCGCTGCCTTGGGGGGGTATTGGATGATTTGACTGATTTTGAGTGAGTTTGGATATTTTCGCTGCCTTGGGGGGGTATTGGATATTTTCGCTGCCTTGGGGGGGTATTGGATGATTTGACTAATTTTGAGTGATTTTGGATATTTTCGCTGCCTTGGGGGGGTATTGGATGATTTGACTGATTTTGGATATTTTCGCTGCCTTGGGGGGTATTGGATATTTTCGCTGCCTTGGGGGGGGTTTTGGATGATTTGACTGATTTTGAGTGATTTTGAATATTTTCGCTGCCTTGGGGGGGTATTGGATATTTTCGCTGCCTTGGGGGGGTATTGGATGATTTGACTGATATTGAGTGATTTTGGATATTTTCGCTGCCTTGGGGGGGTATTGGATGATTTGACTGATTTTGGATATTTTCGCTGCCTTGGGGGGGTATTGGATGATTTGACTGATTTTGAGTGATTTTGGATATTTTCGCTGCCTTGGGGGGTATTGGATATTTTCGCTGCCTTGGGGGGGTATTGGATGATTTGACTGATTTTGAGTGAGTTTGGATATTTTCGCTGCCTTGGGGGGGGTATTGGATGATTTGACTGATATTGAGTGATTTTGGATATTTTCGCTGCCTTGGGGGGGTATTGGATGATTTGACTGATTTTGAGTGATTTTGGATATTTTCGCTGCCTTGGGGGGGTATTGGATGATTTGACTGATTTTGAGTGAGTTTGGATATTTTCGCTGCCTTGGGGGGGTATTGGATATTTTCGCTGCCTTGGGGGGGTATTGGATGATTTGACTAATTTTGAGTGATTTTGGATATTTTCGCTGCCTTGGGGGGGGTATTGGATGATTTGACTGATTTTGGATATTTTCGCTGCCTTGGGGGGTATTGGATATTTTCGCTGCCTTGGGGGGGTATTGGATGATTTGACTGATTTTGAGTGATTTTGGATATTTTCGCTGCCTTGGGGGGGTATTGGATATTTTCGCTGCCTTGGGGGGGGTATTGGATGATTTGACTGATATTGAGTGATTTTGGATATTTTCGCTGCCTTGGGGGGGTATTGGATGATTTGACTGATTTTGAGTGATTTTGGATATTTTCGCTGCCTTGGGGGGGGTATTGGATGATTTGACTGATTTTGAGTGATTTTGGATATTTTCGCTGCCTTGGGGGGTATTGGATATTTTCGCTGCCTTGGGGGGGTATTGGATGATTTGACTGATTTTGAGTGAGTTTGGATATTTTCGCTGCCTTGGGGGGTATTGGATATTTTCGCTGCCTTGGGGGGGTATTGGATGATTTGACTGATTTTGAGTGATTTTGGATATTTTCGCTGCCTTGGGGGGTATTGGATATTTTTGCTGCCTTGGGGGGGGTATTGGATGATTTGACTGATTTTGAGTGAGTTTGGATATTTTCGCTGCCTTAGGGGGGTATTGGATATTTTCGCTGCCTTGGGGGGGTATTGGATGATTTGACTGATTTTGGATATTTTCGCTGCCTTGGGGGGTATTGGATATTTTCGCTGCCTTGGGGGGTATTGGATGATTTGACTGATTTTGAGTGAGTTTGGATATTTCGCTGCCTTGGGGGGTATTGTATTTTCGCTGCCTTGGGGGGTATTGGATGATTTGACTGATATTGAGTGATTTTGGATATTTTCGCTGCCTTGGGGGGGTATTGGATGATTTGACTGATTTTGAGTGATTTTGGATATTTTCGCTGCCTTGGGGGGGTATTGGATATTTTCGCTGCCTTGGGGGGGTATTGGATGATTTGACTGATTTTGAGAGAGTTTGGATATTTTCGCTGCCTTGGGGGGGTATTGGATATTTCGCTGCCTTGGGGGGTATTGGATGATTTGACTGATATTGAGTGATTTTGGATATTTTCGCTGCCTTGGGGGGGTATTGGATGATTTGACTGATTTTGAGTGATTTGGATATTTTCGCTGCCTTGGGGGGGTATTGGATATTTTCGCTGCCTTGGGGGGGTATTGGATGATTTGACTGATTTTGAGTGAGTTTGGATATTTTCGCTGCCTTGGGGGGGTATTGGATGATTTGACTGATATTGAGTGATTTTGGATATTTTCGCTGCCTTGGGGGGGGGTATTGGATGATTTGACTGATTTTGAGTGATTTTGGATATTTTCGCTGCCTTGGGGGGGGGGGGTATTGGATGATTTGACTGATTTTGAGTGATTTTGGATATTTTCGCTGCCTTGGGGGGGTATTGGATGATTTGACTGATATTGAGTGATTTTGGATATTTTCGCTGCCTTGGGGGGGGTATTGGATGATTTGACTGATTTTGAGTGATTTTGGATATTTTTATTTTCGCTGCCTTGGGGGGGTATTGGATATTTTCGCTGCCTTGGGGGGGTATTGGATGATTTGACTGATTTTGAGTGAGTTTGGATATTTTCGCTGCCTTGGGGGGGTATTGGATGATTTGACTGATATTGAGTGATTTTGGATATTTTCGCTGCCTTGGGGGGGTATTGGATGATTTGACTGATTTTGAGTGATTTTGGATATTTTCGCTGCCTTGGGGGGGGGGGGGTATTGGATGATTTGACTGATTTTGAGTGATTTTGGATATTTTCGCTGCCTTGGGGGGGTATTGGATGATTTGACTGATTTTGAGTGAGTTTGGATATTTTCGCTGCCTTGGGGGGTATTGGATATTTTCGCTGCCTTGGGGGGGTATTGGATGATTTGACTAATTTTGAGTGATTTTGGATATTTTCGCTGCCTTGGGGGGGTATTGGATGATTTGACTGATTTTGAGTGATTTTGGATATTTTCGCTGCCTTGGGGGGGTATTGGATGATTTGACTGATTTTGAGTGATTTTGGATATTTTCGCTGCCTTGGGGGGGTATTGGATGATTTGACTGATTTTGAGTGAGTTTGGATATTTTCGCTGCCTTGGGGGGGTATTGGATATTTTCGCTGCCTTGGGGGGGTATTGGATGATTTGACTGATATTGAGTGATTTTGGATATTTTCGCTGCCTTGGGGGGGTATTGGATGATTTGACTGATTTTGAGTGATTTTGGATATTTTCGCTGCCTTGGGGGGGTATTGGATATTTTCGCTGCCTTGGGGGGGTATTGGATGATTTGACTGATTTTGAGTGAGTTTGGATATTTTCGCTGCCTTGGGGGGGTATTGGATGATTTGACTGATATTGAGTGATTTTGGATATTTTCGCTGCCTTGGGGGGGTATTGGATGATTTGACTGATTTTGAGTGATTTTGGATATTTTCGCTGCCTTGGGGGGGTATTGGATGATTTGACTGATTTTGAGTGATTTTGGATATTTTCGCTGCCTTGGGGGGGTATTGGATGATTTGACTGATTTTGAGTGAGTTTGGATATTTTCGCTGCCTTGGGGGGGTATTGGATATTTTCGCTGCCTTGGGGGGGTATTGGATGATTTGACTAATTTTGAGTGATTTTGGATATTTTCGCTGCCTTGGGGGGGTATTGGATGATTTGACTGATTTTGGATATTTTCGCTGCCTTGGGGGGTATTGGATATTTTCGCTGCCTTGGGGGGGGGTTTGGATGATTTGACTGATTTTGAGTGATTTTGGATATTTTCGCTGCCTTGGGGGGGTATTGGATATTTTCGCTGCCTTGGGGGGGTATTGGATGATTTGACTGATATTGAGTGATTTTGGATATTTTCGCTGCCTTGGGGGGGTATTGGATGATTTGACTGATTTTGGATATTTTCGCTGCCTTGGGGGGGTATTGGATGATTTGACTGATTTTGAGTGATTTTGGATATTTTCGCTGCCTTGGGGGGGTATTGGATATTTTCGCTGCCTTGGGGGGGTATTGGATGATTTGACTGATTTTGAGTGAGTTTGGATATTTTCGCTGCCTTGGGGGGGTATTGGATATTTTCGCTGCCTTGGGGGGGTATTGGATGATTTGACTGATATTGAGTGATTTTGGATATTTTCGCTGCCTTGGGGGGGTATTGGATGATTTGACTGATTTTGAGTGATTTTGGATATTTTCGCTGCCTTGGGGGGGTATTGGATATTTTCGCTGCCTTGGGGGGGTATTGGATGATTTGACTGATTTTGAGTGAGTTTGGATATTTTCGCTGCCTTGGGGGGGTATTGGATGATTTGACTGATATTGAGTGATTTTGGATATTTTCGCTGCCTTGGGGGGGTATTGGATGATTTGACTGATTTTGAGTGATTTTGGATATTTTCGCTGCCTTGGGGGGGTATTGGATGATTTGACTGATTTTGAGTGATTTTGGATATTTTCGCTGCCTTGGGGGGGTATTGGATGATTTGACTGATTTTGAGTGAGTTTGGATATTTTCGCTGCCTTGGGGGGGTATTGGATATTTTCGCTGCCTTGTGGGGGTATTGGATGATTTGACTAATTTTGAGTGATTTTGGATATTTTCGCTGCCTTGGGGGGTATTGGATGATTTGACTGATTTTGGATATTTTCGCTGCCTTGGGGGGTATTGGATATTTTCGCTGCCTTGGGGGGGTATTGGATGATTTGACTGATTTTGAGTGATTTTGGATATTTTCGCTGCCTTGGGGGGGTATTGGATATTTTCGCTGCCTTGGGGGGGGGGGGGTATTGGATGATTTGACTGATATTGAGTGATTTTGGATATTTTCGCTGCCTTGGGGGGTATTGGATGATTTGACTGATTTTGAGTGATTTTGGATATTTTCGCTGCCTTGGGGGGGTATTGGATGATTTGACTGATTTTGAGTGATTTTGGATATTTTCGCTGCCTTGGGGGGTATTGGATATTTTCGCTGCCTTGGGGGGGTATTGGATGATTTGACTGATTTTGAGTGAGTTTGGATATTTTCGCTGCCTTGGGGGGGTATTGGATATTTTCGCTGCCTTGGGGGGGTATTGGATGATTTGACTGATTTTGAGTGATTTTGGATATTTTCGCTGCCTTTGGGGGGGTATTGGATATTTTTGCTGCCTTGGGGGGGTATTGGATGATTTGACTGATTTTGAGTGAGTTTGGATATTTTCGCTGCCTTGGGGGGGTATTGGATATTTTCGCTGCCTTGGGGGGGTATTGGATGATTTGACTGATTTTGGATATTTTCGCTGCCTTGGGGGGGTATTGGATATTTTCGCTGCCTTGGGGGGGTATTGGATGATTTGACTGATTTTGAGTGAGTTTGGATATTTTCGCTGCCTTGGGGGGTATTGTATATTTTCGCTGCCTTGGGGGGGTATTGGATGATTTGACTGATATTGAGTGATTTTGGATATTTTCGCTGCCTTGGGGGGGTATTGGATGATTTGACTGATTTTGAGTGATTTGGGATATTTTCGCTGCCTTGGGGGGGTATTGGATATTTTCGCTGCCTTGGGGGGGTATTGGATGATTTGACTGATTTTGAGTGAGTTTGGATATTTTCGCTGCCTTGGGGGGGTATTGGATATTTTCGCTGCCTTGGGGGGGTATTGGATGATTTGACTGATATTGAGTGATTTTGGATATTTTCGCTGCCTTGGGGGGGTATTGGATGATTTGACTGATTTTGAGTGATTTTGGATATTTTCGCTGCCTTGGGGGGGTATTGGATATTTTCGCTGCCTTGGGGGGGTATTGGATGATTTGACTGATTTTGAGTGAGTTTGGATATTTTCGCTGCCTTGGGGGGGTATTGGATGATTTGACTGATATTGAGTGATTTTGGATATTTTCGCTGCCTTGGGGGGGTATTGGATGATTTGACTGATTTTGAGTGATTTTGGATATTTTCGCTGCCTTGGGGGGGTATTGGATGATTTGACTGATTTTGAGTGAGTTTGGATATTTTCGCTGCCTTGGGGGGGTATTGGATATTTTCGCTGCCTTGGGGGGGTATTGGATGATTTGACTAATTTTGAGTGATTTTGGATATTTTCGCTGCCTTGGGGGGGTATTGGATGATTTGACTGATTTTGAGTGATTTTGGATATTTTCGCTGCCTTGGGGGGGTATTGGATGATTTGACTGATTTTGAGTGATTTTGGATATTTTCGCTGCCTTGGGGGGGTATTGGATGATTTGACTGATTTTGAGTGAGTTTGGATATTTTCGCTGCCTTGGGGGGGTATTGGATATTTTCGCTGCCTTGGGGGGGTATTGGATGATTTGACTGATATTGAGTGATTTTGGATATTTTCGCTGCCTTGGGGGGGTATTGGATGATTTGACTGATTTTGAGTGATTTTGGATATTTTCGCTGCCTTGGGGGGGTATTGGATATTTTCGCTGCCTTGGGGGGGTATTGGATGATTTGACTGATTTTGAGTGAGTTTGGATATTTTCGCTGCCTTGGGGGGGTATTGGATGATTTGACTGATATTGAGTGATTTTGGATATTTTCGCTGCCTTGGGGGGGTATTGGATGATTTGACTGATTTTGAGTGATTTTGGATATTTTCGCTGCCTTGGGGGGGTATTGGATGATTTGACTGATTTTGAGTGATTTTGGATATTTTCGCTGCCTTGGGGGGGTATTGGATGATTTGACTGATTTTGAGTGAGTTTGGATATTTTCGCTGCCTTGGGGGGGTATTGGATATTTTCGCTGCCTTGGGGGGGTATTGGATGATTTGACTAATTTTGAGTGATTTTGGATATTTTCGCTGCCTTGGGGGGGTATTGGATGATTTGACTGATTTTGGATATTTTCGCTGCCTTGGGGGGTATTGGATATTTTCGCTGCCTTGGGGGGGGTTTTGGATGATTTGACTGATTTTGAGTGATTTTGGATATTTTCGCTGCCTTGGGGGGGTATTGGATATTTTCGCTGCCTTGGGGGGGTATTGGATGATTTGACTGATATTGAGTGATTTTGGATATTTTCGCTGCCTTGGGGGGGTATTGGATGATTTGACTGATTTTGGATATTTTCGCTGCCTTGGGGGGGTATTGGATGATTTGACTGATTTTGAGTGATTTTGGATATTTTCGCTGCCTTGGGGGGGTATTGGATATTTTCGCTGCCTTGGGGGGGTATTGGATGATTTGACTGATTTTGAGTGAGTTTGGATATTTTCGCTGCCTTGGGGGGGTATTGGATATTTTCGCTGCCTTGGGGGGGTATTGGATGATTTGACTGATATTGAGTGATTTTGGATATTTTCGCTGCCTTGGGGGGGTATTGGATGATTTGACTGATTTTGAGTGATTTTGGATATTTTCGCTGCCTTGGGGGGGTATTGGATATTTTCGCTGCCTTGGGGGGGTATTGGATGATTTGACTGATTTTGAGTGAGTTTGGATATTTTCGCTGCCTTGGGGGGGTATTGGATGATTTGACTGATATTGAGTGATTTTGGATATTTTCGCTGCCTTGGGGGGGTATTGGATGATTTGACTGATTTTGAGTGATTTTGGATATTTTCGCTGCCTTGGGGGGGTATTGGATGATTTGACTGATTTTGAGTGATTTTGGATATTTTCGCTGCCTTGGGGGGGTATTGGATGATTTGACTGATTTTGAGTGAGTTTGGATATTTTCGCTGCCTTGGGGGGGTATTGGATATTTTCGCTGCCTTGGGGGGGTATTGGATGATTTGACTAATTTTGAGTGATTTTGGATATTTTCGCTGCCTTGGGGGGGTATTGGATGATTTGACTGATTTTGGATATTTTCGCTGCCTTGGGGGGTATTGGATATTTTCGTTGCCTTGGGGGGGTATTGGATGATTTGACTGATTTTGAGTGATTTTGGATATTTTCGCTGCCTTGGGGGGGTATTGGATATTTTCGCTGCCTTGGGGGGGGGTATTGGATGATTTGACTGATATTGAGTGATTTTGGATATTTTCGCTGCCTTGGGGGGGTATTGGATGATTTGACTGATTTTGAGTGATTTTGGATATTTTCGCTGCCTTGGGGGGGTATTGGATGATTTGACTGATTTTGAGTGATTTTGGATATTTTCGTTGCCTTGGGGGGTATTGGATATTTTCGCTGCCTTGGGGGGGTATTGGATGATTTGACTGATTTTGAGTGAGTTTGGATATTTTCGCTGCCTTGGGGGGGTATTGGATATTTTCGCTGCCTTGGGGGGGTATTGGATGATTTGACTGATTTTGAGTGATTTTGGATATTTTCGCTGCCTTTGGGGGGGTATTGGATATTTTTGCTGCCTTGGGGGGGTATTGGATGATTTGACTGATTTTGAGTGAGTTTGGATATTTTCGCTGCCTTGGGGGGGTATTGGATATTTTCGCTGCCTTGGGGGAGTATTGGATGATTTGACTGATTTTGGATATTTTCGCTGCCTTGGGGGGGTATTGGATATTTTCGCTGCCTTGGGGGGGTATTGGATGATTTGACTGATTTTGAGTGAGTTTGGATATTTTCGCTGCCTTGGGGGGTATTGTATATTTTCGCTGCCTTGGGGGGGTATTGGATGATTTGACTGATATTGAGTGATTTTGGATATTTTCGCTGCCTTGGGGGGGTATTGGATGATTTGACTGATTTTGAGTGATTTGGGATATTTTCGCTGCCTTGGGGGGGTATTGGATATTTTCGCTGCCTTGGGGGGGTATTGGATGATTTGACTGATTTTGAGTGAGTTTGGATATTTTCGCTGCCTTGGGGGGGTATTGGATGATTTGACTGATATTGAGTGATTTTGGATATTTTCGCTGCCTTGGGGGGGTATTGGATGATTTGACTGATTTTGAGTGATTTTGGATATTTTCGCTGCCTTGGGGGAGTATTGGATGATTTGACTGATTTTGAGTGATTTTGGATATTTTCGCTGCCTTGGGGGGGTATTGGATGATTTGACTGATTTTGAGTGAGTTTGGATATTTTCGCTGCCTTGGGGGGGTATTGGATATTTTCGCTGCCTTGGGGGGGTATTGGATGATTTGACTAATTTTGAGTGATTTTGGATATTTTCGCTGCCTTGGGGGGGTATTGGATGATTTGACTGATTTTGAGTGATTTTGGATATTTTCGCTGCCTTGGGGGGTATTGGATGATTTGACTGATTTTGAGTGATTTTGGATATTTTCGCTGCCTTGGGGGGGTATTGGATGATTTGACTTATTTTGAGTGATTTTGGATATTTTCGCTGCCTTGGGGGGGGGGGGGGGTATTGGATATTTTCGCTGCCTTGGGGGGGTATTGGATGATTTGACTGATTTTGAGTGAGTTTGGATATTTTCGCTGCCTTGGGGGGGTATTGGATATTTTCGCTGCCTTGGGGGGGGGGGGGGGTATTGGATGATTTGACTGATATTGAGTGATTTTGGATATTTTCGCTGCCTTGGGGGGGTATTGGATGATTTGACTGATTTTGAGTGATTTTGGATATTTTCGCAGCCTTGGGGGGGTATTGGATATTTTCGCTGCCTTGGGGGGGTATTGGATGATTTGACTGATTTTGAGTGAGTTTGGATATTTTCGCTGCCTTGGGGGGGTATTGGATATTTTCGCTGCCTTGGGGGGGTATTGGATGATTTGACTGATTTTGAGTGATTTTGGATATTTTCGCTGCCTTGGGGGGGTATTGGATATTTTCGCTGCCTTGGGGGGGTATTGGATGATTTGACTGATTTTGAGTGAGTTTGGATATTTTCGCTGCCTTGGGGGGGTATTGGATATTTTCGCTGCCTTGGGGGGGGTATTGGATGATTTGACTGATTTTGAGTGATTTTGGATATTTTCGCTGCCTTGGGGGGGTATTGGATGATTTGACTGATTTTGAGTGATTTTGGATATTTTCGCTGCCTTGGGGGGGTATTGGATATTTTCGCTGCCTTGGGGGGTATTGGATGATTTGACTGATTTTGAGTGAGTTTGGATATTTTCGCTGCCTTGGGGGGGGTATTGGATGATTTGACTGATATTGAGTGATTTTGGATATTTTCGCTGCCTTGGGGGGGTATTGGATGATTTGACTGATTTTGAGTGATTTTGGATATTTTCGCTGCCTTGGGGGGGTATTGGATATTTTCGCTGCCTTGGGGGGGTATTGGATGATTTGACTGATTTTGAGTGAGTTTGGATATTTTCGCTGCCTTGGGGGGGTATTGGATATTTTCGCTGCCTTGGGGGGGTATTGGATGATTTGACTGATATTGAGTGATTTTGGATATTTCCGCTGCCTTGGGGGGGGTATTGGATGATTTGACTGATTTTGAGTGATTTTGGATATTTTCGCTGCCTTGGGGGGGTATTGGATGATTTGACTGATTTTGAGTGATTTTGGATATTTTCGCTGCCTTGGGGGGGTATTAGATATTTTCGCTGCCTTGGGGGGGGGGGGGGGGATTGGATGATTTGACTGATTTTGAGTGATTTTGGATATTTTCGCTGCCTTGGGGGGTATTGGATATTTTCGCTATCTTGGGGGGTATTGGATGATTTCACTGATTTTGAGTGATTTTGGATATTTTCGCTGCCTTGGGGGGGGGGTACTGGATGATTTGACTGATTTTGAGTGATTTTGGATATTTTCGCTGCCTTGGGGGGGTATTGGATATTTTCACTGCCTTGGGGGGGTATTGGATGATTTGACTGATTTTGAGTGATTTTGGATATTTTCGCTGCCTTGGGGGGGTATTGGATGATTTCACTGATTTTGAGTGATTTTGGATATTTTCGCTGCCTTGGGGGGGTATTGGGTATTTTCGCTACCTTGGGGGGTATTAGATGATTTCACTGATTTTTAGTGATTTTTGATATTTTCGCTGCCTTGGGGGGGGGGGGGTATTGGATGATTTGACTGATTTTGAGTGATTTTGGATATTTTCGCTGCCTTGGGGGGGTATTGGATATTTTCGCTACCTTGGGGGGGTATTGGATGATTTCACAGATTTTAAGTGATTTTTGATATTTTCGCTGCCTTGGGGGGGTATTGGATGATTTGACTGATTTTGAGTGATTTTGGATATTTTCGCTGCCTTGGGGGGGGGGTATTGGATATTTTCGCTGCCTTGGGGGGGTATTGGATGATTTGACTGATTTTGAGTGATTTTGGATATTTTTGCTGCCTTGGGGGGGTATTGGATGATTTCACTGATTTTGAGTGATTTTTGATATTTTCGCTGCCTTGGGGGGGTATTGGATGATTTGACTGATTTTGAGTGATTTTGGATATTTTCGCTGCCTTGGGGGGGATTGGATATTTTCGCTGCCTTGAGGGGGTATTGGATGATTTGACTGATTTTGAGTGATTTTGGATATTTTCGCTGCCTTGGGGGGGTATTGGATATTTTCGCTACCTTGGGGGGTATTGGATGATTTCACTGATTTTGAGTGATTTTGGATATTTTCGCTGCCTTGGGGGGTATTGGATATTTTCGCTGCCTTGGGGGGGTATTGGATGATTTGACTGGTTTTGAGTGATTTTGGATATTTTCGCTGCCTTGGGGGAGTATTGGATGACTTCACTGATTTTGAGTGATTTTGGATATTTTCGCTGCCTTGGGGGGGTATTTGATATTTTCGCTGCCTTGGGGGGGGGGGGGGGGATTGGATGATTTCACTGATTTTGAGTGATTTTGGATATTTTCGCTGCCTTGGGGGGGTATTGGATATTTTCGCTACCTTGGGGGGTATTGGATGATTTCACTGATTTTGAGTGATTTTGATTATTTTCACTGCCTTGGGGGGGGGGTACTGGATGATTTGACTGATTTTGAGTGATTTTGGATATTTTCGCTGCCTTGGGGGGGTATTGGATGATTTCACTGATTTTGAGTGATTTTGGATATTTTCGCTGCCTTGGGGGGGTATTGGATATTTTCGCTACCTTGGGGGGTATTGGATATTTTCGCTGCCTTGGGGGGTATTGGATGATTTGACTGATTTTGAGTGATTTTGGATATTTTCGCTGCCTTGGGGGGGTATTGGATGATTTCACTGATTTTGAGTGATTTTGGATATTTTCGCTGCCTTGGGGGGGTATTGGATATTTTCGCTACCTTGGGGGGTATTGGATGATTTCACTGATTTTGAGTGATTTTGGATATTTTCGCTGCCTTGGGGGGGTATTGGATATTTTCGCTACCTTGGGGGGTATTGGATGATTTCACTGATTTTGAGTGATTTTTGATATTTTCACTGCCTTGGGGGGTACTGGATGATTTGACTGATTTTGAGTGATTTGGGATATTTTCGCTGCCTTGGGGGGGTATTGGATATTTTCGCTGCCTTGGGGGGTATTGGATGATTTGACTGATTTTGAGTGATTTTGGATATTTTCGCTGCCTTGGGGGGGTATTGGATGATTTGACTGATTTTGAGTGATTTTGGATATTTTCGCTGCCTTGGGGGGGGGGGGGGGGGGGTATTGGATGATTTGACTGATTTTGAGTGATTTTGGATATTTTTGCTGCCTTGGGGTGGTATTGGATGATTTGACTGATTTTGAGTGATTTTGGATATTTTCGCTGCCTTGGGGGGGTATTGGATATTTTCGCTGCCTTGGGGGGGTATTGGATGATTTGACTGATTTTGAGTGATTTTGGATATTTTCGCTGCCTTGGGGGGGTATTGGATGATTTCACTGATTTTGAGTGATTTTGGATATTTTCGCTGCCTTGGGGGGGTATTGGATATTTTCGCTGCCTTGGGGGGGTATTGGATGATTTGACTGATTTTGAGTGATTTTGGATATTTTCGCTGCCTTGGGGGGGTATTGGATGATTTGACTGATTTTGAGTGATTTTGGATATTTTCGCTGCCTTGGGGGGGTATTGGATATTTTCGCTGCCTTGGGGGGGTATTGGATGATTTGACTGATTTTGAGTGATTTTGGATATTTTCGCTGCCTTGGGGGGGTTTTGGATGATTTCACTGATTCTGAGTGATTTTGGATATTTTCGCTGCCTTGGGGGGGTATTGGATATTTTCGCTACCTTGGGGGGTATTGGATGATTTGACTGATTTTGAGTGATTTTGGATATTTTCGCTGCCTTGGGGGGGTATTGGATGATTTCACTGATCTTGAGTGATTTTGGATATTTTCGCTGCCTTGGGGGGGGTATTGGATGATTTGACAGATTTTGAGTGATTTGGGATGATGTCTCCGATTTCACTAAATTCGGGTGATTTGAGGTTATTTTGGATGATTTAACTGATTTTGGGTGATTTTGAATGATTTAACAGAATTTGGGTGATTTTGGATGATTTCACTGATTTTGGGTGATATTGGATATTTTCGCTGCCTTGGGGGGGTATTGGATGATTTCAGTGATTTTGAGTGATTTTGGATATTTTCGCTGCCTTGGGGGGTATTGGATGATTTGACTGATTTTGAGTGACTTTGGATGATGTCTCCAATTTAACTAAATATGGGGGATTTTGGATGATTTAAATGAATTTGGGTGATTTTGGATGATTTAACAGAATTTGGGTGATTTTGGATGATTTCACTGATTTTGAGTAATTTTGGATGATGTCTCAGATTTCACTAAATTTGGGTGATTTGAGGTGATTTTGGATGATTTAATAGAATTTGGGTGATTTTGGATGATTTAACAGAATTTGGGTGATTTTGGATGATTTCACTGATTTTGGGTGATATTGGATATTTTCGCTGCCTTGGGGGGGTATTGGATGATTTCACTGATTTTGAGTGATTTTGGATATTGTCGCTGCCTTTGGGGGGCATTGGATAATTTCACTGATTTTGAGTGATTTTGGATATTTTCGCTGCCTTGGATGGGTATTGGATCGTTTGACTGATTATGAGTGATTTGGGGTAATGTCTCAGATTTCACTGAATTTGGGTGATTTGGGGTGATTTTGGATTATTTAACCGTTTAAGTGCCAGCCTACCGAGATTTTTTGTCACACTCTGTTGCCAGACTACTTTTCACGTTTTTGCACTCCACGTGTGCAACCTTGATTTTTTAAAGGTTTTCCAGGGATTTTCCATGAAAACTATATATTGTTTTTTTCATCAGAGTCTGGGCTTCAATATGAAATGTCTTGTTTGGCCTTTTTTTAGTGTATTCTTAATACCTTTGGGTGAAATATGTGCAAAAAAAAAAAAATCTATTTTTTACAATTTGTAGTGTTTTTTTTTTGTAATAAAAAATGTAAGTTTGTTAGTAAAATATTATTGCATGTGAAAGCCCTATTTTTGCCAGTTACAGCGGTACCACATATGTATTGGTATACACACTTTCCTTCCGAGGAAACTCCCCCAAACTGAAACAGCAGTTTAGGAGATTTCAGATAGGATACAACTATGCAATATGAATGTATAGTTGTAAGGGGTTAACTTAAAAAAAAATGACATAGGGTTCCCCCTCCCAGAAGGGGGGACCTCATTTTTGGGGGGAATTTTAAGGGTTATGATTTGACTGATTTTGAGTGATTTTGGTTCAGGTCTCTGATTTCACAAAATTTGGGTGATTTGGGGTGATTTTCGATGATTTAACAGAATTTGGGTGATTTTGGATGATTTCACTGATTCTGGGTGATATTGGATATTTTCGCTGCCTTGGGGGGGTATTGGATGATTTGACTGATTTTGAGTGATTTTCGATGATGTCTTCGATTTCACTAAATTTGGGTTATTTGAGGTGATTTTGGATGATTTATCTGAATTTGGGTGATTTTGGATGATTTCATTGATTTTGGGTGATATTGGATATTTTCGCTGCCTTGGGGGGTATTGGATGAATTTTGCTGATTTTGAGTGATTTTGGATGAGGTCTCCTTATTTCACTAAATTTGGGTGATTTGGGTGATTTTGGATGATTTTACTGATTTAGGGTGATATTGGATATTTTCGCTGCCTGGGGGGTATTGGATGATTTGACTTATTTTGAGTGATTTTGCGTAATGCCTCCAATTTCACTAAATTTTGGTGATTTGGGGTTATTTTGGATAATTTAACAGAATTTGGGTGATTTTGGATGATTTCACTGATTTTGGGCGATATTGGATATTTTCGCTGCCTTGGGGGGGTATTGTATCATTTGACTGATTTTGTAGTGATTTTGGGTAATGTCTCCGATTTCACTAAATTTGGGTGATTTGGGGTGATTTTGGATGATTTAACAGAATTTTGGTGATTTTGGATGATTTCACTGATTTTGGGTGATATTGTATATTTTCGCTGACTTGGGGGAGTATTGGATGATTTGAGTGATTTTGAGTGCTTTTGGATGATGTCTCTGCTTAAAGCTCACCATAACCACTTAGCACTATCCTCCATCTTCCCTTTTGGACCCTTAAAGCTTACCCAAACCACTTTGCGGTTAGGTTCTGCTTCCATTTTAGTCCCCTAAAACTTACCCAAATCACTTCTCGGTCATGTGAATATTCATCTTTAAATATTTCTGGGCCCATTAGTTTTGTGTTAATGTATTTTGTAAATGAAATGACATTGTAACATTTTCTTTATTCCATCATTAAATATAACATTTTGAAAAATTTTGAAATTTTGAAATTTTTACAACTATAAAAAACAAAATACATAGCAATGGCAGGCCACAGAACATTATTCTTCATCTGCGGTCCCCAACGAGTCGCGCAGATCCTGCATATCACTCACCAACACTCAGTTGTGCCACACGTGTGACCCCTGTTAAAAAACGTAAATTAAAATGTTGGTATAACCTTGTTGGGGTCATACTGCAGTGCCCCCCCTGTATGGTCCAAACACCTAAATCTGGATCAAAAGCCAGAGGGCCCTCACCACCACGGCCCGGGATTTGCATAGTGCTCAATTAGAGAACCCCTGGCCCGCATTCTGCAGGCAAAGAACGGGCATCAGGAGCAAGGGCAGGAGTGGATATCCAGGATCCCCTGAAAGTATTAAAAAAAACTAACATAAAATACACATTCTAAGCTACAAAATTGTTTAACATGTCATCAAGGGCTAAAAACAGCCATAGGTTAAGACATGAGTCATCAACTATATTCATTACCATACAGTAAAAATGGATTGATAGAATGTGAGCAAACTTACCCAGGAGCCATCCACCAGATAATTCTCAAGACTCAAACTGACTAAATAAGCCGGAACTCTGCAATATATAAGCATCATGGGACGACCCTGCAAGAACACTGAGGAATCACAAAGCTGGACCAAACGCTGCTTGTATGTTGTGCGAGTGGCACATCTTGCGGTTCCTGCAACCAAATATAAAATAATTACACGAAGCAAAGGTAACTAACTAAAACAATAACTCCTACAACAAATTAAGATTCAAGTTCAACAATCCAAATATATTTCACAAAGGACATAAGTCTAAAAAAATATAGCAATTATATGGATGTGTGGGAAAATAAAGGACTAATTAAGGTCAGCATTAAAATGCTTCGATAAGACATATATGAAATGTATTGATTTAGGTGTGCATTGCTCGGCCATGCTGATACATGCAATGCCTTGGTGCTAAAGGCGCAGACTCCTCCACATAGCCGCAAAACATGTTCAACAATAGCAATCCGAGCCCTCAAAGGTCCCGTAAGTGGATAGGAAATGAAACGGATTTATAGGGCGGTGGTTCGTCGGAAATCAGCTCTCTGAATCAGACCCATCCCATCCCAACAACGGAAGTTATCTGAACGAACGAAAAATATTCAAATAATAATCAAATTTTGTTTGGTAAATGATCTGAACTACTGGAAATGCTCCGATTTGCTTTCGTTTATCGAAAGCGCATATACGCATTTTCCGGAAAAATGAAAAATGAACGAAAAAAAAGCAAAAAAATTACAAACACCCACTAAAACTTTCACAGACAGCTAGGGAAGTGTAGATGAATGTGTCTCTGAATCGAGCCTATTATCCAAAATCACCCAAAATCAGTTAAATCATCCAAAATCACCCCAAGTCACCCAAATTTAGTGAGATCGGAGGAATTATCCAATATCACCCAAAATCAGTCAAATAATCCAAAATCACCCAAATTCAGTTAAATCACCCCAAATCACCTAAATTCAGTTAAATCATCCAAAATCACCCTAAGAGTCAGTCACAATGAGTTGGGGCTACCTTTCGCTCCCTGCAACGCTGTACTGATGTTAGAACGCCCAACATATATCACATTCATCAATGCCGGACAGGTTACTACAGCAACTGAGACACTCTGTTACATTGCCCAATAGCCGATCACAGCTTATACTAGAGGTCGCTCTTAGCGCCTCTGTACCGATGATCATCTGCCGATAGCCGACGCTAGTAATGAATCAGCCTGAGAGTTTTTCTGGATTTTGCAAAAGCATTTGACACTGTCCCCCATAGACGCTTATTTGGGAAATTGAGAACTTCAGGATTAGAAAACACAGTTTGTAACTGGATTGGAAAATGGCTGAAGGATCGTGTGCAGAGAGTTGTGGTCAATGATACCTACTCTGAATGGTTACCGGTTGTAAGCAGTGTATCCCAGGGCTCAGTCCTGGGCCCACTTTTATTCAACTTGTTTATAAACAGCATAGTAGATGGAATTAGAAGCACCTTCTCTATTTTTTCAGATGAAACATAGATATGTAGCACAGTGCAGTCTATTGAAGATGGTTACCAGCTTCAAGCTGATTTGGACATTTTGAGTGTCTGGGCATCCACTTGGCAAATGAAGTTCAATGTGGAGAAATGTAAAGTCATGCCCTTGGGGGTCTAACAATCTGAAGGCCACATATTTCCTCAGGGGGAGTAAAACTGAGGGAAACACTCGTTGAGAAGGATCTGGGGGTACTGGTAGATCACAGGCTAAATAACAGAATGCAATATCAAGCAGCTGCTTCCAAGGCCACCAAGATACTAGCAAGCATTAAAAGAGGCATGGAATCACGGGATGTCATTTTGCCTCTTTACAAGGCACTGATGTGCCCCCCCCTGGAATATGCTGTCCAGTTCTGGGCACCCATTCATAGAAAGGACACTCTTACTATGGAAAGGGTGCAGAGGAGAGCCACCAAACTAATAAGAGGAATCAAGGATCATAGTTATGAGGAATATTCCGAGAAATATTTCTGTTTAATCTTGAGAGGAGACGACTGAGGGGGGACATGATTAACTTGTATAAATATATAAATGGCCAATACAAAACTCAATCATTCTTTACCATAAGAACTATAAATCTGTGCAATAGCATCTCACAGAACCGCTGACAGCTTCGAAATAGGACACAGTTACTATTAGCTGTGTAAGAAGTTCGGTTCCTTGTTGTAAATTTACAAAGACTATTGGCCCATCCAGCTATTGTAATTCAAGTATTGGGCCAAACTAAAAATCAGTGAGTAAAATAGAGTTGGTTAAATTTTCATGTAATAATATGAATGGTGTGAATATGATGAAAAGTTGCAATGTCCAGAATGTAAGCAAAGTGTTCATACCAAAAGGTGGCAATACCAATTTCCTGCCTAAATATTATTACCCTTGTCCACGCAAATTCCTCCTCCCACTGCATTCTTCCTATTACAATGAAGCCGTCATGTAATACAATCTTTTTAGCCTACACATAACAGATGATTCCAGTTAAATAGTTTGGAAGACCATACATCAAGTAATTACTGTCACAGGCCGGGTGTGGCGGCACAGGTGTGGATCCGCTGTAACTATGTTAGTGATAGCGAGTGCCGTGTCAGGGGAGCGGAGTCTAAGAGGCCACCGGTATTCACCAGAGCCCGCCGCAAGGCAAGTCAGTCTTGCAGCAGCGAGTGACCCCCAGGTTGCTACCCCCCAACAGCAGCTCAGCCACACAGTCAGCCTTGGTGATGCGTGAAACAAAGGAGGCAGGCAAAAGGTGATGCCAAATCTTGAGATCGAAGGTAAGCAGCCAAGGTCGGGATGGGCAGCGAAGGTTCAGAGTCGGGGACAGGCAGAGGTCGGTACACGTGTGAGCAATCCTAAAAACAACAGACTTTCTGCATGCAAAGGAAGATCAAGATCCGGCACTGATGGAAAGGAAGTGCCCCCTTAAATAGGGGAAGTGGATGCAGGATTGGATGACCAGGCACCAATCAGTGCTTTACAGGCCCTTTAAATTTCAGGAATCCGGTGTGAGCGCCCCCTAGTGGACGGGGACGTGCGCACACCTGACCATGCGAGGAAGCAACACGAGGAGGAGGAAGCCGGCTGGAAGCAGCCATGGAGGTGAGGAAAGTGCTGCGAGATGGGTGCACAGCGCTCGCCCTAACACCATGCGAGGAAGCAGCATGAGGAGGAGGGAGCCGGCTGAGAGCAGCCATGGAGGTGAGGGAAGTGCTGCGAGATGGGCGCGCAAACTCACCCTAACAATTACTAAGAGAGAACTGAAACAATCCAGACATTAACATCTATATATGACTAAGTAAACCTTTTATATTATATGTGTATGATTTTCCTTGAATCAGCCAGCCCCGGATCAGAATCATAATAAACGCCAGGTAAACATCCACAGATTCCACATTTATCCAAGTTACTTATATACATCAATAATATTAGTGAATTAATAATAATTCATTAATAATTGAGATCATAAACATTTTATTTCTCCAGAACCTTCTTACAATTCCCCCTGTTAGGATCTCAAATTATTATCGCAGTGTTATTATTAGTTAAAATTAAAAAAAAAGTAATCTATCCATTTTTTCACCATTCATTTTACTTTCATTCAGCTGTGGGTTGACTCACCAAGAAAGCTGATTCCAATTTCAGAATTAGCTGAACCAAAGGAAACATTTTTACCTCTGTGCCCTTTACAATTTTGATGTAATTAGCAGGTTACTGTTATAACTGTAATCTAATACTAACTAAGTTAACTAATTTTAAAACATGCAAAAAAAGATTATCCTAAAAATGTACAAAAACCAACAAACAAAAAAAACAAAAATATAATGAGTTATATTAACATTTCCTGCAGACCTTATGACCTTATAAATGACTCTCTATTCATTTATGGTTATAAGCCTCAAATCAGAGAGACACAAAAAAAACTTCAGTTTTCGGGACAATCTGTTTTTTTTTGTGAAATGTTTCCGTTCTCGTATGAGCGTACGAGCGATTCAATGCATGCATTGAAAACCTTGTGTAAAGTTTCCGTCCGTTCGTACGGCAGATTACGAATTACACGGATGTCATTTTCCATCCAGACTTTTCCGTTTCATTTCCACATGTTACAACGTAGGCTTTCGTTTTTGCCCTTTTCCCATTGTATCCTCCAACGAATCCTTTATGTTTCCCGATAGATTCTGTTTCCATTTTTCAATAAATAATCGTTCAGACGGAAGCCTTACGATCTTGCACCTGCGCAGTACAAACTTAACTCATTAAAGTGCTCGCCTACATATTTGCCACCCTCACTTCTACTACAATGTTTAGCTAAATCACTTAGCACTATCCTCCATCTTTCCTTTTGGAACCTTAAAGTTCACCCAAACCACTTCTCGGTCATGTGAATATTCATCTTTAAATATTTCTGGGCCCATTAGTTTTGTGTTAATGTATTTTGTAAATGAAATGACACTGTTACATTTTTTGGGGGGATTCCATCATAAAATAAAAAATGTATCCAAATTTTAAAAAGTAAAAATTTTTACAACTATAAAAAACAAAATACATAGCAATGGCAGGCCACAGAACATTATTCTTCATCTGTGGTCCCCAACGAGTTGCGCAGCTCCTGCATCTCGCTCACCAACTGAAGGACCCTGACACTCCGTTGTGCCACTCTGGCACATGTGGTCCCTGTTAAAAAACGTAAATTAAAATATTGGTATATCCTTGTTGCGGTCATACTGCAGTCCTCCCCCCCCCCCGTATGGTCCAAACACCTAAATCTGGACTTCAAAAGCCAGAGGGCCCTTGCCACCAGGGGCCAGGTTTTGCATAGTGCCCCATTAGAGAACCCCTGGTCCGCATTCTGCAGGTAAAGAACGGGCTTCAGAAGCAAGGGCTGGTGGCACATCTTGCAGTTCCTGCAACCAAATATAAAATAATTACACAAAGCAAAGGTAACCAACTAAAACAATAACTCCTACAACAAATTAAGATTCAAGATCAACAATCCAAATATAATTCACAAAGGACATAAGTCTAAAAAAAATAGCAATTATATGGATGTGTGGAAAAATAAATGTTTACATGCTAAGGACTAATTTAGGTCAGCATTAAAATGTTTCTATAAGGCATACATGAAAAGTATTGATTCAGGTATGCATTGCTATACAATTTATGGCCTCGGCCATGCTGATACATGCAATGCCTTGGTGCTAAAGGCGCGCAGACTCCTCCACATAGCCACAAAACATGTTCAACAATAGCAATCCGAGCCCTCAGAGGTCTCGGAAGTGGATTGGAAATGAAACGGATTTATAGGGTGGTGATCCGTCGGAAATCAGCTCTCTGAATCAGACAGAAACCATCCCAACAACTGAAGTTATCTGAACGAACGGAAAATTTCCGATTTTGTTTGGAAATGTTCCGATTTGCTTCCGTTCATCGAAAGAGCATATACACATTTTCCCGAACGTTCGTGCGAGTAGAAAATGGATGAAAAAAAGCAAAAAAAAGACTAACACCCACCAAAGCTTTCACAGACAGCTACGGAAGTCCGGACGAATGTGTCTTTGAATCAAGGCTATAACCCTTCCCCTCTAAAGTATCGATCATGTTCAAACCATTCTAGGTTTCAACAATCATCGGCTATTAAATATCTTCTTGATTGTAAATAAACCTTCTAATTCCTTACTTCCTGTGCCCATTTTCTGAGGAAATGTACACAAATATAGAAGTATGAGACATATCTCCATTTACCAGTATAAAAAGAGAACATTTTCCTTTCAATTTAGACAACTCTAGTCTTGATACTGCATAATGAGGTCTCACACTTCAAATGTACCCAGGAAATTCAAAATAATTTGTTTATCCCCCTGTTTATCATTTTTTAAACTAATTAAACAGATAGCCTGGACTGTAAATTCAAACCTGATGATACCCCTCAGTCCAGGCTTTGGCTTAACAAGGTCAAGAGTAGAGATGAGCGAATCGATCCGAACGAACCCAGATTCGTTCCGAATTTCATGAAAAATTTGATTCTGAACAAATCCGAATTTCCCCGTGATTCGATCAATCGAAGTTTTCCTTTAAACTCCATTTATTTCAATTACAGGCATTGTAAAATGGTGGAAGGACATGTCTGGACATATCCCCGGGGGCAAGTTGTCATGGGAAGGTCACATGCAGCCTATCAGCAGCCAGGAGCCCCGGTGACTTCACAGCGCTATATAAAGCGGCGGCCATCTTGCTTGTGCGCATTTCAGACTTGCATTCGTGAGAGAAAGGTGGCTGCTGCAGCTAGGGAGAGAGAGTTAGCGATAGGTAGGGAGATTTACATATAGGTAAAGAGAGAGACAGATAGGGAGATTTAGAGTGGTAGACAGAGCTAGGCAAAGATAGTTTTAAAACCGGAACAATCCAGCAGCATACAAGCCACATTGACAGGGTGCCTAGTGCTGGCTATGATTCATATTTCATATTTACTGGGTTACTGTTCATATATTTGGTTTGGTTTAAATACAGCTGCACACTGTGCATGCAATGCACATGCTATTTAACCCTTTCTGCTATTTAGGCCTGAACGCTATTTTAACCCTATCTGTTAAATACAGCTGCACACTGTGCATGCAATGCACATGCTATTTCACCCTTTTTGCTATTTAGGCCTGAATGCTATTTTAACCCTATCTGTTAAATACAGCTGCACACTGTGCATGCAATGCACATGCTATTTAACCCTTTCTGCTATTTAGGCCTGAATGCTATTTTAACCCTATCTGTTAAATACAGCTGCACACTGTGCATGCAATGCACATGCTATTTCACCCTTTCTGCTATTAAGGCCTGAATGCTATTTTAACCCTATCTGTTAAATACAGCTGCACACTGTGCATGCAATGCACATGCTATTTAACCCTTTCTGCTATTTAGGCCTGAACGCTATTTTAACCCTATCTGTTAAATACAGCTGCACACTGTGCATGCAATGCACATGCTATTTCACCCTTTCTGCTATTAAGGCCTGAATGCTATTTTAACCCTATCTGTTAAATACAGCTGCACACCGTGCATGCAATGCACATGCTATTTAACCCTTTCTGCTATTTAGGCCTGAACGCTATTTTAACCCTATCTGTTAAATACAGCTGCACACTGTGCATGCAATGCACATGCTATTTAACCCTTTCTGCTATTTAGGCCTGAACGCTATTTTAACCCTATCTCTTAAGCAAAAGCATTTCTCATACTTGGATTAGTGTCAAAATTTCTGTTCAGCTTAAAATATACCAGGCCACACAGGCATCCCAAGGCACATGCTATTTAACCTTATCTGTTAAACAAAAGCATTTCTCATACTTGGATTATTGTTACTTTTTGTTCAGCTTAAAATATACCAGGCCACACGGGCATCCCAAGGCACATGCTTTTTTAACCCTATCTGTTAAACAAAAGCATTTCTCATACTTGGATTATTGTTAATTTTTGTTCAGCTTAAAATATACCAGGCCACACGGGCATCCCAAGGCACATGCTATTTAACCCTATCTGTTAAGCAAAAGCATTTCTCATACTTGTATTATTGTTACTTTTTGTTCAGCTTAAAATATACCAGGCCACACGGGCATCCCAAGGCACATGCTATTTAACCCTATCTGTTAAACAAAAGCATTTCTCATACTTGGATTAGTGTCAAAAGTTTCTGTTCAGCTTAAAATATACCAGGCCACACGGGCATCCCAAGGCACATGCTATTTAACCCTATCTGTTAAGCAAAAGCATTTCTCATACTTGGATTATTGTTACTTTTTGTTCAGCTTAAAATATACCAGGCCACACGGGCATCCCAAGGCACATGCTATTTAACCCTATCTGTTAAACAAAATCATTTCTCATACTTGGATTAGTGTCAAAAGTTTCTGTTCAGCTTAAAATATACCAGGCCACACGGGCATCCCAAGGCACATGCTATTTAACCTTATCTGTTAAGCAAAAGCATTTCTCATACTTGGATTATTGTTAATTTTTGTTCAGCTTAAAATATACCAGGCCACACGGGCATCCCAAGGCACATGCTATTTAACCCTATCTGTTAAGCAAAAGCATTTCTCATACTTGGATTAGTGTTACTTTTTGTTCAGCTTAAAATATACCAGGCCACACGGGCATCCCAAGGCACATGCTATTTAACCCTATCTGTTAAGCAAAAGCATTTCTCATACTTGGATTATTGTTACTTTTTGTTCAGCTTAAAATATACCAGGCCACACGGGCATCCCAAGGCACATGCTATTTTAACCCTATCTGTTATACAACATAAGCGTTGATCAGCATCAGCTGCTTTATTAAGCTACTTCAGTTTGCACTTGTTTTTGACTACTTTTAATAAACCAGGCCGCAGGGCACCCCAAAGCTGCACCTTGCACCCTATCTGGTATACAACATAAGCGTTGATCAGCATCAGCTGCTTTATAAAGCTACTTCAGTTTGCACTTGTTTTTGACTGCTTTTAATAAAACAGGCCGCAGGGCTCCCCAAAGCTGCACCTTGCACCATATCTGGTACACAATAAAAGCGTTGATCAGCATCAGCTGCTTTATTAAGCTACTTCAGTTTGCACTTGTTTTTGACTGCTTTTAATAAACCAGGCCGCAGGGCACTCCAAAGCTGCACCTTGCACCCTATCTGGTATACAACATAAGCGTTGATCAGCATCAGCTGCTTTATTAAGCTACTTCAGTTTGCACTTGTTTTTGACTGCTTTTAATAAACCAGGCCGCAGGGCACCCCAAAGCTGCACCTTGCACCCTATCTGGTATACAACATAAGCGTTGATCAGCATCAGCTGCTTTATTAAGCTACTTCAGTTTGCACTTGTTTTTGACTGCTTTTAATAAACCAGGCCACAGGGCACCCCAAAGCGGCACCTTGCACCCTATCTGGTATACAACATAAGCGTTGATCAGCATCAGCTGCTTTATTAAGCTACTTCAGTTTGCACTTGTTTTTGACTGCTTTTAATAAACCAGGCCGCAGGGCACCCCAAAGCTGCACCTTGCACCCTATCTGGTATACAACATAGTGAAACCAAGAAATTGGCAGGTGGCACACACTATAAAACTACATATATCTATCAGAACCAGGGTGCGCTGCCCAAACAGGGGTACCTATTGCATGTGCTTAATATATGTGTTCCTAATGGAATGTCCTCCCAATCATTCCTCCAGTGGCCCCCTGGGGCCTAACCCTCGCACTCCACAAAATATAGCTGGTACTCCAATATAATGTCATATAATATTTTTATTCCAAATCACAATTAAAAACAGTTTAAGAACAACAGCGAGTCCTGGTGCTATACCGTGAATAACCACAGGGGGGAGCCCGTGGGCCAAGTAAAAGTAGTGCTGTGCTAAACATACATGGTGATAAGCTTATGTACTAAAATGGTATACTATACACAATTCTAATGACCTAATCTGGTAAAGTGCTAAGTGCATGTAAACTAAATCGCATCAACATAATCTAGTAGGACTCCAAACAAGGAAGGCCCAGCAAGGAACAAAGTGCAAAGTGAAAAAACATCAGACATTATACAAAAAATCCTCTATCATGCTTACTGTATGCTCGGCCAAACGGACCCCCCACGGCGTAGCCCACGCGTTTCGAGCCTAATAGGCTCTTTTTCAAGGCTGTAAGCACCTTACAGCCTTGAAAAAGAGCCTATTAGGCTCGAAACGCGTGGGCTACGCCGTGGGGGGTCCGTTTGGCCGAGCATACAGTAAGCATGATAGAGGATTTTTTGTATAATGTCTGATGTTTTTTCACTTTGCACTTTGTTCCTTGCTGGGCCTTCCTTGTTTGGAGTCCTACTAGATTATGTTGATGCGATTTAGTTTACATGCACTTAGCACTTTACCAGATTAGGTCATTAGAATTGTGTATAGTATACCATTTTAGTACATAAGCTTATCACCATGTATGTTTAGCACAGCACTACTTTTACTTGGCCCACGGGCTCCCCCATGTGGTTATTCACGGTATAGCACCAGGACTCGCTGTTGTTCTTAAACTGTTTTTAATTGTGATTTGGAATAAAAATATTATATGACATTATATTGGAGTACCAGCTATATTTTGTGGAGTGCGAGGGTTAGGCCCCAGGGGGCCACTGGAGGAATGATTGGGAGGACATTCCATTAGGAACTGGTATACAACATAAGCGTTGATCAGCATCAGCTGCTTTATTAAGCTACTTCAGTTTGCACTTGTTTTTGACTGCTTTTAATAAACCAGGCCGCAGGGCACCCCAAAGCTGCACCTTGCACCCTATCTGGTATACAACATAAGCGTTGATCAGCATCAGCTGCTTTTTTAAGCTACTTCAGTTTGCACTTGTTTTTGACTGCTTTTAATAAACCAGGCCGCAGGGCACCCCAAAGCTGCACCTTGCACCCTATCTGGTATACAACATAAGCGTTGATCAGCATCAGCTGCTTTATTAGGCTACTTCAGTTTGCACTTGTTTTTGACTGCTTTTAATAAACCAGGCCGCAGGGCACCCCAAAGCTGCACCTTGCACCCTATCTGGTATACAACATAAGCGTTGATCAGCATCAGCTGCTTTATTAAGCTACTTCAGTTTGCACTTGTTTTTGACTACTTTTAATAAACCAGGCCGCAGGGCTCCTCAAAGCTGCACCTTGCACCATATCTGGTACACAACAAAAGTGTTGATCAGCATCAGCTGCTTTATTAAGCTACTTCAGTTTGCACTTGTTTTTGACTGCTTTTAATAAACCAGGCCGCAGGGCACCCCAAAGCTGCACCTTGCACCCTATCTGGTACACAACAAAAGCGTTGATCAGCATCAGCTGCTTTATTAAGCTACTTCAGTTTGCACTTGTTTTTGACTGCTTTTAATAAACCAGGCCACAGGGCACCCCAAAGCGGCACCTTGCACCCTATCTGGTATACAACATAAGCGTTGATCAGCATCAGCTGCTTTTTTAAGCTACTTCAGTTTGCACTTGTTTTTGACTGCTTTTAATAAACCAGGCCGCAGGGCACCCCAAAGCTGCACCTTGCACCCTATCTGGTATACAACATAAGCGTTGATCAGCATCAGCTGCTTTATTAAGCTACTTCAGTTTGCACTTGTTTTTGACTGCTTTTAATAAACCAGGCCGCAGGGCACCCCAAAGCTGCACCTTGCACCCTATCTGGTATACAACATAAGCGTTGATCAGCATCAGCTGCTTTTTTATGCTACTTCAGTTTGCACTTGTTTTTGACTGCTTTTAATAAAACAGGCCGCAGGGCTCCCCAAAGCTGCACCTTGCACCATATCTGGTATACAACATAAGCGTTGATCAGCATCAGCTGCTTTATTAAGCTACTTCAGTTTGCACTTGTTTTTGACTGCTTTAATAAACCAGGCCGCAGGGCACCCCAAAGCTGCACCTTGCACCCTATCTGGTATACAAAATAAGCATTGATCAGCATCAGCTGCTTTATTAAGCTACTTCCGTTTGCACTTGTTTTTGACTGCTTTTAATAAACCAGGCCGCAGGGCACCCCAAAGCTGCACCTTGCACCCTATCTGGTATACAACATAAGCGTTGATCAGCATCAGCTGCTTTATTAAGCTACTTCAGTTTGCACTTGTTTTTGACTGCTTTTAATAAACCAGGCCACAGGGCACCCCAAAGCGGCACCTTGCACCCTATCTGGTATACAACATAAGCGTTGATCAGCATCAGCTGCTTTTTTAAGCTACTTCAGTTTGCACTTGTTTTTGACTGCTTTTAATAAACCAGGCCGCAGGGCACCCCAAAGCTGCACCTTGCACCCTATCTGGTATACAACATAAGCGTTGATCAGCATCAGCTGCTTTATTAAGCTACTTCAGTTTGCACTTGTTTTTGACTGCTTTCAATAAACCAGGCCGCAGGGCACCCCAAAGCTGCACCTTGCACCCTATCTGGTATACAACATAAGCGTTGATCAGCATCAGCTGCTTTTTTAAGCTACTTCAGTTTGCACTTGTTTTTGACTGCTTTTAATAAACCAGGCCGCAGGGCACCCCAAAGCTGCACCTTGCACCCTATCTGGTATACAACATAAGCGTTGATCAGCATCAGCTGCTTTATTAAGCTACTTCAGTTTGCACTTGTTTTTGACTGCTTTTAATAAACCAGGCCGCAGGGCACCCCAAAGCTGCACCTTGCACCCTATCTGGTATACAACATAAGCGTTGATCAGCATCAGCTGCTTTATTAAGCTACTTCAGTTTGCACTTGTTTTTGACTGCTTTTAATAAACCAGGCCGCAGGGCACCCCAAAGCTGCACCTTGCACCCTATCTGGTATACAACATAAGCGTTGATCAGCATCAGCTGCTTTATTAAGCTACTTCAGTTTGCACTTGTTTTTGACTGCTTTCAATAAACCAGGCCGCAGGGCACCCCAAAGCTGCACCTTGCACCCTATCTGGTATACAACATAAGCGTTGATCAGCATCAGCTGCTTTATTAAGCTACTTCAGTTTGCACTTGTTTTTGACTGCTTTTAATAAACCAGGCCGCAGGGCACCCCAAAGCGGCACCTTGCACCCTATCTGGTATACAACATAAGCGTTGATCAGCATCAGCTGCTTTATTAAGCTACTTCAGTTTGCACTTGTTTTTGACTGCTTTTAATAAACCAAGCCGCAGGGCACCCCAAAGCTGCACCTTGCACCATATCTGGTATACAACATAAGCGTTGATCAGCATCAGCTGCTTTATTAAGCTACTTCAGTTTGCACTTGTTTTTGACTGCTTTTAATAAACCAGGCCGCAGGGCACCCCAAAGCTGCACCTTGCACCCTATCTGGTATACAACATAAGCTTTGATCAGCATCAGCTGCTTTATTAAGCTACTTCAGTTTGCACTTGTTTTTGACTGCTTTCAATAAACCAGGCCGCAGGGCACCCCAAAGCTGCACCTTGCACCCTATCTGGTATACAACATAAGCGTTGATCAGCATCAGCTGCTTTATTAAGCTACTTCAGTTTGCACTTGTTTTTGACTGCTTTTAATAAACCAGGCCGCAGGGCACCCCAAAGCTGCACCTTGCACCCTATCTGGTATACAACATAAGCGTTGATCAGCATCAGCTGCTTTATTAAGCTACTTCAGTTTGCACTTGTTTTTGACTGCTTTTAATAAACCAGGCCGCAGGGCACCCCAAAGCTGCACCTTGCACCCTATCTGGTATACAACATAAGCGTTGATCAGCATCAGCTGCTTTTTTAAGCTACTTCAGTTTGCACTTGTTTTTGACTGCTTTTAATAAACCAGGCCGCAGGGCACCCCAAAGCTGCACCTTGCACCCTATCTGGTATACAACATAAGCGTTGATCAGCATCAGCTGCTTTATTAAGCTACTTCAGTTTGCACTTGTTTTTGACTGCTTTTAATAAACCAGGCCGCAGGGCACCCCAAAGCTGCACCTTGCACCCTATCTGGTATACAACATAAGCGTTGATCAGCATCAGCTGCTTTATTAAGCTACTTCAGTTTGCACTTGTTTTTGACTGCTTTTAATAAACCAGGCCGCAGGGCACCCCAAAGCTGCACCTTGCACCCTATCTGGTATACAACATAAGCGTTGATCAGCATCAGCTGCTTTATTAAGCTACTTCAGTTTGCACTTGTTTTTGACTGCTTTCAATAAACCAGGCCGCAGGGCACCCCAAAGCTGCACCTTGCACCCTATCTGGTATACAACATAAGCGTTGATCAGCATCAGCTGCTTTATTAAGCTACTTCAGTTTGCACTTGTTTTTGACTGCTTTTAATAAACCAGGCCGCAGGGCACCCCAAAGCGGCACCTTGCACCCTATCTGGTATACAAAATAAGCGTTGATCAGCATCAGCTGCTTTATTAAGCTACTTCAGTTTGCACTTGTTTTTGACTGCTTTTAATAAACCAGGCCGCAGGGCACCCCAAAGCTGCACCTTGCACCCTATCTGTTATACAACATAAGCGTTAATCAGCATCAGTTGCTTTATTAAGCTACTTCAGTTTGCACTTGATTTTTAACTGTTTTCAATAAACCAGGCCGCAGGGCACCCCAAAGCTTCACCTTGCACCCTATCTGTTTATACTAAATAAGCAAATATATAAAAATGTAAGGCAGACAAATGCCAGGATGTTCAAAGAGGAGTGGCAGAGGCCAAGATTCAGCAGGCAGAGGTCGCAGCAGACTAGGGGCGAGTGGCAGCAGGAGTCACGTTGAGAGACCTGGTCTGCCAGTATCTGCTAGCGGTCGTGTCTCCACCAGTAACGCATCTGCCGTGGTAGATTGGTTAACGCGCTCATCAACATCATCACAAGTTACGTCTGAGACCCCCAGTCTAGGGTCGGTAGGTTCTTCTGACACAACCCTGAGTTGGCATGCCCCGAGAGCAGTCCCTGTCCTCCCATTGCCTCTGTCCTACGCCGTTCCCTCCCCCAGCGACGTATCCTATGCTTTGGTTTCAGCTCCACTCTTTAGTGAGGAGGACGATCAGATAGAGGACAGTCAGCAGCTACTGCCCAGCCATGAATTAGAGGTGGCTTCTTTACCTTGGCAGACAAATAGTGATGTGGAGAGTGGCGTGGGTGATTTCCAGCTTCTGCGCCAGACACTGTTGAGGAAACCGAGACCATCAGTGACGTACAGCCACAACTCGGTGATGATGATGATGATGAAGCCGATCGCACTTGGGAGCCGGGTGATGAAGGGGCTTCATCGTCATCATCAGGAGAAGAGGGGCGCAGGTTGACCCGGAGTCAGCAGCTCAGGCAGCAAGGTGTTAGCAGCATGGTTGGCAGTCAGCATGGGGCACAATTGTAAAGCCTGGAGCCAAACGGGGCCGGGGTAGAGCACCTGCTGCGCGGCAGGCTACCTTATCGGGAGGTAGTGGGGCAGGGGTTCCTGGAGTTGGCGACAATAGCAGCGAATCAGTGAGGCCTGTTGGTGGGAAAAGTAGCTACTCGGCAGTGTGGCAGTTTTTCCTGAAGCATCCGCAGGAGGGTAACATGGCCACATGCAAGATATGTAGGCAGAAAGTGAAGCATGGCCAGGGTCCAAATGTTGGCACCATGGCCCTGCGTCAACATATGATGCGTCACCATAAAGCGACCTGGGAGAACCGAGGCTCCCAAGTGGTCCAGCCTGCTTCCTCACCAAGTGGAATGCCGCTCCCAATTTCTGCCAGCCAAGGCTCCAGCACCTCAGCTGAAGGCAGCTGTGCGTCATACCCATCCTCTGTCACTCCTGCTCCTCCTCCTCCAAGTCATGCATCCCGCCAGCAATCCATTAGCGAAGCCATGTCCAAGAGACAGCAGTATGCACCCACTCATCCTACGGCGCAGAAGCTGAATGTGCTCCTGTCCAAGTTGCTGGTGCTGCAGTCGCTCCCTTTTCAGGTGGTGGACTCTGCACCTTTCAGAGAACTGATGGCTTGTGCCGAGCCGAGGTGGAGAGTCCCAAACCGTCATTTCTTTGCCAAGAAGGCAGTACCAGCGCTGCACACTTTTGTTGAACAGAAGGTGGGCCAGTCCTTGAGCCTGTCGGTGTGTAGCAAAGTGCATGGCAGCGCCGACATCTGGAGCTGTAACTAACGGTCAGGGACAGTACATGTCGTTTACGGCCCACTAGGTGAATGTGGTCCCTTTGCAGCAGCAGCAGCAACTTGGACAGGTCACGCCGCTTCGGCCTCCGCGCTCCTTGCCCGTTGGGCCTGTGACACTGTGCGACTCGGCCTCCTCATGCTCCGCCATCTCCTCACCCTCCACTGTAGGCTCAAGTCTCAGTGCCCCTCCAGTCTACCATGTGTGCAGGGCATGGTTTGTCTTGGCGAACAGAGTCACACATGGGAGGAACTGCTTAAATGTATTCATCAGGAAATCCAAACATGGCTTACTCCAAGAAAACTTAAAATGGGAATCATGGTTACTGACAATGGGAAGAACATTTTGTCTGCGCTGTGCCAAGGAAGGCTGACCCATGCCCCCTGCATGGCTCACGTCTTCAATCTGGTTGTCAAGCGGTTTCTGAACTGTTTCCCCCATATGCAAGACATCCTAACAACTTCAAGGAAACTTTGCATGCACTTCAGCCACTCATACACTGCCAAACACACCCTTCCTGAGCTACAGCGTCAGAACGGTATCCCCCAACATAGTCTGATTTGCGATGTTTCCACCCGTTGGAATTCCACCCTTCACATGTTGGACCGATTATATGAACAGAGAAAAGCCATCACGGATTTCCTGATGATCCAAGCGAATAGGGGGACTCCCCTGTGTAACTTCAATGTCAACCAGTGGCAGCTCATACGTGACACCTGCCGTTTGCTCAGGCCCTTTGAGGAAGCCACTTTATTTGTCATTCCACTGCTTCATGTACTACAGCACATGTTGGAAACCATGGCTGGTCAGGGCACTGGAGACATAGCCTCTACATCTTACGGCCACATGAACCCCGTTGGAGCTGAACTGGAGGAGGAGGAAGAGGAGGAGGAGGGGCACAGTGAAGCACAGTTTTGGCTTGGCGAAATGGCTGGTTATTCTAGTCAGCGGACAGGAGAGGGGGAGCAGGAGCAGCCAGAGGAGCTAGAGGGTTTTGAGGAAGGCGAGACAGAGGACCCGGACACACCGTGGCAGTATGCAGTGGAGATGGAGACAGGTACTCCCTCCGAGTCACTTGCGCAAATGGCAGGAAGCATGCTCACGTGCTTGCGTAGTGACCCCAGAATTGTTTCCATTTGTTGGCGGGATGACTTCTGGCTGTCCACCTTATTGGACCCTCGCTTCCGGCACAAAATGGGGGCATTTTTTAAACCCGCCGAGAGGGAGGACAAACTGAACTACTACAAAGACATTCTACGTAGGCAGTTGGCCGAAGCCTATCTGCGCCATGGTCCATACTCTTGCAGGTCTGACTCGAGGGGACCTCTGCGCTCACCTTCCACTGCCATGGCTGCTGGGGGGGTTGGCAGGAGCAGCAGCAGCACCTCCATCAGCAGCAGCCTCAGTCTTCAGTCGCTAATGAGTAGCTTTCTACACCCGCATAGTGAGGCTACTCATGAGCAGCAGGAAGACCTGGAGCAGGACCTCAACCAGCAGGTCATGTCATACCTTGACATGACCATGCCAACACACCTTGAGGATCCGCTGGACTTCTGGGCAGCCAAACTTGATTTGTGGCCGCAACTAGCAGAGTTTGCCCTGGAAAAGCTGTCCTGCCCGGCAAGTGCCATCTGAGCGGGTGTTTAGTGCGGCGGGGGCCATAGTTACAGCGAGGAGAACTCGTCTGTCAACTAAAAATGTGGAGAGACTCACCTTTGTCATAATGAATCAGGGATGGATCAGCCAGGATTTCCACCCACCAATGGCTGATGCATGCGACTAGATTCAGCATGGTGCCACGTTTTACACTTTCCAAATGGTGCAAAACATATTTATGTCTTTAGGCCAATTTTTGGGCTCCTGCTGATGCCAACTTCAGGGCGTGCCTTTCAGCCAATGTTTGGGCTCCTGCTGCTGCTGCTTGCAACTCCAGGGTGTGATTCATCCAATTTTTGGGCTCCTGCTGCCAACTCCAGTGTCTCTTTCAGCTAATGTTTGGGCTCCTGCTGCTGCTTGCAACTCCAGGGTGTGATTCATCCAATTTTTGGGCTCCTGCTGCCAACTCCAGTGTCTCCCCCAGCCAATCTTTGGTCTCCTGCTGCTGCTGCCAACTCCAGGGTGTCTTTCAATCAATGTTTAGGCTCCTGCTTATGCTGCTGCCAACTCCAGGGTGTGCCTTCCAGCTAATGTATGCGCTCCTGCTGCTGCCAACTTCAGGGTGCCTTCCAACCAATTTCTAGGTTCCTGCTGCTGCTGCTGCCAACTCCAGGGTGTGTCAGTCAATTTTTGGGCTCCTGCTGCTGCCAACTCAAGTGTCTTGTTATGTTACTCATTCTTCTTCTCTTTCCTTATGACTTCAAAGTTTTGCGTCATAATTTCCCTCATCATTCCTTATATAGTCAGGATGAGCGAATTGATCCGGACGAACCCGAATTCGTTCTGAATTTCAGGAAAAATTCGATTCTGAATGAATCCGAATTTCCCCGCGATTCGATCGATCAAAGTTTTCCTTTAAACTCCATTTATTTTCATTACAGCCATTGTAAAATGGTGGATGGACATGTCCCCTGAGGCAAGTTATCATGGGAAGGTCACATGCAGCCTATCAGCAGCCAGGAAGCCCGGTGACGTCACAGTGCTATATAAATGGCGGCCATCTTGCTTCTGCGCATTTCAGCCTTGCATTGCAGACAGAACGGAGGTTGCTGCAGACAGGGAAGAGACTAACAGACAGGCAGGGAGAGTCAAGGAGACCCACACAGTGCCAGGGAGAGCCAGGTAAAGATAGGGAAAATCGGGAACGATCCAGGCAGGGACAGCAGAGAAAGTGACAGGGAAACTTTTTTTTATGTTCACTTCACTTCATTTGCCAGATCAGTTTTAAATTGCTTTTATTTGTGCTGTAAATATTCCGGCCACTGTGCATCCCATCTTGGCACTGGCATATTTAACCCTATCTGTTACACACAAGCATTTCTTATAACTTGATTAGTTTTAATTTTTTTTGTATGCTGTAAAAACCCCAGCCCACTCGGGCATACTATTTCAGCACATTTGACCCTATCTGTTATACTAAATCAGCTTCTAAAGGCTCTGTTTTATTAATATATTGCATTTTGAATTGGTTTTGTGCATCTTGTTAAAACACCAGGCTGCATGGGCATCCCAAACCAGCACATTTCACCCTATCTGTTAGACTAAATCAGCTTCTAAAGGCTCTGTGTTATCAATATATTGCATTTTGAATTTTTTTTTGCGTCCTGTAAAAACACCAGGCCGCATGGGCATCCCAAACCAGCACATTTCACCCTATCTGTTAGACTAAATCAGCTTTTACAGGCTCTGTTTTATTAATATATTGCATTTTGAATTGGTTTTGTGCGACCTGTGAAAACACCAGGCCGCATGGGCATCCCAAACCAGCACATTTCACCTGATCTGTTATACTAAATCAGCTTCTAAAGGCTCTGTTTTATTAATATATTGCATTTTGAATTGGTTTTGTGCATCCTGTAAAAACACCAGGCCACATGGGCATCCCAAACCAGCACATTTCACCCTATCTGTTATACTAAATCAGCTTCTAAAGGCTCTGTTTTATTAATATATTGCATTTTG
The DNA here is from genome assembly GCA_027917425.1 of Gastrophryne carolinensis. Lineage (NCBI taxonomy): Eukaryota > Metazoa > Chordata > Amphibia > Anura > Microhylidae > Gastrophryne > Gastrophryne carolinensis. The sequence continues at coordinate 138,869,953 of CM051244.1, forward strand.
AATTGGTTTTGTGCGGCCTGTAAAAACACCAGGCCGCATGGACATCTCAAACCAGCACATTTCAGCCTATCTGTTATACTAAATCAGCTTCTACAGGCTCTCTTTTATTAATATATTGCATTTTAATTGGTTTTGTGCGTCCTGTAAAAACACCAGGCCGCATGGGCATCCCAAACCAGCACATTTCACCCTATCTGGTATACTAAATCAGCTTCTAAAGGTTCCTTTTTTGGTAATATATTGAATTTTGAATTGTTTTTTTTGCGTCCTTTAAAAACACCAGGCTGCATGGGTATCCCAACCCAGCACATTTCACCCTATCTGTTATACTAAATCAGCTTCTAAAGGCTCTGTTTTATTAATATATTGCATTTTGAATTGTTTTTGTGCGTCCTTTAAAAACACCAGCCCGCAGGGTATCCCATATTGCCAATTTTCATAGTATCTGGTGCAGAGAAGCAGTATCTCACTTTATTTAGCTTTTGCTTTTTAAAGTAAACACATTTTTTAAGTGCCTATTGCATATTTCAAATACATAAAAATGTCAGGCAAACAAGTGCCAGGATGTTTAAAGAGGAGTGGCAGAGGCCAAGATTCTCCAGGCAGAGGTCGCAGCAGACTAGGGGCGAGTGGCAGCAGGAGTCGCGGTGAGAGACCTGATCTGCCAGTATCTGCTAGTGATCGTGTCTCCACCAGTGACGCATCTGACGTGGTAGATTGGTTAACGCGGTCATCCACATCATTACAAGTTACATCTGACACCCCCAGTCTAGGGTTGGTAGGTTCCTCTGACACAACCCTGAGTTGGCATGGCTCGAGAGCAGTCCCTGTCCTCCCATTACCTCTGTCCTATGCTGTTCCCTCCCCCAGCGACGAATCCTATGCTTTGGGTTCAGCTCCACTCTTTAGTGAGGAGGACGATCTGATAGAGGACAGTCAGCAGCTCCTGCCCAGCCAAGAAATGGAGGTGGCTTCCTTCACTAGGCAGACAAATAGTGATGTGGAGAGTGGCGTGGGTGTTTGTTGCGAGCGTTCCAGCTCCTGCGCCAGACACTGTTGAGGAAACCGAGAACATCAGTGACGTGCAGCCACAACTCGGTGATGATGATGATGATAAAGCCGATCGCACTTGGGAGCCAGGTGCAGAAGGGGCTTCATCCTCATCATCAGGAGAAGAGGGGCGCAGGTTGCCCCGGAGTCAGCAGCTGAGGCAGCAAGGTGTTAGCAGCATGGTTGGCAGTCAGCATGGGGGCACAAAGCCTGGAGCCAAACGGGGCCGGGGCCGGGGTAGAGCACCTGCTGTGCGGCAGGCTACCTTATCAGGAGGTAGTGGGGCAGGGGTTCCTGGAGTTGGCGATAGTAGCAGTGAATCAGTACGGGCTGTTGGTGGGAAAAGTAGCTACTCGGCAGTGTGGCAGTTTTTCCTCAAGTATACGCAGGAGGGTAACATGGCCACAAGCAAGATATGTAGGCAGAAGGTGAAGCATGGCCAGGGCCCAAATGTTGGCACCACGGCCCTGCGTCAACATATGATGCGTCACCATAAAGCGGCCTGGGAGAACCGAGGCTCCGAAGAGGTGGTCTGCTTCTTCACCAAGTGGCACGCCGCTCCCAATATCTGCCAGCCAAGGCTCCAGCCGAAGGCAGCTGTGCATCATACCCATCCTCTGTCACTCCAGATGCTCTTTCTTCCTCCTCCTCCATCAGCGAAGCCATGTCCAAGAGACAGCAGTATGCGCCCACTCATCCTACGGCGCAGAAGCTGCTCCTGTCCAAGTTGCTGGTGCTACAGTCGCTCTCTTTTCAGGTGGTGAACTCTGCACCTTTCAGAGAACTGATGGCTTGTGCCGAGCCGAGGTGGAGAGTCCCAAGCCGTCATTTCTTTGCCAAGAAGGCAGTACCAGCGCTGCACACTTTTGTTGAACAGAAGGTGGGCCAGTCCTTGAGCCTGTTGGTGTGTAGCAAAGTGCATGGCAGCACCGACATCTGGAGCTGTAACTACGGTCAGGGACAATACATTTTGTTTACGGCCCACTAGTTGAATGTGCTCCCTTTGCAGCAGCAGCAACTTAGACAGGTCACGCCGCTTCGGCCTATGCGCTCCCTGGCTGTTGTGCCTGTGACACCATGCGACTCGGCCTCCTCATCCTCCACCATCTCCTCACCCTCCACTGTAGGCTCAAGTCTCAGTGCCCCTCCAGCCTACCATGTGTGCAGGGCACTGTTATGTTACACTGTGCTTCACATGGTTTGTCTTGGCGAATGGAGTCGCACAGGGGAGGAACTGCTTAAAGTGGACCAACACCCAGGATTTTGACTATCCTGGGTTTTGGTCCACTTGGCGGGGCACCCCGATCGGGGGTGCCCCGCTGTGTGAAACCCCCCAGAAACCCCCAAAAACTCACCTCTCAACACTCCCACGTGAACGCCGCAGCCAATCCCCGCCAACGTCCAGGCGGGGGACAGGAACGTCCAAGCCGCTTCCGCTGCCGCCGCCTCCCGCGCCACTCTTGGTGCGCGCGCGCCCCCGCCGGCCATTCACAGAGGGCCAGCGCGGGCGCGCGCACGTCTGGAGGGGCGCGCGGGAGGCGGCGGCGGAAGCGGCGGCGGATCAGGTAAGATCTTTTAGGGGTTTCTGTGGGGTTTCACCCCGTGGGACATCCCGATCTCGGATATCCCGCGGGGTGGGAGGTGATCGGCCCGGGAATCTTATAGATTTCCGGGCCGATCACCCCTGGGTGTTGGTCCACTTTAAATTTATTCATCAAGAAATCCAAACATGGCTTACTCCAAGAAAACTGAAAACAGGAACCATGGTTACCGACAATGGGAAGAACATTTTGTCTGTGCTGCAACAAGGAAGGCTGACCCATGCGCCCTGCATGGCTCACGTCTTCAATCTGGTTATGAAGCCGTTTCTGAAGTCTTCCCCCCATCTGCAAGACATCCTAACAACTTCAAGGAAACTTTGCATGCACTTCGGCCACTCATACACCGTCAAGCACACCCTTCCTGAGCTAAAGCGTCAGAACGGTAGCCCCCTACATAGTCTGATTTGCGATGCTTCCACCCGTTGGAATTTCACCCTGCATATGTTGGACAGACTATACAAACAGAGAAAAGCCATCACGGATTTCTTGATGATCCAAGCGGATAGGGGGACTCCCCTGTGTAACTTCAAAGTCACCCAGTGGCAGCTCATACGTGACACCTGCCGTTTGCTCAGGCCCTTTGAGGAAGCCACTTTATTTGTGAGTTGCCAGGATTACGGGATGAACAACGTGATTCCACTGCTTCATGTACTACAGCACATGTTGGAAACCATGGATGGTCAGGGCACTGGAAACATGGCATCTACAACTTATGGCCACATAAACCTTGTTGGAGCTGAACTGGAGGAGGAGGAGGAGGAAGAGGAGGAGGAGTGGCACAGTGCACAGTTTAGGCTTGGCAAAATGGCTGGTTTATCTAGTCAGCGGACAGGAGAGAAGGAGCAGGAGCAGCCAGGAGCTAGAGGGTTGTAAGGAAGGCGAGACAGAGGACCCAGACACACCGTGGCAGTATGCAGTGGGGATGGAGACAGGTAGTCCATCCGAGTCACTTGCGCAAATGGCAGGAAGCATGCTCACGTGCTTGCGTAGTGACCCCAGAATTGTTTCCATTTGTCAGCGGGATGATTTCTGGCTCTCCACCTTATTGGACCCTCGCTTCCGGCACGAGGGAGGACAAACTGACCTACTAAAAAGACATTCTACGTAGTCAGTTGGCCGATGCCTATCTGCGCCAGGTCTGACTCGGGGGGACCTCTGCGCTCACCTTCCATTGCCATGGCTGCTGGGGGGTTGGCAGGAGCAGCAGAAGCAGCTCCATCAGCAGCAGCCTCAGTCTTCAGTGAGTAGCTTTCTACACCCGCATAGTGAGTCTACTCCTGAGCAGCAGGAAGACCTGGAGCAGGACCTGAACCAGCAGGTCATGTCATACCTTGACATGACCATGCCAACACAGCTTGAGGATCCGCTGGACTTCTGGGCAGCCAAACTTGGCTTGTGGCCGCAGCTAGCTGAGTTTGCCCTGGAAAAGCTGTCCTGCCCGGCAAGTAGCTTGCCATCTGAGCGGGTGTTTAGTGCAGCGGGGGCCATAGTTACGTCGAGGAGAACTCGTCTGTCAACTAAAAATGTGAAGAGATTCACCTTTGTGAAAATGAATCAGGGCTGGATCAGCCAGGATTTCCACCCACCAATGGCTGATGCATGCGACTAGATTCAGCATGGTGCCGTGTTTTACACTTTCCAAATGTTGCAAAACATATTTATGTCTTTAGGCCAATTTTTGGGCTCCTGCTGATGCCAACTTCAGTGAGTGCCTTTCAGCCAAATTTTGGCCTCCTGCTGCTGCTGCTGCCAACTGCAGTGTGTCTTTAGGCCAATTTTTGGGTTCCTGCTGCCAACTCCAGTGTGTCTTTCAAGCTAGGTTTGGGCTCCTGCTGCTGCTGCGTGCAACTCCAGGGTGTCATTCAGACAATTTTTGGGCTCCTGCTGCCAACTCCAGTGTCTCTTTCAAGCTATGTTTGGGCTGCTGCTGCTTGCAACTCCAGAGTGTCATTCAGCCAATTTTTGGGCTCCTGCTGCCAACTCCAGTGTCTCGTTCAAGCTATGTTTGGGCTCCTGCTGCTTGCAACACCAGGGTGTCATTCAGCCAATTTTTGGGCTCCTGCTGCCAACTCCAGTGTGTCTTTCAAGCTAGGTTTGGGCTGCTGCTTGCAACTCCAGGGTGTCATTCAGACAATTTTTGGGCTCCTGCTGCCAATTCCAGTGTCTCTTTCAAGCTATGTTTGGGCTGCTGCTGCTTGCAACTCCAGGGTGTCATTCAGCCAATTTTTGGGCTCCTGTTGCCAACTCCAGTGTCTCTTTCAAGTTATGTTTCGGCTCCTGCTGCTGCTTGCAACTCCAGGGTGTCATTCAGACAATTTTTGGGCTCTTGCTGCCAACTCCAGTGTCTCTTTCAAGCTATGTTTGGGTTGTTGCTGCTGCTGGCAACTCCAGGGTGTCATTCAGCCAATTTTTGGGTTCATGCTGCCAACTCCAGTGTCTCTTTCAGCCAATGTCTGGGCTCCTGCTGCCAACTCCAGTGTCTCTTTCAAGTTATGTTTCGGCTCCTGCTGCTGCTTGCAACTCCAGGGTGTCATTCAGCCAATTTTTGGGCTCTTGCTGCCAACTCCAGTGTCTCTTTCAAGCTATGTTTGGGTTGTTGCTGCTGCTGGCAACTCCAGGGTGTCATTCAGCCAATTTTTGGGTTCCTGCTGCCAACTCCAGTGTCTCTTTCAGCCAATGTCTGTGCTCCTGCTGCTGCTGCTGGCAACTCCAGGGTGTAATTCAGCCAATTTTTGGTCTCCTGCTGCCAACTCCAGTGTCTCTTTCAAGCTATGTTTGGGCTCCTGCTGCTGCTTCTTGCAACTCCAGGGTGTCATTCAGCCAATTTTTGGGCTCCTGTTGCTCCGGCTGCCAACTCGAGGATGTCTTTCAGCCAATATTTGGGCTCCTGCTTCTGCCAGCTCCAGGGTGTGTTTTTCAGGCAATATAGGGGCCCCTCATAGTGATGCCACCTCAACTCAACTCTGCAATTGTGCCGCTCTGCGATTCTAATAGCGATGCCTCTGATCTGCATGTCATAATTATTTACAGTATTATTTCACTAACCCAGCACGCATCCTATGCGTGTTACAGCAAGGCAGAATGGTTTACAACCCTATTGAGGCTCTAGGAAGCTCAGAAATAGCAGTTTTTAATTGCGATTCCTCGTGAATAAATTCGGACCGAAATGAATTTTGTCGGAAAATTCGGCGAATCAGCCAAATCGAATTTTTCAAAAGTTCGCTCATCCCTACTCTTAAGGTTCTTATCTAAATTCACATGAAATATACTTCAGTCCTTTCCATTTCTTTAACCCTTTAAGTGCCAGCCTTCCTAGAGTTTTTGTCACCCTCTGTTGCCAGACCACGTTTTACTATTTTGCTCTACACATATTCAATTTTTTCAGTCTGGGCTTGTCAAGCCTCCTGGCTACAATCATGGGGAGAGCTGAGCTGAGCTCCAGGTATGGGGCGAAGTGAAGCAGAAAAAACTCCAAAGAGCAAATAAAAAGTCTGAGCAGAGTCCAATGGTGAATCCGGGGTCAGAGGCAGGAAGAAAACAGGCAAAGTCCATAAGCAATCCGCGTCAAAAATCAGGTTATCCGTCCGTATATAAATCCAGGCATTCGATCAGGTATTCAGGAATCAGGAAAAACAAGGTCCAGGAAGTAAGCTGATAACACAGCATTGGCTGTAGGCCAGCTGTCCTCTTAAATAGGGCTATCAATCAGCACAGGGAGGGATGTGCCAGAGTCTGGTGAAGTCACTTCCTGTCCATTCAAACCAGGACACCAGGAGGTGAAATCAAGTCCAAGAGCTTACACTCTAGGCCTTGTGCACTTCCAATGGGCTGAACAGCAGGTGTCACTGTGGAGCATGCGACGGAAGAAGAGCCTGCTCTGTTAAAACCATGCAGCTGAGCATGTCTGCTGCTGCATGCAGTCCGTGGTATGGCGCGCTCACGATGCCTTAAAGGGCAGGAAAGGCGAGGAGACTGACATTGCCCCCCCCCTTAAAGGACGCCTCTGGGCGGCCGATCTAGAGAGTCTTCGCTGAAAAGCTCTGATTAATTATGGAGCATTGAGATTACTAGATGGCTCCCAGGAATCTTCCTCTGGGCCGTAACCTTTCCAACGAACAAGATACTGAATGGAGGCACCTCTCTTCCGTGAATCCAGGATCTGTTCAACCTCATATTCCTCTTCACCATCCACAATAATTGGATCAGGAGGTTTGTCTTGGGAATCTCTAAAAGTTCCTTTCTTTAAAAGGGACACGTGAAAAACTGGGTGTATCTTCAGGCGATTAGGTAATTCCAATTCAAAGGCAACTTCATTAATAGCTCTCTTAATCTTAAAAGGCCCGATAAACTTAGGACCCAACTTCTTAGAGGGAAGATGAAGCCTTAGATGAGTGGTAGAGAGCAGGACTTGATCTCCTACTGCAAAATTGGAAGCTGAAGACCGATGAGTGTCTGCTGTCCTTTTGTAACGTTCTTGGGCAGCTCGAAGGGTTGTTCGGAGCATCTGATGAGTGGCAGTTAGATGAGCTCCTAAATCTGCAGCTGCCAGTACATTCACTGGGATGCAGGTATCAGGCAAGGTCTTGGCATCAAATCCATAATTTGCAGCAAACGGAGTGAGGCGGGTCGAAGAATGGACAGAGTTATTATAAGCCAGTTCAGCTAATGGGAGTAACTGTGTCCAATTGTCCTGCAGGGCCGAGGAGTAGCATCGTATGTACTGCTCCAGTGATTGATTCACCCGTTCAGTTTGTCCGTTGGTCTGGGGATGATAGGCCGATGAGTGGGCCAAAGTGATCCGTAAACTCCTACAGAGCGCTGTCCAGAACCGGGCAGTAAATTGGGAACCGCGGTCAGACACAATCTTAGACGGCAGGCCGTGTAAGCGGACAATCTCTTTCACAAAAACTTGTGCTAACTTTGAGGCCGAAGGAAGGCTGGGGAGAGCTATAAAATGAGCAAACTTGGTTAAATAGTCCACAACCACCAAGATAGTGTTGTTGTTGTCCGAAGGTGGAAGTTCTACAATAAAGTCCATAGAAATATGTTCCCAGGGACGTTCTGGCACTGGGAGAGGCATGAGAAGACCTGCAGGTTTGGTGGTTATCTGTTTATTCCGGGCACACGTCCCACAAGAAGAAACATATGATATACAGTCTGCTCTTAAGGTGGGCCGCCAGAAATGACGTTGAATCAGATGTAGCGTCTTCTTGAGCCCGAAATGGCCTGCCAAGGGGTGATCATGGAATTCGGCCAGAACCCTGGAACGTAAAGATTCAGGAACAAAAATCTTTTCTTGATGGACCAGAATTCCATCTACTCGTGATAGTTCAGATTGTAGGTTATCTGGGATAGAATCGGATGCTCGTCGAATCTCAGCAATGAGTTCAGATTCAAGTAACAAAAAATGGTTCGGTTGCAAAATAGTGGGTTCCACAGGTTCAGGACCTTGGTCAGAAGGATGAAGATGGGAGAGTGCATCAGGTTTGGTATTTTTGTTTCCTGGACGGTAAGAAATATGAAAAGAGAATCTGGAAAAGAATAGTGACCACCTTGCCTGACGTGGCCGGAGTCTTTTTGCAGACCGAAGGTACTCCAGGTTCTTGTGGTCCGTGAGGATCAAAAGTCTGGCAGCTTCCAATAGATAACGCCATTCCTCCAGGGCAAGTTTGATACCAAGAAGTTCTCGGTCACAAACATCATAGTTTTGCTCTGCTGAAGACAGTTTTCTGGAAAAGAAGGCTACGGGATGGAGTTCTCCTTGCTCAGATTCTCGTTGAGAGAGTACTGCTCCTACAGCATTGACGGAGGCATCTACTTCAAGTACAAAAGGGAGCTCGGGTCGGCATGTCTCAAGATAGGGGCAGAAGTGAAACACTCCTTGAGATGAGAGAAGGCCTCCTCAGCAGCTTCAGACCAGACAAATGGAGTATTCTTACGGGTGAGATCGGTGATAGGGCGGACTATCTGTGAGAAATCTTTAATAAAACGTCTGTAAAAGCTGGCGAAGCCAATGAAACGCTGTACTTCCTTGCGATTCATAGGTTGTGGCCAGTCCAAGACCGCAGCCACCTTCTCAGGATCCATCACAATGCCGGTACTGGTGATAAGTAACCCCAGAAACTGAATAGAAGGTTGTTCAAACTGACATTTCTCCAGTTTGGCGTATAATCGATGCTCTCGAAGACGCAGAAGGACACGACGGACATGTTCCCGATGTTCCGAGAGGGAGGAAGAGAAGATTAGTATATCATCCAGGTAGATGATGACGAAAATATCAAGATAATCCCGGAACACGTCATTTACAAAGTGCTGGAAGGTTGCAGGGGCATTACAGAGTCCGAACGGCATGACCAGGTATTCAAAGTGACCATATCGTGTGCGGAAGGCCGTCTTCCATTCGTCACCTTGACGGATCCGAATTAAGTTGTAGGCTCCCCTCAAGTCCAACTTGGTAAAGAACCGAGCGGACCCCAAACGCTGGAAGAGTTCAGAAATCAAGGGCAAAGGGTATCGGTTCTTGACTGTAATTTGATTGAGGGCCCGGTAATCTATAGATTAGGGTCTCAGAGACCCATCCTTCTTCTCCACGAAGAATATCCCTGCTCCTGCAGGCGAAGTGGAATGTCTAATAAAACCCTTAGCCAGGTTTTCATCAATATATTCACGGAGAGTCTGTAACTCGGCTTCAGACAACGGATAAATACGTCCAAAAGGGATGGCCGACCCAGGTAGAAGGTCTATTGGACAGTCATAAGAGCGGTGAGGAGGTAGCTGGTCTGCACCTTTTTTGTCAAACACATCCTGGAACTCTAGATACGCAGGCGGAAGGGAATCCGGTGGATTAAGGGTTACTACAGAGAGGTTACTCTCCTGCTGTCTTCAAAATTGGTTGCAATAGGGAGAGAACAAAGAAACTGAACCGGAAGACCAGTCGATGACGGGGTTATGTATAGAGAGCCACGGGAAACCCAAAATAATAGGGTACAAAGGAGAGTGCATTAAATCAAAGTGTATTAATTCTGAGTGTCAATCAGGAGTAGAGCAGCCAAGCGATTTAGTTCTATGGGACACCGGTCCGGACTTGACGGTAGATCCGTCGGCCAAAGTGAGAAGCAGAGGGGTAGGCCGAACTTCACATGGAATATTGTGAGTCTGTGCGAATTCTAAGTCCATGAAACAGCTGCAGGCCCCGGAGTCAATCATGGCCCTGGTCTCAACCCTTCCTCCAGGAAGTTGTAAACTAAGAAGCACAGAGAGGTGAGAACCAGGCACAGGAAGTGGTGTGCTCTTAATAAGAGGTGTTGATCTCTTCATAGCTGCAGGTCTGGTGGGACAATTAACCCGAAAGTGTCCGGGGTTCCCGCAGTACATGCAAAGGTTTAGCCACCTCCGGCGCAGTCTTTCCTCTTGGGACAAAGCAGCCTGGATGGTTCCCAGTTGCATGGGCTTGATAACCCCTGAATCGGTCTGCGGAGAGTCAGGTGATGCAGGCGAGGACCGTGGAGCAAACCATTGGGCTAGGGCTGAACGATCTTCACGGCGTTCCCGCATCCGGCGATCCACCTGAATGGCTGCAAGAATAAGTTCATTTAAAGTTTCAGGAGTGTCGAAGTGGGCCAGTTCATCCTTAATCAGTTCAGAAAGACCTAAACGAAACTGATGTTTTAAAGCTGGCTCATTCCACAGGGTGTCAAAACTCCAGCAATGAAAATCGGCAACATACTCCTCAACTGGACGGCGACCCTGTCGCAAATTACGGAGAGCTGCCTCTGCTGATGCAACATGTCCGGGATCATCATAGATGGCTGCCATAGCAGAAAAGAAAAGATCAACAGAGGCCAGACAAGGATGATTTTGCTCCAGAAGACAATGGGCCCATGTTTGGGGAGGCCCTTGCAGAAGGGAAATAACAATTCTGACCCGGACTTCCTCAGCAGCATAGGTTCGTGGTTGCAGTGAAAATTATAACTGACAACTGTTCCTAAAAGCACGAAACTTCTGGCGATTTCCTGAGAAAAATTCCGGGAAAGGAACTTGGGGTTCAGGGATGACCCCGGAATCTGCCCCCTGTGTGGAAGGAACAGCTGTAGCAGAAGATACTGTCGGGGGCGTGAGTTGATTTAGCCGATCCACAAGCTGAGTAAAGCCTCCCTGTAAGCCCTGGACGGCTGCACAGAGGGAAAAGACTTGCTGCATCAAATTATCAAATTGACAGGGTTCCCTACCGAAGCTCATGTTATGGCTGTGTTATACTGTCAAGCCTCCTGGCTACAATCATGGGGAGAGCTGAGCTGAGCTCCAGGTATGGGGCGAAGTGAAGCAGAAAAAACTCCAAAGAGCAAATAAAAAGTCTGAGCAGAGTCCAATGGTGAATCCGGGGTCAGAGGCAGGCAGAAAACAGGCAAAGTCCATAAGCAATCCGCTTCAAAAATCAGGTTATCCGTCCGTATATAAATCCAGGTATTCGATCAGGTATTCAAGAATCAGGAAAAACAAGGTCCAGGAAGTAAGCTGATAACACAGCATTGGCTGTAGGCCAGCTGTCCTCTTAAATAGGGCTATCAATCAGCACAGGGAGGGATGTGCCAGAGTCTGGTGAAGTCACTTCCTGTCCATTCAAACTCAGGACACCAGGAGGTGAAATCAAGTCCAAGAGCTTACACTCTAGGCCTTGTGCACTTCCAATGGGCTGAACAGCAGGTGTCACTGTGGAGCATGCGACAGAAGAAGAGCCTGCTCTGTTAAAACCATGCAGCTGAGCATGTCTGCTGCTGCATGCAGTCCGTGGTATGGCGCGCTCACGATGCCTTAAAGGGCAGGAAAGGCGAGGAGACTGACAGGGCTTTAACATGAAAGGTCTTGTTTTGGCAACTTTGGGACCTTGCATTTTCAGACTTAACTTGTTTTTTCTTGTTTGTATATAGTTTTTAGGAAAATATCTATCAAAAACCTTGCATGGCTTTACTGAGGGCAGATCTTATCAGACCAATCTTATTGGTGGTTTTGATTTCTTTGACAATGTCACTAAAGTTGGTGATTTCTTTGACAATGTCACTAAAGTGTTAGATAAAGGTGGTGCTGTGGATATCACCTATCTGGACTTTACCAAAGCCTTTGGCACTGTACCACATAAAGAGATAAGTTAGTGAAGGTAGGACTCAATCCCTAGATAGTTCGGTGGATTTCCAGCTGGCTGGAGAGTTGTTGTTAATGCCGTGCAATCTGAACAAAGGCGAGTTACAAGTGGTGTGCCACAAGGCTCTGTCCTGGGTCCCATTTTTTTAAATATGTTTGTAAGTGACATAGGAGAAGGCCTGGTAGGAAAAGTTTGCCTGTTTGCTGATGATACAAAGGTTAGTAATAGGGTGGACACTCCTGGAGGTGTCTGCATCATGGAGAATTTAGCTTTACTGGATAGATGGTCAAAACTGTGGAAACTAGAGTTTTATGTCTCTAAATGTAAAATCATGCAATTGGGTAGAAGGAAACCCTGCTCCGAGTACCGTATGGGCAGTAAGGTGTTAGCCAGGAAAGAGATTTAGGGGTACTGATTACTAATATCTGCAAGATGAGTGAACAGTGTAGCCAGGCAGTGGGAAAAGCAAGCAGGATGCTCGACTGCATAGATCGAGGCATCACCAGTAGGAAGGGGGAGGTTGTGATGCCCGCTGTATAGAGCCCTGGTAAGGCCACAGCTAGAACACTGTGGCCAGTTCTGGAGACCTTACCTGCAAGAAGACATTATTCAAATAGAACAGTTCCAAAGGTGGGCAACAAAAATTGTAGAAGGGCTTAAACTTAAACTTATTAGGAGAGACTTAAAGAACTGCATTTGTACAGTCTGGAGGGGAGAAGGGAGAAGGGGACATGAATGAGACCTTTAAATATGTGAAAGGATTGAATAAGGCTCAGGAGGGAAGTGTTTTTAAAAAGAGACTTAATGATAGAACAAGGGGGCACAAACTGAAGCTAGTCGGGGGGAAGTTGTTAGAAAATATTATTTTACAGAAAGAGTAGTAGATGCTTGAAACAAACTTCCAGCAGAGGTAGTTGAAAAATCGTCAGTGAATTTAAAAATGCCTGGGATAAGCACATATCTATCCTAAGATAGAGTACATACAGTATACACATAAGGGCAGACTAGATGGAGCGTATGCTCTCCTTCTGCCATCAAGCTTCCAGGTTTCTCTGTCCCCCAAACAGAACGATACCCAACATGCATAGGTACTGTCAGGGGAAGAGTTGCCAAACACCCCAAAGTAAAGCATGCGCGTAACTGTAATTTTACTTGAAAATGTCAGCTCTGCAGACAAAGTGCGCAACTTGTGCTTTTTCAACCAAAACAACCCTTTACATATGGAATACCCTCCACATTCCCTGAAAGTACACATTTTAAGCTTTCTAGGTGTGCACATCTTATTGTAGTGGCTTTATCTTTCTGGAAGTAATCTCTGGAAGAATTTTTAGGTTGCACAGGGTTTCCTTTAAAAAATGTATTAAAAAGCAGAAAAATAAAACATGTTTTCCTAAAATATCAATATGCAAATAAGAAAAAAAAAGGTAAAACTGAAAGCGCAAGGTCCCCTGAACAGAACAATACCCAACATGCATAGCTTCTTTTAACCCTTTTAATTGCCCGCCTATTTGAAGTTTTGTCACCCTCTGTTGAAAGGTCATTTTTCACCATTTTGCCCCATGTTTAACTGTGATTTTTACAGTAATTTCTAGAAAAACTATAAATCTATTTTTTGCAGCAGAGTTTGATGATTTTATTTGTTTGCAATTGATCTACTGCTTTTTTAAGTATTTTTCCGTAAAAAAAAAAAAATATATAGTTTTTTTCAGAAAACTGTCTCCTTTATTTTAAATAAAACTTTTTTTTTTTTTATTAAAGAAAACCATATTGCATTTGAAAGCCCGATTTCTCCTGATTACAACTATACCAAATGAATCGGTAGCCCCCCCCCATTCTTGCCCAGAAGACCCCCAAACTGAAAACAGCACTTTATAACATTTACAAATAAAATATAACTACTATCCATACTATAAAGCTGAAGGGGATGCCATTTTTTTGGCATTTTAAGGGTTAAAGCTGGGGACCAGCTATGCAGGGCTTGCAGAGTAGGGTACAGGGACCAGCTTTGGTGGCCTCCCTGCCCTGCTGGCTACAATCCCACACCACCTAAATTTGCTCCGGGCCCTGCTGCCCCTCCTGGGTAATAGGGGGGCTGGGGGTTAATAGCAAGTCACCCGCTATCTGCAGCCGAGAAAAAAATATTTTATTCTTTTTTTTTTTAATACTTAACTCCAATTACTCTCCTTCCCTCACCAATCCCACTGGATTCTGCTCCCCTGTTGCTGCTGGAAGCATTTTATAGCTGCTGGGTGACAAAACAAGGGGTTAACTTGCCAGCCCCCGGCCTTGTGAACTGGAATAGGAATCTCATGGACCCCTTACCAGTTCACAAAGGGTTAACTGTAAAAATAAACACACCACACACACACACACATAAGAAAGAAAAATGACATTTTGATTTTTCGTTACTCAGCTCCTCATCTTTGATGACAGCTGCCAGGTGATCGGTGGAGGGGGGCTGGGGGGCTAGGGAGCACAGCCATCTCCCCCACTCCAACCTTCCTCCTCTGATCAGCCGGCCAGAAATACCGGCTGCCGGTTGACGTCATAGATGATGTCACCTGACCCCTACCACAAAGGGCGGGGCTAGCAGCCAACCCCAGTAAGTGAGTGAAGGGTGATTTATCGCCCTCTCCTCACCATGGAAGAGCCTGGGGGGAGGGGGCAATCAGAGGTCTCCCAGTGAAGAGGATACCCGGCAGGAGGCATCGCGGTTGTAGGTGAGTCCTTCTTACACTTGGCAGCGGCCGCGGCTGAAGCACAGGTGGTGCTATTCTGTGGGCTCTCCTGGAGCCATCCGAGCCCCCAGGGGTATTGGTATTGGGGAACGTAGCCTCCAGCATGCTTGGATCCTCTTGCCTTTAATGAAGGGGCTGGAACGGATCTGCATGTGCTGATTGAAGGTAGGACTCAATCCCTGGATAGTTCAGTGGATTTCCAGTTGGCTGAGGGATCGGTTTCAGAGCGTTGTTGTAAATGGTGTGCAATCTGAACAAAGGCGAGTTACAAGTGGTGTGCCGCAAGGCTCTGTCCTGGGTCCCATTCTTTTTAATATATTTGTAAGTGACATAGGAGAAGGCTTGGTAGGAAAAGTTTGTCTGTTTGCTGATGATACAAAGGTTAGTAATAGGGTGGATATTCCTGGAGGTGTCTGCAACATGGAAAATGATTTAGCTTTACTGGATAGATGGTCAAAACTGTGGAAACTAGAGTTTAATGTCTCTAAATGTAAAATCATGCACTTGGGTAGAAGGAATCCCTGCTCTGAGTACCGTATGGGCAGCACTGTGTTAGCCAGGACCTCGGAGGAGAGAGATTTAGGGGTACTGATTACTGAAAGCTGCAAGATGAGTGGACAGTGTAGCCAGGCAGTGGGAAAAGCAAGCAGGATGCTCGGCTGCATAGCTCGAGGCATCACCAGTAGGAAGAGGGAGGTTGTGATGCCGCTGTATAGAGCCCTGGTGAGGCCACAGCTAGAATACTGTGTGCTGTTCTGGCGACCTTATCTGCAAAAAGACATTTTTCAAATAGAACGTGTCCAAAGGCGGGCAACGAAAATGGTGGAAGGACTTAAACTTAAAACTTATCAGGAGAGACTTAAAGAACTTAATTTGTACAGTCTGGAGGAAAGAAGGGAGAGAGGGGACATGATTGAGACCTTTAAATATGTAAAAGGATTGAATAAGGTTCAGGAGGGAAGTGTTTTTAAGAAGAAGCTTAATGATAGAACAAGGGGGCACAACCTAAAGCTAGTCGGGGGGAAGATCAGGAGCAATGTTAGAAAATATTATCTTACAGAAAGAGTAGTAGATGCTTGGAACAAACTTCCAGCAGAGGTAGTTGAAAAATCAACAGTCACTGAATTTAAACATGCCTGGGATAAGCACACATCTATCCTAAGATAAAGAGTACATACAGTATACACATAAGGGCAGACTAGATGGACCGTATGGTCTCCTTCTGCCGTCAACCTTCTATGTTTCTATGTTTCTATGATTGGATGAGAGGCTGTGAATGCACTGTAGGACTGGGGAAGGGTGAGTCAGATCATGTGACCTGGGGGGTTTCAAACAGCGGAGCATCCCCAATTTGGGTGCCCCGGGGCAAGGACCAGAACCCAGGATAGTCAAAATCTTGGGCTTTAGTCCACTTTAAGCAGTCCTCTAAAGGGCACATGCCATAAAATTTGTACTACTGACTGTGATAATTTCCCTTTGTCCCTGACCCTTATCCTTTAGACTGTATACTGGCATGTTCAGGGCTCTGTTCTATGCTCTGCCCCATGTCTGTTCTATGCTCTGCCCCAGAATATTCCAAAGAATGGTGCTATATAAATAAATAATATTATTAAACAGCACTCTTTGGGCAGAAACATTTGCTGATTTGTTTCTGCATAGCCCATATGGTGCCCTTGTTATTTTATGTTTACAAACATAAAACAAATGTATTCTTATCCCTTAGGAAAAAATGTGTACCTTACCTGTAAAAATGTCCATCAAAGGTACAGTTAAAGTAATTCAGCACCCGAACAAAAAAAACGTAATCCTAGCCTGGTGATCAGCAACTCACATGATCCAGGTATGTGCCCCAGTCCATCCCATGTCACCCTGGGCCCTTGTAATCATCAGCACTTTCATGCTGGCTCCCACCCCCTGCCACCAGTCCCAGGGATACAACAACACCCTCTTCATTTACTACAATGGAGGGGGCTTGTCAAAGCTTCACACACCCCTCCATTGCAATGGAGAGGGTGTGGAAGCTCTCCTTTGACTGGTGGCAGGTCGCTAGACTGGCATGCCATCAACCCCGACCCTATGCTCAGATCCAGCAATCAGGTGAGTTGTTGATCGCTGGACTTGCACTGATCAGCAGGGGAGCAGCAGTGGGAGGGGGAGATAAAAGATAAGTACCTTTTGACTGCTGAATGACTTAAAATTTTGGAGGAAAATGTCACTTTTAATTACCAAGAACGATTGGAAATCAAAAAAGATTGAAGCTTTTATTATGAATGTAGGGTGCTAGCAAATTCACTTCATAAGGCTGTTATTTTGGCATCACTGAGCACCCACTTTTTAAGTTAAAACAAGGTATGCAATACATCTAAAAGTGACACTGACTTTACATCAATATTTTCCTTACAGTTCAACTTTAAATATAGCAGCTTATCGGTCCTTTGAGGCAATGAGGCTCATTTGGAACTGGCTTCCCAAGGCATTCTATTGGAAGAGCACATAATGTCTTTGTGTGTTGCAAAATGAAGAAGCTCTAATCTTAATTAAATACTCTTTACATTTTAATAAGTATCCTAGAACTAGTCATCTAGAACTTAAAATGGTGAGTGATGATTTTTTTAAGGACACGCTTTACTTCTCGATTTCTTAAAGTATAAATGAAGGGATTTAGCAGTGGAGTCACAACAGTATACATGAGTGCAAGGAATTTATCATAGTGACTTCCTTTAGGTCTAACATATACAATAATGGCTGTGCCATAAAATAGGCAGATTACAATGAGATGGGATGAGCAGGTTGAAAAAGCTTTTCTTTTACCCTCATTGCTTTTAATCTTCAATACAGTGACTATAATCTTAATGTATAATACAACAATTATATTGAATGGCAAAACAATTGAAATGCTGGCAGCTATGACAGTAACCAAACTGCTGTTATAAGGATCTGAACATGCCAAGTTCTGTACAGGAGCCAGGTCACAGAAGAAATGGTCGATCACATTTGGGCCACAAAATCCCATATTAACTGTGAAAAATGTAGGAAAGAAAGCAACAATAAAACCAGCCATCCATGGCAATAGTGCCAATCCTAAACAAAATGTATCATTCATAATAGCTGAATATCTCAATGGATTGTTAATCGCTAAATAACGATCAAAGACCATTAACACAAGAAGAAAACATTCAGTTTCACCCAATGCATTAAAGCTATACAGTTGAGCACAACATTCAAAAAATGTGATAGTCTTCTGCTTTTGAACCAAGATAGCTAAGAGCTTTGGAACAGTCACAGAGATAAACATTATTTCCAAAACAGCGAATATACTTATGAAAAAGTACATTGGATTATTAAGTGTGGGCTCTGTTCTAAGTAAAATAATGACAATGACGTTTCCTAAAACACAGGTAATATAGGATAGGAGAATAAGGCTAAAAAGAACATGCTGAAACTTGTAGAAATTGGAAAATCCTACCAGAATAAATTCATTTACCAAAGTAATGTTGGAGTCATGCATTTTGATATGTAGATCTAGATTGGAAGACAGTATACATAATGAAACTCGTTTTCACCTGCCATAGAATTTTTTTGGGGGGAGCAGCTCTGTTTTAGCTGTGCAGGCCCCATCTCTCTAAGTTGGGGCCCACAGGGACTCTTTGTGAAAGCAGATCAAAACCCACATTTTTAAATAGCTTCCCCCCATGAATGTTGTCATTGCATATCTATGCAACGACTGATCGTGTGTCATCTTACAGAGAGGAACAGCAAAAAGGAAAGTGTTCCAGGACAATTCAAAAAGCGAAAATATCTGTTTCTAGTTCTTCACCCTAAGAAGACAGTATAGGCAGGGGCTTTGGCCTAATGTCTTTCACAGGTTCAAACAAAGGGGGGGAGGGAGTAGCACCAAAAATTGTAATAGGTTTATGATGTGCTCACTTTAACAACAAAATACCAACACAGAGGTAGGGGCTCAGCACCCTGGGTCCCAGCCACAACTCCCTCCAAATAGGAGCACCAACAATTCATATGTGTCTCAAAATTATTTTATTGCATAATATCAAAAAGTAGACCATAAAAACAACATCAAACACTGACACAACATACAACACTTAATAAAAACAAACTGCATCTGTCCACATTGTACTCTGTATTATCTCTAAGTAAATAACCATAATTTTGTGCCCATAGTCCTTGATTCACAAAGTAAACTCCCAGGAGAAGCTGTTTGAATTTCCCTAATAAATTCAAATAGTGTATTCAATCCAGTGATTGAATCAATAATTTCATTGTTAACACAATACCTCTTAAATACAAGTTAATGTCCATATAATTATAGTCTGGCTGGTTAATGATATACTGACGCCATAAATTAATTGATAAAGTGAAAACCCATTAAATACAAATATATATATATACACTATAAATTGTTTGGATATTGGCCAGACCCCATCAACAGATGGAATCGAATCAATCCCAAACAAAAATACACCGGTGTAACAAATAAATAAATATATACAAATAAGTGAATAAATAAAATATACAATGAAAAATAATGAAAAAAATAGTGCATCAATATTAAGAATTACAATAAACCTATAAACCACAATTAACAATAAATATTATTGTGCAGACACCTGTATGAACCCTTAATCTATAAGCAATTGCTTAATCTGAAGAGAAAATATATATATAAATGAATAATACTAAATAATGAAAAGAACCAGCAGTATGTAATACCAGTTATGGACTTAAGATGGCAGCAGAGGCTAAGCTATGCAGGCATACATAGGGAAAATGAGTACTATGTGATTTAAACAGCAAAATAAGTCCCCGGGGAGCCAGAGATAGTGGGCAGACAACAGCTGAGCTTACTACCACCTACGTACTTGGCCTCCCATGCCACTTCTGAAGGGTGAAGGGAATTAACAAACTCACCACACAGCTTTAAATACGCCGCCGTCATCCCCTCCGCCCGCCCTCACCACCGCCCCCCTCACGCAGGTGTGGAAATACCAGAAGCTGGGGCAGCACGCGCCACAGGTTGTGTCTCCGCCCCCAAATATGATGCATAGCTCATCACAAAGAAAAGGGGGAGGGCACCTCCTCAGTCAATGTATTCTCCGATGGAGGCGTGCAGGGAGGTGGGGGCAGAACACCAAGCCAACCAATAAGGAGGCAGACAGGCAGCACAGAGCTGTGCAATGAGTGAGACATAACATGACCTGACCAAACTGATCATGATAGCTATTTATACTTTACATTATAAAAATACAAAAACATCAATCTAACATTTTAATTCCTAAATTCATTATAATCTACAATAATATGGCGGATGACAGTGCATATACAGCTAAACTATATTAAAGTGAAGATGCATGTTGTTATGATAGTTACTATACAGTAGCAACTGGGCAGCTTAGCCCAAATATCTACTTTGGGCAGTCATCATATTTTCCAGATCAATAATCATGATCCATAAATGACTACAGCATGCTTTCAAGATACATAAAAGTAGACCTAAATCATAAGCTAATAGAGGTTACAAGCACAGCTATACATCCAATTTATAAACAGCCAGGAGAATCCCCTCTAAGGCTGTAGGCTAATGACATATTCCTTGTTCCAAGGTTCATAGATCCATAGTACCATTGTGACCCAACAACAACACATGCCCACTCATCAGCCTTGTATGGATGTTATCTTGAATCCATCATCCCGAGCTCCTCTTCATTCTGTTAATGTGGACCTAAAAACCTAGTGAAAAAACATATGTATAAGTGCTTAAAAATGTGATGGTGCTTCTACTCACCACTTGTGCCCCAAGTTTGGCAACAGGTGGTCAGTTCCCAATCTACAAAACCTAAGAGGCTTAGAAAAGCCTCCATGACCATACAAATTAGGTATACGCATATATAACCATATATGTGTTTAAATATATAAACAACCCAAAACAAAAACAAATCATGAAACATGCAACAACCAACAAAAAAGTGTTATCCCCAGCCCACCATAAATTCAAACTCCTCTGGGTTTGTCATAATTAAGACATCAACCCAAAAATGGTGTGAAGGCCCAATCTTCATTGAGTCCTTGGGGGGATCGTGTGTCCAAGAGGAAAATCCATCTGGGTTCTTTTTGTGTCAATCTCTTCTTCAGGTCACCCCCCCCCCCCCCCCCCCGGGGCCAACCTGTATTCTCTCAAGACCCACTGCCTTAAGGCAAGTAGAGTCACCTTTGTGTTTCTCTAAGAAATGACGTGCGACAGGTGAGATGTTCTTACCTAGCGAGATGTCTCACTCCGCTAGCCTGATATTCGAGAGATGCGCTTGAAGTCTCGTCCTTAGGGCATTCTGGGTTTCTCCAATGTAGGCTCGAGGGCAGTCGCACTGCAGCATATATACGACTGACCGAGTCCTGCAATTAATAAACGTATTAATGCTGATCTTTTTACCATTTGAGCGATTCACTGCAACAGAGGTCTTCTCCGTGTGTTGGCAGACCGAGCAGCTCCCACATGGTGCACATCCTTTAAATTTCTTGGCTGTAAGCCAGGTTTCATTAGTCTGAAAATGACTCCTACACAGGAGATCTCTCAGATTGGGTGCACGTCGTGCAGTGAAAGAAGGTCTTTGTCCAACCAAATCAGCTATGTTGGTATCGGTGGTTAAAATGTGCCAATGTGCGTCCTCGGCTTGCCTAATATTGGACCACTGATTATTATAGTTGGTCACAAACCTGATTGTATCATCCCTATTCCTAGGGGTTTTTTTGTGCGCGCGGTGTTAAAAGGTCGGACCTTTTTGTTTCTTTAGCTCGCTGGTAAGCCCGAGCAATGATCCTATCTGGATAACCACGGTATTTGAACCTTTTAGATAATTCTAAAGCCTGTGTCTCAAAGTTTTCTGCTTGTGAACAATTTCTGCGGGCCCGCAAGAATTGACCTACTGGTATACTACTCTTCAGATGTTGGACATGTCTGCTCTGATAGTCTAAAAGACTATTAACCGCGGTCGGTTTTCTAAATAAATTTGTGTTCAATTTACCATTTGATCCCTGTGAAATCTTAATGTCCAAGAGTTACCTCATTCTGTGATAGATCCAGTGTTAAGACTATGTTTCGGTCATTCTGATTCAGCAGATTTATGAACTCGCGACAAGATGCCTCTGGACCCTGCCAAAATAACAGGATATCGTCAATATAGCGATACCACCCCACAATTGAGGGGTGGTACCGCTCATATTCCTCACTGAACACCGTGCATTCCTCCCACCAACCCAGGAACAGATTGGCCACCGATGGAGCGCATTTAGCGCCCATCGCGACACCAGAAATTTGTTGTAAAAATTAAAGATGAAAAAATTATGAGTTAAGACAAACTCCAGTAGTGTCAAAATAAAGTTGTGAAGCGCTTCTCTGTCCGTGGATTCCCTACTTAAAAAGTAGCTGGCAGATGATATAGCCTGATGGTGGGGGATGATAGTGTAGAGGGACTCTACATCACAGGTTGCCATTACGGTGTGTGGGGGTAATTGAATTCCCTCCAGCTTTCTAAGCAGGTCTATAGTGTCGCGGACATATGAATTGAGGCTTAGGACGTGTGGTTGTAAGAATACGTCCACAAATGTACAAATTGGCTCTAATAAGCTGTCAATCTCAGAGACAATGGGCCGTCCGGGGGGTGAGGAGACATTATTATGAGTTTTCGGCAGAATGTAGAAAGTGGGCGTTCTGGGGTGTGGAACTATCAAATAAGTGTATTCTTGGGCACTAATAACTCCACTTTCTTTTGCCTCATTAAGTATAATGTCCAGTTCCGCTTTGTAAGCAGTACTAGGATTCCTAGGAAGTCGAATATAATTTTGATTATCTCCCAGTTGTAGATTGATCTCGTTGACATAGTCCCTAGTCCCCCATACTACGTCATTTCCGCCTTTGTCCGCCTCTTTAATAACTATAGACGGGTTGTTTCTAAGGCTGGAAATGGCGGCACATTCATCTCCTGTAAGATTTTCCCTCCCACCCCTGCTGGAGAGTGTCATGATTTCCTTTACCATGACATCAAAGAATAACTGAATGGATGGTACACTGTTTAGAGCTAGATGGTTGTTTCAGACCACTGGTCTTTCTCATCAGCTCTGTGTCCATGATGATCTCTGGATCTTGTTCTTGTAACAGCGTATGTAAATCCATTAATGCTGTTCTGTCCTCCCGTCCCAATACCAATTCCTGTGACTGCGGGTTGCTATTACCAAACTGCTTTCTTAGAAGCAACCGCCTGCAAAACAGGTAAAGATCCTTAATTAACAAGAATGTATCAACATTTTTAGAAGGTGAAAATGAGAGACCATGTGCGAGGACTGACTTTTCTCCAGCACTGAGGGGATGAGTGGAGAGGTTGATAATTTGAAGGGACTGTGTATCTACATCCGGCCTATCCTGGGAGCAAGCCTTTTGTAGTCCCAGCGGTCCCTGTTTCTTAAGCTTCTGCGTTCGCCATCTCCCACCCCTCCTGGTTCCTCGTCCACCTCGCTGCCCGAGGATAAAAAATTCAGATCACTTCAGGAGGTGTTTTGTGAGGATGGTAGGTAGTTCTTTTTCAATGGGCCCTTATTGTCTCTATAGGCTCGACCTCTCGGGTTACCTATGTGCTGCCACCTGTATGCACGTTTCAGAGAGAAGTCTGAGGTGTCTCGCTGAAGCTTGCACCTCTTAGAGTCCATAACTGTTTGTTCATATTTGTCCAAGTCTTGGGAAAGGGATGCCAAAAAAGGTTGTACTTGAGTGTGTTGGTCAAAAGAATCCAACTTAACTCTGAGTTCCTGTAGTTGTTTTTTAACCTCTTTTAGAAGAGTTTGATCATGTTCTATTAACATTCGTATGATGATTTGAGAGGCCTGTAATAGGCCCTACTCCCATGTTTCCTTGAATTTGGCATTCACTTCCCAAGACGGGAAAAGTTGTATGTGCGAGCCCCTGGTACAGATATTATTAGTCATGTAAGTCTCCAGGCTGTGGATGTTCCACCATAGGCGGATGTAATCTTTGTGTGTCTGTCTAATGTGTCTTGTCAAGCTCAAAAAATCATTGGAAGCATCTCTAGTTATATCACTGCCACCATTTGCAAAAGTCAACAATTTGTCGGCCCATATGGCCTCCCTGCTGTCAAAATCAAACGCCATAATGTATGTGCACACTCCAAACTGGAATCTAGAGTATTTCTCTCTTGAGCCACATCAACATAGAAGCAAACAAAGGGGGGGGGGGGGGGAGGGAGTAGCACCAAAAATTGTAATAGGTTTATGATGTGCTCACTATAACAACAATAATACCAACACAGAGGTAGGGGCTCAGCACCCTGGGTCCCAGCCACAACTCCCTCCAAATAGGAGCACCAACAATTCATATGTGTCTCAAAATTATTTTATTGCATAATATCAAAAAGTAGACCATAAAAACAACATCAAACACTGACACTACATACAACACTTAATAAAAACAAACTTCATCTGTCCACATTGTACTCTGTATTATCTCTAAGTAAATAACCATAATTTTGTGCCCATAGTCCTTGATTCACAAAGTAAACTCCCAGGAGAAGCTGTTTGAATTTCCCTAATAAATTCAAATAGTGTATTCAATTCAGTGATTGAATCAATAATTTCATTGTTAACACAATACCTCTTAAATACAAGTTAATGTCCATATAATTATAGTCTGGCTGGTTAATGATATACTGACGCCATAAATAAATTGATAAAGTGAAAACCCATTAAATACAAATATATATATATATACACTATAAATTGTTTGGATATTGGCCAGAGACGTCTCGCTAGATTTTTAGGTCCACATTGACAGAATGAAGAGGAGCTCGGGATGATGGATTCAAGATAACATCCATACAAGGCTGATGAGTGGGCATGTGTCGTTGTTGGGTCACAATGGTACTATGGATCTATGAACCTTGGAACAAGGAATATGTCATTAGCCTACAGCCTTAGAGGGGATTCTCCTGGCTGTTTATAAATTGGATGTATAGCTGTGCTTGTAACCTCTATTAGCTTATGATTTAGGTCTACTTTTATGTATCTTGAAAGCATGCTGTAGTCATTTATGGATCATGATTATTGATCTGGAAAATATGTTGATTGCCCAAAGTAGATATTTGGGCTAAGCTGCCCAGTTGCTACTGTATAGTAACTATCACAACAACGTGCATCTTCACTTTAATATAGTTTAGCCGCCATATTATTGTAGATTATAATGAATTTGGGAATTAAAATGTTAGATTGATGTTTTTGTATTTTTATAATGTAAAGTATAAATAGCTATCATGATCAGTTTGGTCAGGTCATGTTATGTCTCACTCATTGCACAGCTCTGTGCTGCCTGTCTGCCTCCTTATTGGTTGGCTTGGTGCTCTGCCCCCTCCCCCCTTCCCTCCCCTCCTTGCACGCCTCCATCGGAGAATACATTGACTGAGGAGGTGTCCCCTCCCCCTTTTCTTTGTGATGAGCTATGCATCACATTTGGGGGCGGAGACACAACCTGTGGCGCATGCTGCCCCAACTTCTGGTATCTCCACACCTGCGTGAGGGGGGGCGGTGGTGAGGGCGGGCGGAGGGGCTGACGGCGCGTATTTAAAGCTGTGTGGTGAGTTTATTAATTCCCTTCACACTTCAGAAGTGGCATGGGAGGCCACGTACGTAGGTGGTAGTAAGCTCAGCTGTTGTCTGCCCACTATCTCTGGCTCCCCGGGGACTTATTTTGCTGTTTAAATCACATGGTACTTAGATTCCCTATGTATGCCTGCATAGCTTAGCCTCTGCTGCCATCTTAAGTCCATAACTGGTATTACATACTGCTGGTTCTTTTCATTATTTAGTATTATTCATTTATATATATATTTTCTCTTCAGATTAAGCAAATTATAGATTAAGGGTTCCTACATGTGTCTGCACAATAATATTTATTGTTAATTGTGGTTTATAGGTTTATTGTAATTCTTAATATTGATGCACTATTTTTTTCATTATTTTTCATTGTATATTATATTTATTCACTTATTTGTATATATTTATTTATTTGTTACACCGGTGTATTTTTGTTTGGGATTGATTCGATTCCATCTGTTGATGGGGCCTGGCCAATATCCAAACTATTTATAGTGTATATATGTATATATATATATATATATATATATATATATATATATATATTTGTATTTAATGGGTTTTCACTTTATCAATTAATTTATGGCGTCAGTATATCATTAACCAGCCAGACTATAATTATATGGACATTAACTTGTATTTAAGAGGTATTGTGTTAAAGTGGACCAACACCCAGGATTTTGACTATCCTGGGTTTTGGTCCACTTCAGGGGGGCATCCCGCTGTGTAAAACCCCCCAAAACTCACCTCACCACGCTCCCACGTAGCCACGGACAAGCGTGGACAAGACAGCGCATCCGCCGCCGCCACAAACGGCCGGCGTGGGCGCGCGCCGGTCAGGTCAGTTTTTTGGGGCTTTTGGGGGGGGGGGGGTCCCTCACCGCGGGACATCCCGATCTCGGGTGTCCCGTGGTGAGGGAGGTGATCACCCCTGGGTGTTGGTCCACTTTAACAATGAAATTATTGATTCAATCACTGGATTGAATACACTATTTGAATTTATTAGGGAAATTCAAACAGCTTCTCCTGGGAGTTTACTTTGTGAATCAAGGACTATGGGCACAAAATGATGGTTAATTACTTAGAGATAATACAGAGTACAATGTGGACAGATGCAGTTTGTTTTTATTAAGTGTTGTATGTAGTGTCAGTGTTTGATGTTGTTTTTATGGTCTACTTTTGGATATTATGCAATAAAATAATTTTGAGACGGATATGAATTGTTGGTGCTCCTATTTGGAGGGAGTTGTGGCTGGGACCCATGGTGCTGAGCCCCTACCTCTGTGTTGGTATTTCACAGGTTCAGTTGGTTTTAGTCTGCTTTAAATACAGTTAAAAAAACAAGGGGGGCAGCTCCTAAGTGTGTGCAGGCCCCGTCTCTCTCTAAGTTGGGGTCCACAATGCCTCTTTCCTAAATACAGTTTAAAAAAACAATCTTTTTCATCAGCCAATGAATATTTTAGGGAACATCTGTTTTGGGAAATACTAAGTACAATATATGGGAAAGAAAGGGGTGGGATAGATGAAAAGACATCCCTGCAATTCCTTCTGCCACTAAGGATAAGGATGTTGGTGCCAGTAGCAACAATGTGGTCAGCGGCCATTTGCCCAGGCCCAGTACATGTTAATAGTATCAGCAGCAGCAGTAATGTATGTGGTGGTAGTAGCAGCATCAGCAAGCAAGAGTTATCCATTTCCTCCAGTGGGTGTGTTATTTCGGACAATGCATCAATTGTGGACTGGTTGACTCGCTCTCGCTCATCTCAGTAGGAGGAAAACATGGACACAATGATTTAGAGCCAGGTTTCAATGGATTGTTCCTCCACTACAGCTACATGTCACAGTAAAAGAAGCCATTCTCTTCTATCATCTCTGTCCTTACCATGGCCAGGGCACAAATCTAGGAACTACAGTTCTAGGTAAGCATTTGGAGTGGCATCAGAAGGCTGCCTGGGACAATCAAACAACAATCAAAATGCCTTGCAAATGCCCCATCAAAACCTTATTGTTCTTGCTGAGGCTGCTGCCGTTGGTGCAGTTCCTATAACCTGTCATCTGTCTAGTAGCCAGGCCTCATCCACAGGTAGTACAGTCTTGTCATCGTCATCTAGTGCACTTCCTCTATCCCGTCAGTTATCCATAAAATCCATAAAATATATATCCACCAGACAACAAAATGCTCCCAATCATCTGGTTATCGTGCGGCTGAACTCTTACCTGACCAAGTTGATGGTTGTGCAGTCACTGCCATACTGCCTGGTTGAGTCAACTGCCTTTAGGCAACTAATGGGGTTCTCCTTACATAGTTACGTGAAAGAGAAAGTGGGGCTGTCTATACAACTGTCAGTGTGCAGCACAGTGTATGCAACAGTAAATACTTGAAGCAGTAGGCCTCATTGCCACACCGTATTACACATGTTGAGTCTGGGCAAGAAAAGCCACTGTGCCAAGGAGTTTCTGCTTTGCATGCATGAGGAAATCTTCCACTGGCTGCCTCCACGTCAACTTAGATTAGGCAATGTGGTTACAGATAACAGGATGAACATTGTGGCTGCTCTGCGCCTAGGTCACCTGACACATATCCCATGCCTGACGCATGTAATCAATCTGGTCTTCAAACACTTCTTAAATGTTGGTCTGGCAGGTGTTTGGCCATGTCCAGGAGGGTATGTGTTTGCTATAGCCAACCCTATGTCTTCAAACACGCTCTCCTAGACTTGCAATGCCAGAATGGTCTTCCTGAACTCCACTTACTGTGATGTCCGCACACGCTGAAATTCCACCCTACATATGCTGGACTACCTCTATCACCAGTGCAAAGCGGTGAATAATTTCTTCATGCAGCAAACGGCTAGCTTTTTTAGCCAGTTTGATTTTCAGTTCTGGCATTGGCAAATAACCAGAGACACGTGTTGTGTGCTGAGGCCTTTTAAAGAGGCAACAAGATTTGTCAGCAAGGGCAACAGCAGAGTGAACGATGTTACAATGCTGGTATTCATTTTGGAACAAATGCTCAGGGCCATGATTCAGTGAGGGACGGAGGATAGATCCCGTCTGTCTCCTGGCTCTTTGGATCTACAAGAAGAGGTGGAGGAGTGCGAGGAGAAGGAAATCAGACCCCAGGAGGTGGTTTTGGAGATGGAAACAACCAACTTATCACAGGAAGGGATAGGGGAGGAGGCATACGATGATGACGATGATGATGATGACGACGGCCATCATGATGGTGGTGGTGATGATGATAAACAAACATTGCATTACATTACATTATGGAGCGGAGGTGGAACCAACTGGGCCCTCAGAAATGTTAGCCAGGGTGGCAAACTGTATGCTCAAATGCTGACAGATGCATTGTTAACATAAAGCAAAAAGACAAGTACAGGATCTCTACACTTTTAGACCCTCAGTATAAAGCCAAAATGGGGGAATTTTATACACCTTCCTAGAGGAAGTCAAAAATAGCTTATTACCAAGAGAAGACATCATGCCAGTTAACCATGGCTTTCAAATGGCAGACACCTACCACAAGCATGTCTGACCGGTTATCAACTATCCGCTCCCCACCGAGTCAATGCACTACCTCTCCAACAGGCAGCAGTAGCTGTACGCAACTCACTCTCGAGAATATGATGTACAAGTTTTTACATTCCATAAGTGCATCTGTCACACATTGTCATGGAAGGGATGTTCATCACCAGCAACAAAACCAGGTCAGGTGCACTCCTACCTCAACTGTGCCCTTTCTCCATGATATACACAGAGCTCAGACCCCCTTGAACCTATAGGTGAGCAGATTGAACCACTGACCAGAGCTGGCACAGTTTGCCATGGGGGTTCTGTCTTGTCAACCCTCAAGCGTAGGGTCGGAAAGGGTTTTAAGCACAGCAAGTGGTGTCATCACCCCTAAGCCGACAAGGTTGTCCACCAAAAGTGAGGAAAAACGATGAATCAGGTGTGGATAGGTGATGATTTGAAACCCCCTGATGCTGTCTGATGCCACTGATTAGCATGCCCCTACTACCACCAACAGCGTCGCTGCTGCCAGTCAACCCTGTGATGCCCAAAATGGGCACATTTTTCAGCGCTTGTAAAAAGCCATTGCTTCTTCTTCAGCTAAAATGTAAGGGTGCCAATCCTGCTGCTACCCCCCGTAAGTGGGACAATTTTTTGAGGTGAGGTCTTGTCCGCTACTGCCAGGCCTACACAACCACCACTGGTTTCCTTACCAAGGCCTAGTCTTTCTTCAACTGCTACAGCTGCTACTACTACCACCAACAGTGCCTCTGCTACCAGCCTGCCACCCTCTGCTACTACCAGGCCAACACAACCACGGTTTAACCCTGAGATGCCTAAAATGGGCACATTTTTCAACACTTATAAAACCCAATGCTTCTTCATGAGCTACATTTTAAGGGTGCCAATCCAATCCTGTCTTCAACAGTTGCAGCCTCTGCTAATGCTGCTACTACTACTACCCCCAACAGCACCTCTGCTGCAAGCCTGCCACCCTCTGCTACTATCAAGCCAACAAACAAGCAGGCAACCCGGTGTTACCCAAAATGGGCAAATTTTTTTGCAAAAAGCCATTGCTTCTTCTTCAACTAAATTGTTAGGATGACAAACTTGATGCCACCCCCCTTTACAAGTGGGACAATTTTTTGAGGGCTTGCCCACTACTGCCAGGCCTACACAACCACCACAGGTTTTCTGTGCCACAGCCTAGTCTTTTTTCAATACCTGCAGCCTCTTCTAATGCTGCTCCTACTACTGCCACCAACAGTGCCTCCGCTGCCAGCCTGCCACCCTCTGCTACTGCCAGGCCAACAAACTTTAAACAAGTTCGCTCATCTCTAGTCTTGACTGAGTTTGTGTTAGACCTTAAGGTTTACCTGTCCGCACACTGTTCACAGCATTCAAACAACATTGTGTAAATGCAGATTGCCACACTTAGGGGCCCATGCCTTATATGCTTGTGGCAGCGTATTACTGCTTGTTGTGGTCAGTGAAGCTTAAGAGCCAATTAAGGGTTAACTCTGAGGTTCTGTCTGGCTCCCTAGGAGTAGTGTGTCAATAAAGCAACTGATGTGCTGCCCCATCTTCCAACCTCCTATTGGACTTCAGCTTTGTTTACTCCTTCTGTTAGAAACTGGTGGTTCTGATTATCTGTTGCAGACCCGGATATCTCTGACATTACCTGTGTATTTGTTACTGTTTTGCCCTGTTGTACATTGGCCTTTGCGGCCATCCTTTGCCCCCTTAAGTCCTGGGTTCAACCATGTTTGGGCAAGCATGTAATGTCTCCCGGCAAACAGGGGCTTGACTATAGGTGACAACAGCGTTGTTAGATTGGGGGATAGCATCTGAACAAAGGTTGCTGATCAGCTGGGCATTACAGTTCATTTTTGGTGAACAATCATTTGTGAACAGAGAAAATAGTAAGGGAGAAAGGACACACACTTGAGGAATACCGATGGGGATAGAGCCTAGTTTGACTTGTTGACCCCTCTAAGTTAGGAAGCTATTGGCCAAGACCAAGATGGTTGGAGGGATGCCACAGTCATTCATTTCTTCAAGCGGCAGATTTGGCTTTACAGTGTTGAATGTTTAACTGAAGTCAATGAAGAGGATTCTGGCATAACAGTCCAGATGGTCTAGGTGCTCTAACACAAAGAGAAGTGTCAGGTTAACCATATCACAAGACAACATATTTGCTCTGTGTGGGTCTTACTGTGACTGGATCTGTGTATGAATACTAGTGATGTAACTTTGGATTGATTTTTTTTCCCGCTACCTATTCACTGAACAACTTTTATCTTGATTGTTTGTTTGTTACAATACTGGCACTTTACATTGTTGCTCTGCTTATTTGATTTTTCTAAGCACTGACCCTTTAGTATATTGGATACATATCTTTATTTGTAACTTTGCACAGTTCCATTGCATTTTTACCACAGACAGCCCAAGGAGACTCTTTAATCACTATTATGAATTAATTGCATCTATATAACCCTCATTATCCAGATCATTGTCTGTGTCTTATATGTCTTGCATGTCTGATTAGCTTTTTATATTCAATAAATTTTGATCTATCCCTTACTTCATGGCGTGAGCGGCACTATTTAGCAGGGTTTATCTGGAGGCTAACTTGAGAGCCCCCATATTTTTGATCTACTGCTTGTTGGTGGTGGTATTTTTTTATGGTCTGTAATCTGCTGGAGACTCTCCTATTCCGCTCTAGGGAAGCCTGATGATAACTTTTCTTCCAATTTTATGGAATAGGCATTTTTGCCATTCTGATTTCCTTTGAGATGTAACTTCTCAGCTTCTTGAACATGGAGAAGTTCCCCTCTCTGTGCGCCTTCTCTTTTCGTCTGCAGATAACTCTTATTCTGAGGGTAAACCAAGGTTTCCTCTTGTTACCCTGCCTCCAGGATTTCTTGCTAGGGACAATCATTTACTCACAGAAATGGACATAGGGTCCAGTCCAATCCTCAAGGTTGTCAGATTTAAATACCTTCCCATTAGTGGTCTCAAAGCAGGTTTGGAGTTGATCATTAACTGCTTTAGTCCATTTTCTGGTTGACTTTTTTAGGGCGTTTGACTCTCTTTAGATGTTGCTTATACAGTAGGAGGAGGTGCAGAAGTTTTTGATCTTAGCAGCCTAGGGTTGGAATTTCTTTGTAGGTCCCCTTCAGCATCCTGTAACAATGGTCCAGGGCATTTTTCCCCCTGGGGTGGCATTTTGTGTGTTGGTTACATTTCCTGGTTTAAACTGGTTTGTTTGAAGTTTCCCAGTACAATCACATATTTCTCCCTGAAACTCTTTTCCCGTCCATAGATAGCTGCTGCTAGGACAGGCATTGCCGAATCTTCCTTGGCTTCAGGGGCAATGTACACACCCACAAGACAATTCCCTTGTGGAGTAAAGAGGTCTGTATATTACTGCCAAGCATTCAAAATCTCGTGAGCATCAGGAGCCCTGGATGGAAATGTCGCTAGCCCATCTGAAATTTATGTAGAAACATATCCCACCTCCTGTTTTTTTTCCCAGATCTTGCTGGGTCATGTTCTGATCTGTAGACTGTAAATCAGAGCATCATCAGGCTGGAGTCTGGGATGGAGTCCCTAAGCCAGGATTCAGTAAAACACAGAACAGCCAATTCAAACATCTTTGACCACCTATCTCACACCAGTCTTAACTCATCCAGTTTGTTTGGTAGAGAGTGGAAATTTATGTATAGAAGGAAGAGCAGGGTGATGCCCTCTTTTTCTCAGCCTCACTAAGGCCCTACTCTCTTCCCTCTTTG
Organism: Gastrophryne carolinensis; assembly: GCA_027917425.1. NCBI lineage: Eukaryota > Metazoa > Chordata > Amphibia > Anura > Microhylidae > Gastrophryne > Gastrophryne carolinensis. The sequence goes on from CM051244.1 coordinate 138,902,453, forward strand.
GGGATGGGCTGGGGTCTAGGTTGCATTGTACTTTTTATGCATGACATCATCCATGAAAATGGTGATGGTAAAGATGGGATGGAGCTGTTGAGTGCCACTGCAGAAGTTCCTCTCTTGACCGTTGTGATTATGGAAACGTTATGACTAGAGATTGTGCCTATTGTTAACAATGGGACAGGTTGGTAGGTTTTAGCTACACATTAGTAGCAGTAGTGGTGTTAGCAGGTTTCTACGTAGCTTGGTCCCTACCCTTAGTGAGGGTTGGTGCTCAGAGGAGAGGGTTCTGGGGTTTGTTTGGAGTAAGGTAATCAATGTAGGTGATCAGTGAGGAGGTAGAGGCTGAGTGAGGTCAAGGTTGATTAGGTGGCGTAGCAGCTAGTGATCTGGATACCCAGAAGCTGGGCTAAGATTACTGGATGCTTGGTTTGTTCTGGAGCCCCAATATCCTTAGGGCCCAGAATATCAAGTAGCCCCCCCCACCATGGAGGATATATTACAATGTCCCCCAGTGCTCTCACCTCTGTCTCACTGTGATCACTCCCCACTGCCATTGACTGCTGGGTGAAATGCCAATACTGCCACCTAAATATCTGCGCCTTCTTTGGCCTGGTGCCCATGGAAACCCCTGAAGCCCTGGGTAACTAGTCCCTATGCCTTGTGCCTGGGCTGCATGGCTCAGGGGAAGGGGCACATTTTTTTTAATTAGTTATATTCAAACATTATATATATATATATATATATATATATAGCATGTTTCATGAAAAAAAGCATTCCTGTTTGTGAAGCTGGCTTTCTATTCCTGCTTTTGGCAGGTGTAAAATGTCTACTACAAAAAACTCCCCAAAAAAACAAAGCTCTCAGAATGACAGGAATTTGGCTTCAAGAATTCTCCTTATTTGCAAATTGTATATACATGTGCAAAATTATAAGCAGATAAAATACAAAAAAATAGATCCCCCAAATCACAGGGATCATTATTTTCTGCAAAAAAGTGCAAAAATGCATTCTTCCACAGTGATGAATAAAGCCTTTAGGGGCCAGTCTTTGAGTAATGAAACTTTAACATGCATTAATATACCCATTTATGTACTGTACCTCTGCTACATGAAATGCTTAAGGTGACAATTTTTAAGGGACATTTCAGAATGTAGAGGGAAAGGAAAGAATGGGAATATATATGTATGCTAAATACAGCCCTGCAGATTGGCCTGAACATTTACTCAAACTTAATGTCCCACTATGTCCGTTGTCTCTCACCGGTCGTCCTAGTGACATTTTTTTACTGTCACAGCGGCACACAGGCACTAGATACTAGTAAGGCTCAATCGCAGGGTCTAGGACTCGCATGCCCAGGGTCATCTTTTTGAATGTTCGCCATCATCTGACAATCTTCTCTTCTGATTCCTTTATTATCCAACTATCTCTTATGGACAGTAAGCACAGACTCCACACCTGTTATAAGATCACACTTGGCGATCATTTGGTACCTGTTCCATATATTTACCCCAGGTTTTGAGATCTACAAAAGCCCTTCTGATGAAATCTACTGGGCAAAGTGTGAAAGGACATTTAAGTCTGTATCTCATCAGGATTGTTTTGCTGTTATCATTATTTAAGTTTGTAAAAAATGTAAATACTCTAGCTAACAGTACTCTACCTAGCAGTATATGCAAGAAACACTGATAAACACACATTATGTTAACGTATGCATATAAGTTACATAAATATGTACCACGTTTTTGAAACCAGGATGGGATACTTTTGTGTCAACAATACATTCTAACCCAGCACACTCCAGGTCTCCGCTTTTACCCTTTATCCTTTTTTATTCATCAATAATAACTATAGATGAGTGAACGTCTTTAAAATTTGATTCAGGCATTTCGCCGAGTTTCTCCAAGAAATTCGGGTTCGTCCGAATCGAACCTTTGAGAATCACTAATCTCTAGTGGAATGTGTGAGACACACAGCACGGTGGGAGCGGGGGAGGCCAGTCGCACTTTCAGCTGTGCAAGTCAGCTTCTGCCACGCAGTGCAGCCAGTCTCCCCCACCCCCACCATGCTGTGTGTATTGCACAGACACTTACCTACATACTGGCTTCCCCATAATTCTGGTCCAGTGGCTGGCTGTAGTCGCAAGTTGGCCTGCACAGTGCAGCCAGCCCCCCCCCCCCCCCCCCCGCTGTGTGTTTTGCTCATCAGGGGAGGAGTGGGGAAACCGGCTCAGCTTCACCTCCCCTACTTCCACTGTGCTACACAGACACTTACCTACATGCCGGCTTCCCTGTCGTTCTGGTCCAGCGGATGGCTGCGGGCGCAACTTGGCTTGCGGCCAGCCTCCCCCGCTCCCACCATGTTACACAGACACTTACCTACATGCCGGAATTCCCATCGTTCTGGTCCAGCGGCTGGCTGCAGGCGCAAGTTGGCTTGCGGCCAGCCTCCCCCGCTCCCACCATGCTATACAGACAGCGGGTTTCCCCACTCCTCCCCTGCTGCTTGACCAGGACAACAGGGAAGCCGTCATGTAGGTAAGTGTCTGTGCTATACACACAGCATGGTGGGAGCGGGGGAGGCTGGCCACACTGTCAGCGCATGGCGGAAGCTGACTTGCATGGTGGGGGGTCGCATTGTCAACTGGGCAAGTCAGATTCCGCCGCACACACTGGATCCAAGCGTGGTGCAGGAATGAGAATGGTGGTGAGTTTTTTGTTTCTTTACCCATCCCCTGAGGTGCCAGTGAATTTCGTCACGAGCCCCCAAAAATTTGGTTTCGTACCGAATTGAATTTTGCCTGAAATTGGGAGGGAATTTGGGTTCTGAAGAAACAGTTCACTCGTCTCTAATAATAACCATAAAAGGAAGTTGAAGGCTATTTAAAAATTCAGTTGAATCATTCATTTTGCATTATTCTTCATAGCTTTATTTGACCATCCCAAATAGATGACAAGGAAATATCTGTTGCTCTCATAACACATGGACAGTCCAAACTGATTTCAGAGCAAGTTATGTGTTTATCATACATAGAGAGTGTCATACAGATAATCCTCAAATATGATGACTCAACAAATACATTTCCAGAGATAGACAAATAAATAAATGCTGCCTATGAATTATCAAAACACATTTGTGTTTGGATTAGTCATAGGCTGCTGTAATTTTATAACATCTAAAACATATATTAATATATATTATATAATCTAGCCTACTAAAAATAAGTCACACCTCACTTGTAGAACTGCCTGGTTGCACATGCAGGGCATTTATGTTCTTTTTGTGCGTGTGCTCTCACTTCCTCCCAAAACCCAGCCTCTCCAAAAAAAAAAAAACAAAAGTAGTTGGATAACCTCCACTGTCTATCCAAACTCAGTACATGGGTATTCAATGAACGGTGGTAGAGGCTCCCAAAATGTAAATGTATAACTTCCATATTGTTGAAATTGAAGAAGGCTATCTGAGGAATGAGTGGCAAGAGGCAACATTCAATATTTTTCACTTACTTGATTACAGTAAAGTAACATGAAGTATCTATTTTACTTGGAAAACAAGTATAATGTATTAACTCAAAAACAGAGAAACATTTTGTTTCAATGTATGATTATTAATGTCCTTTTACCGCATCCCTATAATCCTTTTTATACAATATTAATCAATAACAAACACCATGCATATGAGAATTAGTCCCTTTGCAATTTAGCATTACAAATAACTAAACATTTTAATGAGGTTTCACTAAGGAGATAAGTGGAATTTTTCTCTAGCATAGAGTTAACTCTACTCTTCCCTTACATGTATAGAATACTATGCCCCTATATAATCTTATTGGACGCAGAAATGGTCGCTATTTTCTGTTTGACAGTCAGATTATATATAAAAAACGATTACATCCTCTGCACTCTTACTGATGAAGTTTTTCAAATCTCTAAAATCTCTAAAATTACTTATTTTTAAGAACAGGCCTGATGAGGTGGTTACTTACTACAAACCCCAATTTGTCTTTTATGCCTCCCTCCTACCACCGGCTCCTTTCTTTACCTATATCAATTTACATCAATTGCTAAAAATAACTTTTTTACTTGACTGACATTGATATTAATCCATATATCCTGTAAGCCCAATGTAAGGGTTTCATGTTTCCCTGGCTTATCCTGCTTTTCGTCTGTCCTGTGCTCTCTGACTGTTCTGCATAATCTATGCATCCCAGCATCCCTATAATCATACATCCTTCTAAAGTATTCACTTTAACTGTGCTTTGGATTGCCACTACAGTCCAGAACTACCTCTGGGATAGCCAGGGGGTACTGGGCTGACTCTGGCCTGCCCTGAATGGCTGGTGGCCATATAAAGCCAGGCCTCTCCCAGCATGCATGGCCCATTGTAGAGTAAGCCAAGGTCTCTGTGTAGGTTTGAACATCAGCTCTTAGTACCTCAGCTTGCCTTTTGACTAGCCCCTTCCTTTTAGTCCCTTGGCACCACTTTTGGATTCAGTTCTCTGTTTTTTTTGCATGATTACGACCACCTATGATACTACGCAGCTCTGTGGCATCCTGGATCCCAACTCTTGCTTGCCTTTGGAATTTATCTGTGCACCAGTCCGAGGCTTCCTGTTGGATCAGCCATGCAATTCAGCCACCAGTTTCAGTCACTGACTCCTTGCTGGCACAGTCCCCCACAGCTCTGTACCCGAGCTGTAGCCAGCTTTCTGGCGACCAGGCTTTGTCTATAGGAAGAAGTAGCAGTGGAAATTGGGGTTTGTGATTTGACTAGAAGGCAGGTGTCCAACCAGGCATGACACCCAATGGCAATAATTAAGGCAGCAATCTTTTCCACTCCTGCAGCATCAGGTAGAAGCTGTATCCTTCCTTTCAATTCCATTTCTAGAGCCATTCTGTTCCTTGGAGCTTGAGGAGTAACCAAGCATGGCAAGCCATGGTGGTCCACAGCAGAGCATGCTTAATATTCATAAAGCTGTGCAGTAACACACCCTTTTTTAGCCAAGGCCCAAAAGTTGAAGCACTGAATGCAGCTTTGGTTAAATTATATAAGTTATTTCAAAATATTATTTTTTTAGATGCCTTGAAATGGCTAATTTTACATGGGAGATAAAGTTAGTGTGTGCATGGACAGGGACTTTGTGTCAACAAATTAGATATTAATTTCCTAACCTACATATAAGGGGGGTAGTTTCCTTTCTGGATTTTTCTTCCATCGAGCTTTTTGTTTTCCCAATGTGTGATGCCGTGATCTATGAGTTCTTTATGGGAACAAAGGACCCTTTTACCCAACGGGCTGAATCTAACTGAAACAGCCAAATAAATAGAGGTGAGTTATGGGGGTATTTTTTCAAAGCCCGGAGCAAATAGAAACTGACCCAAAATGGGAGGGGGTGGGGTCCAAGTGCTGGGAAGATTAACAGCCCTTCCTTCCTTTCCCCAAGCTGCCAATTAGAGTGCATGGTCCTCTTCTGTCCCTCCTCATGCCCCCCGTCTGAGTTCTTACTGTTTGCTATAATGTAGACTAACAGCTCATCCAATCCATGTGCCGCTAAGCCCACTGCCTTGGGAACCGACCAGGGGGGCCAGTCAGCACAGGATCGCCTCAGAATCACTTCCAGAGTGTATGAAGGACCCTGGGTTTCCACCTCCACTCAAGTTCATCCCAGAGGAAAAGCAGTACTCACTGAAGGACACCCTAGGCTACCTCACCCCATTTATATTACATATGGCTTCCAATCAGGATTTTGTGGGTGCCTCCACTACCCATACCCCCAGTCATCAAAGGGGGCTTTAGTTAGCTGCCCTCCCTAGCCATGGAAGGACATTAGTCACCCATGATCCAAAATGTGGCCATCAGGGACCAAGATAAGTCCACTTTCCTTTCTCTCTGGCCAAGGGGGACCTCTGAGTCAGGATCTATACTAGCACTCCTAATGTGATTTCAGGCCTTCCAGAGGATAAGGACCCTAAGTCCTGTGACAGTGGAGAAGAGTAGCAGGGGCATTAGCAGCCTCTCTGATTCTCTAATGACATGTTAACACCAGTGGAGGGGTGTAGCAGTAGCCTTATAGAGCCCCCGGATGCCTGTAAAATCTATTGGAGGTGGAGCAGCAGCAGCAGTATCTCTGAGTCCCTATGACCTTTAAAATCCAGAGAAGCTGGGTAACCACAGCATTACTCTTATTAAGCACTTAAAGACAAGTGTAAGCCAGTGGTGGGGGTAACAGCAGCAGTAGTAACTCTGAGCCTCTAAGGCATATGAAACCCAGTGGAGGGTGTTAACAGCAGCAACCTCATAGAACCCCTAACATCCGTAAAAGCCATTTGAGGGTGTTAGCAGCAGTCTTATTGAGCCCCTAAATATGGGTAGCAGGAGCAGCAGCTGCTGGGGGGTAGCAGCAGTCTCATAGTGTTCCTAAGTCCTGTGAAAGCTAGCGGAGTGTGTTAACAGCAGCCGGCTCATAGAGCCTCTAAGGCTTGTGGCAGTTAGTGGAGGTGGGTAGCAGGGGCATCATCAGTCTCTCTGACTCCCTAAAGGCCTGTGACAACAAGTGGACGCAGGGAGTATGGGCTTCTGAGTCCCTAAGGCCTTTGACAGCCAGTGGAGGCTGTCAATAGCAGCAGTCTCATGCAGTCCATAAGACCTGTTAAATCCAGTGGTGGATGGCAACAGCAGCAGCAGCTTTGAAGAGTGCTTAAGAACCTTGACAGCCTGTGGAGATGGGTATCAGGGGCATCAGCAGTCTCCTTGAGTCCCTAAGGCTGGTAAAAGCCAGTGAAGGGTGTTAACAGCAGCCTCAGCCCGATAGAGTCCCTAAGGCATGTCAGTGAAGGTGGCTGGCAGAGGCATTAGCAGTCTCCCTGAGTACCCAAGGCATGTGAAAGCCATTGGAGGGTGTCAAAGGCAGCAAAAGCAGCGTCATAGAAGCGGTAAGGCCTGTGAAAGCCAGTGGAGTTGGGTAGCAGGGGCATCAGCAGTCTCTTTCAGTCCCTAAGGTCTGTGACATTCAGTAGAAGTGGTTAGCAATGACATCAGCAGTCTCCCTGAGTCTCTAAAGACCTGTGAAAACCAGTGTTTAGGGGTATCAGCAGCATCATAGAGTCCCTAATGCTTTTGTAATCCAGTGGAGGGTGTCATCAGCAGCAGCAGCATCAGCAGCAGCAGCCTCATAGAGCCTGTAAGGGTTATGAAAGAAAGTGGAGGGTGGGTTACAGCAGCAGCAGTAGTCTCTGAGCCCCCAATGTCTTTGACAGCCAGTTTAGTTGGGTAGCAGAAGCTCCAGCAGCAGTTTCTCAGGGTGCTCCCATCCTTGTGGATTAACATTTTAGTCAATAGCATCAGACACAGGGTTGGTGAACTTTTGCATTATCCATGACTAACTCATCTTTATGAATGTCAGGATCTGCACATTTTGGCACAAGAGCCAAGTTCTCCATCACACAATAGCCTCTACCACACCAAATTCCCTCTTGGATGCCACAATGCTTTCCTAGCATGACAGCATGGACATAGCTTACTCTTAAAGTTGTAGCCAGATGTCCAGTTTACCTGCCCAAAACTCTGTGAGGCCCATGCTGTCATGGGACAGGGAGAATTAAGATATACCACCACCTAGTGGTTTAGCTGCTGCTTGGTTTTGCCATTGCTAGGATTCGGACTGTTTTCTCAAAGGTTGGATGCATAAAACTGCCCATTAGTAACTCCAGGGTTAAATGGCTAGCTTGCCTACTATTGGTGCTGCCCCTGGCCCCCTTAGCAGTCTTGGAGTGGAGATTGCGCGCTCAAGATCTCCCTGATGACTTCTTAGAGAATGCTGAATCATGCCGGTAGGCCTCAAACAAGCAACAGAGTAACTCAAGGTAGTCCCATATTTTGGAATCCCTGTCAGCAGGTGGGACAAAGACATTTTACTCCTCCACCACCTCCTCTTCCTCCTACTTCTCCTCCACTACTTCATCCGGCTCAGTTGGACATAATACATGTGAGCACTGGGCTAGATGAGTCTGATGTTGCATCCTCTAGTATGTGGAGCAAGGGAATCACATTGTTAGGACCATAGTTGGTTGACGAGCTGAGTGGATTCCTCAAATGATGTCAGCAAATTGCAGCCACAGATCATTTGCCACTAGCTCAGTTAGAAATTGCCCTGTGGCGTGAAGCTGGCGGCTGCTGCTTGAGGTAGCCATTAATTGTTGTTCTTTGCTCGTACATCCGATCCAACATACTGCATGGAGAAAGGCTTTCCAGTGGGTTGGCATATCGCAGATCACGCAATTTTGTGGTAGGCAATGCTGTCTTGAAGCTTCAGGAGGGCCTTCACATAGCTAAAGTGCGTGCACAGTTTGCATGACATTTTTAGCAGTTGCTTAACCCTTTAAGTGCCAGCCTTCTTAGAATTTTTGTCACCCTTTGTTGCCAGACCACCATTTTGCGCTACATATGTTCAACCTTGATTTTTAAAGGGATTTCCAGGGATTTTCCAAATTTTGTATTGTTTTTTTCAGCAGAGTCTGAGCTTCAACATGAAATGTCTTGTTTGTCCTTTTTTTTGTGTATTCTCAATACTTTTGGGTGAAATATGTGCAAAAAAATTAAAAAAATCTATTTTTTGCAATTTGTAGTGTTTTAATGTAATAAAAAATGTAAGTTTGTCAATAAAATCTTATTGTGTGTAAATTCCCAATTTCTTCCAGTTACAGCGGTACAACATATGTATTGGCAGACAACCTTTCCTGCCCAGAAGGCTCCCCCAAACTGGAACAGAGCTTTAGGAGATTTTCAGATAAAATACAACTATGCTGCGAGCAAGCGCACATTGCAATTTTTCCAGAAAAACAACCCTTTACATTTGAAAAATGCCTCACAAACTATATATTCCCTGGAAGTACAAGCATCTAGCTCTCTAGGAGTACCAGGCTTGTTTATGTGGGTGTAGTTTTGTGGAAGTAATCCCGCAATCAATTCTTTGGTTGCACAGAGTTTCCCAAAAAAGAATAAAAAAGGAAGAATCAAAGCCACATTTTCCTAAAAAAAACTATATGCAAACAAGAAATGACAAGTAAAATCTGAAAAAGCAACATCCCCCGAACAGAACAGTACCCAACATGCATAGCTACTGTCAAGGGATGAGTTGGCAAACACCCCAAAGTAAAGCACGTGCGTAACGGTAATTATACTTGAAAATTTTCAACCAAAACAACCCTTTACATTTAGATTATCCCCCATAAACCATATATTCCCTGAAAGTACACATGTTAAGCTTTCTAAGCATACCCAGCTTGTTGTAGTGGGCTCATCTTTCTGGAAGTAATTCCTTGAAGAATTCTTAGGTTGCACAGGGTTTCCCTAAACAAAATTATTAAAAAACTGAATAAAAAGCATGTTTTCCTAAAATATCAATATGCAAACAAGAAAAAACAAGCTAAATCTAAAAGTGCAAGGTCCCCCAAGCAGAACAAACATGCATAGGTACTATTAACCCTTTTAATTGCCAGGCTACTTAAAGTTTTGTCACACTCTGTTGTGGGTTCTCTTTTTCCCCATTTTGCGCCATGGTTAACCGTAATTTAGCCAGAATTTCAAGGAAAATTATATATATATATATATATTTTTGTAGCAGAGTTTAGGCTTTAACATGAAATGTCTTGTTTGTAATTTTTCTACTGTTCTTTAAATATTTTTGCGTAAAAAAAACAAAAAAATAAATAAAATAATATTTTTATACAATGGTCTCCTTTATTTTAAATAAAGCATTTGTTTTATTAATGAAAACCATATTGCATGTGAAAGCCCCATTTCTCCCGATTACAACGGTACCACATATGTATCAGTAGCCCTTCTTCTTCTTCTTCATTCTTGCCCAGGAGATCCCCATACTGAAAAGAGCACTTTATAGCATTTACAAATAAAATACAACTACTATCCACACTATAAACATAATGGGGGGACCCCATTTTTTTGGAATTTTAAGGGTTAAAAATCCTTAGAAATCCCCAAAAAATGACATAGGGTCCCCCTAACCCAGAATAACCAGCCCGGGACCAGTTATGGGGGCTTGTAGAAACAGGGAGCAGGGGCCAGCTTTGGTGCCCTCCCCGCCCTGCCGGCTACAAGCTCCATTGGCCGGACTCTTCTGCCCCCCCCTGGGCTTTGGGGAGGCAGGTAATTGGGGGTGCCAGGGGTTAATGGCAAGTCATCTGCTAGCAGCAGGTGACTTGCCAGCCCCCAGCCTTGTGAGCTGGTATATAGGTCTCATGGATCCCTTACTAGTTCACAAAGGGTTAAGTGTAAAAAAACACACAGACACAAGGTGAAAAAAATATTTTATTCATTGTTTTTTTTTTTAATACTTACCTCCCATTCATCCCCAGGCACTGTGTCCCACGCTGATCAATCTGGCTTCTGCTCTCCTTCTGCTGCTGGAAGCTTTTTATAGCTGCTGGGCGACAGAGCATAAGGGATTTATTTTTAAAAAAACAACATAGGGTCCCCTCTGCTGGGGGGGGGGGGGCATTTTTTGGAATTCTAAGGGTTAAAAAACCTTAATAATCCCCAAACAAATGACATGGCCCCCCTACCCATCATAACCAGCCCGGGACCAGCTATAGGGGCTTGTAGAACAGGGTTCAGGGGGCAGCTTTGGTGCCCCCCCCACCCTGCAGCCTACAAACCCACATACCCTCTGTGGGCTCGGGCCGGCCCCCAGTTCACAAAGGGTTAACAATAAAAATAAACACACAGAGACATAAGAAAAAAAATGACATTTATTTATTTTTTTTTCTTTACTTACCTCTGATCCTCCTCTGTCCCCCCGGTGATCCCCGATAACAGCTGCCGGGTGTTTGGCGGAGAGAGGCTGGGGAGGAGGCGGGGGATCACAGCCCTCTCCCTCTCCCAACCTCTCTCCTCCAAGCACCCGGCAAGACTGATCGTCTCAGGTGAGGGTCAGAGAAGCCAGCTGCTGTGTGACATCATAATGACGTCCCCCCACCCCCGCCCCCAAGGAGCTTGGGGGTGGGGCTAACAGTCGTGACCCAGGAAGTGAAGAGGAGACCCCGCAGGAGGGATCGCGGCTGCAGGTGAGAAAATGTCTTTTTTTTTTTCTTTTCTTTTTTACAGTTTATTGTGCCAGCAGCCGGAGCGGGGGGCGCTATTTTGGGCGCTCTCCTGAAGAGAGAAGAGCCCTGGGGGGAATCGGATGCCCCCCGGGTGAAGAGAAGACAAGGCCTAATCTAACGAGGGGTCAGGTGAGTTTTTAACTATTCTATTTTTTTTCTGTGGGAGTTTAAAGTCAGCTACGTGAGTCTCAGGAAAGGCGACTACGTGAGATTCACGTAGCTGGCACTAGAAGGGTTAAAGGATGTAATAAATTGCTGTTTACACTCAATTTGAAAACATACACCAATGTGCCCTCCCTGCTGCAGTGATGCTACATTGTTCTAACCGTTGAAGTAACGGTGGTTCCAATGGCCAGTTGGCAAGGGGTCAGCTAAGTGGAGATTTCCTGGTGTATGCAGTTGAGCAGTTCATGTCTGGTGTGCAGAATCCACTACCTGGAAAGAGAGGGACTAGCAACTTGGCCAGGTGCACATTAAGCTTTAGCGCCACAGGATGACTGCTGGTGTGCTGCTATTTTATTGCAACTGCTTCAGGGAGCCGTTTGAGGAGGAGTGTGAGCAATGGAGGAGATGGGACACACAATGCCATTTGTTGCAGAGGCTGGGGAGCCCTATCCATCGCTGATAGTGTGGGGCATGCTGGGAAATCCAGTGGTTGGATCCTGCTACACAACACCCCTTCGCACATGGTTCTTCCACGTAGCACTGTGGTGGCATGTCATGTGTGCACACATGGAAGTAGTGCCCACATTTGGACACTTTCCCAGCTAAAAAAACTGCCACACTACAGAGTAACACGGTTTTCCACAAGCACCTTGAACTAATGGCTCGATGCTGCTGCAGCTGCTTGGAGGTGCTCATTCACTGCCAGTGCATCGCTGTAAGCTAGTCTGCTGACCAGAAGACTGAGTACCCATTGCAGGTTTGGCCAGAGATATCTGACGGCTAGTTTGGTGGTACGCTGACACCACCCTAGATTTCCACACTGCCACCCTTGTCCCCTGATGAGGATGATGCTGCCCCATGATGCCACCACCACATGCGGTCAAAATCATATATGCAGGTTTCACTACTACTGCTGCCCCCCTCATGTGCCTGGAACAGTGTTCCCCGATCTCTACCTGAATTTTCCCCTCCCCATCTCTTATGAGTAGTGATTTAAGTTTTACCGGTCTTCTCATGATCACTGGATGATAAATGGAGTTCCACCCTATTGCCAGGATTGATGGAGTGGGAGTGAGAGCAATGGAGAAGATGGGACAGACACACTACTACTTGTTGCAAAGTCTGGAGAGCCCTGAATAGTGGTGATAATGTGCAGCACACTTGGAAATGAAGCAGTTAGTGTATCCTGCAGTACAACAACCTGTTGGATATGGTTCTCCCAAGCAGCACTGTGGTTGTGTTTGATGCGTGCAGCCGTGCACATATGGAAGAGGTGTCCACATTTTGACACTCCAAGATTCACATGTTCCTGGTGGAGTGTACACACGGATCAGAACTGGGAGCTGGCTCTTAGAAAAACTTCCACACTTTAGAGTAATGTATCTATTGTGCTATTGTAATAAAGACAACCCTTGGTGCCACACCACCCCAGAGACCGTAAGTAAGAGGTAGATAGCTCAGTGTCAACAATTTAAAGAAGCAAGCCCAAATAAAGGGTGCATGATTATATAAAAATCTTTTTTATTTCAGATAATAAAGAAATAAACCCAAATAAAAGTGTAGCGTTAACTTGAAACTTTTTTTTCTTGTAATAAAGACAACCCTTGGTGCCAAACCACCACAGAGACTGTAGGTGAGAGATAAGTAGCTCAGTTTCAACAGTTCTATAAGCCAACCAAAATAAAGGTGTAGGGTTAACTTAATACATTCTTTTTTATTCTAATAAAGACAACCCTTGGAGCCCCACCACCCCAGAGACTGTGAGATGTAGAAAGCTCTGTGTCAACAGTGCAATAAGCAATCCAAATAAAAAAAATATTGGGTCATATTAAATATCTTTATTCTTTTAGATAATAAAGACAACCCTTGGTGCCAACCCAGAGGCTGTAAATGCGAGTTAATTAGCTCAGTTTAAACAGTACAATAAGCACAACCAAAGTTTTTAACGTCTTAAAATATGAAGTAATAGGAAACAAGCTAACTTAATCGAGGCCCAAATGTCCCTTTTTAGTGTAGTGCTGGTTGTGGCAAAAGTTCTGTGGGAAAAATAGAATGGAATCCCCCTACACTACACTACCTATGTCTGTTAACTAGCAATCAATTCACAGCTTCCCTTATCTCTAGCTAAGCCCCTGATTAGGAACCAGTAAGGAAGTAGCAATGGCGTAATTTGCGCATGCTCCATGTTTTATACCTGCAGGGCATAGTGTGACAGCAAAAGGGGTGGCCAGCAGCGTATTGGCCAGCTGCATCACATTATCTGTGACCCTGCATCCTCTGCTTCTTGAGCCTTTGTTCTTGTCACTTCCTGGCACCCAACTCCGCATTTAGCAGCCAATGAACATCGCCAATTCATTAGAATGAATTTTTCCAAGATTCAACTAAAGCCCTGGTTTAATTGGTTTGCTCATCTATGGGGTTACACAAATGTAACAATGCACAATATTACCTATACAGTAATGTTTGCATTAATGTGGAGGCCGGCATGCTATATATTTATTGGGCCTGTTTATTTGCTATTAGATTCTGGAGCAAAGTATTTGAGTATATCTGCCAGGTGCTCCAGTTATCCATTGGCATGATCTAGTATTTGTGACATTAGATATATTACATTAACCGTATTAATTTGTGATATTAAGATACCGGTATATTATATTTTCATATTTGTTATGTAGCTGTGAAATATTAATTCTATAATTCAGTTTGTAATGTACTGATTTGCCATTATTAACAAAATAAGTTTTATTTATATTAGCGGTTATATTGATTTTGGAAATATAATGCTTTTATGCTTATTAATGTTAGGGATGGGGTATAAATTGGACGGCCTTGTCGTGGCTACCTCGCCTTTACATTCATTGCAATCTATGTTAACTAACAGTCCATGTTTAAAACAAGTGATAGCTAGCTTTCTCAAGAGTATGAGTGTGCAGAGGGTTAAACTTCTTTTCTTTTTTGGAACTACAATGTTTATATTCATCTGTAGGTCTGTATTAGTATTAACCTATGAAGGCTTATGTTCATAGCAGTATCTAAAATCTCTTTCCCTTGCTGCCCGATGTGCGCTGCTGCACACCACCATTAGATCTGTTGCGCTGGTGCTTTCCATCCCTCATTAGGCCTTCTGTTATTTTGGCCTTCTCCAGTTTCTTGGGTTCTATGCTTCCGGTGCGCGCTTGCTTTACGCATGCACAGTTTAATCGTGGTCAATAAAAAGAAAAAGCACAGCTATACCGGTGATATACTTGCATATGCTGTTGCTCGGTAAGGTGCCTGCCACCTAAATCCTCTTATGAATTTAAAGTTGAGCCAACATCCAGGTTAAAACTACATTTATTCTATAATGTTAAAAGCAAGGCTCACAGGATTATTCCAATGGCAATATAAGAGGCAAAATCTACATGCTGCTAGCCGTTGTCTGTATATACTATATTATCAATCAAATATGTTCAAATATAAATAGTGCTTAATTACTTTTCTTAAGGTGTGCCTCACCTCTCTATTTCTAAAAGTATAAATGAAAGGGTTTAGCATTGGAATAACAACAGTATACATTAGTGCTAGGAATTTATCATAGTGATTGCCTTTGGGTCTTACATAGACAATAATGACTGTGCCATAGAACAGGCAGATGACAATGAGATGAGAGGAACAAGTTGAGAAAGCCTTTCTTTTTCCCTCACGGCTTTTGATTTTTAATACAGTGACTATAATCTCAATGTATAAAACAACAATCGTACTGAAGGGCAAAACAACAGAAAAAAAGGCAGCTAGGATTGTGAACAATTTGCTTTTGAAAGGGTCTGAACATGCCAAATTCTGTACAGGTGCCAGATCACAGAAGAAGTGGTTGATCACATTTGGGCCACAGAAGTCCATGAGAACAGTGAAGCATGTAGGGAATGAGGACACAAAGAAACCAGCCAACCACGGTAGAGCTGCTAATCCCGAACAAAATGTACTGCTCATTATAGTTGAATATCTTAATGGATTGTTAATAGCTAAGTGACGATCAAAGACCATCAAAGCAAGAAGAAAACATTCTGTTTCCCCCAAAGCATTAAAGCTATACATTTGTGCACAGCATTCAAAAAAGGTGATGGTTTTTTTTGTCTGCGTAATGCTGAATAAGAACTTTGGAACCGTCACAGAGACGAACATTATTTCCAAAACTGCAAATATGCTTATAAAAAAGTACATTGGATTATGAAGAGTAGGTTCTGTTCTAATTAAAATAATTACAATAATGTTTCCAATTACGCAGATCATGTATGATAAGAGAATGAGACTATGGAAAAGGCTTTGAAAACTGGAGAAGTTGAAAAAGCCTACCAAAAGGAATTCCTTCACCCCAGTTACGTTGGAACCTTGCATTTTGAAATACAAATCTAAGAGAAAAAGTAAAGACATTACACAACAACTGAGAAAGTTACTGGGATAAAGTGAAAGAAACCTAAAAACATTACACATTATCATCTTTGTTCTTTATTAAGGCAGATCTAAACCTTGATGGTCATTGTTTCCCCAGTCACAGGAATCCTAATTTGGGATGCCTCAAGCTTGGACTTTCTCTTTAATGTAGTATGTGCTAATGTTGAAAACAAAATGCACATTTTAAGGACAAATGCAATGCTTTTATACATGTAACATGTGTGACAGAATCTGTGCTGTAAAATCTATTTATGAGGCTTATTTATGGTTACTGAGTGTGCTGACAGTATTAGTAAGTGGTGTAGTGTTTCTCAATCCGAATTTGATAAAAGTCTGTTAATGTTAAATTGTGTCTCTGCTTTTCAATGCTGCTAGTTGTATAGTAGCTTTCCACAGCAGCATTTTCTACAACAACCACACACAACTTTTTTTTATTTTCCTAAACCAAAAGAAAATGTGAAATAAATGTATGCATTTCATCCACTTTACAGTTCCTAGAAATGATGGAAAATATTCAGTTTCCCTTTTGCACCTTTTCCCTGTCTATGGCTTGCTTAACTCTATTGGGGGTATTTCTGAAGTGCTGTTGGTCACCTATTGATTGGGGCTAGTAGGTGATTTTTAGGATAGGTTGCTAGGAGGCAACTTTTTATGTATGCTTTAGCTGGGTCCCCATATCCCCTTGCTGTTGCCTTGTCATGGCTAACTCACTTTTACATTCATTGCAATCTATGTTAACTAGCAGTCCATGTTTTTAACAAGTGATAGCTAGCTTTTTTAGTAGTATGAGTGTGTAGAGGGTTAAGTATGTTTTTTGTCTATAGAGTGTGGTCACACCCCTCTAGCACCTCCTTGACAGCTATATAGTGACTGGATGAGCACATCAAACCTTCCATTTTGCTGTTGCATTTGCAGGTCAGTGGCCAGATCTGCTGGATTGTAGCTACCCCAGTGCAACAGGGAGTCCAACTGGCCTCTACCTAAAACCCCTCTGCTGAATTGGAACACTGTGCAGGCAAGTAAAGTAAAGTAAAGTAAATTGCGTGTCTGAAAGCTATTACTTTAGACAGACTGGTTCATGAATTGCATTGCTTGTGCACACACAAGTAAAGAAGTAGTAATGTCTGCACAAACTTTTTTAGGCTTAGTAATGTTAGGGGTATAAATTTGATGGCCTTGTCATGGCTACCTCACTTTTACATTCATTGCAATCTATGTTAACTAACAGTCCATGTTTTTAGTGATAGAATTTTGTCTAGAGTGTGGTCACACTCCTCTAGCACCTCCTTGACTGCTATATATTGACTGGGTGAACACATCCTACCTACCTTTTTGCTCTTGCTGTTCCTACTACAGCAGTCCTAGCCCAGTTTGTGTCATTTACCTGAAAAAGGGAATTAATCATTTCTGCCCACCCGGCAAAGCCAGTTTGTGTGTCTTCCGCACTGTCTGTCTGGGAGTTCAGGCACTGGTTGTGTTTCCTTTGGCTCCTCCATTTGATGGAGTATGCAAAGATTGTGTAGCACACAGCAGGCGAGAATTATCTTGGACATCTTCTCTGGGCTGTAGAGCATCTCCCCTCCTGGCCGGGCCAAACATAGAAAGTGGACTTTCAGCAGGCCGATGGTTCTTTCAACAATGCATCTGGTCTTGGTTGTGGTGAGCTGCATTGTAGCACACTTCAGCTGCGTTATGTGGGTTCCGCATGGGGTCATAGGCCACGTCTTCTGCCCGTATATCTTATAAGCTAAACACACATTTGGTTTAATGTTGTTTAGAACACAAATGTAAACCCCCACCTGCTTAGGTGACTTTTGCCTTCTCCTTCCCACCTGCCCCCTAGTTCGGCTTGTCCACTGTTTATAGGTCTTACAATGTGGCCACATAATTACCTAGTAGCCCTTCTGGTGACATTTCATTGTTTTAAAATCCTCACCACAGGGCAGATTGGTGTAGCATGTTGGAGTCGTGACAGGATCCGCAAAGCCTGAAGTCACAGCATGCAGCCGCATCTCATGATCACACACAACCATCATATTAATGGAATGGAAGCTCTTCCATTTATGGTAGTGCAGCTCTTGTGCCCGAGGGGGCGGAAGGGAATATCGGTGGTCAATGCAGCCAAGCTCGTTTGGGAGTCCCGTACATTTTATGGCTGTTTATCAGTTTTTATATGAAATCAATAAGAATATAAATGTAATGCCGTCTTGGCCAATATAATAGTTAAGGGTCCAAATTTATCACTTATCAATTTTTATAGGTGAATATTATGTCTCAACAACTAATTAATTGAACCTGGCATACAGGCACTTGAGCATCCTACCAAACTCTTATTTGGAACGGGTGTATTGTTCACAATCAAAAAGGTGTGTGCGTTTTTATTTTACAAGCCATGCTTAACAGCTTATTAAAGCAAAGATATACATGCTGTAAGCTATATGTGTACTTTACTCTAATAGCAACTAGAGGGCACAGAAGAAGCTAATCGACAAAACACGTCTGCCATATAGAAGAATTCAGTGAACAATCCAAATTTTTTCAACAAATCAGTGATTTGGATCAGCCATTATGAACATACAATATCTGGTGGCATTTCTGTAGTTATGTTTTTTAATGGATTTTAATTGTGTTTGTTGTGTATGCCCAATATAAATTATAATACAAGATTTTGTATAGATTTTATGGTGGTGCAGTGGTGCTTTTTGGTGTGGCTGTGGGGGGTTGGGGCTGGGGCTCTCTCCACATGTTTTGGTTAATGTTTGAGATTGCTTCACAACACTACTGCACACCGATTGGTATTTTAGTGTAATTTGGGCCTGTGCGGCTGAATAGCAGTGTATTTTCCATTAAGCTGTATTCATGATTTTAGTCTGAATTATGTGTAATTGAATCATTAACTGTTTACAATTATGGCATTTAAAATAAAAAAAAAATCTAAGCGAGGATTATGGACTAAACAGCTTGTATATAGAGGGATTAGGTTCATCCCTTCCCTTTGTCTTTGTTCTTCACAATAATTAACTGGTTCCAGCCCATGATACCAGCATATAAAGATACCTAGGTTAGGGGCACACAAACCCTCCTAATTCAACCTATTTGATTAGTCCATTTTGCCCAAATTGCTTGTCTGTGTGTTTAAATTAATTGTTAGATTTCCCCTTAGGAATTCCAGGTCTGCCACAGAGTATGGAGGAGATGGCCGGTATGTGAGTAACCACACCTGTCTTGCGCAATTCCATTTTAATGTTTGTCCTACATTGTCAATGATGTCTCCAATATGGGGCATGGCCCACATAATACATCCAGTCAGACTGTCCTTACGTTTGTTATTGTTGTGGGATATGTCATTTTTTTTAATGCTTTGGACCAACGTCATGTACTTTTCAACACTCCTTGTGTGCCCCTCGTCCAGGGTGTTATGATTGCTCACCATTATCTGAGGAAGAGCAGCAGTCCCCACCACCACAGATGTCACAAGCATCAGGGGAGGAGGCTATACAAGTATGTGAACAGTGATAATGCATCTTGGGCAAAGCCACACTTTCTGCTTCCAATGTGACTGACACACATTTCACATTTCACCTGTGATGTGTTTATTTACAAAATGAAACATTGTTTCCTCCTCTCAAGCAAACACCATTTGGAAGGGAAACATCCAATGATTCAGGTGTTCCCACAACTCAGGCATCTGGATCCACCTTGGTAAGTTAAATTTTTACAAATAATTAGAGACAACAGCCCCTTTATGCCCACTCATCTGGACGCCATTAATGTTGGCAACCAGCAACACACTCCCAATTGTCATCACTGACACACTTCAATGTAATGTGTGTTAATTTAATGGTAGTGGCGGCCACAGATATATATGTTCGTGTGTCCTCATCAGCATATGGCCAACACCTAACAACGCACGTCAAACAATCTTATGTGTGAGATGGTGGGGTAACAAGAACCCAAATCCAAACACAGCCATTTGTGTGATAGACCATTCTTGTCTCATTTTCAGGCTCTATTGTTGATAGAGCCAGAAAAGGCGACCCAGTAGTGCCCAGCTGTATGAGCTAGGGACACTAATGCTTCAAGCATACAATAGGTAACAATGTCATGGCCAACTGGCAAAAAGAGTTGTTGCCAAGGACTGATTTGCTGCAGGTCAACAACCAGCAGGTGCAGAAACAAAACATCTTTTTCCAGGCCCTGTTTGGATCTGGTGCAGTGCCTTTTGGGCACAATGGCCAAACAACACCAACACCAATTCCACCTGTTCCTCCTGGCTGCCAATCCTTGGATGCACAACACCATGATGGTCCCTCAACAAATGTCCGTAATAGGGCCTGGTAATTTTGTTTTTGTTTGAAGTTTATCTTTCTCGGGCAGATTCTTGCCAATAAATTCTTAGTTCTCACAAGCAATACATTTGAATGTGTTTATGGCCAATGGAACTGCGTTTCTAGTTTATGTCAAAACTTGCAAAAAAACATTAAGCAAGTCAACAGAATCCAACATTTTAGAAAGTAGTAAACCAATATATGTATTGAAGGTCCAAAGACATGTGTTATCATTTACAACACCTATCAAGCTTGGAGGCCGATTTATTAATAGCGCCAGGTAGCGACAGATGAGCGGCAGCAGCGTTATTTTCACAGCGCCCGCTAGTATTCGCTGTGCTTGGCCGTTGTTCGGTTGTTGACAGCGACTCAGTCGGTGTGCGGTAATGTTGAATACGGGGTTAGGAGTCGCTGTTTGACAGGTTCCGCGCTGTATGGGAGCGCATGACAGCGAATGGCCATAGCGAACGGCTCCCAGCATATTCATTAACAAATCACGCTCAAAAAATTCGCTGTGAAATGCTTGTTTAAACCCCAGAGCGCTGGCGGGTTAAAAGTAGTTTTTTAACCCCCAAACAACCATATTTTTAGAAAAAAAAAAATAAACAAGTTTTTCTAAACATTTTGTAATATGAATACATTAACCCTTTAACCGCCAGCCTACCTTGAGATTTTGTCACCCTTTGTTGCCAGACCATTTTGCACTATTTTGCGCTCCCCTTGTTCAACTGTGATTTTTGAGGGGATTTCCAGGGATTTCCCAGGAAAATGATATATTGTTTTTTTTCAGCAGAGTCTGGGCTTTAACATGAAATGTCTTGTTTGTCATTTGTTAGGTGTATTCTTAATATTTTTGGGTGAAATATGTGCAAAAAAAAAAAAAATTTTTACATATTGTAGTTTTTTTTGGAATAAAAAATGTAAGTTTGTCAATAAAATCTTATTGCGTGTGAAATCCCAATTTCTCCCGGTTACAGCGGTACCACATATGTATAGGTAGACACCCTTTCCTGCCCAGGAGACTCCCCCAAACTGAAACAGCGCTTTAGGAGATTTTCAGATAAAATACAACTATGCTATGCAATATGCGCACCTTGCGGTTTTTCCAGAAAAACAACCCTTTACATTTAAAATACCCCCAACAAACTATATATTCTCTGGAAGTACACACCTCAGGCTTTCTAGGCGTACCAGGCTTGTGGATATGGCCATAGTTTTCTGGAAGTAATCCCTCAACGTAATCTTTGGTTGCAAAGAGTTTCCCTAAAAAAAGGATAAAAAAGCAGAATCAAAGCCACATTTTCCTAAAAAAACTATATACAAACAAGAAAAATCAAGTTTAATCTGAAAAAGCAACATCTCCCGAACAGAACGATACCCAACATGCATAGGTTCTGTCAAGGGAAGAGTTGCCAAACACCCCAAAGTAAAGCATGCGCATAACGGTAATTTTACTTGAAAATTTCAGCTCTGCAGACAAAGTGCGCACCTTGCGATTTTTCAACCAAAACAACCCTTTACATTTGGAATATCCCCCATAAACCATATATTCCCTGAAAGTACACACGTTAAGCTTTCTAAGGGTACCCAGCTTGCTGTAGTGGGCTCATCTTTCTGGAATTAATTCCTCAAAGAATTCTTTGGTTGCGCAGGGTTTCCCTAAAAAATTTATAAAAAAGCTGAATAAAAAACACCTTTTCCTAAAATATAAATATGCAAACCAGAAAAAACAAGCTAAGTCTGAAAGCGCAAGGTCCCCCGAACAGAACAATACCCAACATGCATAGGTACTATTAACCCTTTTAATTGCCAGCCTACTTGAGATTTTGTCACCTTCTGTTGACAGGCCATTTTTCCCCATTTTGCGTCATGTTTTGCGACATGTTTTGCGCCATTTTTGCTGGAACTTTCAGAAAAATTATATATTTTTTTTTTTGCAGCAGAGTTTAGACTTTAAAGTGGACCAACACCCACCCGTGATCGGCCCGGGAATCTATAAGATTCCCGGACCGATCACCTCCCTCCCCGCGGGACATCCGAGATCGGGATGTCCCGCGGGGTGAAACCCCCCCAAACCCCCCAAACTCCTTACCTTAGTTTCGGCGGCGGCCGGCCGCCGCCGCCTCCCTCGCGCCCCTCTAGTCGTGCGCGCGCCCGCGCCGGCCGTCTGTGAATGACCGGCGCGGGCACGCGCGCGTCAACAGGGACGCGCGGGAGGCGGCGGCGGAGGAGCCGCTTGTCCGCGGCTTGTCCGTCGCCGCTGACAGAGGTGAGTTCGGGGGGTTCGGGGGGGTTTCACACAGCGGGGCACCCCGATCGGGGGTGCCCCACCGAAGTGGACCAAGAGCCAGGATAGTCAAAATCCTGGGTGTTGGTCCACTTTAACATGAAATGTCTTGTTTGTAATTTTTTTTTTTTTTTTTTACAATATTATTAAGTGAAAAAAAAAAAAAAAAAATAAAATTTTTTTTTTAGAAAATTGACTCCTTTATTTTAAATAAAAAATGTATTTTATTAAGGAAAATCATATTGCATGTGAAAGCCCCATTTCTACCGATTAGAACGGTACCACATATTTATCTGTAGCCCCCCGTTCCTGCCCAGGAGACCCCCCCTAACTGAAACAAGTATTTTATAACATTCACAAAAAAAACACAAAAACCATCCACACTACAAAGGGTTAAATCGAGAAAAAAAATGACATAGGGTCCCCCCTCCCAGGGGAGGGAGACCCCATTTTTTTTTTTATTTTTAAGGGTTAAAAACCCTTAAAAATCAAAAAAAAAATTGACGTGGGGTCCCCCTTACCCGAAGTAACCAGCCCGGGACCAGCTATGGGGGCTTGTAGGCACAGAGTGGGGGGGCCAGCTTTTGTGGCCCCCCCACCCTGCAGCCTACGAGCCCACATAGCCCATGTGGGCCCGGGCTCTTCTGCCCCCCCCTGGCCTTTGGGGAGGCAGGTAATGGGGGTGCCGGGGGTTAATGGCAAGCCACCCGCTAGCGCAGGTGGCTTGCCATCCCCCCAGCCTTGTGAACTGGTATAGGGGTCATGGACCCCTTACCAGTTCACAAGGGGTTAAAAGTAAATAATCACACAGACACACAAAAGAGAAAAAATATTTTATTAATTTTTATTTTTTTTTTACACTGTACTCACCTCCCATCCATCCTGGAGCACTCTGTCCCTCGGCGATCACTGGCTTCTGCTCACTTGCTAGAAGCCTTTTATAGCTGCTGGATGACAGAACACAAAGGGTTAATCAAAAAAAAAAAATGACATAGGGTCCCCCCTCCCAGGGGGGGCGGACCCCATTTTTTTTTTGATTTTTAAGGGTTAAAAACCCTTAAAAATAAAAAAAAAAATTGACGTGGGGTCCCCCTTACCCACAGTAACCAGCCCGGGACCAGCTATGGGGGCTTGTAGGCACAGAGTGGGGGGCCAGCTTTTGTGGCCCCCCCACCCTGCAGCCTACGAGCCCACATAGCCCATGTGGGCCCGGGCTCTTCTGCCCCCCCCTGGCCTTTGGGGAGGCAGGTAATGGGGGTGTCAGGGGTTAATGGCAAGCCACCCGCTAGCGCAGGTGACTTGCCAGACCCCTGAGCCCTGTGAACTGGTATAAGGGGTCACATGGACCCCTTACCAGTTCACAAAGGGTTAAAAGGTAAAAAAAAAAGACAAGACACGTTTTTTTTAAAAAGTTTATTAAAAAAAAAAAAAAAACTTTTACTTTACTCACCTCCGATCTTCATCTTCTGTGTCCCGCGGCGATCTGCTGTCAGTGACGGCTGGGCAGAGAAGGGGGGAGGCAGGCGATCGGAGGATCGCCTACCTCCCTCCTTCCCCGCCCAGCCGTCACCGGCATCTGAGAGACGAACTGCCGGGTGCCCCGATGACACCCGGCGGTGACGTCATCTGGCCCCGCCCCGTGACGTCACCAAAGATGGCGGCCGCCATCGGAAGAGAGCAAGGGAGGAGGGCTGTTATGCCCCCTCCAGAAGACAGAAGAGCGGGGGGGGGGATCGGAGCCCCCCCCCCGTGAAGAGGAGAGCCTGCGGGAGCCGGCGGGGACAAAGGTAGGTGACTGTTTTTTTTTTTTTTTTTTTTTTTTTTTATAGTAAACCGGGCGGCTGCTGAAACGGGGGGGGGGCACCCTGTTCCGGGCCCTCCCCTGCAGCCGGAGGAGCCCCGATGGGCGATCGGAGCCCCTCTGGCTGAAGAGGAGACCCGACCGGATCGAACGAGGGGTCAGGTAAGTGTCTTTTATTTTTACTTTTTTTTTTTTTTCTGGGGAAAGTCAGGCACGTAAATTTTACGTGGCTGGCGTTTAACTGTTGGAGAGGCAGCCACGTAAAATTTACGTGGCTGGCGTTTAAAGGGTTAATATCAGACCTGTAATATCAATTCTGCACAAATTTATTTTTATTTTTTTTACCTTTAAAAAAATATCTAACATTGCAGAAGTGGTCACAGAATTTTTGACATTTAAAAAAAAAAAAAAAAACAAAAAACATTAATATCAATTAATTATGAATATTTAAAGATTGCTCCATTGAAATGCATTTGTAGAGCGGCAGGTAGCGAGAGGTCATACCTGCCGCTGTGATGGGATTAGCAGCGGCGCTGTTCGTTGAAGTCCGCTACATGATGAATCCAGCGCTAGCTGAAGCTTTCGCCGGCGCTAGCCTCATTTAGCGTGATAAATGCGTGATTGGGTTACGCAGCCTGGCGTTCTGGAGTCGGTAGCCGCCGATAGCTGGCGATTCCTGCCGCTATTGAGACACTAGCTGACGCTATCACTTGATGAATAAGGCCCTTGGTTTATTAAAAGGGGTAGCACACAATGGTGTTCCAGCAAAATATTTGCTGAAGCCAGTGTGACTTTAGTTGTGCATTGTTGTGTGGATTTGAAGCTGCATCCTGGTTTTAAAACCATCTTTTACACACAAAAAAAGCAAAAATGATTTGTCATAATTGTTATACTCTGTACCAAAAAACACTTGTTGGCCAAAAAACATACTATGTGATATGTAAAAGATTAACACATTTTGGGTGCATACATCATAGTGTTTTGCTGTTTCCAACAGTAAAAACACCAGCCTTACCTTGTTGTAAAAATGATGTACATCAAAATGATGTAAAAATGGCTCATCACAAGTACTGCAAATTTGGGTGGTTAAGAAGGAAACATTAGCCTCGATTCAGAGAGACAGAAAAAAACTTCCGTTTTCGTGCCGATCTGTTTTTTTTTGTGAAATGTTTCCGTTCTTGTATGAGCGTACGAGCGATTCAATGCATGCATTGAAAACCTTGTGTAAAGTTTCCGTCCGTTCGTACGGCAGATTACGAATTACGAGGGTGTCATTTTCCATCCAGACTTTTCCGTTTCATTTCCACATGTTACAACGTAGGCTTTCGTTTTTGCCCTTTTCCCATTGTATCCTCCAACGAATCCTTTACGTTTCCTGATAGATTCTGTTTCCATTTTACAAAAAATAATCGTCCAGACGGAATCCTTACGATCTTGCGCCTGCGCACTACAAACTTAACTCATTAAAGTGCTTGCCTACATATTTGCCACCCTCACTTCTACTACAATGTTTAGCTAAATCACTTAGCACTATCCTCCATCTTCCCTTTTGGACCCTTAAAGCTCACCCAAACCACTTCTCGGTTAGGTTCTTCTTCCATTTTAGCCCCCTAAAACTTACCCAAATCACTTCTTGGTCATGTGAATATTCATCTATAAATATTTCTGGGCCCATTAGTTTTGTGTTAATGTATTTTATAAATGAAAATGTAACATTTTTTTATATACCATTATCAAATATTAAATTTTTTAAAAATTTTTACAACTATAAAAAACAAAATACATAGCAATGGCAGGCCACTGAACATTATTCTTCATCTGTGGTCCCCAACGAGTTGTGCAGCTCCTGCATCTCGCCCACCAACTGAAGGACCCTGACACTCAGTTGTGCCACTCTGACACGTGTGGTCCCTGTTAAAAAACGTAAATTAAAATATTAGTATAACCTTGTTGGGCTCATACTGCAGTGCCCCCCCCCCATATGGTCCAAACACCTAAATCTGGACTTCAAAAGCCAGAGGGCCCTCGCCACCATGGCCCGGGTTTTGCATAGTGCCCAATTAGAGAACCCCTGGCCCACATTCTGCAGGCAAAGAACAGGCATCAGGAGCAAGGGCGAGTGGCACATCTTGCAGTTCCTGCAACCAAATATAAAATAATGACACAAAGCAAAGGTAACCAACTAAAACAATAACTCCTACAACAAATTAAGATTCAAGTTCAACAATCCAAATATAATTCACAAAGGACATAACTTAAGTCTAAGAAAATATAGCAATTATATGGATGTGTGGAAAAATAAATGTTTACATGCTAAGGACTAATTTAGGTCAGCATTAAAATGCATCTATAAGGCATACATGAAATGTATTGATTCAGGTATGCATTGCTATACAATTTATGGCATCGGCCATGCTGATACATGCAATGTCTTGGTGCTAAAGGCGCGCAGACTCCTCCACATAGCCACAAAACATGTTCAACAATAGCAATCCGAGCCCTCAAAGGTCTCGGAAGTGGAACGGAAATGAAACGGATTTATAGGGTGGTGATCCGTCGGAAATCAGCTCTCTGAATCAGACAGAAACCATCCCAGCAACGGAAGTTATCTGAACGAACGGAAAATTTCCGATTTTGTTTGGAAATGTTCCGATTTGCTTCCGTTCATTGAAAGAGCATATACACATTTTCCCGAACGTTCGTGCGAGTAGAAAATGGACGAAAAAAAGCAAAAAAAAGACTAACACCCACCAAAACTTTCACAGACAGCTACGGAAGTCCGGACGAATGTGTCTTTGAATCGAGGCTATTGTTTGGCAACACTTGTTTTGCAGAAAACAATACAAAGCTAAATGGGATGCATGTTGTAAGCAACAATGCAATACAAAACAGGACAATATATCCAAGCAGGGCAGCTGACGCTGAAGTTCAGCTCTATACAATAAACAAATGAAGGACACACAAATGTGGATTTGACAAAACACTCACACTATCTGAGGGACCCCACACAGTGCCAGGAATTAACCCTTCCACACTATCTACCTAAAGCTTCAGCACTATTGTATTTAAAGGATTGTCCAGGCTAAGTATAAAAACAAATCATTGTTTGCGTACCTGTTGCACAACATTTTCATCCTGGTGAGCTGCTGAATAAATCTGTGTTAGGAGAGAATCAGTCCTTTTTCTGTAGACCAGCAGAAAACATGAAGAAATAAAATCCGGGGACTGGGCTATAGGAAAGGGCTTAAATCTCAACAACAACAGGTTTATTCAGCAGCACTCCAGAATGAGCAGGTACGCAAACATCTTAATGGGTAGGCTTTAAAGTTACAGTTTAGATCAGCCGAGCTACAGGGGAAGTGCAGTAATTTATAATTCTCCATCATATGTCCTTTATAAACATTATAATAATACTGATATAATAACTTCAGTTGATTAATTAAACTCTAAATGTATTTGGTGGTTATATTTTTTTTAAGTACTACATATAATGTAAGGTATATTACGTAAAATTAAATAACAATGTACTAATTATACCAAAATTATTATACTCATAATGATTATTTATATTAAAAATAATTATGTTCTGCTTCCTGTACACTGAAATACTGTATAAATGTATGTACACATTCCATTTTATTATTCAAAATTGAAAACAGCCATGAAGAGGGTTTATTTCATTTACATTGCTTTTACTCTAAAACTAGTTCACACCAGCAGACATGTATTTTGGTGCTTGCCTTGTGCTTGCATGCGCTGTATGGCACTGAGTTCCTGGCGTGAACTACTGTAACTATACAATACCACATGAAATCCTGGATGGTCTCTGAATTTTGCAATGTTAAATGCACACACAAACAGGGAAGCAGCATGAACCAGCCTTAAGTTGGAAATATATTATCAAGTAGTATAGTAGCATCATAACAACAAACGTAATGCCTCTTTATAAGGTATAAGCACGATTGCCCCAGGGAAGATATCTGCCAATGCAAATTACATTTAATTATAATATTAACAAGAAGAAGACAAAGCATGCAGGTATCTAAGGGATTTGAGCTCTGTCTTTAGGGGTTGGAATATTTTTCTTCCTTTCTTGAATGTCTGGCAGGTTTTATGCACAATAACTTAAACAAGTTGGCTGCCAGTACAGTCCACATATATTTGCTAAGAAAGAGGGGCCACGCTACATATGAATATTCAAAAAAATTGCACTTAGCTTTTATTATCGAGAATTACACATAAGCATGAAAACATAGAAGACCAAAACAAATGAAAAACATTAAACACTACAAATCACGGATAAGGAGATGGAACACTTAGTAACGTGTATTAAGATTACGGGCAGGCTGATTCATCATTAGCGCCAGGTAGCGACAGATGAGCGTCTGTATTGCGGCGCTATGAACGACCGCTAGTGGCCACCCTGATAAGCCGTAAGTCGCTATCACAGGGCTCCTCAGTGGCTGCCTGCCGTTATTGGTAATCACGCTGCCAATGTTAAATGTGATGTTTCAGATGTGCTTTAGAGGCGCTGTTGAGTTGTTAGACCTTATTCAATACAGCGCCTGAGCATTTCTATGTTGTTGTATAGAAATCAATTCGTAAAAGTTAAAATTCTGCTATAACATTAGCCAAATAACACATGTAACCAGATGTTTTGAAGAATTTTTTTTTTTAATGAAGCATATCTAGTAATGTTTTTTTTTTTTGTTGAAAAAGCAGATGTTCCCATCTTCATGGTGCCTGTAATGGAGACAAAAGTGCAGTTAGTTTGTGTTATTGTTTACAAATAAATTATTCTAAACACCCTTTGTTTTTTTTATATATTTTAGATACAAACAACCTTTTTTGTTTATAGATTTTAAGCAAACCACTTTGTATTTTTCAATCTAAAATACCAACCACATATTTTTTAATATTAATTTAAGCTACCCATTTTTTTGGTTAGTAATTTTAGACCACCAACATATTTGTGGTTTAATGTTTAGAATGGTCCTGTAGTACTGTAGTTGTTGTATAGTTAAGGCCATGTTGGGGACATCTGGCACCAGTGCTGTTTCCTCGGGGGGTTCGATTCGGTGGCATATGCAAATGTTGTGTAGGACACAGCAGGCGAGGATGATTTTGGAGACCTTTTGTGGACTGTACATCTCTCCTTCTGGGCATGCCAAATAGAGAAAGCGTGCTTTCAGCACGCCGATGATTCTTTCCACAATGCATCTGGTTTTGCGATGTGCTGCTTTGTAGCATACTTAGGCAGAGGTCCGTGGGTTTCTGACCGGAGTCATTAGCCATGTTTTTTGCCCATATCCCTTGTCCGCTGTAGAATAAACAAAATGAGAGAGAGCAATTGGTAAAGTACCATGAACATAATGTATACATTAAAGCATGTGTTATCTAGCTGTGCAATTTAGGAGTCAACATATTTAACTTGTTATTATGTCAAGGATTATTAATTACCCAGTAGCCATCCAGGTGGCATTTCATTGTTCTCAAACTTCTGGCACAGGACTGATCGCTGGAGCACATAAGAATCATGGCATGAGCCTGGGAAACCAGATATCACGGCCCTCAGCTTCATGTCATGGTCACATACCACCATTCTATTCCCACTGTTTATACCACCATTTTCTATTCCTATAATGCAGCTCCTGTGCACGGGGAGGGCGGAAAGGGATATGTGTACCATCCACGCACCCTAGCACATTAGGTATCCCTCCCATGCGGTAGAACGCACGTTTAATATTGACAACCTCCTCCTAATCCTCAGGAAATTTAATATAAATGGGGATAAGGTCGAAAATAGCCAGGACTACCTTGTAAAATATGTGGCTCATTGTAGCCTGGCTGATCCCGCTGATGAGGGCAGAGGTTGCCTGGAAATTGCCCCGTGCCACTATATTTAGCATGGCACATAGGTGAACAATGCCAGGGATGGATTGGGTGCGCCTGGAGGATGGATCGATTTTGTTCTTAATCTAATTATATAGGGACTGTAGTGCTGCACGATTAAGACAAAATCTGCTTCTGATCTGCTCGTCACTTAAATCCCATACAGAGAGGCGGATGCCAAAGAACCGGGGTGCCCTAAGCCTCACAGCACCCTCTTCCCTTGACTCCTGACACTCTTCTGCGCTGCCACAACAATACATTCATAACCCAAACATCACCCCCACATCCACCTCACACTCACAGGCCATAGCTCATGCACTCCCAAAATAAAAAATCAACAATCTCACCACACACACAACCAGTCCACATACACAATCACAATCCTCGCACAATCACACAAATGCAGCTCACCACAAAACCAGATGTACAGTGGTTAGAACCATCAGCCTGCTGAAAGTATGCTTTCAAAGTTTGGCGCAACTAATAGGGGAGTTGCTGCACAACCCACAAAAGGTCCCCAAAACAATCCACACTTGCTGGATCCTACACAATATTTGCAGATGCCACCAAAACAAATCTCCCAAAAAAACAGCACTGATGCCAGAAAAACTCAACAAAGCCACTGATAGTAATCAAGAAACCCAGCAAACCAGTTCCTGCCAGCTATGTCAAAGTTACAAGCAACAAACACCACAGCCTTTGCCACAGTGTATCAAGATAAGAATGAATAAAGTAATTTGAATTTATACTTAACTTCGCCGCCTCTTGCGTATGTTAGCTGTTTCCGGTCTCTAATGAGCTTACCACAGGTGTGGCGGAAACGCCTAGCGCATCCATAATAGCATAGTTGTGCGGATCTGGTTGCACAGACATCTATTGTCCAATCCAAGGTAAACTTTTTAAATTTCAAATAGCCGTTTTTTAAACACCATTTCCAATGTTGCTCAGAGACATGGATACTAGTAATTACTAATGTCTATCTGGCTTTGTAACTAGCTTATTAATTACTTTATTTACTTCAACACATGTTTGGCTGATACCTCATTCATTGTAGTTAAGGTGTAGGTACACACACCTGTACAGTATGTGTCAATAAATTAACTGGGCCTGTTTGTGATTGGGTAATAAAGCACATAAAAACTGGCAGACACATTCAGCAACTGTTGCCATTCTGTAGTTTGCATGTGTCCTTGTGTGTTTGTTGTTTGGTGGTGTGTGCAGCTACAGGATGGAGCCAAATTCTGGGAATCTGCCGGCCACTGCTGTGTCTCCTGGGGCTCCCAGTACCAGTGGTGTGCGTCGTGGCCGCAGACCTTCCTCAAGGAAAAGGGCCCAGGCTGAAGGTGAAGCCCCACCCAAGCCCAAGCGTACCTATGCCAAGAGGGAGCAGAATTTAATTTGGCGGATAATAATACTCTTGTGCGTCTGACACTGGCTAAATGGGAGTTATAATTTGTCTCCCTAAGTCAGTGTTTAGGCAAACAAGAAAGAAGCAAATTGTGGGATGCCATTGGTGAGCAGCTTACTAGCACTGCTTAATTACCACGTAGTGGCACAGCCTGCAAGAAACGCTTCTACACTTTGCAAAAGGTCCTTATGCTAAAGATGAAGTCTGATCTTCTTGTTGACAGTGGGACAAAGCAGGCTCCAAAGAGTAAATACAGGCCATATGAGGAGATGCTGAAGTGCAAGATTCCACTTTGTCGGCTGCAGGGTTTGGATGCTGGGGATGACACCACAGGCTGGGGTGAAGGCACATTGTGATTACCTTGTAAAAGATCGTTGCAAATCATGTTGAACCATTTTTGTAACTAACTTCTTTATCTTCCTAAAAGTAGGTCATGGTAAGTATCATATTATACCTATGTCATTTTTAGTAAACATTTCTCTTTGTTTATGCATAGTGGCACATGAGGACTCGCAGGACTCTGATGATGAGGGCTCCCAGATTCCTGCCCTTCCCCCAGCCTCAACATTAACCCAGTCTGAGGTTGAAGGTAAAGAGTCTTGATAATTTGATTCCATGGTATTGGTCTTGATGGTTATTTTCATAGCGCACATTAACAATGCCTAATTGTTTGAATTTGTTTCACATAGATGCCCTCAGAATTGCCCCAGCATCTCCTCATAAGTCTACATACTCTTTGGATGCCAGTAAGTGTATTTGTCAATTTAAATGTCTGGATGTAGCTGAATCATGCTTTTCATTTGCAGGCCAAGTCCCAGCTTCATCTTTGGACCCCACTTCCTGTGATGCAGGCCTACATGACCCTGTTGGTGTGTAGTGCAAAGCATACTGTATCCTTTGTGTATTTTGTTTATTACTGTGTATCTCTAAAAATGTCTAAATGGCAAACCATGAGACCTCACATTGAAAGCTGCATAGTTGTTTATGTTTTGCCAAAAACGGTTACTATTTCAGAGTGATCAAACAAGGAAACTGTTAACCCTTTAACCGCCAGCCTACCTGGAGTTTTTGTCACCCTTTGTTGCCAGACCATTTTGCACTATTTTGCGCTCCCCTTGTTCAATTGTGATTTTTGAAGGGATTTCCATGGATTTCCCAGGAAAATTATATATTGTTTTTTTCAGCAGAGTCTGAGCTTTAACATGAATTGTCTTGTTTGTCATTTTTCAAGTGTATTTTTAATATTTTGGGTTGAAATATGTGCAAAAAAATTAAAAAAATCTATTTTTTACAAGTTGTAGTTTTTTTTTAATAAAAAATGTAAGTTTGTCAATAAAATCTTATTGTGTGTGAAATCCCAATTTCTCCCAGTTACAACGGTACCACATATGTATAGGTAGACACCCTTTCCTGCCCAGGAGACTCCCTCAAACTGAAACAGCACTTTAAGAGATTTTTAGATCAAATACAGCTATGCTAAGCGCTATGTGCACCTTGCAGTTTTTTAATAAAAACAACCCTTTACATTTGAAATACCCCCCACAAACGATATATTCTCTGGAAATACACACTTCAAGCTTTCTAGGCGTACCAGGCTTGTTGATGTCGCCACAGTTTTCTGGAAGTTCTCCCTCAATGTATTCTCTGGTTACACAGAGCTTCCCTAAAAAAGGATAAAAAAAACAGGATCAAAGCCACATTTTCCTAAAAAAAAATATATGCAAACAAGAAAAAACAAGTTAATCTGAAAAAGCAACATCCCCCGAACAGAACGATACCCAACATGCATGGGTACTGTCAAAAGAAGAGTTGCCAAACACCAAAAAGTAAAGCATGTGCACAATGGTAATTTTGCTTGAAAATTTCAACTCTGCAGACAAAGTGTGCACCTTGCGCTTTTTCTGCCAAAAAAACCCTTTACATTTGGAATACCCCCCACAAACCATACATTCCTGAAAGTACACATGATAAGCTTTCTAAGCGTACCCAGCATGTTGTAGTGGTCCCATCTTTCTGAAAGTAATCCCTCAAAGAATTCTTTGGTCGCACAGGGTTTCCTTAAAAAATGTATAATAAAGCAGAATAAAAAATGAGTTTTCCTAAAATATCAATATGCAAACAAAAAAAAACAAGCTAAATCTGAAAGCACAAGGTCCCGAGCAGAACGATACCCAACATGCATAGGTTCTATTAACCCTTTTAACTGCCAGCCTACTTGAGGTTTTGTCACCCTCTCTTGACAGGTCATTTTTCACCATTTTGCGCTATGCTTAACTGTGATTTTTGCAGGAATTTCCAGGAAAATGATATATTTTATTTTTGCGGCAGCGTTTAGGCTTTAACATGAAATGTCTTGTTTGTAATTTTTTTACTGTTTTTTTAATATGTTTGAGTAAATTAAACAAAACAAAATAAAAAAAATATTTTTTAGAAAATTGTCTCCTTTATTTAAAAAAAAACATTTGTTTTATTAAAGAAAACCATATTGCATGTGAAAGCCCCATTTCTCCCGATTACAACGGTACCACATATGTATCGGTAGCCCCCCGTTACTGTTCAGAAGACCCCCCAAACTGAAAAAACACTTTATAACATGTAAAAATAAAATACAACTACAATCCACACTATAAAGGGTTAAATGAAGAAAAAAAATTGGCGTGGGGTTCCCCTTCCAAGAGGGGGGGTAATCTCCATTTTTTTTATTTTAAGGGTTAAAAACCCCTTAAAAATTCCCATAAAAAATGACATGGGGTCCCCCCTACCCAGCATAACCAGCCCGGGGATCAGCTATGCAGGGCTTGTAGAACCGGGGGCGCAGGGGCCAGCTTTGGTGGCCCCCCACCCTGCCAGGTATAAGCCCTCCTAAATCAGCCCGGGCCCTTCTGCCCCCCCTAAGCTTCGGGGAGGCAGGTAATAGGGGGGCCGGGGTTAATGGCAAATAACCCGCTCGCCGCAGGTGACTTGACAGCCCCCCAGCCTTGTGAACTGGTATAGGGGTTTCATGGACTCCTTACAAGTTCACAATGGGTTAAAGTGGACCAATACCCAGGGCTGATCGGCCCGGGAATCTATAAGATTCCCAGACCGTTCTATTTCCACCCCCTGGGGCATCCAAAATCGGGATGCCCCTCTGTGTGACACCCCACGGAACACCCACTGCCACTTACTTGAATCCCGGTCCTACGGTGCATGCGCGGGCCGCATCCTCGCTATCCCTCTAGTAGCCTGCGGCGGCTATTTACGCTCCCTGTTAGAGGGAAGTGGGGGATGCACCCGCTAGCGCGCTCAGAGCGGCTGAGCTTAGACGTCTCTTAGACGTCCATAACTCAGCCCCTCTGAGCGCGCTAATTGGACGAGCGGCCGCGCATGCGCCGTAGGACTCGGGTGAGGTGAGTTATTGTGGGTGATCGGAGGGGTTTCACACAGCGGGGCATCCCCGATCGGGATGCCCCGGGGAAAAGGACCAATACCCAGGATAGTCAAAATCCTGGGTGTTGGTCCACTTAAAAAAAAAACACACACCACAAAATGCTGGAAGCATTTATTACCAGCTGGGCGACAGGACATAAGGGGTTAATTTAAAAAAAAATTGACATAGGGTCCCCCCTCCCAGGGGGGGGGGGGGACGACCCCATTTTTTGGGGGAAATTTAAGGGTTAAAAACCCTTAAAAATCCCCCAAAAAATTACGTAGGGTCCCCCCTACCCAGCGTTACTGACCCAGGCCAGCTATGGGGGCTTGTAGAACAGGGCGCAGGGGCCACCAGCGCTGGCCCCTGCGCCCTGTTCTACAAGCCCCCATAGCCATAGTGGCCTGGGCCCTTCTGCCCCCCCCTGGCCTTTGGGGAGGCAGGTAATGGGGGGCTGTGGGTTTTGGCAAGTCACCTGCTCGCCGCAGGTGACTTGCCATACCCAGAGCCTTGTGAGCTGGTACAGGGGTCTTATAGACCCCCTACCAGCTCACAAAGGGTTAACTGAAAAAAGACAGACAAAATGATTTTATTAAAAAAAGAAAAGGGGCGGGGCTTAGCAGCAAGATGGCGGCCGCCATCCGGAACAGCAGAGGGGAGAGAGCCTTCCAGGCCTGGGGGATCGGAGGCCCCCCAGGTGAAGAGGAGGGTCGGCGGGAGCCAGCGCACACGCAGGTAAGTAAATGTCATTTTTTTTTTTTTTTATTTACAGGAAAAGCCGGAGGCAGCTGAAATGGGGGGGGGCACCCTATTCCGGGCCCTCCCCTGCAGCCGGAGGCCATCCGATGAACAATCGGAGACCAGCATCTTGAAGAGGAGACCCGGCTGAATCAAACGAGGGGTCAGGTAAGTGACTTTTTTTAAAACTTTTTTTACTATTAGTGGGGAAAGTCAGGCACGTAAAATTTACGTGGCTGGCAGTTAACTGCAGGAGAGGCAGCCACGTAAATTTTACGTGGCTGGTGTTTAAAGGGTTAAATACATGTTTTTTCTTTTGGTGAGATTACAATAACTTTACATTAACAATACTATGGCAGCTTAAAGTAATAACAATTATGCTTTCTGTCGTTAGGCCCGAATACAGGAAGTGCTGGTCCTGAAAGGCCCCTTCAAAGCGCAGCTGCTAGGGATGAGGGTAAGAATGTGTTTGTATTTTTTTATGTAAGGATGTTGTATCTCATTAAATGTTGTGGGCCTATTGACATTTGGTATGACCCATGTATTTTTAGGGCAAAGCTCTAGTGATGGGCTAGGTCTGGACATCTCCGCTGTGGCGGGTATTTGTGCTTATAAATGTGATTATGATCTGTGGCCACACAATGAGTGGACCTTCTTCCCTAAATATCATACATGTAAAGAGTGTGTGTATTGACCCATTGGTCAAATTTGCAGGTGTTCAATCTATACAGGTTAGACAAAGTAGACACACAATACAAACAAAACACAAATTAAAACTGGTGTTCTATTTAGCATATGTGATGTTGGCGCCACTATCAGATGATTATTTGCCCCTTTCTGGCAGCCAGACACCTGTACTATTTGAGAAGGACCACACTCAGGTACCATTGATTAGTTGGTTATGGTTGTGAAAAGTTTAAATTTCTTTTGCACACTCATGTAAAACAATGTAACATGCAACATACTTTGATCTTAGGAGGAATCCTTGACGGCAGCCCAGGATGTGGCCTCCTCACAAGTCCCACAGGGTCAGGCTTTAGAGCCAGCACCAGCAGTACATATTAATCTAACCATAGATGTGGTTGTCATAGTTGTATATACTAAATACAATCAGTAATATAATATCAAGCTTTTCATTTTAGCCTACTACACAACCAACTGCAAGAGCTGCCCCCACCAGTGCCGAGCTCTATGAGTTAGGGAGCCGGATGCTGGAGGCCTACAGTCGCCGACAGCCACGTGAAAGACTCCAGGAGCGCATTGTGGCATTGGAAACACAATCGCTGGTGGACCAACAACAAATTTGTGACCTGAGGCAAGAAGTACGGGAGCTTCGCAACCAACCCCAGCCAGAATTGTTGCATGCGATACACCAGTCCATTGAGCGGCAGGACGAAACTTTGTTGTTGTTACATCAGCTAATACAGCAGCAGTCAATTTTTTTTACTGCACTGTTGGCCCCCAACACTGCCCCTACAAATGCCTCAGCACCAACAAGGCCACCCATGGACTAAAATTGATTTACTTTTTTTAAGGAAACCAAATGATGAGAACATTTGGTTTGCCTTTATTTATTTTAATAAATTTGTGTTGATCTTTACAATTTTGTGTTTGGTACTTTATTACATAGATAGTAACCCATACATTAAGACATGTCTATATCTATATATGTGAATGTGTTTTATAATTAACAACAGTAATAGGTTTGAACACATTAGAACACATCTAGAATGTTAGGGGTAACAATGTGTTTCACATTCTAATAACTAATGGGTTAATGTTAACTTGAATAAGGTTTTCAAGGTCATGCTAGTGCACTCAGAAGAACAACTGTTTGCTGCTTATTCAACAACAGTGACTCTAGGCCTTACAAGGAATAACAGAAAAAAACACATGTATCAAAAGTACAGCGCCCCAGCCAGCGACAGGTAGTGACTGGTCATAGCGACTGGCCCTCGGTGCTCTAACCCAGATTCAACAAGAAATTTCTATGAAACAGCGTGGGCGCTGTTTTTTTGCTGACTGTGGGATAGAGCGTCAGACACGGTTAGATTAAAGTTAATTTTTGTTGTGTAAAAAAACATTAAAGTTGTAAAAATTACGGGAATGACATTGGGGTAGGGGTGTGACTTTAAGATTTGAATGGCACACTATAAATTAACTTTTCAGAAAAAAAAACAATACATACAGTTCAGGAATAATGTCTACCACATTTGCAGTTTGAAAAAAAAAAAAAAAAAAAGGGCATGAG
This sequence comes from Gastrophryne carolinensis, assembly GCA_027917425.1. Taxonomy (NCBI): domain Eukaryota; kingdom Metazoa; phylum Chordata; class Amphibia; order Anura; family Microhylidae; genus Gastrophryne; species Gastrophryne carolinensis. The sequence goes on from CM051244.1 coordinate 138,940,277, forward strand.
AAATGGGATTTGAGGCTCTTCCACAGAAATTTATGGGAGAGCGGCAGGTAGCGAGAGGTAATACGTGGCGCTCTGCAAGGCTGAACGCAGGCGCTATTTGCTGAGGCTGGGATAATGATGAATCTAACGCTACATGGCGTTATCCCAGTCGCTAAACAGGATCGGCTTCATAAATGTGTAATTGCGTGCTGGAGCCGGTGTTCTATTGCCGATACCTCTCGCTACCTGTCGCTAAAGAGTCACTACCTGGCGCTATCCCTTCATGAATAAGGCCCATAGTGTCAATACACAGGACTAGAGAAGTAGTGAAAAGATGCAATAGTGTGAAGAAAAACAAGGCTCCCTATTCGCTGTAGGGGTGCCTTGATAAGAAAGTGCATGTGCAAAGCAGAAAGTGCAAATATGCCAAAGAGTGCTATATAGATAACTAATAGCTAAAGTGACAGGCACTTGGGTGCTAGCGGGCGTGCACTGTGGCCTCGGCTCTCGGGCGTGGCGACGCCTTCGACTATGTGGGAGTGCGTCTGCGTGGCGGGGAGCGGGGCCGCGCGCGCGTGCCGGCACCTTTTGTTCACTGCGCTTCACATCCAGGAAGCGGATGCGGGGCTCTCCAACCTCGTGTCTGCGTGTCAGCCCTCCGGAAGCGGATGTAGGGCATTTTGGCCCCATGACACACATTTGCATTAATCACTGCGGCTCCTAATACTTCCGGAAACGGTCTAAAATGGCGCGAATGCGCTGCTACATGATTGGAGGTATTTTCCCACAAATTAGGTATATAAGTGGTGGGATTTTACCACCACGTAACACATCGGTGTCGGTAGCAGACTGATGACTTGGACCTAGCCCCTACTATTTGGTGATACATGATTTATTAGTTTGCATTGGCATCTCATGGTGTATGCACTTTAGCTGTTTGTAATCTATACGGCACTCTTTGGCACATTTGCACTTTTTGCTTTGCACATGCACTTTCTTATCAAGGCATCCCTACAGCGAATAGGGAGCCTTGTTTTTCTTCACACTATTGCTTTTTGCACTATTGCATCTTTGCACTACTTCTCTAGTCCTGTGTCTTGTGTCTAGTCTTCTAGCCTTCTATGCTTTCATGCTTATGCGTAATTCTTGATAATAATGGCTAAGCGCATTTTTTTTGAATATTCATATGTAGTGCGGCCCCTCTTTCTTAGCAAGTATATGTGGACTTTACTGGCAGCCCACTTGTCTTAGTTATTGTACATTGTGTTATGCCCCTTGCTAGCCAGCACCATATTTCTTCATTTTTGAGCTGTGCGGGATCATCTTGTTTATTATCCATTCACTTTTATCTTTCAGTGACAGCCAACCTTAACCCTTTCGCTGCCAGCCTACCTGCAGCATTTGCCACTCCCTGTTGCCAGACGATGTTTCACCATTTTGCGCTACACATATTCAACTGTCATTTTTGAAGGGATTTCCAGGGATTTCCCAGGAAAATTATATATTGTTTTTTTCAACAGAGTCTGGGCTTTAACATGAAATGTCTTGTTTGTATTTTTTAGGTGTATTCTCAATTTTTTGGGGTGAAATGTGTGAAAAAAAACAAAAAAAAAACATTTTTTTACAATTTGTAGAGTTTTTTTGTAATAAAAAATGTAAGTTTGTCAATAAAATCTTATTGCGTGAGAAACCCCAATTTCTCCCGGTTACAGCGATACCACATATGTATAGGTAGACACCCTTTCCTGCCCAGAAGCCTTTTATAGCTGCTGGATGACAAATGGTTAATTAAAAAAAAAAATGACATAGGGTCCCCCTTCCCGGGGAGGGGGACCCCATTTTTTTTTGGATTTTGAAGGGTTAAAAACCCTTCAAAATCCAAAAAAAAAAATGACGTGGGGTCCCCCTTACCCAAAGTAACCAGCCCGGGACCAGCTATGGGGGCTTGTAGGCACAGAGTGGGGGGGCCAGCTTTGGTGGCCCCCCCACCCTGCAGCCTACGAGCCCACATAGCCTATGTGGGCCCGGGCTCTTCTGCCCCCCCCTGGCCTTTGGGGAGGCAGGTAATGGGGGTGCGGGGGTTAATGGCAAGCCACCCGCTAGGGCAGGTGACTTGCCACCCCCCCAGCCTTGTGAACTGGTATAAGGGGTCTCATGGACCCCTTACCAGCTCACAAAGGGTTAATGTGAAAAAAAAACACTACACAATAATAAAAAGTATTTTATTAGAAAAAAAAAAAAATTTTTTTTTACTGTACTTACCTTCGATTGCAAGCTCTTGTCCCTCGCCGCTCAGCTGACAGATGCCGGTGATCGGCATCCAGAGAAGGAGAAGGCAGGAGATCAGAGGATCTCCTGTCACCTCCTTCCAGGGCACCGATCACCGGCATCTGAGAAGCTGAGAAGGCTGAAGCCTGAGATCGGGGCCGGGATGACTTCATAAGCCCCGCCCCCAAGGGGGCGGGGCTTAGAGGCATGATGGCGGCCGCCATCGTGCAGAAGAGAGGAGAGAGCCTCCCAGGCTCTCTCCTGAAGATCGGTAAGTCCTGGGGGGGGGATCGGAGGCCCCCCAGGTGAAGAGGAGGGACAGCGGGAGCCAGCGCACACACAGGTAAGTGAATGTCATTTTTATTTTTTTTTTTTTTTACAGTTAGAAGCTGCTGCTGCAGAAGCGGGGGGGGGGGGGCGGCCTATTCCGGGGGCTCTCCTGGAGCCATCCGACCCCCCACGGGGGATCGGATGGCACCAAATTAAAGAGGAGACCCGGCCGGATCCAACAAGGGGTCAGGTGAGTATTTGTTGTTTTTACTTTTTAAACTACAAGCGAGGAAAGTCAAGCACGTAACACCTACGTGCTTGGCACTTAAGGCCCAGCCAAGCCAGCACGTAGGTGTTACGTGCTTGGCAACAAAAGGGTTAAGATGGTATCCCCCTCTGTTAGAAGAAAAATGGCACCGGTTCCCCCCCCCCCCCCCAACCAGGAAAACGGCCCGTGCACCAGCTTTGGGGGCTAGTAGATCAGGGTGGGGATGCAAGTTATGGGGAGAGGGTTACGGGCATGTCACCCACCTGCCACAGGTGACTTGTCAGCATCTCCTGCCCTGTAAACTGGCATAGGGGCCTCAAGGATCCCTTACCAGTTTACAAAGTGATAAAAGTAAAAAAACAAACACACAAACAGCGAAAATATAATTTTTAAATTTATTTTACCTACCTCCTATCATTGCCACAGAGGTCTATGTCTTTTATTTTGGTAGTATGGATTTTGAGGTGTGGGGACTTGAAGAGGGGGATTGGTATGAACAGTTAGTAGGAGTTGTTATACAACTATTTTTGTGGAGGATTTAGACATTGGTTGGGGTAATTGAATTTGTTTTTAAAGCATAGGATAAATGATATAAAGTTTAATTATGTTTGGTATCTTATCTTGTGTTTTTGTGTCTAACGTAGGTGTGAAATGAAGTCACTCCAAGGATACCAGTCAGGCCACCCAAACCAGGACTGGGGCCTGGTAAATTCATTTTGTGAAGGGATAGGCCCGCTGGTGTAAATTATGTTATATCAAGAACACTGGTTCGACCACCTGTGCCCGGGGAACTGTTTGGTGAAGGTCATATCGGGGGCGGATAAGCTCTTGTGGTGCTAATGATGTTGCCCCAGGGATACTTGCTGGATCACCTAAATCCGGGCTGGGGTTTGATGAAACTCCTGTGACGTAAATTAAGAACAGGGATTGGACCATCTGTGCCTGGGCAGCCAGTCAGTGGAAATTTTATCGGGGATTGATAAGCTCCTTGGTAATCTTGGGATGCTCTGTTTGCCCTCCTTAGTCAAATGGATGTCATCTTAGAAGCATTTGTTTGTTCACTTGCACCTGGGAAATGGATTTTTGAAAGTTATTTTGTGAAGATTTTGCCATCTGTGAACTTTTCTGTATTTGCACTGCCTGAAACCTTTGAAAAGAAGTTTGCTTATACAGTAGAACTGGTGGACTATAGATGGATGACCCAATGAAATATGATGAATCTGGTCATGGATGACTAATTGAAGGCTTCGGTGTATATTCATAGATGTATAAATAAATGTATTATTGTTATTTTCATACCTGTATTCCCTGTTTATATATAGATCTTTTTGTGTGTTTTTATTTTTATTTTGTTGTAATTTTTTTTCCTTGTGGTGTGTTGGTGTGTTGGAATGCTGGAACATTAGACAGCACGCTATATGCACTTTGTTCATGGCACTGACAAGCTCCCTCCACATTGCTGGATTGTATTATAAGGTCAGCGACATCTCATATGTGAATCCCCAGCTGCAGGGGGCTGGAGCAAGGTGCTGGCCAAGCAGGCTATCTGGGGTGAGTAATGCTCGAGTGGAATGTGGCGTTCAGAGAGCAATGGATGACATCAGCTCGTGCCCCTGCTGAGGGTGCAATAATTTAATAACCATACAGCTGCTGTTGTGTGTTATGCCCCCCCTTGATTTTCACCGCTTGGTGATGTATTCTTAATATTTCTCTTTCTCTGCCATGTAAGCTCTCCTCTAGTTTTTGTCATGACCTGCTGCCATTATGTGATAGATCATCATTGATCTGCCTTCACTGATTTGACGATTGAGCAGAACATTTTATTGGGCAGACTAGATGGACCGTATGGTTTCCTTCTGCCATCATCCTTCTATGTTTCTATGTTTCTATTAACACTAGCACTTTGTTATGAGAGAATATCAAGCTTTTCTAATTAATTTTGTATTTAATATGTTTTGGACACTTTAGCTGTATATTTAATGTTGGCGCTTTACTTGTGTAGTGGGTATGGACCCACCTTAAGTTCTACTTTCAATACTAGATGTAGTAGAGCTTACACTCTAGTTTAACTTAGAAAGGGTTAAACTACATAAGCTAAATCACAGTTAGTTCAGTGGAAGTGCAGAGCAAGAACATATGTTTAATGTATCAATATTAGGAGCCCAGATCCTGAAAACATCCTGGCATCTGTGCTGACGGTTGATGGATGGATACATTGATCTGACTCAGTTAGGTTTAGGAGAGACTCTAACCTTCAGTTAGGGAAGAGTATATGAGAGTTAGGATACCAGTTAGAGATTGGATTTATTCTCATTAATGTAGTAACTGGAGTGACAAGACGTGTGCAGGAGGAGAGGAGACAGTAGACAGACAGTAGGATCCTGCCAGATCCTGATTCTGCTTAAGTAAAATTAGAAGCGAGAGGTGTACCCTGGTTCTTGAGGAGGAAGACAATACCCCAAGTTACCATTAGACGGGAGAGAGCCTGCTGCAGCCTTTTTTCCTACATAAGGGGAACTAACTTTGTTTGCTGTTGATCGAAGTTATTATCTTGGCTTGTACCTGTGACTGACATGTACCAGAGGTTACTAATAAAGAGAGTAACTACTTTTTAAGAGACTTGTCTCCTGTGGATTGAATGTGTACCCTGCAAGCGTTTGAAGCCTAACAGTATCTTAAATCGGCATGCCACCCTCAAGGCCCTTCAGAGCCCAGAATTCCAAACTCACTCAACACACGCTTGAGTGTTAACCCCCTAAGGCCACATGTGTTACATTCGTATGGGTCTTATGTAGTGATACAGGCTTTTTACACATAATTCAAAGAAAAGTTGTGCTTATATGCATTAGTGATTATTGAGTTATATACCCACTAAATTAGGTATAAAAAAACACAGTCAGATTTGCTTGCCACTGCTGACTTAGGATTTCACTATGCCACACCATAAGCACCACCACAGCCCCCAGATCCAGGAACACAGGCATGGCCGAGGAACTGGCAGCACCCAGCCAAGGCACCACAGTCACAGCCCCAGGACCTGCCATTCATCCCGTAGGCACTCCCCTACTGATACCCACATTAGCCACTCTGAGCAGGTCACCCCCAGCAGTTTAAGGCATCAGCAACGGGAACCAGAAAACCAAGGCTCCCAGGACTTCCAGCACAGTGCACCATGGCCCAACCAATGGTCAGGACACCCGAGCACTATGCAGGCCCCAAGTCCCCAGTGTGGAGTAAGCAAAGAAACCAGCACTCCAGAATAGTAGTAGAAATCCAATAGAAGTGTATTCATGCGTAATGCACATAATCCAAATGAGGAGCAATCAATCCAACGTTTCAGTGCTACGGCAACCAAGATTTGTTGAAGTCCCCAGTGTGGGCCCCACTACTGAGTCCACAGTGGAGCACCATGCAGAGCCAACAGGGGAGCAGTTTTGCCACAGCGAGGCATGCTCTTTCCCCAGCCATTAGTCTGGAATCCATCTGTCCTGGGCATAGGAGTGGGCATAGTGCTACCCCCTTAAGAAGCCAAGACACCACCCAACAGACCACAGAATCGGCCTCTCACCCTGTGCACAAACTAACAAGGGGCGTTAATACACTAAGAGTATTAGGAAACCTTTATATGTAACCCCTAACATCGGTGTGAGCAGACCTGAATTTGGGGCCCACGTCGATGTGGGGCAGAGTGTGTAGCCCTTGTAGGGAGTTTGAAGGGGCACATATACTGTTAAAAGGAAACTACCAGTGAATTTAACTTGACTTTGCAACACCCCAGCCAGCAGCAACTCAGCCACAACTTGCCCCTCTGGTTTGGCTACCACCAAGACAACATCAAGGCTGGGCCCACCCACCAGCCAGCCAGCCACCAAGGTAGCTGAGTTCAGACAGTGATGTTGCAAATGAGTGAGCTTAATAGGCAAAGGGCAAGGAACATGATGGAGGAGGAGGGTGAACCTAGGGTAATGTTCGGGGTCCTGGAGGCTGTGTGTTAACACTGGGAAAAACTAACACTAATGTTGACCTTGCTCCACAAAGACAGGGCCTTTCCTGGATGAAATTAATGGGCTGGAGGAAGGGCACTTTGAACATCTAGATGAGACCCCTAATATTATCTGGTCACCTCCACCAGCTGCTGGCACCAAGGACACTAGCCATCACGACTCCTCCCTGCATCTCCAGCTTCATTCTGCCAGTAGCAGCCCCACCAGCTCCACAGAGCGGTCAGGAGGAAGACAGGCCCGGCCTGAAGTCAGACGTCAACTGCCTTTGGTAAGGCAGTAAATCATGGAGGAAAACTGTTGGGCCGAGGCACAGCAAGCTGCAAAAACCCAAAGCCGAGCTACAGCCATCTAACCTGCCATGCTGGCCTGGTGTTGTGGGGAGTCCCATAGCTTTAGTTACACTGGACAGGCTCATTTTTATGTATCATTTTCTTCCACAGTTGTGCCATAATCCAACAAGTTGTGACCATTAAAATGTAATTTAACAAAGTTTATTTGGATGTTATTTAATCACATCCATACAAGGCAAGGGATATAAGAAATAAAAACTGTAGAAAATCAAAAACAAATGTACGAAAAAGTCCATGTTGGCTAATGGTTTGTCCCGCATGGCTCTGGATGCCAGCATACAGATGTCCTGGAATCTCTGGTGCATAAACAGAGGTTGTTTCCTCCAAATATGCTGACACCCTCTCACTTAAACCGGACCTTCACTCTAAAAACAAGTTTTGCCCATATGATTCTAGTACACAGTACATTCAGATTGGCAGCATTAAAATTTTGATTACTATCTATCAGCATTAAAGAAATACTTAGCTTTTTAGATCCAAGATGGCGGACACTGGGTTTGCAGGCAGCCTGTAAGCCGGAAATGTCTCCTCAGGTTCCCAGCCATCTATTATGGGATGTCCTCTCCTCTGCTTTCTGACGCGAGAGCTGGCAAACCATCTCCCCCTCCTCCCTCCCCCCGCAGTCTGCTCGTCTCCAGCAGGCTGACTAGAGCACGCTCTCCCCCTGCTCTCCCCCTCCTCTCCCCCTGCTGAGTAAGTGATTGCTCATAAACAAACAAGTTCCTCCACAATCAGAAGTAGCTGCGCAGGCGCGAGATTTGCAGCAGAGCCGAGCAGCATTATGGGAAGGATGCAAGCTACCTACCCCATCCAAAATGGCGGCGCCGATATGCCAAGAAGAGAGGCAGGAAACAAGCCCAGGAGGGGAGAAAAAAAAGGTAAGACGTTTTTTATGCTTTTTCTCATGACTTTAGCCATGTGGGACCACTTTGTAATAGGATTTTTTAGGTTTGCATTTGTGAGTGAAAGTCCGGTTTAAGGCAAAGTTATGGAAGCTGATGCATTCCATACTTTGAACAACCTTCTCTGGCTTGTATCGAAGTGTGCCCCCTGTGTGGTCCAGAGAGTGGAATCAGGCCTTCAACAGCACGAAGGTACACTCTACTACAGCCCATATGCGGCAGGGGGGCCACATTATATGCCTCCTGGCCAGGTGGCTGTGGCCTTAAGATGGAGCCAGGGCAGCAAGGGATAACCTGAATCACCTAAAAGACAGATGAAAATGGAAAAAAAATTACAGGCAACAGGCAACACAACATCAAAACAGCCTAAACCAAATAGTCTAGTCTAGTCACAAAAGAGTAGGGCAAAGTAAGCAAAATGTAAGGCAAGATGATCAGACTATGCTTTTGTAACTACAACAAGGAAAAGGGGATATTCAAATAGGGTCAGGAGCACAGTAGTGATGGAGTGCAGGGAGAGCAATTAGCTAACACCAATTTAAAAAAGAACACATAACAGAAAAGAAAAACACATAGCAAATGCTAGATTACCAATAAACAGGCAGATACACTCTAGCAATAAACAGACTTACCCACAAGCCAACCGCCAGTCAGCTTGCCACTCTCAAAACGGGTGTATAAACCGAAACTCCTCAATAGACACAGGAAAGCTGTTTTGGGGGAGAGGAAGCTAGGCTAGTCTCAAGAGAGGAGAGTGGACAAGAAGGAAGAGCAATGTGGGCCTAAACATACCGAAACATATACTCCTGAGCAGCTGCTGGAACCAGGGCCACATCCATACAATCAATGGCAACCATGACACTAGGCATATTCGCAATGTTGAAAAAAAAAAGGGACGATCAGGAGCAATTTTAGAAAATATTATTTTATAGCAAGAGTAGTAGATGCTTGGAACAAACTTCCAGCAGAAGTAGTTGAAAAATTGACAATAAGTGAATTTAAACATGCCTGCGATAAGCATACATATATGTTAAAATAAGGAGTACATACAGTATACACGAAAGGGTAGACTAGATGGACCATATGGTCCCTTTCTGTCGTCATCCTTCTATCTTTCTATTAGGTTCATTAAAGATGCATTTACTGTATTAGTCAAATATCATGAGGTTTATGTACCATACATTGATTGTATCTTCTTCAATACCCGTGAATTCTTTACTGCTGATTTAACATCACTATTCCTTAGTGTATATATGAAGGGGTTTAGGGATGGGGTGAGAACAGTGTAGAGCAAAGCAAGAAACTTGTCTATTTGGCCTCCAAAGGGAAGAATATAAACAAGAAAAGCTGCTCCAAAGAATAAACCTGCCACAATAAGATGTGAAGAACAAGTGGAGAAGGCTTTTTTCTTGCCTTCAGCACTTTTAATCTTGGAGATAGTGTTGATAATTTGAGCATAGAAAGTTACAATCATTACAACTGAGAAAATTATGGCAAAAGAGGCTGATAGTATTGTGGTCAACTTGCTTGCATAGGTATCCGAACAGGCGATTGCCTGGAGAGGAGTTAAATCACAGATAAAATGGTTGATCTGATTTGCACCACAGAATTTTAGGTTTGCCATAAAACCAGTGGTCAAAGAAGAAAAGGCAAAACCAGCAAGCCATGGCGCCACAGCTAACTCAGTATAAAGCTCCTTTCTCATTATAGCTGAATAGCGCAAAGGAGAGTTGATAGCCAGGTTTCTGTCAAAGGCCATAATCACTAACAAATAGCACTCTGTAGAGCCCAAGCCATTAAAAATATACAACTGTGTAAAGCATCCAAGTCTAGATATCCTCGTATCTCCTGAAATTAGGATTTTGAGAAGGTTGGGTACTGTTACAGTCACAAATAGAATTTCAAGAATAGCAAAGGTACTGATGAAAAAATACATTGGCGTTTGAAGCGAGGGTTCAGACCCAACTAAGATCATGATGGTTACATTTCCTGTTACACAGATGAGGTATGCCAGCAAGACAAGGATGAACAGTAAAACCTGCAGCTGCTTGAGGTTGGAGAACGCAACCAAGTAAAAATCCTGCACATCGGTGCTATTGGGATCCTCCTTTGCATAAAATACAATTTCCTTAAAAATATAGATAATATAATCAGAACTTTTTTTTAGAGAGGAGCTGTAATTTAAATAAACACTGATATTTCCTTCAAATCAATGGCCCATGTCTCCATATTTACACAAACAACTTGCTATTTTAGCTTAAAAAATGACCATTGATCTACATTTGTAGGGCATCTGTGAGCTCATTAGAATCATTAAGAAAAATCGTACCTTTCATGCAGCACATTCCTCCAGCATCTCAGAATCCTCTTTATCCAGTAAATGCTGATAATTTCTTGAAGCTGTGCCCATAAGGCAGTGCCAGACTGTACCACCAAAGGCCCAGAAGAAACTCTTTTGTGCCAAAACAGGTCAGTGCAGGGAATGCTCCAGTATGGGGCTCAGCAGCACAGAATATTTTGTGCCGTGGGTTAGAAAAAATCACCACAGGCTATCATCCCCCGTCCCCTATTTAAAGTTAGAGGGTATCAGCACATACACTGCATATAGAGAGTAGGTTACGGTGAGCCAGACCCCAAATATGCTGTTGTTCAGGTTGCCTAGTACGAACTGTTAAAGAGATAGATTAGGGAGACTCACTAAAGACTCTCCATTATTGTCTTAGGTCGGGGAGGGGCTGCTTTAAGTGGGGATGGAAAGATGTGGCCATCCATTTTGGATCTGAGGTCCAAGAATTATTTTCTTTGGTGGGCTCAGTATACAGCAATCCAACTCTGGTTTTGCAGTCTTGTCATGGTCTGCTAACAGCAGAGCAGTTCCTGCAGCACCACTTCCTGTCAACCTCACTATGTTGGAGCATGAGGCTTTTACAGCAGCAAGCACTTCCTCAGCAAGGGTGTGACTTCAGGCTGGCTTCCACATCTCTGGATTTAGAGGCTTCTGGGTTGTCATACCTGGACTGATGTGTTGTGTGAAAGGTTAGGTATGATTAGTAGAGCTTCACTTCAGATTCTAGCTAAAATCAACCCGAAAATTGATCATTCAAGAGTCAGTGACCATCGTCACTAATATGCTTTTCATATTTCTTATGCAGAAATCATTGCAAACTCTACCGAATATACCTACCATAGTTATGTAGCACACATGTACCTGAGGGGTTTAGCTCCTCAGGTGTATGGGGAGTGGATCCCTTGTTACCAGGCTTGGGGGACCTCCCAATAACTCCAAATGAGACTGACTTTATAAAAAGGGCACTTACTTTATTGGCAGGACTTTAGGTACACTTGATGGTTCACAGCAGGTCATACAGTCATCATCCACATCAGTTCCATTAGCAGTTTCCATAGCACAGCATTACATCCAGGTGGACTTCAGCAGGTGGTGGGCACTCATTCTGGTCCCATAGCAGAATACTGAGGCCTTAGCTTGCTCCATCAGCATCTCGGGTGGAGTGGTTCACCTTTCCTGTGGTCACTTTTAGGTATGAATGTGGCTCTCCTGCTCTCTCTTACACCAGTGACTGCTGACTGCTACCAGTTGACTCTGCTGGTACCTTCCTCACTCCCAGTTACTACAATACTATAATATACTGAGGTGACTCTCCTAATGACCTCTTTATATAGATTCCCTCTGGCTGGCTTCTAGAACCTTCTCTCTAGTCTTACTCACCTCAGCCTTTAGCCAATTAGCCTTCCAACAGTGCTATCTTGTAGTGGCGAATGCAAGTCAGACATGAACTACCACACTGAAGAACTCCAAATATAATTGTTGACCACTTTATGCCAGCCACATTTAGTTAGGAAGAACACTAAACATAGAGCAGTACAAAGTGGGTTTTGGTCTGCTTTAAGTGCTAGGGTAATATGTGTATTTTAACTGCCACCAATTCAGTTATTCACTTATTACCTACTCACCCCTTAAGTCAACCATTATTTCAGAGAAAAGGCATGCAGTCCTATTGTACTTTGAAACTCTTCATTTTAAATAGATTCTTTTCTTCTTTGTGCCCAGTAGACATTCATGTTGGACAATATTTTGGGCCAACATTGGACACAGAAAACAAGACAGGCCGCGGCAACCTTCCAGCCAGTAACGGTCGGTGGAGAGCGGCGCCGGGAGTTGTACGGGGGAAGTCGGGACAGTTGGGGGGGTATGCTTTTTATTGTGCTTCTCTAACTGGAGTCTACTCCACAGAATGAAAACCCCATATTTAGGATATACATTGATATTTAACATACATTGTGGCTCTCCAGCAAATGAACCCCCAAAACATCCATATGGCCATTTACTGAATCACATATTCTACTATCAATACTACTAAAATATTAATGCATATTCTAATGACTTAATGACTTTCAGACTTCCCTGTGGTCTTACAATATGTAAACCTGCTACTCCCATTATTTTTTTTAATGACTCAACAGCCTTATCTACCTCTCCATTGACTTACCAAGTACCACTACCCTTCAGTTCAAAATCAGACTTACAACTACCCCTCTAATCTGTGGCAGCAGCTAACCATCATAAACAAAATAATGTACATGCCACACAGGTGTTTTTTTTACATATCTGTAATCTAACTGATTTTTGCCTTTTTGGCAGAGTGGCAAGCAAAAACCTCTCTCATCTGAAGGACCAACCACCTTTTTATTTTACTTTTTCACTAAGAGATTTGTTTTAGAAATTCAGCGCAGAAGGTAGAGGATTTGGTAGCTGCACCTGCTAGGGAGAACCTGGGTCAACCTTGACAACGTCGCTACAAGACGAAACACATGTCGGTGAGATTTATTACATTTGCTGAGCCTCCGCCAGCCACGCTACATCACTCTGCCGCCTCAGCGGCTTACAGCACGGACATAAATAAAGCCGCAGGAGCGGCCGCAACCCGCATACTTGCTATTATCACGGCAACCACTATATAGAATTCGGAGAGCAATACAGCGGCCATTAACCCTGCCTGCCCTCCCCCAACACACAACATTTCACACACAGCCTGAGTTCATCAGTTAAATCAACACAACCTCGGGGAATACAGCAGCCATTAACCCTGCTCTGCCCTCCCGCATCAACCAACATTAACCCACACACAGCTACACCGCATCCAAGGGGCACCATCACCCCAATCCACTCTTAAGTATCCTTAAGAGTACCCCCCAGTCCACTCTCAAGTAAGACCATAAAGGATCATTACTTTAAGCCACATCTACACTGCAATCGGCTCTAAAGCATCTAAAAAGAGCACTCCACGTACACTCTCAAGTAGCAACCTGAGGAACACCATCTTCAACACCCACCCACCCACAACCCTACAGGACACCCACAAAAGAAGGAGACCCCCTAACAGAGAACTACTAGCAACTTCAGAAAAGAGGTGAGTTCAACAAGTGCACCTACAATCAACAGTGCACCACCGTTACACATTTGTGCATAAATCAAATATAAGTGTCCCTTAGTGTTTCTGGACACACTTCTTTACTCTGCTTTACCATTAACTTGTTAAAACAGAAAGACAAAAAATCCCCACCACCCCTGGGGATTTTTGAGGACTAATCGGTCAGAAGCAATGATACTGGTTGTTGCTGATTTGATTAACTGGTAGAAATACCACCCTCAAACAGACCTAACCCTTAACCAGTTTTCTCTTTCCCAATTCACAGGTTCATCACCAGGCCTCAGCAAGGATACTCAACTTTCTAACCTAAAAGAAATATTTTATCTCCACAGCACATCTCAACTCTAACTCACCTGCACTAAATAACCTTCCATTCTCTCCCACAGCGCACCTACCACTTACCTTTTTTCCACAGAATTAAGATAAGTGCAAATCTGTCCAAACTACTTTTTCACTAAATCATCAGCACTTACATTTGCTCCTGCATCCACTCAAAGCTGAAACGTTGCATTACCGATTGTCTGGTAGCTGCCATTTTGAAGCTTCCTTTCCCAGCATCCCAGCCATGCAGTTGCCTGGATTCAACTGACATAACCCACAATGCACATTGGCAGGAAACCCAGCCACCTCCTCTTGCAGATGACCTGCAGTTCCATAGGACGTTGTTTTGGTTGCAAAATTGGCCACAGCTGGAGGTACTAAAATGATAAGTATTTTTGTGCAGCAATCTGAATTGCATATGAGCACTGTTTCTTCTAAGAGTGTTAGCTTGGTTTAAATATTTTATGTGGATGTATACAGCTGTAGGCGATTGACAACCCATACATACCATCTGGTTGGTAGTTGGTAGTTGGAAAATAGATTTGATTGATATTGATATTTTTATTTTTTTTTCTTATGATCTAGAGCAAGGAATCCCAACCTTTCTAGTACCCATCTCTATTTTCTGATTACATCAAGTACCCCCTGGGTGGTGCCTGAGGGTTGTCAATCACCTGAAATCGTAACTAAAACACACAAAACAGGCATTTAATGTGAATAAAACACACAAAAATAGGGCAGTTTTTTATTTTTTGTGCAAATCAGGTTTGGGTGAAGTATAGATGGCAGCAGATTAGTTTGGGGGTACAGGTCAATCTGCAGCCTTGTTGAGAGCCACCTGATAGGATCCCAAGAGCCACCAGTGGCACTAGCATCACCTAGGATCAGGGTACGTGTACCCCGGTGGTGCACCAACAGTAAGGTTATTATGGGTTGGGTTGGGAATAATATTTTAACAGTAAAACATTATTCTTTCTTGCTTTAAAAAGTGCTGCTAGACATTTTCCTACTTATTTTGGTAAAACTAATTGATATCCGCTATGAGTGTACTGGGTTTTAACTGCTTGTTGTTATGGGGCCACTATTCACAGGGAAAACTGGGGTCTACTGTGGCCAAGTGGGCAAACACAAGATGTCCTAGGCCTAAAACATTGGCACTAGAAATCGCAGGCCAGGATGTAAAGCACGTGAGATGGACAACAACAGCAGTAAAAATATTTTTTTAATACCTTGTAGTGTTCACTTACTAGGGAGTTCTCGTCCATGTTGTAAGTTCAAAACAAAACAAGGCTTCCTTTACCTTAATGAATAACGATCGTTTCATCCCTCACACAACAGAAGTGCTCATAGGGCTCCTAATGGCTACACAGGTGAAGTCTGCTGGCATAAATCCAATTATATAGATGATTCTTACACTACATGTCCCAGGAGACACTCAGAGGACTGTTTCTTTTTCACAAGAGACAATGAATAACAAACATGAATTTTGCAAAATAAAAATAATTGAAAACATGTTTTAATGTATATAAGCATAATGAGGGTTGGTTCCCACCAGAGAAAATCATTCCTGGGACCCACTAGAGAAAATTATCCTTGGGGTCCACACTTCAGGTTATTACAATTAGATTGTAATAAAATACAAGCTGATGTTTATTAATCATATAGAAAATTAAATTTAAATAATAAAATAAAAAAAACTCAGAAACACTGTTTTAGTCTTGGATTTCTTGCACTGCCCTAACGGTGGCCCTAGGTTAATGCTTGTGGCCAACCAGAAGAGCCTATAGCTGTCTGGAGGGCCAGTCCGAAGCTGAGTACAGAAAAATGTACAGACAATCAGTAAAGGACTGTACAAATAACCCCAACTAATATTTTCCTATGTTTTATTTCAAAGTGTAAAAAGCAAAACAATTTGATTAAGTCATTTATCTTATTGGTGTAGTCTAGCCCCAAGTATCTTTGTCACTGGCAGAATTCTTCACCCTAAAGGCGATTAAAACCTGATCCCACCTGGAGTCTAAAAGCTTGGCTGTCCCTGAGGCATCCCAATATACCCACAAATTTAAAATTTCCCAAGACTCCCATGACGTAGATGGGGTCCCCTACCATATCCCCGGATTCCATTTAGCAGATAGGCTGGAAGCAGGAGCATGCCTCAGACTAGAGGGAAGCCGGGGATGTGGCTAGTAGGCCTGCACATGTCAGCTGCCACTTCTGCGATCTGCCAATCAGTGATCTCAAATTTGACAGCAGGTCATGGCTACATAAAAAAAAAAGATTTTTAAACCAAGCCGTTGTTGACCCTGCAGCATCTGTGTGTTTTAAGGAAGCGTTTTTCTGCAGTCTATTGCTATTGGCAACCGTGCACCAAGTCTGTAAACCAAGATCAAACTGTTATGGCCTCTATTGAGGCAAGAGAGCTCACTCAAACTTACACATGCCCGGAAGCAGTGTTCTGTTTGTACAGAACTAACTCCTCGCTTCTTGTAGATCTTGGTGTACAGACTTCTTAGCAACAGATTGCAGGTAGTGAAAATTGCTTCCATAAAGCAAAATTGTAGATAAGGGCAGCACCTTGTAGATGCCATTTTGACATACAACAATATACACTTTCAAATATGCCATTGAAAGTGAATTTTCCCATTAACCCTTTAAGTTCCAGCTTACCTAGAGATTTTGGTACACCCTGTTGCCATTTTTGAAGGATTTCCCAGGAAGATTATATATTGTGTTTTTTTCTCAGTTTGGTGTATTGTGTTTTTTGTGTATTGGCCTAAATTAGTGTAATTAGGTATTTTTCAATAAAAACATATTGCACGTAAAAGCCCCATGTATTGGTAGACACACTTTCCTGTCCAGGAGGCACCTCAAACTGAAAAGAGCATTTTAGTGGATTTCCAGACCCTCAAGCCTTCCAGACCCTCAAGCCTTGTGAACTGGTATAGGGGTCCAGTTCACAAGGGGATAAAAGTGAAAAAACACACAGAGACACATAGAATAAAATATGTCCCACGCCTATCACTGTGGCCTCTGCTCTCATTTCTGCTGCTGGAAGCCTTTTATACCAGCTGAATGACAAAACATCAATGATTAATTTTAAAAAAATTACATAGGGTCCCTCCTCTGGGGGGGGGGGGGGTATTTAATTTAAAACCAGCCTGGGCACCAGCTATAGAGGCTTGTATAACAGGCCATGGAGGCAAGACTCGATGGCTCCTGGCCATGAAGGCTATAAGCCCACAACACCCTAGCAGGCCTTGGGCTCTTCTGTCCCCCCCCCCGCATTTGGGGAGGCAGGTAATGGGGACAGGGGTTAGTGGCAAGTCACCAGCTTTCCGGAGGAGTCCTCTGCCCCTCCACCCACCCTGCAATGATCACTACTGGCATATGCAGGTCCTGGAAGCGATGAGGAGAATGATGACCATCCCACTCCTCCTAAAACAGCTGGGGCTAGCGGTGGCAGCCAGCATCATTAGAAGTTGGGGGGGGGGGGCTGTTTTGGGCCCTCTCCTAAAGCAGGGAGAGTCCGGGGGGATGGGAGGTGAGGTCCCACAGCTGAAGAGAAGACCCAGCCAGAGGGTTCACATGTGGAGGTGTGTTTGTATCTGACATAAGCTGTTTGATAGGGCTTAACCCTATGCAGATGTTGTGGAATAGCTGTACTCCTAAATTAACAGCAGCTGGAGAAATCTTTTGTGAAGGGGAATCTGTTACATTTGTTTCTTCATGCTTCCGGATGATGACAGTTGTGTGGAAGCTGCAGAGTAGTCAGGCAATGTAATTAAAACAGAACAAAACACAACAGACCCCCCAGGTCGCTGCAAAACTCCCCTTCTTCCTGGCCTCCTTTGTTGATGTAAATTGGCAGCTGCATCCCCAACATATGTGGCCCGCTCCTGCTCCCAGTTATTCAGATAAGATTAGACATGAGCCTGGTCATATGCCGTAGGACTGGGGAAAGGTGGATTTTTACTGGACATTCTGGGGGATTGCACACAGTGGGGCACCCTAAATCGGGATGCCCCTGGGGCAGGGAACAAAACCCAGGACAGTCAGTTGTTGCAATCAACGCTGTAGTGCATGATTGGGCACCGTAAAATAACTCCCACAGTAAGATAAAAATGACAATTCTCTAAAATGCAGAAATGAATATGACAACGACTTCACCTGGTCTTACGTTTTATGGCTTTAACAGTGGTCGTCTATAAGCTTCTATGCTGGGATATGGGGTTGTAGAGCCTCGGGTAACCCCATCCACCTCGTTCCATTTGTCTCCTTCTGTGTGCTACCGCTATAGCGAAGATAAATGGAGAGAGCCACCACATAAAGTTTGGACAGCAGTGTAGAATCTATATCCACCAATGACACATTATTTAGGGAATGCACACAGGATGGGTAGTGGATGGGCATGTGAAAATAAAACATAAAGTCTTGTGAATATCCATTGTAAATAGTTGCAAGTTGGAAATTAAAATTTATGGCACTGTGCTAGCGCTGGCGGGGAGTGTACATCTCTTCTTCCAGTGTTCCAACCTAGCTTGATGTGCATTGCATCATCACATGACATCAAAAGCTATTGGTCTGTGCCTCTGTTAAGTTTTTATGCATCTTTTTGCCATCTGGTGGCTGAGAGTGGAATTGTTCTCACTCTCCTGCATTAATTTGCTAAGAACAAATAAAAGCTACTAGTAAGGCGGAACTATAGCTTTATATAACTGTAACTAGTGTTTATTACATCCAGTACCTATGTTTGTTTTGGGCTAAAATGAAACTTAAAAATTAAGTTGGATTAAAATGGCTTAAGAATTGTATAAAATTATAGAAAAAGAGAAACCACTCAATGTATGTTACCCAAACATCGCTCTCTAGGACAGTTGTTTGATAAGGTGTCCTCCTCTCCACTCCACCCTCCTCCTATCTTTCTATGATACAAAATTGAAAGGGGGTTGGATCCTTGTTCATCATACTGAAGTGTGATGATGCCCTGCATGAGGAAAGTATTTTTTTTATTGCGGATGTGCTCTTGTAGTCTGATTTAAAATTCTCAGTCCGATATATAGAAGTTGGCAAAGGCATTAGAGACCTATACTATTCATTTAGTGGCACACGTGACTAGCTGTTTTAATTTGTACTGTTGGTCACATTAAACTGGTCCAAAGCATATACAGTTTAAAAAAAACAATCACATTTTTTTCACCTGCCAATGAAATTTTTTTGGGGGTCACCCGGTTGTCAAGTGGCTGAATTCACACCTGGCCAAACTGTTGGAGGTGCAGTCGCTGCCATACCACCTGGTTGAGTCCACCGCCTTAGGCAACTAATGGGGTGCGTGAAGCCCAGGTGGCATGTCCTCTGTTTCCATCCCAATCTTGCACAGTTACATAGAAGAGAAAGTGGGGCTGTCTATGCAACCGTCAGTGTGCAGCACAGTGCATGCAACAGTAGATACTTGGAGCACTAGTTATGACCAAGGGCAATACATGTGTGTCACAGCCCACTGGCCTCAAGGTCAGGCATTAGTAACACTGCCATGTTAGTACTGAGCTGCTTCAGCTTTGGACACCAGGCATCTATCCTCCTCCTCCTCCTCAACAGATGGGAGACAGCTGGGCATAGCTTACCCTCCGCTTCCATCCTCTCCTCACTGTAAGTCATAGCAATGCCATGCTGTATTACACATGCTGAGCCTGGGCGAGAAAAGTCACACTGCCAAGGAGTTGCTGCCATGCATGCTAAAGGAAATCTACAGGCTGACTACACATCTACTTAGGTTGGCCAATGTGGTTGCAGATAACAAGATGAACGTTGTGGCTGCTCTACATCTAGGTCACATGACATATGCCCCATGTCTGACACACGTGATCAATCTGGTTGTCAAATGCTTCCTTAAAACATATGTTGGTCTGGTGGATGTTCTGGCCATGTTCAAGCTGATTCTATGCTTTCAAACATGCTCTCCTAGACTGGCAGCACCAGAATAGTCTTCCTAGGAAACCGCTTAATCTGCAATGTCCCAACGCACTGGAATTCCAACATACATATGCCTTCCTATGGTCAACTTTCACAGCAAGTGTGATTTTCAGCACCGACATTGGCAGAAGATCAGAGACACTTGTCACGTGCTGAAGCTTTTTGAAGAGGCGACAAGATTTTTCAGCTGGGACAACAGCGGAATAAATTATGTTATGCCGCTGATATTCATTTTGGAGCAAACGCTCATGGCCATGATTCAGCGAGGGACGGAGGAAGGATCCCGTCTGTCGCCTAAAACTTTGGATCTACAAGAAGAGGTGGAGGAGGGTGAGGAGGAGGTAATCAGACCCCAGGAGGTGGATTTAGAGATGGAAATAACCATCTTATCAAAGGGAGGGATAGGGGAGGAGACACTCCGCTCCCCGCCAATTTAACATGCTACTCAACAGGCAGGGGCAGCAGCATGCAACTCACTCTTGAGAATATGATGTACAAGTTTTTGCATCTCATAAGCCCACCTGACATACATCGCCATGGAAGAAATGCTCATTGCTAGAAACATCACCACCACCTGAACGGCCGGGTGCACTCCCAACTCGACTGTGCCCTTTCTCCAGGAGATACACTGAACTCAGACCCCTCGAACTTCTAGGTGAGCAGATTGGACCATTGGCCAGAGCTAGCACAGTTTTCCCTGGGGATCCTGTCTTGTCCACCCTCAAGCTTAGCATCGGAAACGGTTTTCAGTGCGGCAGGTGGTGTCATCACCCCTAAGCAGACAAGGTTGTCTGCCAAAAGTGTGGAAAAAACAACTTTTGTAAAGATGAATCAGGTGATGATTTTAAAACCCCTGATACTGCCTGATGCCACTGATTAGCATGCCACTACTACCCCCAATAGCGCCTCCGCTGCCAGCCTGCCACCCTCTGTTACTGCCTGGGGTGACTTCAGAATGTTATAAAGGACTTTTATGGCCATCAAGCATTGTTTTGGGACCGAACCAAACTATTTTGGAAAAGTTTGGGTACCCAGCAAACCATCTCTAGTGTTCACAGTGTAAAAGTGTTATGACGCTCAATGATGGTTTATGCTCTTAAAGGCTTCCTGTATCTTTTGTCATTGTGGTTTGATAAGAACCCCTTGCTTTCTGGACTTTTTCAATGATTTTGTCCATCTCCTTGCTGTCGTAAACTAAACTATATTCTTTGGTGGGATTTGGGGGGGGGGGGGGGGTTCAAATGTAAAGGGTTGTTTTTCTTGAAAAACTGCAAGGTGCGCATAGTAGTTGTATTTTATCTGAAAATCTCCTAAAACAGGGGGAGTCTCCTGGTCAGGAAAGGGTGTCTACCAATCAGTGGCGTTGCTAGGGCTGGTGTCACCCGGGGCGGTAGGAAATGGTGTCACCCCCCCCCCAATGGTGTCACCGCCAACCCCCCCCCCCCCCCAAAAAAAACAAACAAAAAAAAATTTTTTTTGCCGGCATGGTGGGAGCGGGCCGGCCGGTTCCGCGCTGACAGCGGAACCGGCCGGCCCGCTCTGCTGTCAGCGGAACCGGCCGGCCCGCTCCCACCATGCCGGCATTTTTAAAAAAAGCAAACACTTACCTGCAGGTCCAGAGCTTGGAGGCCGGCGCCGCTCTCAGCTGTCATCTGAGGGCGCGTCATCAGAGGCGCCCTCTGATGACGCGCCCTCAGATGACAGCTGAGAGCGGCGCCGGCCTCCACGCTCCGGACCTGCAGGTAAGTGTCTCTATACCGAGGGGTGACCGGCAATGTTCCCTCTAAGCCGGAGAAGCTTCTGTGCGGAGTAGCGAGGGAGCTGGGCAATGTCCCATGAAAGGTGGGCAATTGGAAACCTCAGATAAAAACACTGGTATATCTACTTATAAACCAAAATAACGTATTAAACAAAAAGATATGATAGAATAGTTAATTTACACGCTATTACCCCCCAAACACTTTACTATCTACACACAACACTATTAACCCCACACATTGTTACAGCAAATCAAAAGTCTAAAGGACTCCAGGCACAGCCAATTCCTCTTCCGATTTGGGATGCCCCACTGTGTGAAACCCTGTCAGAACATTTCCATCAATCCCACAGTGCACATGCCGCTAGAGATGTTATCTCCCGGGCAGCGAGCTCTGCATTCATACAGAATAGATTGTCAGGTGACGCTGTCTGCTTTCTGAAAGTCTGCACATACACCATGGGAGCAAGATAAAAAAACTGGGGTTTTTCACACATAGAGGCATCCACATTTAGGTTTACTAGCTTTAAAGCCACATAAAATGTTTTCCCCTGCCCCCTCCCGACCCGAGTAATTCAGCCAGCTTGGAGGTGGCCCGACTTAAAGTGGACCAACACCCATGGGTGATCGGCCTGGGAAGCTTATAGATTCCTGGGCCGATCACCTCCCTCACCGCGGGGCATCCGAGATTGGGAAGTCCCGTGGTGAGGGACCCCCCCCAAAAATCCTTAGCTCATCGGCGGCGGCGGCGTTTGTGAATAGCCGGCACGAGCCCCGTAAGAGTGACGCACGGGAGGCGGCGGCGGACAGGCTCTCTTGTCCGTCTCTGTCACTCGCTTGGCCGGCGCGGTCACGTAGGAGCGGAGAGAGGTGAGTTTTTCGGGGTTTCACACAGCGGGGCACCCCCATTCGGGTGCCCTGCCAAAGTGGACCAAAACCCAGGATTTTGACTATACCTAGTTTTGGTCCTTACTCCCGGGGCACCCCAGTTGGTGAAGCCCTGCTCTGTAAAACCACCCCAGGTCGCATGAACTAACTGACCTTTCCTTGGTCCTACGACACATGTGCCGCCTAATCAGCATGCTTGAGTGCGATGGATCGAGTTTGTCTAGGCTCGTCTAAGAAGTCTAGCCGAGCTCACCGGTGGTCGCATCCTCTCTACCCTCTAACAGGGAGTGTGTCCATGCCAGCCATTTACAAATGCCTGATGCTGGCGTGCGCCGAACTAAAGGAATAGCGGGAAAGCAGCACTTTTTGCGCATGCAGCGTTGGACCGGGGGAGAAAGGGAGTATACTAGGGGACCTGGGGGTTTCACACAGGGCATCCCAATTCTGGGTGCTCTGAGGGAAGGGAGAATGGCCAGTTGTTTTCGGTCCACTTTAAAATGAACCCTTGCAAAACGGTCCTGGAATCTAAAAGATTCCAGGGCTGGTCACTGGTATTCTCCCAGAGCATCCCAAATCAGGATGCACCACTGTGTAAAACCTTGGTGATGCAACACTCACCTACTTTCTGGCTCCCTAGCCAATGTAAACACAGCGCCCACACAATTGCTTAAAACAAGAGCCATTGGCCGGTCATTTATTATGCATGCAAACGGCTCTGATTGGACGAGAGCACTTACATGCACTTTAGGACGGGTAACGTGTGTTGTTCTGGGCCTTCTGGGGGGGTTTCATACAGAAGGGCATCCCAAATTGGGATGCCCCTAGAGTACATTAAAAAACGGGATAGTTACAATCCCGGGTTTTGTCCTGCTTTAAACCACACACTTGTTAGAGGCTTACCTTAACCTCCCAAGCAAGCAGACACAGCCATTGATGAAAGAGTGGGCAATCCGGTGGTCAGTCACGTGTTCTGGTGGCCGTTTGTACGATGGGGTGGGAGATTAGAAAGCCCTCAGCCTGTGCTGCCTCATTCATTGGTGGATCAGCGGCTGGGACCACACCCCTCAACTCTCACAGCTAGCCAGCTCTGTCATGCTAAAGAGACAGCACAGCAGGCAGGGGAGCACGTGTGCGCGTGTTCTGGGGGTGGGTGCCCGAGATCATGTTCCGAGGACTCAACAATGAAAACCTCATTGAAAAAAAAAAAAAGCAGCCAGCACACAGCGCCAGTTTGACTCTGCTTCCTGCGGTCCTCCTGTGCTCGGCCGCTGCTCTAGCTGAGCTGCACACTTCTAGAGGGGACGGGACAGTGGCACCTCCTGGCAGTAGACGAGCAGGGGGAATGGGGGCGGGGACTACACATCGTCATGCCGCTCCACCCAGCCAATGCTGCGGCGCCAGCGACAGACGGAGGGTGGGATGTAGGGCCCCACTGAGCCACCAATGTAAAAAAAAATGACAGCTGCGCGGACGCCGGGCAGAGCTGCGCGCCCGGGGAGCTGGCGGTGCGCGGCCGCGCTCCCGCGCAGCTTACAGGGAACACTGGACCGGCCGAGTGGTGTCACCCTCTAGGTCTGGTGTCACCCGGGGCGGTCCGCCCCCGGGTCGCTACGCCACTGCTACCAATAAACATGTGGTACCATTGTAACCAGGAAAAATAGGGCTTTTACATGGAATGATTTTGATTTTAAAAAACTTATTACAAAAAACACTACAAATGTTTTTGTACATATTTCACCGAAAAATATTGAGAATACACTAAAAAATTACAAACAAGACATTTCATGTTAAATCCCAGATGTGAAGATGTGAAGCGCAACATAATAAAAAATGATCTGGCAACAGAGGGTAACATGTCCAGATAGGCTGGAGTGCTTCTTTTTACCCCTTCATAGAAAGAAGCAATTGTCAATATATATTTTCCGGTGCTTCAATTCTGTGGGGCCATGTTGTTCTATGGTATTTGCTTCCCATTGGCCCATGAATGTGTTTGCCAGGGTGGGGAAATATTTGCCCTCATGGCTGCTCCTATTAATTGTAAATAGTATTTACCAGAAAAACAGAAATACCGTATTTGCCGGCATATAAGATGACTGGGCGTATAAGACGACCCCCCAACAGTTCCACTCAGTTTGTTATATAAGACTACTCCCTCTTCCGCACACCAAATAAAACGTAAAAGAACATCAGATTTTATTTCAACATGTTAATTTATTTTCAAATGCTTATGACATGCAGGAAAACATCAGCATCCACTGCCAGCATATTTGAATGGCAGGCAGTGGCTGTGCATAGCACCGAGGAACAGTCAGCAGAGGTTGCTGCATTCAAAATAGATTGTGGTCAATAATGTGCACCACAATCTTTTCTGATTAAATGTTAGCCTGTGCATGCGCCGTGGGTGGGTGGTTGGAGTTGAGTAAAAACCAATGTCGGTTTCACACATATGGTTATCTAAAATTCGCATGCCCCTGTAATGTAGACCGAAAACCAGGTGAGGGAAACTCCTGGGATTGGGTCTGCTTTGAGGTACTGACAGTTTGCCTTCTGACCTGCTCTGATGCTTCATGTTTCTTCTGTAGCCATCTTCTTATCAGCAAGTCAGTCCCGGCAGCTCATCACTTCACACACGGCCCGGGAAAGGGAACACATACTGGCGCACGCTGACACAGAAAACAGGAGGGAGGAGGGGGAGAGGAGGAAGAGAGGGGGAATAGGGGCAGCGCGGGGGAGCTCCACGGAGAGGAGACCGTGGAGAGATGGCGCTGCACTATCATCACACACGGCCAGGGGAAGGGAAAGATATAATGGTGCGCTGACACAGGAAACAGAAGAGAGGGGAGGAGAGGAGGAAGAAAGGGGGGAGAGGGGCAGCGCGGCGGAGCTGCACACACACACACTGACAGTTCCCGGCTGCCTTCTGCAGCTTCGGACCAGGCTGCGGGGGGAGCGCCACTGCTTCCAGCCCAGCAGAACGGGCTGCTGATGCTCGCTGCTGTATGTGACCCAGGTGCACCCAGGGCTGTATTTAGGATTCATGCTGCCCTAGGAACTTTTTGACCACGTGCCCCTCCCCTTCACCGTACACACCTTTTAAGTACAGAAGCATTACAAGTTGAGATGCCCTGCTGCACACCTTCCCAAAGCCTGAGGTCTGGCAGCGTATTGCTGTATTGGTATTGGAAGCTGATTGGCTGCTGGCTGTCCTATGATTGACAGCTGTAGGAGGGAATGTGGAGGTGGTGTTGCAGCTGCTGGGTCTTGAGCTGCCAGGGAGGTCAAGGGGACAGCAAAAAGGGGGTACACTTAGGAGAACGATGGAGCAGAATGGAAAGAAAGTGTGCAGGAAGAAGCAGGAAGAAAGCAGGGCGGGTAGCAAGAAGAGAGGACTGTTAGCAGGAGAAAGAGACTATGGAGGGCAGCATGAAGGGATGGTAAGCAGCAGGAAAAGAGGAGAGTGAGCTACAGGGAGATAGCATGGTGGGAAGCAGGAGGAAAAATTGGTGGCACAGTTAGCAGCAGAAAGAATATACAGTGGGATAGTGGGCAGCCAGGAAGAGATGATGGGCAGCAGGAGGGGAGGATGCTGAGAAAAAGAGCAGCAGATGAGAGAACCATAGACAGTGGGAGGAGTGGACAGTGAGCAGCAGGAAGACAAATGGTGAGCAGCAAGAGGAGAGGACAGTGGGGAAGAGGAAATAAGATATTGGGCAGCAGGAGGAAAGAATGGTGGGGCAATGGGCATCAGAAGTGAGGGTTTCTGGCAGCAGGGGGAGAGGATATTGGGCAGTGGGAATAAAGCATTGTCAGATGTTAGGAAGTGAGAAGAAAAATTGCTTAGGAAGAGTACAAGATGGGCAGCAGTAAGAGGGTGAGAAAAAAAAAACAGCAGGCAGTGACAGGGAGCAGCATGGTAGGAAGATTGTAGGTATTAGGAAGCTGGCTGTTTAATCCATGGTGAGCTTAGGCAGCAGCAGGCGGCTCCATCTATACAAAGCAGCACTGACTGACTCCATCCCCCGCGTTTCAATTTTGATTTTTTTCTCTTTCTAAGTCTAGGGAGACAGAGCCGAGAGATTCAGGAATGTAGTGAGGGAATCAGAACGAGAGAAGGAGGGAGCACAGGCAGATTTTACCTTCGCGGGACGGCTTAGCAATAAAGCTGGCTCTGCTGGCATCTCTCACATGAAAGGAGCCATTGCATGCTGCCCCTGCCCCCATGTCGGCCCCATGTCTCGCTGTCACCGTTACTTGCTTTTACTGCCAGGGAACACTAAACAGCTCTTCAGCTCTGGCTCATTAAGCGTTGCTACTGCTTCTTAGTTGTGTCCGTGGCAGGGCATGAGTAAACAAATGCTGTCAGCAGCAGCAGGGGCAGGCGAATGGACTGTGAAAGGTGGGTGCAGGGTGCCACTTGAACATACAGTATGCAGCAGCAGTTACTGCGAGTGGCACCTCTAAAGCCACTGCTGTACGTGCCTGTGCCATGAAAAAAAAACTTCCCATTGATCAGGCATTTGTGAATTACGGGTCCCCCCATGTATGTAAACGCATTGAGGGAATCAACATCTCCCCCCGGTGGCTCGGTCCCGCACCTCTAGATGATGTTACCTGTGACAGACACAGCCAGGCTTGCAGAATCTATGAGCGGCCCCTGCGGTAGCAAGAGAAAACTCCCGGCTTCTTCATGCTGGAGTGACATCAGCAGTGGGTGGAGCCGGCCAGGGTCGCTCATACCACCTGACAACACTGAGTACAGAAGTACAGGGAGGTGCGAGGGAGCGGGGTCATAGTGCCGGGATCATGTAGCTGTGCCCCGTAATGATTTTACTTAGCGGCTGCAGGTAAATTAATGACAAAAAAACAAAACAGTAATGCCACATCAATGCGCCCCAGTCAGACAGATCCCGCTCTAGGCACGGGCCTAGAATTGCCTTAAAGGAGCAGTATCGCCAAATTTGCATTAAAAAAGATAAATAATTAAATAGCCACACAATAGCTTCTAACATGTGTATAAATAATGTGGCGATAGAAAAAGGAAAAAATATATTCCTTTCTTTTAAATTGTATAATGACAATGGCTCAGTCCATTTGTTGAATAGGGGGATCTGCTGGGTTGTATTTAGTGAGCTGCTTCATTTAGCCCACTGGTCTCCTAGCAACACTTTACCTCAGAGGCTGACACTGTAATCAGTGGTAATGGCTGTGTGTGTGTGTGAGGTGCTGCTTCTGTTATGAGACCAGGTGACTCAAATGTGTAAAATCTATACAAAATAAACTAAACTGACTGAAAATAACTGAAGTTCTTTGAATAACTGTGCAGGAAAATCTAAAGGTATTAAAGTGGAACAAAACCCTGAGTGGCCGACCCTGAAGTCTATAAGACCCGGCCATTGACCTTCCCCCTTGGGATTCTAAATCGGGATGCCCCACTGTGTGAAACGACCCCTGGATAACAACAGATCCCCCCATTTTTCTGGCGCGCTCATGCAGATAGTCATTTAGACAGGCCGGGCGGCCAGGAAGGTTACTGCTCAGGCTCCCCATCTGCGTGCAAACAGAGCTGATTGGATGAGAGCCCGCGCATGGGCTGTGGGACAGGGAAAGGTACGTTTTCACAGGTGAACTTGGGGATTTCAAATATCAGGGCATCCCAAGTCGGGATGCCCCTAGGGGCACAAAACAAAACTCCAGATAGTGAAAATCCTGGGTTGGGCTTTGCTCAAAACACACAAAGCTGAAAGAAAGATCATATGGAAAAATGTGTTGAGAAAAGAGAGAGAAAATGGTAAACTGAAAGATTCTGCAGCAGAGCCAACATGAAGGGAAAACTGTCAAAATAAAAAATGTTTAGAGCAAAAAAACAGGATGTAAACCCAAAAATCCAATTCTGAAATAAAATACCCCCCCCCCCCAAAAAAAAAGATAAACTGGCGAGTCTGAGATTTGAACCAGTGACTCTCTGGTTCAGATTGACATTGAATTTACCAATCAGCTAAATTACTTCTAGAGCTTTTCTCTCTGTTTTAGATATATGAGTTCTGGCCAGGCAATGCTGTTATCTTATGCTGGACGGCTGCCAGCACTAAACAGCTGATACTTAGTTACATTGTTTCCCCCTATCCTCAGCGTGGAACAAGCCAGAGTGTCGGGCTCCGACACTCAGCAGACATAAACATGAGCTATTAGTCTCCAGCTGCACAACACAGACATCATTTTTTTCTACATTTGTAATTCTTACTCCAACACTTACCTACATTCAAAGTACCATTTAAATATAAGTCACCAAGAAAAATTCGCGATACTGCTCCTTTAAGGTACATACGGCCCTGGGTACACCCGGCGTATAAGACAACCCCCCCACTTGGAGGCATGTTTTACAGGGGGAAAAAGTCATCTTATATGCCGGCAAATACGATAGTTGTGTCAAAATGTAGGCATTTTGCAACCGTGCTACCGCCACTTCGATCCTTTCTGAGTGTGGATTAATGGTATATAATGCTGATACATCTGCCATCACCAGGAGACAGTTCTGCCAACCCTTGATGCCTTTAACAAATGTTATAAAGACCCCTGAATCTTTTTAAAAAGTAAGGTAACTTAAAAATGATTGGTTGAGGAAAAGGGTGAATGTATTGGCCTAAACAGCTGGTTAGAGATTCAGTTTCACTTACAATGGGGCATCCTTATCACTTACCTTCCGGGAGACTAGACCGATGTAGATACAGACAGCTGCCAGCAATACTGTCTGAAGCCTCTGCAGAGTGGATACTGGGAAACAGCAGATGGGATGACCACTGTGTCAAGTGTGATGGTGATGATGCATCGGGAACATTGGGCAGGAGTTGCAGAGGATCCGGAAGACAATAGCTAATTATGAATGGCTGTATTACGAGGGAGCCAGCAATGAGCGACTGGGGAAGTGCTACACAACACATTGGTTCCAGCATGGGGAATCTGCCGACAGGTCTGGTTTTTGCTGGTGCCTTCCACAAGGATGATTGGACTGTGCTGCAGATAAGCCAGGGTCCCACTACTGTTGTCAGTGGCCAGTGAGCCCAAAGTCCAACAGATAAAAAGTCAAATTCAGGTTTTAGTGGAGGTGCATGGCTGGAGGTGCATGCAGTCACAATGGTGGTCGGTGTGCACCTCCGGCCAAGCACTACAGAAACACCCAAGGGGCATGACCGTGAGTGAGCACACTCGCGTAGACCAGTCTGCGCCCACTGGTGCACATAAGTAAGACCAATTCTTCTACCCTGATACTGCACCCCAAAGGGGTGGCCTCCACCCGGATGCTGGCCTGTCAGGATTGTCTAGATGGAAACTTCAAACAAATAAGGGAGCATGGATGTTTCTTATGGGTTCCCACGTATTCTCCTCTTCACCAAAACCTGACCATTAACGAGATATTATGACCCTCGGCCCCCTACTTCTTGAGTCAAGGATCTCTTCCATCTCGTACTCTGGCATCCCTTCAACCTCAACAGGCTTTGGGACTCCCTAAGTCCATTTTTGCAATGTGAATTGATGGTAGGCCCCCAAAATGATGAGCTTGGCCGTAATGGTCCTGGAAAAAAGATTCTATCTTTAAATAGAAAAGTCCACCCTTAAAAATACGTTTGGTGACAACGGCAGGGTCATTGTGGCCTGAACATTCCTTAATTTTGGAAAAAATATGGGGTTGCTTTGAAGTATCTGGTAAGATTCACTGGAAGACTCATCCTTGGAGCCCGATTGGATGCACGACAATGCTTCTGCGTATTCTTAGAGGCTGGGTTATATGTTATGTGAAATGAAAATGAAATGAAATAAAAAGGTTCAGCTTCCTCGTGAATTTATATAAACCACAAATTAATTCATGGGGTTCAGTGGTGCAGATTTTAGACTACACAGCTCCCTAATCAACAAATAATTAGCCAGTATCCTAAATGATTCCCACAAGTGATTTCTGGTGGTGTGGGAACCCTAGATTAACCACAATGATCCTAATCTAATCACCCAAAAGCTATATTATACCCCTAAGAGGAGTTAATGGATGGGGGGGGGGGATGTGGGCACTTCTTTTATTTCTATTTCAGACTCTTATTCTTTCTTTTCTTTACCTGATTGCTACTCTCTACCCTTTCTACTATTTACTCTTTCTACTCTATTCTTCTTTTCATTAAAACTGTCCCATTCTAACAAGCTACATCCTTGTCTATGTTTTGTGTCCCCCATCACTAACGTAATGGGCAACTAACCAATGAACCACCATGACTGCTCTTTAGACTGAAATTCCCTAAAATAAATCCCCCAAGAGCAACTACTCGGGGGGGGAGTTCCCCCATAGCTCCATTTTTTTTAGATAACAAAGATGATAGGTCTTTATAACATGGACAGGACATGTAGGGGTGCAATAATGATCTTAAACAAGGAGAAGGGGACAATATCTACCCTCCCTCCTAGCCATATGACTGAACCCCTGTGAAATGAGAAACTAGTGATGTGTGCTGATATTGTGCTTGGACAACCCAGCTTAGACTTTGTAATAGTAATGTAATCTTCTAGCCTAACATGGTGGGCCTGATTAATCAAGCATTTCTGCCAGACTACATCACCGACGTGTTTAGAAATTACAAATTAGAGTGGTGTAAAACACTGTTTCTCAACCTTCAGTACTCGTACCCTAGGGGGTCCACGGGAGTGTTCATAGGCACACCAACAGGGTGTGTCTGGCTGGTCTAAATTATTATTTTAAAAGCAAAACATTATCCCTTCTTGTTTTAAAAGTGCTACAAAATCTGTGTTATAATTATTTTGATACTATTTATAACTGATCACCCCCTTGAGGTACTTTGTTGGAACGTTTTGTCGCTAGGGGGTACTTGAGGTAAAAACGTTGAAAAACACCCATGTAAAATATCATTTGATTTTCGGTGCACTGGAAAATGTTTCTGCTTTTCAAGAAACATTGTTACTAAAAGCTCAGCAGTGCATTAACATGCAGGAAAATTAGATTTTGCACTACTCTAATTTGCACCAATGTGGCTTCAGAGGTAATGCTAATTATTTGGTGGAGCCAGTATGACTTGCAGTGTGTGCATTGCGGTGTGAATCTGAGCTATGCAGATAAATTTGGCGAATTCTTTAGCATAGTCCATAGATATTTCCAAACTATAAAAATATATACTTACGGGGGGCGTGGCTTGACATGGCGGAGTGAAGTCGCAGGGAAAAGGAGCTCCGTACCCGAGAGAAGCAGAGCTGAGGCAGGGCGACTTTAACCCACCCTCAGCACGGATGCCCAGGCGGGGGAAACTGCGGGGAACATCTAAGAGAGGGAGATCCCACACCATACCTGCGCAGAGAGCGGTCGGGGAAGAAGATGGCAGCGGCGGGCAGCGAGATGTGCGCACGTGGGCGCGAGTCACCGGCACAGCAAGAGGGAGCTCCTATCGGCTCACCGGCCCCGCCGGAGGAAGCGCCTGCGCGCCGGAGGGGGCGCGGGGAGGAGGAGGGCACCCGCCTCGACACAGAAGCAGAAGCAGAATGCCGGAGGAGCGCAGACATGTCAGTCATGGCTGAAGTGCACTGCGGGGCGGACGGGCTGGGAGGACTATCCGGCGGGCTCCAGGTCAGTTGCGCGTCCCGCCCCCCTCTCCCGGCCCCCACAGCAAGTCCACAGAAACCTTGCCCCACATACCAGTGTGCCAGGTGGGGGGTGGAACGGGGGGTGGAGGGAGAATTAACACTCCTCACAACATTGCCAGGCATAAGGCAAAGCAACCCGGTGAGGCGCCCAAGCGGGAGGACCCTGGTAGCCCGGACTCCCCCCCACGGAGCATTAGAGGGGGCTCTCCGACCCCACATTCAGGAACACGGGGCTACTCCTCCCCACAAATAGAGGAACTGCCTTCTAGCCCCAGCACATTGCCAGGCACCCCTTCACTGCCGCTGAGCCCACAGCCAACTTGGCAGTCCGGATCCGGCAGTCCTACGGAGGAACCTATGAGCGTGGGGGATGCCCTAGCCCTGTGTGGCATCTGGGGTGAAGTTGTGGACTCCCTGGCTCGGGGGTCCCAGGCGGGAGACACGCAATGGGGCAACCAGCCTATTCTGGGCTCTGCCCCGCCTGGGGGAGGATCAATAGCAGCACCTGCTCTGGGCCCACCGCGGTGCGGCACGCACAACGCCGAGCTTTCTATTTTGCGCAGCCCACCCACATTTATACTGATAGATCTCGCATTCCATCGTGGAGGCGGTTAAAGTCAATATCAAGGAGGCCCTGCGAGGGCTCCCAACGCGCGGGGATTTTGATGGATATGTTTCCAGAATGGAGGGCACCATCAAGAGAGAACTGGCCGCACTACAAGGTTCACATAGAGCCTTGGAGACGCGCGTGGCAGAATTGAAACAGCAGCAGGTTGGGAACAAACGCCTCCTAGCTGACTTATCCCTGGACCACACGACATAGAGAACAGGAGCCGCAGGAACAACCTGCGCCTCCGGGGAGTTCCTGAATCGGTGGAGCTGCGAGACCTACTGTAAACGGTCACCTTTATATTCAATGAGCTCCTCGATCTCCCCAGCACAAATCCTATAGAGATGGATCGGGTGCACAGAGCCCTGGGCCCCTGGCCATAAGACCCAAACAGGCCCAGAGATATCATCTGCAGAGTGCATTTTTTCAAGATCAAGGAGGATATACTCCGACGTGCCTGGGAGAGGGGCCCGATCAGGCATAAAGGTGCATGGGTGATCATCCTCAAGACCTCTCACGGAGGACATTACAGATGCGGAAGCTTTTAAAACCTGTGCTGGATGCTGTCCAGAGACAGGGGGCATCTTACAGATGGGAACACCCATTCCAGCTCCTGGTGCGGAGGGGGGGGGGCTTGTTTGCCCTCAAATCGCCCGGCCAACTACCTGATTTGTTCCACTTTTTGGAGACGTCCCCGACTGGACAGTGCCAGACCTGGCCATATACAACAAGCAGCTACCGCAGCGTCCGGGAGGAGGCCCCAGAGGAGAGAGAAGAGGTGCGGGAGGCCGTGGGAGGTGAAAACCGGTGGCCCAGTGCCCCGCGTGGCGCCCCCTGCCGGCTCCTACCTAGCCATATTGGCCCACTTTCTATTGTCTTCACCAGTGGTGGCTTTGGTGGCGGGTGGGCGGCGGGGTGTCGCAGTGGTGGCTGGGGAGGAGTGCGCCCTGTTTTGGGGCACTTGCCTTGCCCTTCTCCCTGGACGCGTACCGGGTGGTCGGGCCCGGGCTGGGGCCCCCATCATGTTTTATTACTACTGTTGTTGTTCTCCTTTGAAATGTTAGAACTGCATGCCTATAATTGCCTAGAAGTGTTTGCAGCGTGTCCTGTTGCCCCCGTGGGGGCTCCCCGCTTGGGTTACCACCGGGTTGTACTGCAGAGTGAGGTGGCAGACGATTTTGAGTCCTGAACTCCTACATAGCGGAGCTATGGCGCTAGTAAAGTCTCTGATGGGACCTGCCTTGCTAAGTGGCTGCAAGCTGGGTGCGACTCCTAACTCGCTGAACGTAAGCCTAGTCTTCCAACCCCCCCCAACTCTTGGTGCACCCCTCTGGGAAAGCCTCGGCCTCTTCTAGATGGGAATAGATTTAGCACAGGGCCTAATAGCCCGTGGAGGAGGGGCCTCTTTGAGAACCCCCCTTCATTAGGTGCATAACAAGAAAAAAAAAAGGGCACCGTTTCCGGGCTACGCCTTTAGGCGAGTAACCGACGGACTACTTGCCAGTCCACAGTTTTCCCTGTTACCCAAGTTTTCTTCCTTAAGTGCCCACGCACTGTCTCATAGAGTACGGTACTTTTCCTTTGGGCCCTTCCCCCCCCCACCTTTACTTTTCCAACCTTCCTCCCATTGGCGTGTGGGACCGGACACGGGGCGAGCTGCACCATCATTCAACAGAGTGTTGAAGTAGTCATCCCCTTGTAGTGCGCTCAGACTAACATAGGCTCAATAAAGATAGTCTCCCTAAATGTTAAGGGGTTTAATACCCCGGAAAAGAGAACTATCTTAAGGCAGGAACTAAATAGATACAAAGCAAAGATTGTTTTCCTACAGGATATGCATTTCAAAAGAGATGCGGCTCCTGGACTCTGTAGCAAACAATTCCCACACGTGTTCACCAGCTGCGCGGTCGACACCAAAAGAAGGGAGTAGCTATCATGTCGGCGCGGGACTTACCCTTCAGCTCAAAAGAGGTCTGGAAGGACGATTCGGGAAGGGTGGTGTTGGCCAAAGGGTTGATCAACCGCAGAATGTATACGCTGGCCCCTATATATGCGCCCAACCAAGGCCAGATCCAATTTCTAAAGAACACACTGGATAGGATAGAAAAATTTATGGAGGGCGATGTAATACTGGGTGGGACTTCAATTTAACCTTAGAGCCCCTGCTGGATTCTTCGGGCGGGAAGATCAGCGATCTCACAATTGGCTTTGAGATCCGTGAAGACAAAATTACATAGCATGCAGCTGGTGGATGCGTGGCGCGTCAGAAACCCAGGGACATGAGACTATTCTTTTTACTCTCATGTCCATGGGACATACTCTAGGCTAGATTACATCTGGGTCTCACATAGACTACTGAGCCAGGCCACGGGGGACGGGATATACCCAACCTCCTTTTCGGACCATGCCCCTGTTTTCCTTGATCTTGATCTTGTGGTTAGACCCCCACCCCCCTCGTCATGGAGGCTAAATGAGTCCCTCCTACAGAATGCAGTGGCGTCGCAATACATAAAAGAGGGTATTACTTTGGGCTCAACGACAATGGGGAAGTCTCTCCACTGACATTATGGGAGGCGCATAAAAGTGTGATAAGGGGAATTCTGATTAGTCACGGAGCAAGGCTTAAAAAAGAAAGACTATCCCAAATAGCAAAGCTCACTGAAAAGTGAAAGTGAAAAGGCACTTGGAGCTGTCCCACAAACAGTCCGAGACAAAAGGCCAAACATGTAATTAGGAGATGTAAATGCACATATTATAAGTACGGCAATAAGAGTAGCGCGCTCCTGGCCAGGGCGCTTAGGAAGCAGCAATCCCAAAACTTCACTGCAGAGATATTGGACAGAAATCAGCAGTCCCGTCATACGACAGAAGGGATAGCAGACATGTTCAGACTATATTACACAGGTCTGTACAACTTGGGTGGGGGGCCGGTGGCGCGGACGCGCCCAGGCAAAATAGAGGAGTATATAAGGGAGTCCGGTATGCCGACAATCACGGAGGAGATCGCGGCATCTCTGGAGGACCAGATTGGGATGGAGGAGCTACTGGAGGCAGTTAAGCAGACCCCCTCAGGGAAAGCCCCGGGGCCGTACGGTTATTCTGTAAAATATTATAAAACCTTTATCCCAATACTGGGCCCGCGAATGATAAAGGCTTGGGATTCGATAATGGATCCAGAAGCACCGGGCTCATTTTCAAGCAGAGACCTAGAAGCCCACATTTCTGTCCTGCACAAACTAGGAAAGGATCCTCTTTCATGCAAGAGTTACCGCCCCATCTCTCTTCTCAACGCGGACCTGAAATTATACGCTAAGATCCTAGCCAATAGATTGGCGCCGATAGTGGCCCAGGTGGTCCACTTGGACCAGACGGGCTTCGTGCTGGGAAGAGAGGCAAGGGATAATGTGGTAAGGGCTTTGAGCGCGGTGTATGCGGCACAGAAATCATACCTATGATGCTCCTATCCACAGACGCGGAAAAGGCCTTTAATAGGGTGAGTTGGCCCTTCCTAAAAGAGACCCTCCGACATATAGGCCTCGGGGACAACATGACAAAACTAATTGCAGCACTGTATACAATGCCCTCTGCCAGGGTCAAGGTCAATGGTCATCTCTCTGCTCCGGTTCTCATCCGCAACGGAACACGTCAGGGTCGCCCTCTGTTCCCTCTACGGTTTGCCTTGTCCCTGGAACCATTCCTGTGTAGAATCAGGGGTAATGTTGACATAGGGGGCCTAGAAACTGGAGGGGACTCTCATAAGGTCGCTGCCTACGCAGATGACCTCTTGTTTTTTATCTTGAATCCTGTTATCACTCTGCCAGTACTGATGAAAGAATTTGAGGGCTTCGGCAGGCTGTCCTTCTTTAAAATCAACTTCGAGAAATCTGAGGCTCTAAACGTGTCGCTCACTGAGGACGTGGCCAGGAACCTCCAACGGACTTTCTCATTTAAATGGGCTGGGACCTCGATAACGTATCTGGGTACTCAGTTGCCGAGCCGGTTGTCGAAGGTCTTGGAGTTGAACTTCCTGCCCTTGTCCCAGAGAATAAAAGCAGACCTAGATAGATGGGATTCCGCTACCTTCTCATGTATGGGGAGGGTAAATATAATTAAAATGTCAATTTTGCCAAAACTTCTATTCCTATTTCAGGCACTCCCAATTAGCATCCCTGCATACTTCTTCAAGAACCTAGATAAAGTCCTGATGGGGTTTGTCTGGCAGAAAAAGAGAGCTAGGCTCAAGCGGCAGTTGTTAAGCAAACCCAAACACCTAGGGGGCATGGCAATGCCAGACGTACAATTATATTGGGTTGCTTCCCACCTGCAGAGAATATGTGAATGGCACACATGTAAAAACTCAAAGAGGTGGGTCCAACTAGAACATTCACTGGCACTGGCCCCACTGGATTCAACTGTCTGGAATAGAGAAACATATATGTCGGGGTTGGGATCACATCCAACAGTGGAAGCCACATTGGGGGTCCTACGGTGCCATAGGAAGCATTCGGAAATATCTCCCTGGCCCTCCCCTATGATCGCTTTAATGGACAACCCTCTGCTCCTGGCTGAATGCTCGAGGGTGGCCTTTAGGGAATGGGGAGGGGCGACTCAGCTGAGGAGCGGTGATCTGATATCGGAGAGGGGATGGGTATCATTAGGGGACCTAAGGACAAAACTGCATAACGGAGACCTGGACCCCAGGAGTCTTCTCCGATTTCAGTCAATTTTGTCCCGGACGGGCTACCGAAAGGAAAACGCTAGGGGGCACACAGAGTTCGAAAAGATTTGCCTGGAGGGACAGCCATATCCCCACCTGATTTCTAAACTATACTCACTACTCATAGGCGAGCAAGTGGCTCCCCTTCATTCTGGAGAGAATGGGAAATCAACCTGGGTAGGACAATAGGGGTGAAAGAGAGGAATAAAATAGCGACCCTAGCGCACAAGTCCTCGGTAGCTACGAGCAACTACAAAATTCTGACGAGCTGGTACTATATCCCTGATAGATTAGGTCAAATGTTTAACGCAGCAGACTCAAGCTGCTGGAGATGTGGGGAGAAGGGGGGACACTGTTCCACATTCTTTGGACATGTCCCAGAGTTCAGGGGTATTGGGAGGTGGTCCTGCTAATCATCTCGCAGCTCGCTGGGACGCAATTACTGGGAGACCCGGCCTGTGTCTTACTTCACTCAACAAAGGTCCCGACAGGGAAATACAAAAAAACCCTGTTGATCCACTTACTAAATGCCGCCAAGCAAACAATACCTAGGCTCTGGATGCAAAAAAAAGCCCCCTCCGTAAGGGATTGGGCGAGAGAAGTCATGAACGTTAGGGAAATGGGGGACCTGACGCTATCCCTGCATGGCAGAGATGAGCAGTACAGAACCACCTGGTTGCCCTGGCTAGTATATGAGGAATCGGCAGAGTTTAGGAGCCTGTTTGAGTAATGGGACTTGAGGTATAGTCGTATCACCGGCTCTCCCCGACACACAGCCAGAGGGGAATCCGGGTTTACACATGGGCTACCAGTAGAGAGCGGGCCATGGTAGGCGCTCGGCTAGAAACCCGAGTCCCACACGCCACACACAGTACCCCGCCCTCCCCTACCCCTTCCTTTCCCCCTCCTACCCATATCCCTACTGTGGTTTTCCCTTCCCCCTCCTTTTTTGGATCGGACACATGGATACTCCTCGTGATGTAAAGAGTTACCACCCGTAGGGTATTGGCATATTGGAATGTACTTGCTTGGCGCGGATAGGACTTTGCCCTCCCGGGGCACGCCGGAAGGGTATCTCACATACCAGCGGCGAGTAGAAGGGGGACCCCTTCACCAAGTAAAGTGTATTGGCATCAGCAATTAGCTCCCTAACTATATGATTTACATGCTTTGAAATCGGTGTTCCTAAGTGCCTTTCCCTTTCCCTACATGTTCTGTAATGTGAGTTTAAGTGTATGTATTGTCTAAAACTGCAAAACCTTTAAATAAAGATTATTAAAAAAAATATATATATATATATATATATACTTACCTCATAGGAAAAATGATGTGCCTTCTCTGTAAAAATGCCCCATCACAGGCACAGGTCGTTTTGAGGGGAAAAGGTTCTTATTTGTGTCTAAATAAAGCTCATGTGGGCTGCAATCCACACCGCAATGCACACTGCAAGTCACACTGGCTTCATCCAAAAATTAGCATAACCCCCTATGTCTTGCAGTAGTGCTTAAAAAATCAGGCCCGGTGTGTTATATGTAATTGTTGTACCTGAAACTTTAATAAAAAATGGAACCGAAAATATTTCTATCATCATAGTTCAGAGAAATCGAAATCATATTCATATACCATGTTTTGCCTTCAGAAGCGCACAGTTTTTTTTTTCTTACACTTGAACAACGTTTTTAGGGGAACTCGGTAAGGGGGCTGCTCCAAACATTTTGGAGAACTAATGGCAGATCTGTGGATGTAGACTTGTCTAAAACCTATTTGGTCTGCTACTGTATGATGTATTTCTTCAAAGCTTAATCATTCTTTTTAATTTCCTTTTAATATTTGCTAAGCTTTTTTATTCTTTGTAAATAATGCTTTTCTTAAAGCCACCTTCACATCATTATTCCTGAAAGAATATATAAATGGATTTAGAAGTGGAATAAAAACAGTATACATTAGAGCAAGGAATTTGTCATGCGGACCACCTTTAGGCCTAACGTACACAACAATTGCAGTACAATAGAACAAGCTGGCTACAATAAGGTGGGATGAGCATGTAGAGAAGGCTTTTTGTTTACCCTCTAAAGTCTTAATTTTCAGGATGGTATGAATGATATGAACATAAAAACCTAAAATAATGAGGAATGGAACCACTGTTGCAAACACAGCAGTTATACATGTGACAAGGTTGCTGACAAAAGGGTTAGAACATGCCAAATTCTGCATCGGAGCCAAGTCACAGAAGAAATGATTGACCTTGTTAGGACCACAGAATTCCAACTGTATTGTGAATATTGTAGGTATAAATGCTGTGAAAGCTCCAATAATCCACGGAGACACTGCAAGTTTAACACAAAGCTTTTTGCTCATAATAACATGATAAAGCAAAGGATTGTTAATAGCTAAATCCCGATCGAAAGCCATGACTGCAAGCAGATAACATTCTGTGACCCCAAGAGAATTGAAAGCAAACAACTGGACAAAACAGCTCCTAAATGATATTTTCCTGCTAGCCTGAACCAAATTACCTAGAAGTTTGGGAATGGTGACCGACACAAATGTAATTTCCAAAAATGCAAATGTACTAATAAAAAAATACATAGGCGTATGTAGCATACAGTTACATTTGACTAAAATGAGTATGGCACAGTTCCCCAAGATGCAACCAATGTAGGACAGCAAAATAATCATGAAAAGTATTAGCTGAAATTGCCTCAAACTAGAAAAAGCCAAAAGAATAAATTCTGTCACCGTAGTCCTGTTGACGTCATTTACAACATAGAAGAGGGATTCCTGTAAAGAAATAATAACAGATTCAAACCCTTATAGGGTATCTAAATATAAAAGATATACACTCGGTTAACTATATGCGATTTTGATCTCCTGCTGTTACATCTGACGTACAATCAGCATCGCCGGCTCCAGGTTTATGTGGGCCCTTGGGCGGCATGGTATCAGATGGCCCCTTTGTGGTGAAGAGTCGCGTCACATTACCGAGGGACATCCCAAATCTGGACGCCCCATGGATGCACCACCACCTTGGTCATTGCTGGCGCTCCGCGAGGAGATGTAGGCACCAACTGTGGCGGTTCCATTCCACTCCGCCTTTCAAACGCTGTCGCACACCCCAAAGGCCAGCCCTGTCAGTGGGCCCCCCTGGAGGACAGGGGCCTCCGACAGCTGCCCCGCCTTGCCGGGTGCTGACACCGGCCCTGATAATCAGGACCGTATTTAGCACAAGACAACCGTAGGCCTGTGCCTAGGGCATCTATAATTGTTCCGCAATTTATGTGTATAAATGTACATTTTTATTGTTTTTTATTAGTGTATCAATGTCCCGCCTTGCTCCAGTTTAGCATGGGCACTATGCCCACCCTCCATGCTGTATGCTGTCCTGGTATGAGCGCCCCCGGCTCGGTCAATTCAGTGGGGGGGGGGGGGCAAGCGCTGAGAAATATATATGTGTGTGTGGAAGGACCTGGATTTCATAGGGGGTTGCTCTAAGCTTATATCAGGTTCCACTGTGTAGGTGCTGCATTGGTGACCTTTTCATCATAATTACACTGGTATATTAACCCCACCCTTGGGGGCTGCTCTGCTAGTGTGAGGCTGTGCAGTGTCGGGCTGCGAGTATCGCTTCTCCCTGCAGCCTCTCACCCTCTTCTCTCCAGCTCAGGATGAGTTTGTTTTGGTAGAAGATAGAGGGCTTGTTGGCCCTGCAGGTCATGTTCCTCCTCCCCGCAGCATATCACACTTCTGACACTTTCAATCTCACGGGATAGCCATAGCCTGTGTTAACACTTTACTTACAAACACACATACAGGTGCACTGCAAAAAATTTTAATATCATCAAAAATTGTATATTTTTGGTAATTTAGTTGAAACACTGAAACTCATTTATTATATTGAGTCAAAACAAACAGAGTAAACTATTTCAAGTAATTTTTATGTTAATGTTGATAATTATGGCTTATAGCCAAGGAAACCCCAAAATTCATTTTCTCAGAAATTAGAATAATTAGCCCAAAAAGCTACAGAGGCTTCATACGCATTTAAAAAGGCACCTTAGTCTGGTTCCGTAGGCGACATAATTATGGGGAAGACTTGACAGATGTCCAGAAGTCATTGACACACTCCACAAGGAGGGTAAACCACAAAAGGTCATTGCTAAAGAAGCTGGCTGTTCACAGAGTGCTGTATCAAAGCATATCAATGGATAGTTGAGTGGAAGGAAAAAGTGTGGTACAAAAAGTTGCACAAGGAACTGGGATAACAACAGGCTTGATAGGATTGTTAAGAAAAGGCCATTCCAAAAATTTAGGGGAAATTCACAAGGAGTGGACTTTTGCTAGAGTCAGTGCTTCAAGAGCCGCCACACACAGACATATCCAGGACATGGGTTACAAGTGTTGCATTCCATGTGTCAAGCCACTCATGACCAATAGACAACGCCAGAAGTGTCTTACCTGGGCCAAGTATAGAAAGAACTGGACTGTTGCTCAGTGGTCAAAGGTGCGGTTTTCAGATAAAAGTAAATTTTGCATTTAATTTGGAAATAAAGCTCATAGAGTCTGGAGGAAGAGTAGAGATGCGCACAATCCAAGCTGCTTGAGGTCTAGTGTGAAGCTTCCACAATCAGTGATAGTTTGGGGAGCCATGTCATCTGCTGGCGTTGGTCCACTTTGTTTTATCAAGACCAAAGTCAGCACAGCTGTCTACCAGGAAATTCTAGAGCACTTCATGCTTTTTGGAGATGGATTTTTTCATTTTCTAACAGGAATTGGCATCTGTCCACACTGCCAAAAGTACCAAGACCTGGTTTAATAACCAAAGTATCACTGTGCTTGATTGGCCAGCAAATCACCTGACCCTAACCCCATCAAAGCAACCTGGGCTTCCATAACACCTCTACAGTGCCATAGGCTGATCACTTCCATGCCACACTGCATTGATGCAGTCATTCATACAAAAGGAGCCCCAAGTATTGAGTGAATTTTCTGCACATACTTTTCATTTGGCCAACATTTCTGTGTTACATAATTTTTTTACAGTTGGTCTTATATAATATTATAATTTTATGAGATAATGAATTTTCCTTGGCTGTAAGTAAAATAAAAAAACATTTTAAAAAGTTCACTCTGTTTGTATTAACTCAATATAATATATTAGTTTCAGTTTTTCAACTGAATTACCAAAAATATACAAATTTTAGGTTTTTTGCAATACACCTGTATACACACACACACCAGAAGATTGGACACATTAAAGTGGACTAGCCATCATGCAGGCCACTGCCCCATCCACAACACCCTTGTAGCCGGAGGCTTGCTCTCTCACCTAGCTATTCAGATTGTGGTCACACACCACAGCGAAACCAGGAAAGCCGCCACTCCCACCCCTATGCGTGGCTCTTTGTGTAATCAGGGCCGTATGCCAATGATTAATATGCACAGCATACAGCACTGATTGGACGAGAACCCTCACATGTAGCCTGGGACTGAAGAAAGGTATGTTTTTGGGCTGAACTGGGGGGAGTAGCATGTTATCCTAAACTGGGATGCCCTTGCAGCCCTTTAAGCGCACTTAAAAATGTGTACGCTCTGCTGCTTTTTGCATGTCAGCTATGTTGAAGGTTAGTATGGCACTGCAACCCTAGCTTCACATGTGGTTTTACCACATGCACTTTTTATACAGCCTTCACCCTTCTTCATCTCTTTCTATTTACCCCTTTGCCTACCTCCACCACCCCATGTATACACATTTACCCCTCTATCCTCCACCATCCCATATAAAGCCTTTTGCCCCTCTCTCTATCCTCCATATATATACCCCTTCATCCCTCTCTCTATCCTACACCACCCCATATATACCCCTTCTCCCCTCTCTATCCTCCACCCCGATATATACTCTTTCACCTCTTGTTCTATCCTAGACCAACCTATACACCCTACCTCCTTTACCTCTCTGCCTTTCCTCGGGATGCCCTGGGGACAAGCTGTTGTTCTGCTTTAGGAATGACTTGCCATTACCCATACACTCAACAGCTATGGGGATACAGAACAGCCTGGTACC
This sequence comes from Gastrophryne carolinensis, assembly GCA_027917425.1. Classification (NCBI taxonomy): domain Eukaryota; kingdom Metazoa; phylum Chordata; class Amphibia; order Anura; family Microhylidae; genus Gastrophryne; species Gastrophryne carolinensis. Next base: position 138,983,724 of record CM051244.1, read on the forward strand.
GATCTGCACTGGACGCTTGTTCACCCCTGGAGGAGCACCGGCGCTTGCTGAAAGACATAGTGGCTGGGGTTCAGCCATGGTGTGCCAGCTGGTAGCCTTGTGGAGGGACCCCATGCCTTTTTTTGTAATTGCACATAACTAGGGCTAGTTTCAAATAGTATGTTGATGTTTAATGTCATTTTTATTTTGTAAAACAAGGCTTCTAAGCCTTAGAAAAAGAATGAAGTGGTAAACCCTTTATTCATGAACCTTTGCTGAATGTGTTGCCGCTCACAGGAATTGTCAGGGAGGGAGAAGGGCATTTAATAAGGGGACAGTGGTCCTGTCTCTGATTGGTGATTGGGTTTAGTGGGGATGCACTGAAGGGATATTCAGCACAATGGGCCTGATGCAGAGCCTCCTCTGAACTGCCCTTAAAACCTTCCGATTGTCCAGGTCTCCCGTTTGAATCGTGGCTCAAATGTGATGCAGAGCCTCCGTCGGAATGGCTCCCTAACTGATCCGTCAATTTCACTTTACTCGGAAAGCTTTTTTTGCTCTCTCGGGTGCCTTCAATTTGATTGGGGCTCCCATTCACGCGGGCGGCCCGTTTTTCCCTGATTTTTCCTGGCTTTTTGAACGTACCTGCTTGGTTTCCGTCGTATTTGACCTTCCATTTTGGTGGTTTGAGCAAGTATACTTACATCTCCATGGCTCTTCAGTTGCCAATCTGGCTACACGCAAGCGCACATCCCTAAACCTCCATTGGAATATGCATATGGCACCAACTGCCAATTTCACACATATATATATATTTCTGTTAAATTTTTGTTGTTCCTTTTTCTTTGCCATTAATGCATACCTTAATTCTTTCTGATTGTTTTTGATTTATTGTCCCATATCTAAACCTTTTGTGTCATGTAAATGTGTGATGATGTTGTGTGATTGTACATTTGCAGGAAAGACAACACACCAAATCTTTTTATTTGTTTTTAATTCAAACGTTGTTTTTATTTTTTTGGGGATTTGGATATTTCATATTATTTTTTTTTTTGGCCAAAACTAAAAAACAATTAAAATTTTAATGCAAAATAAAAAACATTAGGCCTCGGGGTCTTGTGCCTGTGGTTTTCTAGTATCTGTGAATGATAAACAACATTAGTTTAGCATTGTTTTTATGGTTTGGTTGGGCGTGTTTTTTTGGGGGCACTTTTTAAACCGGACCTTCAGCGTGATTTAATGAAAAGCCCAAACTCTTAAAAAACGATTCCGCAGCATCATCTGTTAAAAAAAGATACAAGGACCCACCATTAATCCACAAAATACATTAACAAGTTTCCTGGCCTAACTAAAGTCACTTTATTAACCTCTTTCTGCCTCACATTGCCCTAGTTCTGCTATCTGCATGTAGGCTAGTTTGTAGCTGCGTACATGTGTTAAACTAAGGTGGGCTGGTATGTAACGTGACAAACTAAGTTGTTTCAGACTATTCTTGCACTTTGTTTTTTTTTTTATTATAAGGAATGTGTGCGCGCACATAAACGCACGCTCGCATACTCACATCCATGATGATGTCGTTCTGCTCCTGTGTAAAGATGGCATAGCTCCTGGTATCGCTCTGACGTTCCCCCGCAGTGACGTGCAGGACATCCCAAATTGGAATGCCCCAGAGCCATGATGCCTGTAACCCAACCCTGGGTTACATGGGTTTTGGCCTGCTTTAAAACATCATGACCAAATCAGGTTAGGATGGAATAACCCACCTCCTTTACATTATTCTTAAAGTAACACAGGTTCCCTCACATAAAGCAGAACAAAACCCAGAGCGGCCACTGGTCTTCCCCCTGGAAATCCCAGATCGGGATGCCCCACTGTGTGAAACCCTTTTTACTGAGACTTTACTCAGAAATGGCAGACTCCCTCTCTTAAAGCGGAACAAGCCATGATTAGTTTAATGACCTTTGCAGGCGTATATTGTAGTGCCCCCCCCTCCAGTCTGATCAAGACAACGGAACCTCATCTTCAAGAGACCAAAGGCTCGCTCCACCACAGAGCGAGTCCTCCTGGGGGCAGTATTGTAGGGCTCCTCTGCCTGTGAAGATGGGTGCAGGATTGGGGTCAGCAGCCAGGGGAGCAAAGGATAGCCAGAGTCTCCCCCCCCCAAAAACAAAAAAAAACAAAACAAAACAAAAAAATAAAAAAAAGTTGTGCATTGCAACAATAGAAAAGAGGGACAAATAGGTGAGCGGGGTAGGGTTGGAGTAAAGGACATTTGTAATGAGCCTACATGCACATCCAACCTGTACACTCATTAAAAAAGTCTGGGGAATACTACTTACATAAGAGGGCAAGAACATGACGCAATAGGGTTCGATCACTTAACCCATTTAATTTAAAGTTAAAAAATTAGGCTAAAAATATACTAACAAAAAAATTACCAAATAGTGTGTTAAGGGAAAAAACAAAGTCAGACAGGGTGGGCAACCAATACAAGTTTCATACACATACCCAGTAAGGCGGGTGAGCTCAAATAGGTGCAGCCTGGTTTCTGCCATACTCAGCAGGACAAGACCGCAGAGCTGGCGCCGCTGACTGCATATTATTGCCCGAGTGCAAATACAGCTGCTCTGACTTGCCGTAAGTGAAGGCTCGGCGGCCCCATTTCATTAGGGTGATTTCAATCGGAAAACAAGGCTCTGCATCACTGAACAAAACGGAACAATGAACGAGGCGTCCGTTTTGCCGGGAAACAGCCTCGTGCAAGCCGACAATCGGAAAGGCGGCTGAGCGCACACCTGAGCGCATAAACGCACACTAAAATCAACGTAGCACCCTTTCCTGACCCGATCAAAGCCCAAAACCAACGGGAAAACGCACGGGAGAAGTGAACGGGGAGGCTCTGCATCAAGCCAAATAGCCTCGATTCAGAGACACATTCGTCTGGACTTTCGTAGCTGTCTGTGTGTGTTTTTGTGTGTGTTTGTCATTTTGGTTTTTATGTTCCATTTTCCATTCGTACGTTCGTTCACGCTAATGCGTATATGCGTTTTCGATGGACGGAACGAAATCGGATCATTTGCGTTAGTTCGGATCATTTTCCCATCAAAATCTGATATTTTGCGTTTGTTCAGATAACTTACGTTATTGGGATGGGCTTGCGTCTTATTCAGAGAGCTGATTGCCGAGTGACCACCGCCCTATAAAACGGATTCCTTTGCGATCCACTTACAGGACCATTTTGCACTCGGCTACCTTGCCTTTTGACCATGTTTTGCGGCTTTGTGGAGGAATATGAGCGCCTTCAGCTCCAGGGCATTGCATGTGTCAGCAGAGCTGAGGCCAGATTGCATCGGCGACGCATGCATATCGATCGCATGCATGATGTTGAGTTGTTCGAGCTGACCTGACTTAACCTCGCTTCTCTCCATAAATTGTATAGCGAGCTGCAGCCATGGTTAGCCCGCACCACAAGGAAGGGGCAAGCAATTTCAGGTATGACCAAGATGCTTGGCTGCCTGCAATTTTTGGCAAACGGCTCGTTCCAGAGGCTGGGTGCCCTCTCCGTGGGGATGTCCCTGCGCCCTATCCAAGTTTTTGGATGGCATGGCTACCATTAGTCCAAAATATATTTCTTTTCCAAATGACATGGTAGCCTGGAACGCGCTTAAGTTGGGTTTTTTTAATATCACCGACATGCCCAACGTCATGGGGGCGATCGATTGCACCCACGTTGCATTGGTCCCTCCGGCAGCAGACGAGTACATCTATAGGTAAGTTCATTTAAGTCATTTTGTTATATATTTTAGACAAACTGTATTGTAAATATCGATTAATCCCTCCTTGTAAATTGTCCCTGTGCCCCATTTGACCATGTATAGCTTAATCCCTCCTTGTAAATTGTCCCAATGCCCCATTTGACCGTGTATAGCTTAATCCCTCCTTTTAAATTGTCCCTGTGCCCCATTTGACCGTGTATAGCTTAATCCCTACCTTGCCTTGCTATTTTTTTTTTTTTTTTATGCAGGGACCACACGTGCCAGAGTAGCACAACTGAGTGCCAGGGTCCTTCAGTTGGTGGGCGAGATGCAGGAGCTGCATGACTCGTTGGGGACCACAGATCAAGAATAATGTTCTGGGGCCTGCCATTGCTGTGTATATAGTTTTAAAAAAGTAATTTAGTTTTTTTTTAATGTAAACATTTGATATTTACATTTAAAAAAAACATTTAATCTTCAAAGTTGCATTTTACAAAAAAAGTTTTTTAAAAAAATGGCAACATAAAAATGCCAGTTAAAAATGTGTCATTTGCTTTTCAAAATACATTCATTAAGGGTTGATGAATGAAAATAACCAAATTCAGATATGAATTGTGATTTGGGTAAGTTTTGGGGGCGGAAAAATGGAAGAATATACTGAGCGCGAAGTGATTTAGCTAAGCATTGTAGCAGAAGTGAGTGAACCAAATATGTAGGAGAACACATTAATGAGTTAAGTTTGTAGTGCGCAGGCGTAAGATTGTAACGATTTTCATCTGGACGATTAGTTATAGAAAAAGGATATCTGAATCTAACGGGAAACGTAAATGATTCGTGGGAGGAGACGATGGAAAAAGGGCAAAAATTAAAGCCTACGTTGTAACATAAGTAACATAAACAGAAAACGAAAGCTGGAAAATGACATTCTAGTTGGCGTACGAACGGACAAAGACGTTACTGAAGGCTTGCGATGCATGCTTAGAATCACGCGTACACTCATACGCGAGCGGGGAAATTTTAAAAAAAAAACAGATCGACACAAAAACGAATGTTTTTTTATTTCTCTCTGAATGAACTCTAATTTCCACTTCCTGACATCACGAGGGGGGGGGGGGGAGGGGGGTCAGAGGGCCTTTGTGCAGTGCAAGGTAAGCTTTGCTTTATTTTAATTCATGCCTAATTTTAAGGAAGTTTACTGAATCAAGGCCTATTTGATTTATTAATTTTTTCAAGTCAAAATTCAGGAAAAGAATAGTTTTGATATGAGTGTAAAGTAGTGAACAAATGTAAATTATTTTCTAATAATAAAATTAAAAGCTTAAGAGCATAAACATGTATTTTAACATCCTTATGGTGGGTTTCCTGAAGTCCATATAATGTTAAAATGCAACAAACCAGACTTAAATTAATAAATATATAAAATAAAAAATATAATATAATAAATATATTACATATAAATATAATATATATATATTAAATATAAATAAAATAAATGGAACTAACAATTATAAATATTTTACTAGCAAGGGGTTCTTAGAATAGAAGAGTCATCTCCTTGAATTTCCTTGCCCTTGAATCCCCTAAAAAAGTATATACATATTTTAGTGATTTTAGTGACAATAGCCTTTCTGTATTGATTATTGATCATATTCCTCTCAAATGTGACCTGGTTTATTATCAGAATTAGAGTGCCCATGGCAATCATGTGCCTGTCTTCCACCCTCTACTTCTGCTGTCTCCCAAATCACTGTACACATTTCCCCCCTTTTTTAATTCTCACAATGTCTGCAAGACTTTTAGGGGTATTCACGTACAATATGTGGGAGGGACTTTGACTGATATGTGCTTCCCAGAGGCCTGAATACAAATGCTGAATTTCTCCTCCATATTCTTGGCTTTGGGTGTACCAGAACAGTCTGAAATGGACCAAATAGGATTGTGTTCAGCTCATCACTAGTGATTAAGACAGATGGTAAAAAGTCCATACACTCTACACATGTTTGAATGTTGCTAGAGTGCTAGAGCTAAATAATACCACTGGTTTAGGAGATATTAGCAACAACAAAAAACACCTTGGCAATAAAACCTGTACAGAAGGAATCAATTTTTAAAGTGGACCTACTTGGGAGGTTGGAAATCTCTTCTAGGGAGAAAATAGTGACAACAGTGGATATAGGTTACTTCAACTCATTCTGCCTTTCAGGAGTGTGTCCTCTGGTGGCACCTAAACAGGTTGAGGTGCCTTGGTGTGCTCCACTAAACCTAACAAAAGAGCTGGGTTTTCAAGCAAACTTGTGGGTGGACCCATCAAATTATGAGGAGTCTATATGAAGATTTGTTTTATAGTAGGTGGAGATCCACTTTCAGTCTCTTACTAGAATGAATGTATAAGTAAAAATGTGGAAGACTCGCCTGAGAGTGGTTTGCCATGGTTCATTGAGGACATGTTTTTTTTTCTGAAATAAAAGAAACATTAGATATTGTGTGTTTATATATCTCTTTCAGGGCAATGTTAGCTAGAGTATAGCTCAGGGTTCCTCTGAGAATCGTTTCTCCAAAGAGATTCACCAAATAACAAATGTGCATGAGAGCTTGAAACAAAATCCACTGTGTATACAAGTTTTAACATTGCAAACGTCTTCTCTAAATCCTTTTAAATTGGACCAAAGCTCTAATTTGGGTTTTTACTCCGAGTCCTGCCAATCTACAAAAGTAACTAACACCATTCAAATACCTGTTTCCTGTCATCAAGTGAGCCTCTGTCCTTCCATATATGTATCTACATAAAACACCAGAAGGGAAATTCATTTCCTAATTGCAACCCTGTCAAAGACTTACAGTGGTTGTTGAGAATTTCTCGGGGGATCCTCAAGCAATGCGCAACTTTGAATCCTACTGATGGATATCCAAATTTTCCTCATTGCAAGCTTTTTCTGTCTATGGCCCTCTTTCACCCCTAAGGACACTTTATTAATACCCGTGCACCTAAACCCCAACACTTTCCCTTAAAATGTTTGGCTACATTAAAAACTTTATTATCCACTCTTATTCCATATATGTTATCTGCTTTCCTTTTATATAGCATTCATGTAGTGCATCCAACTTATTGAAGTTGTCAATGCGCACATGAAACCAGGTAAACCAAATAAGTAGACCCACAATTTATATACTGTACTTTACAAAATTAAAATGAGGCCAATTAATTGCCACTCACCATAAAGGGACACATTGACAAATGGTATAGCACAACCAAATGTAGCCTTAGTTGAGAGCCATGTTGAGAGGTTTCTCTATGAATAAACTAGAGGACAATATCTGGAAAGGATTGGGGTCTACTACTAACTACATGGTGGCATTTAGGTATCACTCTTATTCTATAAAAGGGGCGGGACATTTCTGCCCTCAAAATTCCCATTAGCAGCAGTGTTTTTTTCTGTATCTTTTGGTTATAATGCAGGGACATTATTTATGTAACACTTTTTTTTTTAACACTATTACTGCTTCTCCTTTGTTTTCTGTTTGAATGACTGCCGGTGACCCAACAGGGTGCTCTGAAGTTTTATGTAAGGTGGTCCACTTTAAAAGGATTGCGATACCAAATGATCCAGTGCACAAAAACACCTTTTAATCAATGTAATGCTTTGCGGATCAAAATAAATTTGCAGTCATCCTCAGTAGTGATGGGTGAACCCCATTTCACTAGAAATGTCCTCACTCATGGGAGCCAGTGGGCATCTCCCTGTAGCCCCGGCTAGGGCCAAATTTAAAAGCCACTGCGGCTCCGCCGCCACTGAGGATCGTAGGCTGAGGTGAGTGCACCCTTACATGAAGCAGGTTGATGGGCTGCTCAGCCCATTAACCAGCTTTTCTGTGTTTGGGCTGAACTCCGAACACATACTTCTGGCTACATTCCGTGTTCGGGAACCTGAACACGCAAAGTTCGGTATGAACTTTGCAGTTTGGGTTCGTCCATCTCTAATCCTCAGTCAATTTTGCTCTAAACCTTCGTTTGAATTTTCATACTTTTGCTGCTTACATTGTTAGCTAATATAGAACAGAGAACCAATTCATCTAAATTCACTCCAAAATTCAGGGAAAAATCTGTTTGGCTTGAATCTAAATTTTTCTTGTGATTCGCTCACCTACTCACCTGCTCTCTCTTTGTCCTCCGATCCGTCTACCACTGTCCTGCGCCGCTCTCTGCAGAAATCCTAGCCCGGTACTGTGCTCTGACCACATCACTCCCCGTCACAGGTAGGGGCTATTCATGTTGCAGAGTGTGAGTGCTGGGTGCAGCGGAGTCAAATCTAGATAGACATTTGTGCTGTGAAAGGAACTGGCTTTAACATGAGTGCAGCAAGAGAAGTCACAAAAAGTGGAATAATATGCGCACACTACAGTACATATAGCTGCAGATTAAGCTAAAAATCCATTGAGGGGAGGATATGTCTTCTATAAATGTTTTACCTTTATTTTGTTGAAGTAAGGTCTATTTTGTATAGAGTTACAGCAATCTATAAGGGCCACTTGGTGGCAGTATGTCTCTGCAGTAGTATACTTCTTAAAAGTAACAAACACTATATATATATATATATATATATATGTCTAGTGAGGCCATACATGTTATATATAACCATTTAGTAAGCCTAGCTAGAGAAATGCTGTGAGTACAAAGCAGGCACAAAATTGAGCATATTAGAATACATTACAATGCACAACAAGGAGATTTCTGAGCGAATGTAAAAAATTTAGACTGCATGGAGGAAAAAGCATCATGGAACCTCACTTCTCATTCCCTACGTTTTTGTGGAATTACCTCTGTCAAAGCAGGAGTGGATTTAATGTGAAAGTGCTGAGATAATCTTTTAAATTGTGCCTGGGGCAGGGGGTCGCATTGGCTGGCAGTGCTTCCCTCAGATTAGACGTCACTCTGGAGGTCCGTTCGAACCCGTTCTGCCCACGTCCTAGATGGTGGAAAAGTGCCACATATGGACACTGGGCAGATGCACGGGGTCAGGAGCGGCCACAGTAGCTAGTCTTGGAAGCAAAAGAAGCGACGGTGATGGATCCATAGGTAAGTCCAAATAGGAGACAAAGCAGTCCTCACTGTGGATCCAAATTGTAGAGGCAGCAGTCATTCTGTGACATCAAAAAGAGAAACAAACACAGAGCTAAATCAATTGTCCATTAAAAGTCCAATTTCAAACAAATTCTTCCAAAGAACGGAACACCAAGTGAATATCTTCAATTTCAGTGCTTAATCCACCACCAGATACACAGGGGGCTTACCAGATGAAAAGCATTCAAAAGCTTTCTTAAGTAGGTTTATCACGGATTTAAACGATGAAACCCATCTCAGCGTGTGGGGAGGTGGATCAAGATGACTGGGGATCCTCTCTTCAAAGCAGAGATGTTTAGAATCCAATCCCTCCAAGGCCAACACTCATATCCCAAGGATATATAGGAGAATAAAACATAGAGATAGTGCAACACCGCTAATATACACAAATATTTATTTAAAAATCATTGCACTCACATGGTTCTAAAAACAATAAAGCATTGTGTATGACAGAGCTGTCTGCGACTCTCACCGCCAGGCATCAAAGTCCAATGTTATAACGACCCAGATCTAAAATCCTGCGTCCAAAAGGCTGCTTACCAACGCGTTTCACCCCTAAATGGGGCTTTAACCAGGTTTGCAGCTCTAAGTAGAAATCGGTTTAAATATCCTGTCTCCATCCCCACCAGGAAGTGAAACGAACACTTCCGGTTCTTACCAGGTAGTTATAACCACTTGGTAGTTAATGATTTCCTATACACAGTCATCACTGCACCATGCACATCAAGTAATACAATTAAACCGCCGTTGACTTTTAAAAAGACTCATAAAAATCACCTGTAGACAGCACAATATCGGCGTCCCGGTCACCCGGAAGCATATTAAATGCTTCCGGTTCTTTCATGACTAGCTCTGTATGCGAATCCCAGCTGTGTTGATTCACTCAGGCGGTCCCAGTACTACTGTGCGCAGGCGCCGGTCGAGTCTGTCAAGTGCGCAGACGCCAGCCCAAACCGTCCACTGTGTAGGTTTTTCACAAGCGATAATGCGCAGGCGCCAAAAGCCCCCATCATGGGCATCAAATGCGCATGCGCCGCTTCCTCACCTCAGTAGTACCGTGGGCGGACTGCGCACGCACCAACGAGCACAGCCTCGATCCGCACAGCCCTCAACTCGGCCGCCCAGTGACTCTAACACATACGAATGCGCATGCGCCAACTACTATACCAACGATAAACGTCAAGTCAGTTGATAGCTCTTAAGCAGCAGAGGACAATCATCCCCTGAGCTGTGCACAAGGCAACCTAATAAACAGATTGCCAAAGGGAATAATAACAATGCCAATAACGGCATAAGGGCTAAATATACACAAAGAATAAATGAATCCCCAAAGAACATATCATAAAGTAATGGCCCCGGTGCTTATATCCAACCTGGACTAGAACAACCTATCGGTGAGAGCCACAACCAGCACTATGTCAGCCAGTTACTACATATAAAAGCTAATAATATAAACCATATCTTTCACCTTAAAATTGTTAAACAAGTAATTAAAAATAGAAATGTGAAAATGCAAACGATTACAATATCTTCTTAGGAATCATTGATAAAGCAATTCAAGTCATATTCAATATTAAGACCTCTGGGGGTCAGGGTATTAAGATTGTAAATCCATCTACTTTCCATCCGTGAGAGATCCCTCTCTAAATTGTTCCCACGCCAGTGTGTCTTGGCTCTATCAATCCCCATAAAAGAAACAGAGCTCGGATCAGAATTATGAAATTTCTTATAATGGGCCGATAAACTATGACCTTCATACCCCCTTCTAATATTATACATATGCTCCCTAACACGTGTCTTTAAACATCGGATGGTCCTTCCTATATATATTAACATGCATGGACACCAAATGGCATACACCACAAATTTGGTGCTGCATGATAGGAAATCTCTAATTTTAATAGGGCCAGCCATGCCTGGCACAAAAAACACGGGCGAGGATTTATTCATCCTTAATCCGGTTTTGCAACCATAGCACGACCCACACCGAAAGAAACCAGTAGGAGGGTTATTAACTAGGGTGATCGGTTTAGGCGGGTCCACAAAACTGTGGACAAGACGGTCTTTCAAGTTGGGTGCTCTCCTAAAAATACAGATTGGTTTATCTGGCAAAACAGGTCCAATTATTGGATCGTCCTTCACAATATGCCAGTGTTTGTTCAGGATATTTTTGACCTTCCGGTATTGTAGACTATAACCGGTCAAGAAGGCAAAATCCGTCTTTTTTAAATCTGTGTTGGGAGCCTCCCTCATCGATCCAACCAAGACGGATCTCTCCATCCCCCTCACCTCTTCCCTCTGTTTTTCAATTTCATTTAAGGGGTAACCCTTCTCCTCGAATCTTTTTTGGAGCTGCAAGGATTGCACATCATAATCGGCTATGTTGTTACAATTTCTTCTAATCCGAACAAATTGGCCTTTGGGTATGGCCCGTAGCCAGTTTGGATGGTGACAGCTGGTTCTCGGGACATACCCATTCCTGTCGGTGGTTTTAAAGTATGTACAGGTGCTAAGTCCACTCGTTTCCCGCCTGATTTCCAGATCTAAGAAATGTATTTTTGAATCGCTAATGTCAGCCGTAAACTCCAAGTTAAAATCATTGGAATTGACAAGGCCAAAGAATTCTACCAACGAATTCCGTGGCCCCTCCCATACAACGATGACATCATCGATGTAACGACGCCATAGCCTTAAGGATGGCCAAGCTTTTCCGAAAATAAAATTCGCTTCCCAAAGCCCGACAAATAAATTGGCCATGCTTGGGGCAAACTTAGCCCCCATCGCTACACCCTTTATTTGGAGGAAAAAATCACCTCCAAACCAAAAATAATTGTGCTCTAACGAGAACTTAAGGCATGCCATAATAAATTGAATCTGTTGGGTTGGGAGACATGACTGCTGTTCCAAAAAATATTTTACCGCTCCCATGCCTAACTCATGTGGGATTACCGTGTAGAGTGAAGTGACATCTGCTGTGGCGAGCAGACATCCTTCACTGATCTCAATATCTTGGCAGATGTTAAGGACCTGACCCGAATCCTTCAGATACGCAGGTAACTTCACAACCAATGGCTGTAAAAAATTGTCGATATATTCGCCTAAGCGACATGTTAGTGAGTCTACCCCGCTAACTATTGGACGTCCCGGGGGCTTCGTTTGGTTCTTATGAACCTTCGGAAGTTGGTAGATCGTGGGAGTCCGGGGTTTCAAAATATTAAGATATTTAAATTCTTTTTCATTCAAAATCCCTAGATCACATCCACCTTCTAATAGATGCAACAAATCCCGGTGATACTCCTTAAGTGGATCTGAGTCCAATTTGACATAAGTGTCAGTATCCGACAGTAAGCGTGTTAACTCAGCTAAATAATCATCTTTATTCAGAATCACCAGACCCCCGCCTTTGTCGGCGGGTTTCACTACAATTTCGGTGTTTTTTTCTAAATTTTTAATAGCCTTAGACTGAGAAAGTAATTTATGATTTTTCTTTATCTGAATTTTCCTTAGGTCATTGATGACTGCTCCTTTAAAAACATCCAACCTTGAATTACTAGGATTCAAGGGGTTAAATACCGACCTATTCCTCAGCTCTGTATGTTTGAACGGTGGAACTTCTGTGGTGATTCTAGCAGTTAGCTCATTCGATGTTAACTCATATAGAGAGGGGTCTCCACGTTCTAACTCTAAATTTTCCTTACTAAGAAAGAATTTCTTTATATTCAACTTGCGCATAAATTTCAAAAAGTCGATATGTACATCAAATTTATCTAAGTCCCTAGGGGGCGCATATTTTAACCCATAGTCCAGAGCTCTAAGTTCCTCATTGCTTAATTGGAAGGAGCTTAAATTGAAGATCCCCTGGCCTAACGCCAGCGGGTTCTTCTTATGTTTCGCTCCTCCTCGTTTGCCTCTCCGTCCCACTCTTTCCTCTTTAGTGACCCCTTGCCTACTAAAGGAGGACTGTTTGGTTTCCACCTGTCTATCATAGTTGGTACATGTTGTGGGTGGTAGGGCATGGAGCCTTCCTCCCGAAAAGGGGTCCGCTCAAGTTCTCTTTCCCCACGCAACTCTTCCTTACCTCTTCTCAAAAAAGGGTCCTCCCTTGGTACAAAACCAGGGCGGTTCTTATCTCTCCACGAGGGTGTACGTTTTCTCCAACTAATCCCTTTATCCCTTTGTTTGTCAGAGAAATTCCTCTGTAAATTCCTATTAGGGACGGGGGAGTTATGGGGATAGTGCTGATTCCACCTTACAGACCCCTCATTTCTTCTAAGTGGGGTCCTGACAGGGCCCGATTTTTGGACCGTTTTTGATTGAAATTCGGGATCTTTCTCTTTTTCTATATCTATCTCAACCTCTTCCATAAATTGCCATTTAAACACTTTATTAGAGGAATAGTCTGCAGCATCCCTTTGCAATTTTCGTATTTTCCTATTCCGTATTTGGGTTTCATCTTTTTCTAATCTAATCCTTAAAGAGTCAGATTTTGTTTTAAATAACTCTAATGTACTTAAAGGATCAAGGCGTTTTCTCGTCTCCTCCTTTATACATTCTAAACCCTTAAGCTGTATCCTCTTTTTAACTATTAGTTTCTCAACCAATCTCAGACCACAATCATTAAAAAAATGGAACCATTCCTGTTTGGATTCCACTGTCTCATCTCCATCCTGTATGGACAGTGACCACCTCAACTGTTGCGGAACCATTTTTTGCTCTGAGTATCTTTCCAATGTAGCAATGTCCCACTTAAGCCTAATCTCCTTATTAAAGAGTTTATACATTTCTTTAAATTCATTCTCAAGATTTGGTTCTACAGGGGCATTAGGCAAATTGGTAAAGCCATTCCCAAAATCAATACTCCTCTGTGAACTAAAACTAAAAATATCCATTTTAAGGATAACAAACTGCTGCAGGTATTAAAGAGAATACAATAACAATATAAACAAACAAGATAAAATACCGCGCTGTTTTTAAATCAAAACAAAGCTCAACGTGCAAAAACTGGAATCTCCACCCAGATAGTGACAATAAAAAAGAGAAACAAACACAGAGCTAAATCAATTGTCCATTAAAAGTCCAATTTCAAACAAATTCTTCCAAAGAACGGAACACCAAGTGAATATCTTCAATTTCAGTGCTTAATCCACCACCAGATACACAGGGGGCTTACCAGATGAAAAGCATTCAAAAGCTTTCTTAAGTAGGTTTATCACGGATTTAAACGATGAAACCCATCTCAGCGTGTGGGGAGGTGGATCAAGATGACTGGGGATCCTCTCTTCAAAGCAGAGATGTTTAGAATCCAATCCCTCCAAGGCCAACACTCATATCCCAAGGATATATAGGAGAATAAAACATAGAGATAGTGCAACACCGCTAATATACACAAATATTTATTTAAAAATCATTGCACTCACATGGTTCTAAAAACAATAAAGCATTGTGTATGACAGAGCTGTCTGCGACTCTCACCGCCAGGCATCAAAGTCCAATGTTATAACGACCCAGATCTAAAATCCTGCGTCCAAAAGGCTGCTTACCAACGCGTTTCACCCCTAAATGGGGCTTTAACCAGGTTTGCAGCTCTAAGTAGAAATCGGTTTAAATATCCTGTCTCCATCCCCACCAGGAAGTGAAACGAACACTTCCGGTTCTTACCAGGTAGTTATAACCACTTGGTAGTTAATGATTTCCTATACACAGTCATCACTGCACCATGCACATCAAGTAATACAATTAAACCGCCGTTGACTTTTAAAAAGACTCATAAAAATCACCTGTAGACAGCACAATATCGGCGTCCCGGTCACCCGGAAGCATATTAAATGCTTCCGGTTCTTTCATGACTAGCTCTGTATGCGAATCCCAGCTGTGTTGATTCACTCAGGCGGTCCCAGTACTACTGTGCGCAGGCGCCGGTCGAGTCTGTCAAGTGCGCAGACGCCAGCCCAAACCGTCCACTGTGTAGGTTTTTCACAAGCGATAATGCGCAGGCGCCAAAAGCCCCCATCATGGGCATCAAATGCGCACGCGCCGCTTCCTCACCTCAGTAGTACCGTGGGCGGACTGCGCACGCACCAACGAGCACAGCCTCGATCCGCACAGCCCTCAACTCGGCCGCCCAGTGACTCTAACACATACGAATGCGCATGCGCCAACTACTATACCAACGATAAACGTCAAGTCAGTTGATAGCTCTTAAGCAGCAGAGGACAATCATCCCCTGAGCTGTGCACAAGGCAACCTAATAAACAGATTGCCAAAGGGAATAATAACAATGCCAATAACGGCATAAGGGCTAAATATACACAAAGAATAAATGAATCCCCAAAGAACATATCATAAAGTAATGGCCCCGGTGCTTATATCCAACCTGGACTAGAACAACCTATCGGTGAGAGCCACAACCAGCACTATGTCAGCCAGTTACTACATATAAAAGCTAATAATATAAACCATATCTTTCACCTTAAAATTGTTAAACAAGTAATTAAAAATAGAAATGTGAAAATGCAAACGATTACAATATCTTCTTAGGAATCATTGATAAAGCAATTCAAGTCATATTCAATATTAAGACCTCTGGGGGTCAGGGTATTAAGATTGTAAATCCATCTACTTTCCATCCGTGAGAGATCCCTCTCTAAATTGTTCCCACGCCAGTGTGTCTTGGCTCTATCAATCCCCATAAAAGAAACAGAGCTCGGATCAGAATTATGAAATTTCTTATAATGGGCCGATAAACTATGACCTTCATACCCCCTTCTAATATTATACATATGCTCCCTAACACGTGTCTTTAAACATCGGATGGTCCTTCCTATATATATTAACATGCATGGACATTCTGTGACATCAACAATTTTAATAACGGTGAACCATAATTGAGAGACCTGATGTCCTGAAAATAGAAAGTGCCCCAGAGGTGAATATCTGAATGGTGCTCACTCTTATGCTAACATAGTTCCCTTGTGCTTTGGCCCACATATGCCAGGCCACAGGGGCACATGGTCAGATGAGGTTCTTAGTGGAACAATTGGAAAAAAATTGAAGTGAGAATCTTTTTCCTGTGTGGTGGTGTGTAAATAAAGAATGTATTTATGAAGCTACACTGGGCACAATGTCCACACAAGAACATGCCCTGTGGTCTGTTCATTGAGCTTAGCCAGTTAGTCTGGGGAGGCGCATGGGTACCTGTTGTGGGTGTTGTATCCGCTCGGACAAGTTTAACTCTGATATTTCCCGATCATTTATTGGGGTTGGAGAAGGTTTCTGCCAATCTTGGGTCAATAGAAAGTACAGGCCAGTGTTTGCTGACACTGTGTTGGATCTGTGTTGGTAATGCAAATAATAGATGAGTGCGATGGCTTGCGGAGGAACCACAATATCCAGAAAATCAAAAAATGAGATGGCACATCGAGAGTTAAATCTAAAATAAATATATTTCAAAGTGTTTTAAACTGAATACATCAGATATAGCTGACGTTTCAAGTAGTCGGCGCCCCCCCTTCCTAAAGGCAGTGTATCCACATACAACAGACAGAACTCCCTCACCATTCCCCTTATAAACCTAGATGAACCAATAGCAGGCAGTGGTTCCTGTCTGACCTCACTTACTGGGTGGAGCTAGTGTCACAACATTGTTCAGTACACATAAACAAAATTAGCAGACTTAGTTTAAAAACTTCTATCAGAATAGTTTCGGAGACGGGTTTTTAGGGAATTCAAGTATTCACAAAAATGGACTTGCTCATTTGGCATAAGATCCCACATCTGTGGGAGGTTAGAAAACGTTATTTTAGTTAACTCCCCTGCAGCACATCTTTTTTGTTTTCTTGGTGCTGTTCTGAAGCAACACTTTCCATTTTCTACTTTATAGGTGCAGGGCTGCATTGTGACAGTCTCGGGGGGGGGGGGCATCCAGATTGCTCGAGCCCCGCAACCCTCAACATCCTTACCTTCACCTCAATCCTCTGGCAAAATGTGGACCTGCAGTTGGCCGCTGGTGCTCATGTGGGCGGGAGTTACTTTCTCTTTCCCAGCCGCCAGTCGAGGTCAGCCACTCTGAGGCTGTTACAATCCGACCCCACACCCATGAGGTAGAAAATGGGTGTGGGGCCACTTTAACTGTAAGATGACCTGACATTGATTTATCAAAGGCCATATCTCTAAGTCAAGAAGGGGCCGTCATGGCCTAGAGGTAAGGAAGCATTCCATCCCTGGCAGGTGCATTACTGTAATGCACCCTCCCATCTGTTCTCTGAGTGACAGGATTAGGGAAGCCCACCTCTCTGGGAATGTGTACACTAACTGATTTTCTCAGTGCACAGATGGCTTAAATGTGGAGGACAAATCCTTTTGTGCTCAAGCATACAACGGCCATCAATGCACAAAATTCCCCAAATCCCAACTTTATTTAAATTTGAAAAGAAAATATGAACAGGACCCCTATAAATGTACAGTGTTTAAATAAAAAACAGTTTAAAAAAAAAATATACATATTTATGCTTCCCAAAATATTTGTATTTTCTTTAAAAACCTAGACTTGTTCATTGCTGACTTCACATCATTGTTTCTCAAAGTATATATAAAGGGGTTTAGAGTTGGAGTGAGAATAGTGTAAATCAGAGCAAGAAATTTGTCGCTTTGACCTCCAGTGGGTTTGATATATACTGTGAGGGCTGCTCCATAGAACAGACTGGCTACTATAAGATGGGATGAACAGGTGGAGAAAGCTTTCCGTTTGCCTTCAGTGCCTTTTATTTTGGAGATGGTGTTAATAATGTGACCATAGAAAGCTATAATTGCAGTGGCTGGGAAAATGACGGCAAGAATAGCAGATAATTCAGTGGCTAATATGTTCATGGAAATATCAGAACAAGCAAGTCTCTGAAGCGGAGCCAAATCACAGAGGAAATGGTTGATCTGATTTGGACCACAAAATTTTAGGGGCGCCGTATAACCAGTGGTCAGTGAGGAAATGACATAACCGGCAAACCATGGGGCCACAGCTAACTCAGTACAAATGGCCTTCTTCATAATAGCAGAGTAATGTAAGGGATTGTTAATAGCCAAGTCTCTGTCAAAGGCCATGACCAGCAACAAATAGCACTCCGTCATACCCAAACCATTGAAGATGAACAACTGTGCAAAACATCCAAGCCTAGATATCCTCTTATTTCCTGATATTAAGTTACTGAGAAGATTGGGAATAGTAACTGTCACAAACATAATTTCCAGAACAGCAAATGTGCTTATAAAAAAATACATTGGAGTCTGAAGCAAAGGTTCAGTCTTGACTAAGATGATGATAGTAAGATTTCCAAGGACACAGATGTTGTAAGCCAACAAGATAATGATGAACAATAATATCTGCAACTGATTTAAGCTGGTAAATGCAACCAAAATAAATTCTTGCAACATTGTGTTATTGAGGTCTGTTTTTGAGTTCAGTACCTTTGAAAACAGTTAATGTACAAGATGGTATTTTAGTGATCCATAATTAAATTTAATTGATTACAAAAAATTATGGATATGATCCATTGTGATGGAATGGTACTCCATCTTTTTTGAGAATTTTCTGCTAAATAGACCCCTCTTGCCCTTTTCGCTCCAATTAATTGGTGGAAACCGGCAACAAAAATATTTTCAACCTTTGAAAACAATACACAAAACTGAGGTTTCCTGTACGATATCAAAATCATGACAATTGTTTTGAATTCAACTTTAGGGATATGAATATCACTTTTGATTGCCCATTTCTATTTACAACAAAAAAATTGGAAACTCGTTATTGTCTGTATACATGCGTAAAGACTGGCATGAATGAGGTCTTGAACCAGTGATCCACTGTTGGTCATCGTTCAGTCTCCGCTGCTCTATCCACCGTTCTATCTGATGTGGTGCTGGGTCTTGCTGGAGTGGTGTAGTTCTGCCCTGGGTCCTAGGTGCCTTGTTTAACCTGGTGTTCATTATGCTGTAGTGATTCCTATAAATGCATGTGGCCCTGCCTCCGTGTTTGATCATTACATTGTCTTCCTGAACCCTAGCTGTGCTCTTCAACCCTCTGCTATACCTCCTTGTCCTTGTGGGGCCCTCGGGCCTTCTGGTATCTTGTAATTAGCCCTTAGACCTTCTGTATTTTGAATTTGGCCTCACGCTCTTTAAAGGAGACAATTTTCTAAAAAATATTTTTATTTTTTTTCTAAAAAAAAATATTTATTTTTTATGTTTTTAAAAATATTTAAAAAACAGTAGAAAAATTACAAACAAGACATTTCATGTTAAAGCATAAACTCTGCTGCAAAAAAAAAAATATATATATTTTCCTGGAAATTCCGGCAAAAGTCACAGTTAAACATGCCGCAAAATGGGGAAAAATGACCTGTCAACAGAGGGTGACAAAACTTCAAGTAGGCTGGCAATTAAAAGAGTTAATAGTACTTATGCATGTTGGGTATTGTTCTGCTCGGGGGACCTTGCGCTTTCAGATTTAGCTTGTTTTTTTCTTATTTGCACATTGATATTTTAGGAAAAGGTGTTTTTGATTCTGCTTTTTTATACATTTTTTGTGAAACCCTGTGCAACCTAAGAATTCTACAAGGGATTACTCCCAGAAAGATGAGCCCCCTACAACAAGCTGGGTATGCTTAGAAAGCTTAAAATGTGTATTTCAGGGAATATATGGTTTATGGGGGATATTCCAAATGTAAAGGCTTGTTTTGGTAGAAAAAGCACAAGGTGCGCACTTTGTCTGCAAAGCTGAAATTTTGAAGTAAAATTACCGTTATGCACATGCTTTACTTTGGTGTGTTTGGCAACTCTTTCCTTTACAGTAGCTATGCATGCTGGGTATTGTTCTGTTCGGGGCATGTTGCTTTTTCAGATTTTTTTCTTGTTTGCATGCAGTTTTTTTTAGGAAAATGTGGTTTTGATTCTGCTTTTTTTAGAGAACCCCTGTGCAACCAAAGAATACATTGAGGGATTACTTCCAGAAAACTGCACCCAAGGCAACCAGCCTGGTACGCCTAGAAATCTTGAGGTGTGTACTTCCAGAGAATATATAGTTTGTTGGGGGTATTTCAAATGTAAAGGGTTGTTTTTCTTGAAAAACTGCAAGGTGCGCATATTGCATAGCATAGCTGTATTTTATCTGAAAATCTCCTAAAGCGTTGTTTCAGTTTAGGGGAGTCTCCTGGGCAGGAAAGGGTGTCTACCAATTCATATGTGGTACCACTGTAACCGGGAGAAATTAGGGTTTCACACGAAATAAGATTTTATTGACAAACTTACATTTTTTATTACAAAAAAACACTACAAATTGTAAAAAATAGTTTGGTTTTTTTTGCACATATTTCATCCAAAAATATTGAGAATACACCTAAAAAATGACAAACAGGACATTTCATGTTAAAGCCCAGACCAATATATCACTTTCCTGGGAAATCCCTGGAAATCCCTTCAAAAATCACAGTTGAACGTGGGGAGCGCAAAATAGTGCAAAATGGTCTGGCAACAAAGGGTGACAAAATCTCAAGGTAGGCTGGCACTTAAAGGGTTAATGTGATGTGACCCAAGCACACGCCACCAAGTCCATCTTGTTACTTCATGGGTGTGTCTTTTGACAGTATTGGAGAAATCTGCATTAGCACTTGCAGGGGCTGTTTATACTTAAGTTTCTGCTGCATTGACTGGTAGGCAGCTGGAGAGGAAAACTAAGATCCCATTAGTCTTGCTGCTAAAAAGAGAAACACTATGATTTGCACCAACCCTGACAGAAGAAAAGCCATCTGATTATGAGTACACTGCTCTGGATTTCTTCTTACCTATTAGTGGAAAAAAGTATAGATTGGGGGCCAGATTGTTTAGCTCAGTTGAGAAAAGAAGAGGGGGAAATGGGCAGTTTTAATGAAATACTTTGCCAGTGGTTCTGGCATCCTTGCTCACCTCTAGCTGTTTGTGCACACGTGGCAGGCCTTTATGAAGTTTATGGGTCCGGGATGCAGCTGCAGGCTCCCTTCAGCATTACTGCTTAGCCGTTCAAGCGACTTACCGGCTGAAGATAAGCCTAAGTGAGCCAAGTAATATTGAGCACACTGATCATCTGAGTGGGCCACTCAGCCAATCACTGTTTTGGCAGAGCCTACGTCAAGGAAATGACAGGAAGGTGAGTGAATCGGCCAACCTAGGGTAATACACATTGTGGGGCATCACTATTTGGGATGCCCTCTCCACAAGAGGGACAACACACAGGAAAATTACAGGAAATTCCTGTGTGCTGTTCCTCTTTAAAAAAGCACCAGGGAGCTGGAAACTTGCGTAGTGCTGTAGTAGACAGGTTTTATGATAAGACAGACAAAGCTATAAAGGAAAAGAGAACTGTCTTGAATACCTTATGAAACACCAGAGGTTCTGCTTCACCCAGTTTACCACCATCTGAGAATATGTCTGCCCAGGAAGACATGGTTTGTCCTAAGGGCAGTACAAAAGCAATGGTCTAAACAGAATGACCTCCACCTTGTCAAATCCCTAGTTTCCCAATTAATGACTGGATTGTGAGATCTTAACCATTAGAACCCCAGGACTACTGAGGTTTCAGGACAATCTAAAACCAGGAATTCCATGGAATGGGAGAAGCCCAAAATCAATTTCACCAAAGGGGTCTTGGAGGAGCCCGATAAAGGGGGTTTTCCAAGGGGATCAATGGAATACTTAGAGCGGATACAAGAGACTTATCCAAAAAGTTGCCAGCCACTCCACTATCGATAAGGGCAGTGGCAGACTTCCTGAAAGACTCCCCTGAGATTGTGGCGGGTAATAATAATTTATTAAGGTGAGGGAAGGATACCTAGATGAGTTCCCTCGACCACGTCTAGGCTGAATTTTCCAGCTGGTGACTTCTTATTGGGGCAGGCTCTAGTAAGGTGACCTGGATTACCACAATACAAACACAAGGCCTGGGTCCGATGCCTCGTCTTCTCGGCCTGGGAGAGCCGAGTTGTGCCGAGTTGCATGGGTTGCTCTGGGGCTGATGAGGATGTGGAGATGGGGCCCATGGGAGAAGGCTCTTGGTGGGGGAGAACCCCAGTGCTGTTCTTTAGCCTTCTCTATACTTCGTTCCCTAAGATGCCTATCAACTTTAATGGCTATCTGGGAAGTTCACTAGGGCATCTTTGATGCTCTCTGAGAGCTCGATTCTAAACTGACTGCAGAGGGCCAGATCGTTCCATCATGAACCGATTGCCCATCGGCGGAATTTAGAACAATATTCTTCAGCCGTGCATTTCCTTTGTTTCAGACTTCACAGTTTAGCATCTGTGGTCGAAGCCCTATCAGGGTCCGCACAGGACCTCAATGGCAGAGAAGAATGCAGTCTGTAGGGCTTCATCGGTGGGCGCTAGTCCAAATTCCCAAGTATGCGGGTCTCCCTGTCACAGAGAGATAACCAAGCCCACTCTCGGCATCTCTGTACCTGAAGAGTTGGGCTGTAATCTGAAGTATAGCTCACCAGAATTTTTGAAATTAGAACATTTTGTGCAATCCCTAAAAAACTTCTCTAGAAGGAGAATCTTTGGCTCGACTGCAGATGAGGACACTTGCGGTGCAGACACTGCAGGCTACATGTTGAGCTAGCTGGTTTAGCCATGGCCTGCACTTGTTGCTCAAGTTCTTCCATTTCTTTTAGGGCCCGTGATAATGTCAACCCCAATGGGACACCCCCCTTCTAGGTGAGTCCACAACCCCCAATCTCCACTGCTAGTTCTACCTATGGTCAAGCCCCATTTGCTGGGAAGCTTAATATGCCTCACCGGATATGATTGCCTGCAGGATTTAATAACACAAAGGTTGTGAACTTACATAGGTGAAGGCGGATGAACCAGAGGCAAGACTGGGCGATGTTGGTGATCTATCCTCGCAATATGCAGGACCAAGGAAGAAGTGAGGGAAGGGTCTAAGGTCAAGCTAAGGGGTCAGGCCAGGAGGTCAGAGGGTATGCAGTAAAAGAGATGAGACAGGTTCTTAGTCGGAGTTCAGGCAGAAGTCTGTCCAGGCAACGGTCACAGAGAGGTCAGGCAAGCTAGGCAGCTAACGATAAGCATTCAGAAAGTCACAAGCACTATAGCACCCAGCAGCACACTATCACAGGCAATGACAAAATGGCAGGGAATAGCTTTATAGGGCTGGAGTGCTGGGGATTGGCTGGAGTGCTTTGGGCTCGTTGGCCCGTGAAACTAACCTCCTGCTGGCACACTGTGTACAGTAGCGCTGGAGGGCATGACTTAGCATGCTTAGAGGAGCAGGGGTTGTGGCTGAGGGAGGAGGGAGCGGAAGTGCTTGGCGCCGCTTGAGCCGGTGCAGCCTGAGCCAGCGACTGCTGCTGATGTGGCTGTTGTTTCCCAGCAAGCTGCCCAAGCCCATGCTGTCTGAGTGACTAACAGGGGAGCCCGCAGGACCATGCAGAAGGAAAGTGCATTGTGACAGTTGTACAACTTTCCATTCTCTAACGTGGAGCTTACTGGCAGCCGTCCCCTAATGAGGTTGCATCATTAGGGGATGGCTGTTGGAGACTGGGGTACCTTAAATTATTATTTTGTATTATTATTATTGTTTATTTATATTGCGTCATCATCTTCCGTAGCGCTTTACAAGGTATCATTACAGACAAGGTAGAACATATAGTACAGGGAACAATACAAAATTAGATGCCATGAGGTTTAAACCAAGGGTTGTGAGTACAGGAGACAATAGGAAGAAGAGCACTGCTCTTGCGAGCTTACAGTCTAAAAGATGGGGTGGAGACGAAAGGTAGGGATCACAAGTGGTAGAGCTTGAGTTAGGCTGCATGTGCCATTTGAAGCTAATAGGAAGGTCATATGCTTGTCTAAAGAAGTGAGTTTTGAGGGCACTTTTAAAGGCCTGGAGTGATGGAAAGTGGCAGATTAAGCGTGGAAGTGCATTCCAGAAACCTGAAATGGAGCCTGCACTTTCTCTAAACCTGAATCCCAAATAAAGCCTATGGGATAAGCTGAGATGCCATGTAGAGGCTACTAACTCTGTACCCCAGGATCTCAATGACCTGAGGCCTGTCCTTCAACAAGAGTGGGATGCCTCACGGACAATAAGTCAACTTGTGAAGGAGACATCAGGGTTGATTCAGAGCCCCTTTCTCATCGTTTTTTTGGAGGTGTTGCTACCAAACGAAAATTCATGTAAAAATGAAAACAGTTTACACAAAAAGTCTCGCAGAAAAAAAGGCTTTACTGAATTAGACGAGGGGGAAAAATGAACGAGAATGGAAATTTTAAAGTAAGAAACTAGCAAGAAAGGGGCTCTGAATCAACCCTATCATTTTAAACTGTAACTAATGATCAAAGGCTGATAATAAGATATTAAAACATTAAATTTGTTTTTATTACTGTTGATGGCTTTTTGCTTTAATAAATTGTTTGAGATGAGGAAGTCACCATTACATGCTTCTAATTAAATGCCAGACTTTCATGATCTGATATCAATATAGCTTGAAGGTTTTACTTTTTTACCTGAAAACCAAAAACTGTTTACCTAACTTTAGCCAGCGAACACCAGGGTGGGATGCTGAATAATTAAGAAGAAGAAATTATTTCAAGTGGTGCCCCAAAGTTGGGTATCCCACTTCAAGTTGGAACTCATGTCTAGCCCAATTGAAGAAGTTGCCTAGGCTGTTAAAACAGATCATTTAACCCTTGAACGGATAGACTATTGTATTGGGCTACAATTGGTTATGTCCTAAACTGTTTTTTATTTGTAAATCGAAGAGAAAATGGCCAAGATATCAAGGTTTCAAGTCTACCTTATGATTTCTCTTTTGAGGCATGTGGGCCTGGCCTGGATGCAGTTATACTGCATAATAATTTGCATAAAGGGCAGCTGTCAGTGATGGGAGGAAGAGCAAGAAATAAAGTGGATGGGGAGGAGGGAGGGGCCTCTGATAATACTATTCAAGAAATCAGAAGAAGAAAAAGAAATTTAGAGTGATGAAGTGGTCAGGACTAGCTACGTTCCATTGAATTGTTGGTCTACATCAGTGGGGAGGGGCTAGAGCAGCTGAGGAAGAAGTGTATTTCCTCATTCATGGTGCCATAGCTTTCACTTAAGCTTTAAGTCTTTAAGCTAAAATCGATCATCAGCAGTCCCAAATTCAAAGTTATGGATAAGATAAAATAAGTTCTCACGAACAACTTTATATCATTGTCCAGGCACACCCAAAAGCATTCCCGCCAGGTAGGGCTACACATAGATTTCTTTTTCAATTGTAAAACTTTTCTTTTACTATTTAACCATTTGCAAACTGGTAAAGGGTCAGTGGAAACCCATAGACGGTTAATTTACACGTTGTGGTGGCCAGAGCTATTGTATACTGTATTTGGCAATCGCAATACTGGGGACTATCTGGCTGCTGGGCTTCCAAACCGGATTGTCCCTATGCCAGCTCATTACTACTCATAACTAATTTCTTTACATAATTTTAGTTACATTCATGTCGTATTAATTAGAGATGAGCGAACTTTTGAAAAATTCGATTCGACTGATTCGCCGAATTTTCCGACAAAAATCGTTTCGACCCGAATAAATTCGCGACGAATCGCTATTAAAAACGGCTATTTCTGAGCCTCCTACAGCCTCAATAGGGTTGTAAACCATTCAGCCTTGCTGTAACACGCACAGGATGCGTGCTGGGTTAGTTAAATAATACTTTTAAGAAATATCACATGCAGATCAGAGGCATCGCTAATAGAATCGCAGAGCGGCACAATTGCAGAGAGTTGAAGTGGCATCACTATGAGGGGCAGAAGGAGCCCAAATATACACTGGAGTTGGCCTCAGGAGCCCAAAAATTGGATGAATCACACCCTGGAGTTGGCAGAAGTTGGCAGCAGCAGCAGCAGGAGCCCAAATATACACTGGAGTTGGCTTCAGGAGCCCAAAAATTGGATGAATCACACCCTGGAGTTGGCAGGAGTTGACAGCAGCAGCAGCAGGAGCCCAAATATACACTGGAGTTGGCCTCAGGAGCCCAAAAATTGGATGAATCACACCCTGGAGTTGGCAGGAGTTGGCAGCAGCAGCAGCAGGAGCCCAAATATACACTGGAGTTGGCTTCAGGAGCCCAAAAATTGGATGAATCACACCCTGGAGTTGGCAGGAGTTGACAGCAGCAGCAGCAGGAGCCCAAATATACACTGGAGTTGGCTTCAGGAGCCCAAAAATTGGATGAATCACAGCCTGGAGTTGGCAGAAGTTGGCAGCAGCAGCAGCAGGAGCCCAAATATACACTGGAGTTGGCTTCAGGAGCCCAAAAATTGGATGAATCACACCCTGGAGTTGGCAGAAGTTGGCAGCAGCAGCAGCAGGAGCCCAAATATACACTGGAGTTGGCTTCAGGAGCCCAAAAATTGGATGAATCACACCCTGGAGTTGGCAGAAGTTGGCAGCAGCAGCAGCAGGAGCCCAAATATACACTGGAGTTGGCTTCAGGAGCCCAAAAATTGGATGAATCACACCCTGGAGTTGGCAGGAGTTGACAGCAGCAGCAGCAGGAGCCCAAATATACACTGGAGTTGGCTTCAGGAGCCCAAAAATTGGATGAATCACACCCTGGAGTTGGCAGGAGTTGACAGCAGCAGCAGCAGGAGCCCAAATATACACTGGAGTTGGCTTCAGGAGCCCAAAAATTGGATGAATCACACCCTGGAGTTGGCAGGAGTTGACAGTAGCAGCAGCAGGAGCCCAAATATACACTGGAGTTGGCTTCAGGAGCCCAAAAATTGGATGAATCACAGCCTGGAGTTGGCAGGAGTTGACAGTAGCAGCAGCAGGAGCCCAAATATACACTGGAGTTGGCCTCAGGAGCCCAAAAATTGGATGAATCACACCCTGGAGTTGGCAGGAGTTGGCAGCAGCAGCAGCAGGAGCCCAAATATACACTGGAGTTGGCTTCAGGAGCCCAAAAATTGGATGAATCACACCCTGGAGTTGGCAGAAGTTGGCAGCAGCAGCAGCAGGAGCCCAAATATACACTGGAGTTGGCTTCAGGAGCCCAAAAATTGGATGAATCACACCCTGGAGTTGGCAGAAGTTGGCAGCAGCAGCAGCAGGAGCCCAAATATACACTGGAGTTGGCTTCAGGAGCCCAAAAATTGGATGAATCACACCCTGGAGTTGGCAGGAGTTGACAGCAGCAGCAGCAGGAGCCCAAATATACACTGGAGTTGGCTTCAGGAGCCCAAAAATTGGATGAATCACACCCTGGAGTTGGCAGGAGTTGACAGCAGCAGCAGCAGGAGCCCAAATATACACTGGAGTTGGCTTCAGGAGCCCAAAAATTGGATGAATCACACCCTGGAGTTGGCAGAAGTTGGCAGCAGCAGCAGCAGGAGCCCAAATATACACTGGAGTTGGCTTCAGGAGCCCAAAAATTGGATGAATCACACCCTGGAGTTGGCAGGAGTTGACAGCAGCAGCAGCAGGAGCCCAAATATACACTGGAGTTGGCTTCAGGAGCCCAAAAATTGGATGAATCACACCCTGGAGTTGGCAGAAGTTGGCAGCAGCAGCAGCAGGAGCCCAAATATACACTGGAGTTGGCTTCAGGAGCCCAAAAATTGGATGAATCACACCCTGGAGTTGGCAGAAGTTGGCAGCAGCAGCAGCAGGAGCCCAAATATACACTGGAGTTGGCTTCAGGAGCCCAAAAATTGGATGAATCACACCCTGGAGTTGGCAGAAGTTGGCAGCAGCAGCAGCAGGAGCCCAAATATACACTGGAGTTGGCTTCAGGAGCCCAAAAATTGGATGAATCACACCCTGGAGTTGGCAGGAGTTGACAGTAGCAGCAGCAGGAGCCCAAATATACACTGGAGTTGGCCTCAGGAGCCCAAAAATTGGATGAATCACACCCTGGAGTTGGCAGGAGTTGACAGCAGCAGCAGCAGGAGCCCAAATATACACTGGAGTTGGCTTCAGGAGCCCAAAAATTGGATGAATCACACCCTGGAGTTGGCAGGAGTTGACAGTAGCAGCAGCAGGAGCCCAAATATACACTGGAGTTGGCTTCAGGAGCCCAAAAATTGGATGAATCACAGCCTGGAGTTGGCAGGAGTTGACAGTAGCAGCAGCAGGAGCCCAAATATACACTGGAGTTGGCTTCAGGAGCCCAAAAATTGGATGAATCACACCCTGGAGTTGGCAGAAGTTGGCAGCAGCAGCAGCAGGAGCCCAAATATACACTGGAGTTGGCTTCAGGAGCCCAAAAATTGGATGAATCACACCCTGGAGTTGGCAGGAGTTGACAGCAGCAGCAGCAGGAGCCCAAATATACACTGGAGTTGGCTTCAGGAGCCCAAAAATTGGATGAATCACACCCTGGAGTTGGCAGAAGTTGGCAGCAGCAGCAGCAGGAGCCCAAATATACACTGGAGTTGGCTTCAGGAGCCCAAAAATTGGATGAATCACACCCTGGAGTTGGCAGAAGTTGGCAGCAGCAGCAGCAGGAGCCCAAATATACACTGGAGTTGGCTTCAGGAGCCCAAAAATTGGATGAATCACACCCTGGAGTTGGCAGAAGTTGGCAGCAGCAGCAGCAGGAGCCCAAATATACACTGGAGTTGGCTTCAGGAGCCCAAAAATTGGATGAATCACACCCTGGAGTTGGCAGGAGTTGACAGTAGCAGCAGCAGGAGCCCAAATATACACTGGAGTTGGCCTCAGGAGCCCAAAAATTGGATGAATCACACCCTGGAGTTGGCAGGAGTTGACAGCAGCAGCAGCAGGAGCCCAAATATACACTGGAGTTGGCTTCAGGAGCCCAAAAATTGGATGAATCACACCCTGGAGTTGGCAGGAGTTGGCAGCAGCAGCAGCAGGAGCCCAAATATACACTGGAGTTGGCTTCAGGAGCCCAAAAATTGGATGAATCACACCCTGGAGTTGGCAGGAGTTGACAGCAGCAGCAGCAGGAGCCCAAATATACACTGGAGTTGGCTTCAGGAGCCCAAAAATTGGATGAATCACAGCCTGGAGTTGGCAGAAGTTGGCAGCAGCAGCAGCAGGAGCCCAAATATACACTGGAGTTGGCTTCAGGAGCCCAAAAATTGGATGAATCACACCCTGGAGTTGGCAGAAGTTGACAGTAGCAGCAGCAGGAGCCCAAATATACACTGGAGTTGGCTTCAGGAGCCCAAAAATTGGATGAATCACACCCTGGAGTTGGCAGAAGTTGGCAGCAGCAGCAGCAGGAGCCCAAATATACACTGGAGTTGGCTTCAGGAGCCCAAAAATTGGATGAATCACACCCTGGAGTTGGCAGGAGTTGACAGCAGCAGCAGCAGGAGCCCAAATATACACTGGAGTTGGCTTCAGGAGCCCAAAAATTGGATGAATCACACCCTGGAGTTGGCAGGAGTTGACAGCAGCAGCAGCAGGAGCCCAAATATACACTGGAGTTGGCTTCAGGAGCCCAAAAATTGGATGAATCACACCCTGGAGTTGGCAGGAGTTGACAGTAGCAGCAGCAGGAGCCCAAATATACACTGGAGTTGGCTTCAGGAGCCCAAAAATTGGATGAATCACAGCCTGGAGTTGGCAGGAGTTGACAGTAGCAGCAGCAGGAGCCCAAATATACACTGGAGTTGGCCTCAGGAGCCCAAAAATTGGATGAATCACACCCTGGAGTTGGCAGGAGTTGGCAGCAGCAGCAGCAGGAGCCCAAATATACACTGGAGTTGGCTTCAGGAGCCCAAAAATTGGATGAATCACACCCTGGAGTTGGCAGAAGTTGGCAGCAGCAGCAGCAGGAGCCCAAATATACACTGGAGTTGGCTTCAGGAGCCCAAAAATTGGATGAATCACACCCTGGAGTTGGCAGAAGTTGGCAGCAGCAGCAGCAGGAGCCCAAATATACACTGGAGTTGGCTTCAGGAGCCCAAAAATTGGATGAATCACACCCTGGAGTTGGCAGGAGTTGACAGCAGCAGCAGCAGGAGCCCAAATATACACTGGAGTTGGCTTCAGGAGCCCAAAAATTGGATGAATCACACCCTGGAGTTGGCAGGAGTTGACAGCAGCAGCAGCAGGAGCCCAAATATACACTGGAGTTGGCTTCAGGAGCCCAAAAATTGGATGAATCACACCCTGGAGTTGGCAGAAGTTGGCAGCAGCAGCAGCAGGAGCCCAAATATACACTGGAGTTGGCTTCAGGAGCCCAAAAATTGGATGAATCACACCCTGGAGTTGGCAGGAGTTGACAGTAGCAGCAGCAGGAGCCCAAATATACACTGGAGTTGGCCTCAGGAGCCCAAAAATTGGATGAATCACACCCTGGAGTTGGCAGGAGTTGACAGCAGCAGCAGCAGGAGCCCAAATATACACTGGAGTTGGCTTCAGGAGCCCAAAAATTGGATGAATCACACCCTGGAGTTGGCAGGAGTTGACAGCAGCAGCAGCAGGAGCCCAAATATACACTGGAGTTGGCTTCAGGAGCCCAAAAATTGGATGAATCACACCCTGGAGTTGGCAGAAGTTGGCAGCAGCAGCAGCAGGAGCCCAAATATACACTGGAGTTGGCTTCAGGAGCCCAAAAATTGGATGAATCACACCCTGGAGTTGGCAGAAGTTGGCAGCAGCAGCAGCAGGAGCCCAAATATACACTGGAGTTGGCTTCAGGAGCCCAAAAATTGGATGAATCACACCCTGGAGTTGGCAGAAGTTGGCAGCAGCAGCAGCAGGAGCCCAAATATACACTGGAGTTGGCTTCAGGAGCCCAAAAATTGGATGAATCACACCCTGGAGTTGGCAGAAGTTGGCAGCAGCAGCAGCAGGAGCCCAAATATACACTGGAGTTGGCTTCAGGAGCCCAAAAATTGGATGAATCACACCCTGGAGTTGGCAGGAGTTGACAGTAGCAGCAGCAGGAGCCCAAATATACACTGGAGTTGGCCTCAGGAGCCCAAAAATTGGATGAATCACACCCTGGAGTTGGCAGAAGTTGGCAGCAGCAGCAGCAGGAGCCCAAATATACACTGGAGTTGGCTTCAGGAGCCCAAAAATTGGATGAATCACACCCTGGAGTTGGCAGAAGTTGGCAGCAGCAGCAGCAGGAGCCCAAATATACACTGGAGTTGGCTTCAGGAGCCCAAAAATTGGATGAATCACACCCTGGAGTTGGCAGAAGTTGGCAGCAGCAGCAGCAGGAGCCCAAATATACACTGGAGTTGGCTTCAGGAGCCCAAAAATTGGATGAATCACACCCTGGAGTTGGCAGGAGTTGACAGTAGCAGCAGCAGGAGCCCAAATATACACTGGAGTTGGCCTCAGGAGCCCAAAAATTGGATGAATCACACCCTGGAGTTGGCAGGAGTTGACAGTAGCAGCAGCAGGAGCCCAAATATACACTGGAGTTGGCTTCAGGAGCCCAACAATTGGATGAATCACAGCCTGGAGTTGGCAGGAGTTGACAGTAGCAGCAGCAGGAGCCCAAATATACACTGGAGTTGGCTTCAGGAGCCCAAAAATTGGATGAATCACACCCTGGAGTTGGCAGGAGTTGACAGTAGCAGCAGCAGGAGCCCAAAAAATGGCCTAAAGACATAAATATGTTTTGCACCATTTGGAAAGTGTAAAACGTGGCACCATGCTGAATCTAGTCGCATGCATCAGGCATTGGTGGGTGGAAATCCTGGCTGATCCATCCCTGATTCATTTTGACAAAGGTGAGTCTCTCCACATTTTTAGTTGACAGACGAGTTCTCCTCGCCGTAACTATGGCCCCCGCCGCACTAAACACCCGCTCAGATGGCACGCTACTTGCCGGGCAGGACAGCTTTTCCAGGGCAAACTCTGCTAGTTGCGGCCACAAATCAAGTTTGGCTGCCCAGAAGTCCAGCGGATCCTCAAGGTGTGTTGGCATGGTCATGTCAAAGTATGACATGACCTGCTGGTTCAGGTCCTGCTCCAGGTCTTCCTGCTGCTCATGAGTAGCCTCACTATGCGGGTGTAGAAAGCTACTCATTAGCGACTGAAGACTGAGGCTGCTGCTGCTGATGGAGCTTCTGCTGCTGCTGCTGCCAACCCCCCCAGCGGCCATGGCAGTGGAAGGTGAGCGCAGAGGTCCCCTCGAGTCAGACCTGCGAGAGTATGGACCATGGCGCAGATAGGCATCGGCCAACTGCCTACGTAGAATGTCTTTGTAGTAGTTGAGTTTGTCCTCCCTCTCGGTGGGTTTAAAAAATGCCCCCATTTTGTGCCGGAAGCGAGGGTCCAATAAGGTGGACAGCCAGAAGTCATCCCGCCGACAGATGGAAACAATTCTGGGGTCACTACGCAAGCACGTGAGCATGCTTCGTGCCATTTGCGCAAGTGACTCGGATGGACTACCTGTCTCCATCTCCACTGCATACTGCCACGGTGTGCCCGGGTCCTCTGTCTCTCCTTCCTCAAAAACCTCTAGCTCCTCTGGCTGCTCCTGCTCCTCCTCTCCTGTCCGCTGACTAGATAAACCATCCATTTCGCCAAGCCTAAACTGTGTTTCGCTGGGCAACTCCTCCTCCTCCTCTTCCTCCTCCTCCTCCTCCAGTTCAGCTCCAAGGGGGTTCATGTGGCCGTAAGATGTAAACGCCATGTCTCCAGTGCCCTGACCAGCCATGGTTTCCAACATGTGCTGTAGTACATGAAGCAGTGGAATCACGTCGTTCATCCCGTAATCCTGCCGACTGACAAATAAAGTGGCTTCCTCAAAGGGCCTGAGCAAACGGCAGGTGTCACGTATGAGCTGCCACTGGTTGACATTGAAGTTACACAGGGGAGTCCCCCTATCTGCTTGGATCATCAGGAAATCCGTGATGGCTTTTCTCTGTTCATATAATCGGTCCAACATGTGAAGGGTGGAATTCCAACGGGTGGAAACATCGCAAATCAGACTATGTTGGGGGATACCATTCTGACGCTGTAGCTCAAGAAGGGTGTGTTTGGCAGTGTAGGAGTGGCTGAAGTGCATGCAAAGTTTCCGTGAAGTTGTTAGGATGTCCTGCAGATGGGGGGAACACTTCAGAAACCGCTTGACAACCAGATTGAAGACGTGAGCCATGCAGGGGGCATGGGTCAGGCTTCCTTGGCGCAGCGCAGACAAAATGTTCTTCCCATTGTCGGTAACCATGATTCCCATTTTAAGTTTTCTCGGAGTAAGCCATGTTTGGATTTCCTGATGAATACATTTAAGCAGTTCCTCCCCTGTGTGACTCCGTTCGCCAAGACAAACCATGTGAAGCACTGCGTGACACCTCCGTGCCCTGCACACATGGTAGACTGGAGGGGCACTGAGACTTGAGCCTACAGTGGAGGGTGAGGAGATGGCGGAGGATGAGGAGGCCGAGTCGCACGGTGTCACAGGCCCAATGGGCAGAGAGCGCGGAGGCCGAAGCGGCGTGACCTGTCCAAGTTGCTGCTGCAAAGGGACCACATTCACCCAGTGGGCCGTAAACGACATGTACTGCCCCTGACCGTAGTTACAGCTCCAGATGTCGGCGCTGCCATGTATTTTGCTACACACCGACAGGCTCAAGGACTGGCCCACCTTCTGTTCAACAAAAGTGTGCAGCGCTGGTACTGCCTTCTTGGCAAAGAAATGACGGCTTGGGACTCTCCACCTCGGCTCGGCACAAGCCATCAGTTCTCTGAAAGGTGCAGATTCCACCACCTGAAAAGGGAGCGACTGCAGCACCAGCAACTTGGACAGGAGCACATTCAGCTTCTGCGCCGTAGGATGAGTGGGCGCATACTGCTGTCTCTTGGACATGGCTTCGCTGATGGATTGCTGGCGGGATGCATGACTTGGAGGAGGAGGAGCAGGAGCGACAGAGGATGGGTATGACGCACAGCTGCCTTCGGCTGAGGTGCTGGAGCCTTGGCTGGCAGAAATTGGGAGCTCACTTGGTGAGGAAGCAGACTGGACCACCCCTTGGGAGCCTCGGTTCTCCCAGGTCGTTTTATGGTGACGCATCATATGTTGACGCAGGGCCGTGGTGCCAACATTTGGACCCTGGCCACGCTTCACCTTTTGCCTACATATCTTGCATGTGGCCATGTTACCCTCCTGCGGATGCCTCAGGAAAAACTGCCACACTGCCGAGTAGCTACTTTTCCCACCCCCTGGCCTCACTGATTCACTGCTGCTGTTGCCAACTCCAGGAACCCCTGCTCCACTACCTCCCGATAAGGTAGACTGCCGCACAGCAGGTGCTCTACCCCGGCCCCGGCCCCGGCCGGCTCCAGCCTTTGGAATTGTGCCCCCATGCTGACTGCTACCACCTTGCTGCCTCAGCTGCTGACTCCGGGGCAACCTGCACCCCTCTTCTCCTGATGATGACGATGAAGCCCCTTCATCACCCGGCTCCCAAGTGCGATCGGCTTCATCGTCATCATCATCATCATCACCGGGTTGTGGCTGTACGTCACTGATGTTCGTGGATTCGTCAACAGTGTCTGGCGCAGGAGCTGGAACGCTCGCAGCACCCACGACACTGTCCACATCACTATTTGTCTGCCTAGCTAAAGAAGCCACCTCCATTTCTTGGCTGGGCAGTAGCTGCTGACTGTCCTCTATCTGATGGTCCTCCTCACTAAAGAGTGGAGCTGAACCCAAAGCATAGGATACGTCGCTGGGGGAGGGAACGGCGTAGGCCAGAGGCAATGGGAGGACAGGGACTGCTCTCGGGGCATGCCAACTCAGGGTTGTGTCAGAGGAACCTACCGACCCTAGACTGGGGGTCTCAGACGTAAGTTGTGATGATGTTGTTGATGAGCGCGTCAACCAATCTACCACGGCAGATGCGTTACTGGTGGAGACCCGACCGCTAGCAGATACTGGCAGATTAGGTCTCTCAGCGTGACTCCTGCTGCTACTGGCCCCCAGTCTGATGCGAGCTCTGCCTGCGGAATCTTGGCCTCTGCCACTCCTCTTTTCACTTCCAGGCACTTGTCTGCCCGACATAGTCTAACTGGTGTGGTAGTAGGTGATATTTAAAAAAACCCCGGGCAGCGGTGGGTCTATATGAAACAGAATATAATGCACACCAAAAGTGAGCAGTAACACTCAGCCTCCAACAGGCCTGCTTAGTGTAAATAAGAGAGCTGCTTAGTGTAAATAAAGAGGGGTATGCTATGTTACAGAATGGGATGCCTCAACAGAAGTGCACCTGGCAGGCAGCAGTAAGCCTATGCCCAGCAAAAGTGTCTTATAATATAAATATAATAAGAGCAAATGGTTATATGGTCTTAAACAGAGGCTGCTTTAGTCACAGAATGGGATGCCCCGGGCAGGAATCGAGCTGGCAGGGTACAGTAGTGCTTTGGCCAGCAAAAGTGTCTTTATCAGGCTAATTTCAAATATGATAAGAGCAAATGCTTATATGGTCTTAAACAGAGGCTGCTTTAGTCACAGAATGGGATGCCCCGGGCAGGAATCGAGCTGGCAGGGTACAGTAGTGCTTTGGCCAGCAAAAGTGTCTTTATCAGGCCTAATTTCAAATATGATAAGAGCAAATGCTTATATGGTCTTAAACAGAGGCTGCTTTAGTCACAGAATGGGATGCCCCGGGCAGGAATCGAGCTGGCAGGGTACAGTAGTGCTTTGGCCAGCAAAAGTGTCTTTATCAGGCCTAATTTCAAATATGATAAGAGCAAATGCTTATATGGTCTTAAACAGAGGCTGCTTTAGTCACAGAATGGGATGCCCCGGGCAGGAATCGAGCTGGCAGGGTACAGTAGTGCTTTGGCCAGCAAAAGTGTCTTTATCAGGCTAATTTCAAATATGATAAGAGCAAATGCTTATATGGTCTTAAACAGAGGCTGCTTTAGTCACAGAATGGGATGCCCCGGGCAGGAATCGAGCTGGCAGGGTACAGTAGTGCTTTGGCCAGCAAAAGTGTCTTTATCAGGCTAATTTCAAATATGATAAGAGCAAATGCTTATATGGTCTTAAACAGAGGCTGCTTTAGTCACAGAATGGGATGCCCCGGGCAGGAATCGAGCTGGCAGGGTACAGTAGTGCTTTGGCCAGCAAAAGTGTCTTTATCAGGCCTAATTTCAAATATGATAAGAGCAAATGCTTATATGGTCTTAAACAGAGGCTGCTTTAGTCACAGAATGGGATGCCCCGGGCAGGAATCGAGCTGGCAGGGTACAGTAGTGCTTTGGCCAGCAAAAGTGTCTTTATCAGGCTAATTTCAAATATGATAAGAGCAAATGCTTATATGGTCTTAAACAGAGGCTGCTTTAGTCACAGAATGGGATGCCCCGGGCAGGAATCGAGCTGGCAGGGTACAGTAGTGCTTTGGCCAGCAAAAGTGTCTTTATCAGGCTAATTTCAAATATGATAAGAGCAAATGCTTATATGGTCTTAAACAGAGGCTGCTTTAGTCACAGAATGGGATGCCCCGGGCAGGAATCGAGCTGGCAGGGTACAGTAGTGCTTTGGCCAGCAAAAGTGTCTTTATCAGGCCTAATTTCAAATATGATAAGAGCAAATGCTTATATGGTCTTAAACAGAGGCTGCTTTAGTCACAGAATGGGATGCCCCGGGCAGGAATCGAGCTGGCAGGGTACAGTAGTGCTTTGGCCAGCAAAAGTGTCTTTATCAGGCCTAATTTCAAATATGATAAGAGCAAATGCTTATATGGTCTTAAACAGAGGCTGCTTTAGTCACAGAATGGGATGCCCCGGGCAGGAATCGAGCTGGCAGGGTACAGTAGTGCTTTGGCCAGCAAAAGTGTCTTTATCAGGCTAATTTCAAATATGATAAGAGCAAATGCTTATATGGTCTTAAACAGAGGCTGCTTTAGTCACAGAATGGGATGCCCCGGGCAGGAATCGAGCTGGCAGGGTACAGTAGTGCTTTGGCCAGCAAAAGTGTCTTTATCAGGCTAATTTCAAATATGATAAGAGCAAATGCTTATATGGTCTTAAACAGAGGCTGCTTTAGTCACAGAATGGGATGCCCCGGGCAGGAATCGAGCTGGCAGGGTACAGTAGTGCTTTGGCCAGCAAAAGTGTCTTTATCAGGCCTAATTTCAAATATGATAAGAGCAAATGCTTATATGGTCTTAAACAGAGGCTGCTTTAGTCACAGAATGGGATGCCCCGGGCAGGAATCGAGCTGGCAGGGTACAGTAGTGCTTTGGCCAGCAAAAGTGTCTTTATCAGGCTAATTTCAAATATGATAAGAGCAAATGCTTATATGGTCTTAAACAGAGGCTGCTTTAGTCACAGAATGGGATGCCCCGGGCAGGAATCGAGCTGGCAGGGTACAGTAGTGCTTTGGCCAGCAAAAGTGTCTTTATCAGGCTAATTTCAAATATGATAAGAGCAAATGCTTATATGGTCTTAAACAGAGGCTGCTTTAGTCACAGAATGGGATGCCCCGGGCAGGAATCGAGCTGGCAGGGTACAGTAGGGCTTTGGCCAGCAAAAGTGTCTTTATCAGGCCTAATTTCAAATATGATAAGAGCAAATGCTTATATGGTCTTAAACAGAGGCTGCTTTAGTCACAGAATGGGATGCCCCGGGCAGGAATCGAGCTGGCAGGGTACAGTAGTGCTTTGGCCAGCAAAAGTGTCTTTATCAGGCTAATTTCAAATATGATAAGAGCAAATGCTTATATGGTCTTAAACAGAGGCTGCTTTAGTCACAGAATGGGATGCCCCGGGCAGGAATCGAGCTGGCAGGGTACAGTAGTGCTTTGGCCAGCAAAAGTGTCTTTATCAGGCTAATTTCAAATATGATAAGAGCAAATGCTTATATGGTCTTAAACAGAGGCTGCTTTAGTCACAGAATGGGATGCCCCGGGCAGGAATCGAGCTGGCAGGGTACAGTAGTGCTTTGGCCAGCAAAAGTGTCTTTATCAGGCTAATTTCAAATATGATAAGAGCAAATGCTTATATGGTCTTAAACAGAGGCTGCTTTAGTCACAGAATGGGATGCCCCGGGCAGGAATCGAGCTGGCAGGGTACAGTAGGGCTTTGGCCAGCAAAAGTGTCTTTATCAGGCCTAATTTCAAATATGATAAGAGCAAATGCTTATATGGTCTTAAACAGAGGCTGCTTTAGTCACAGAATGGGATGCCCCGGGCAGGAATCGAGCTGGCAGGGTACAGTAGTGCTTTGGCCAGCAAAAGTGTCTTTATCAGGCTAATTTCAAATATGATAAGAGCAAATGCTTATATGGTCTTAAACAGAGGCTGCTTTAGTCACAGAATGGGATGCCCCGGGCAGGAATCGAGCTGGCAGGGTACAGTAGTGCTTTGGCCAGCAAAAGTGTCTTTATCAGGCTAATTTCAAATATGATAAGAGCAAATGCTTATATGGTCTTAAACAGAGGCTGCTTTAGTCACAGAATGGGATGCCCCGGGCAGGAATCGAGCTGGCAGGGTACAGTAGGGCTTTGGCCAGCAAAAGTGTCTTTATCAGGCCTAATTTCAAATATGATAAGAGCAAATGCTTATATGGTCTTAAACAGAGGCTGCTTTAGTCACAGAATGGGATGCCCCGGGCAGGAATCGAGCTGGCAGGGTACAGTAGTGCTTTGGCCAGCAAAAGTGTCTTTATCAGGCTAATTTCAAATATGATAAGAGCAAATGCTTATATGGTCTTAAACAGAGGCTGCTTTAGTCACAGAATGGGATGCCCCGGGCAGGAATCGAGCTGGCAGGGTACAGTAGGGCTTTGGCCAGCAAAAGTGTCTTTATCAGGCCTAATTTCAAATATGATAAGAGCAAATGCTTATATGGTCTTAAACAGAGGCTGCTTTAGTCACAGAATGGGATGCCTCACAGCAGACTTAAGATCAGTTCAGTATATATGCACAGTTAGTTACTATAAGCAGCCTGAAAACGCTAACAAAGGCTGGATGAAAAAAAAAAAATCTCCCTGTCAGCCAGCTCCGTTTTTCCTACCTTTCCCTGGCTTTCTGTCTGTCTCCTGTCTGTCTCCTGCCTGTCTCCTGCCTGTCTCCAGCCTGTCCCTGTCTGTCCCTGTCTCCAGCCTGTCTAACTGCCTCAGCTACACAGCGTTCTGTCTGTCTGTCACGAATGCAATAGAGAAATGAGGAAAAGCAAGATGGCCGCCGTTAAATACCGCTGTGTGACGTCACCGGGCTTGCTGGCTGCTGATAGGCTGCATGTGACTGCCCCAGCTTGCACTGGCGCAGGATACATGTCCAGACATGTCCCGCCCGCCATCTTAGAATGCCTGTAATGTAAATGAATGGATGTTAAAGGAAAACTTCGAGTGATCGAATCGCGGGGAAATTCGGATTCGATCCGAATCGAATTTTTCCTGAAATTCGGATCGAATCCGGGTTCGTCCGGATCGATTCGCTCATCCCTAGTATTAATATAAGTAACATGAATAGTTGCAGCAGGATTTGCACTTTCATATCATACCAAATATTAAATAGCTAATACACTAATATTGGCCAAAAAATCATATTCATATGTGAAAATCCATAGCCATTTGGAGTTGGGTGTCAAATAAAAGGTAATATTTTGCTTGCTTACAAAATTGTGCAGACATTTTCAAAAAACATTTTCTTAATTGTGGTACATATCTAATGGTATACATCAGATTCACAGATATTTCCATTCTAAGCAAAATGGGAAACTGTGAGGGGTGGAGAAGACCTTTTCACACCTTGGGCTGTCTAGGGACTTGAAGTCAGAGCCAAGACACAATAATGATACAGGTTGTCCCCCCTACCAGCTGCGCAACATCACCAGGAATAAACACCATACCAGAGGATCTTCATATCTCCACTGAGTACCCTTCTATCTTCCCCTCTTTTGCCACAAAGTTATCCACCAAACTCTTTTTAGAGGGATATTCCAGTCTACATAACTCTTGTGGTTCATGGGCGCATCCATGATGGGATTACTGAAGCTGCCACACCACTGACTTCTATTGAGAGGGAAATTAAGGAGCCTCAGGTAATTCCATCATGGCTGTTCCTATGAACCACATGAGTTATTTAGACTGGACTGTAACTGATTAGTGAGGTGGATGAGGGTGATAACCATGTCTATGGGCTCGATTTAACAAAGGTAGAAAATTGATTTTTCATGTGTTTTGTGCTTAAAAAGTTGCAATTTTGCGATAGTTATTTTTACAAGTGATTCAGCAATCTGGAACCATTGTAAAACACGAGTCACTCGAATTAAATTTGATTGCGATAGTAAAAGTGCGAAATAAATTAGTGGATCGAAAAATGTACTACTGCATTTTGCGATTCGAAAATTTTACTACTGATTCAGGTGGACTTGATGAGCCACACACATGATATAAATTAGAGAGTTGTAGTAAACTCTAATGGTAGTAAAAAATTCAATTCATAAGAAAAAAGCCTGAGAATTCCACTGTTTGTGAATCACTAGTTAGGAAGACAGTGAAAGTCAATGGCACTTTTTTACACCTGAAAAAAATATTGAACTTTTTTCCCCTTTTTACTAGTAGTAAAAAGTTCCATAAGAACAGGGGAACATGGGAGTGGTCGACCTTTGGGTTTTTACACTGTGGGGCACCAAAACCCAGAATAGTCAAAATCCTGGGTTTTGGTCCACGTTATAGTGTAAGCATAAGAATGGCGTACCATGAGGTTAAAGCTAGCAAAGAGCTGCACCCTGCACCCAAGGACACGTGGTGCTATGTGAGCAAGCTTTGTATAAAAACAATGGGCACGTTTCTGCATTAAAGGAAACATTTTTAATACAGGTCCCTAGCAATCCAACCAAACCCCCCCCCAAAAAAAAACAACATACATGTCTCTTACAAATATTACTAATTACTAAT
Organism: Gastrophryne carolinensis; assembly: GCA_027917425.1. Taxonomy (NCBI): domain Eukaryota; kingdom Metazoa; phylum Chordata; class Amphibia; order Anura; family Microhylidae; genus Gastrophryne; species Gastrophryne carolinensis. The sequence continues at coordinate 139,024,442 of CM051244.1, forward strand.
TACTATTACTAATATTATTAGTACTTCCACTACAGCATACCTTGCCTCTTTATTACATGTATCCACAATGTTAGCCATGTACATACAAATACACAGGCAACTTAAAAAGTTGAAAAAAATTATGCATTTACATTTACCCATTGAAAAACCTTACAACACCATGCAGCAGTCAGAAAACAATACTAAACAATAGAAAAAAAATTTGAGTACATTTTCCAATAATTTTCGCTTGCGACAGCCTTTTTACGAGCATTTTGAAAATTTTACGAGTGAATCGAAAATTTTACGATTGCATTTTCGAGTGCACGTATTTAATTCAACCCCATTTCTGAATCACTCGAAAAAGTTAAAAATTTACGCATGCGATCTGATTTTTCGAGTGACACAAATGTATTTCTACCTTTGTTGAATCGAGCCCTATGGCCCTATCGTAAAATTTTCAAAATGCTTGTAAAAAGGCCGTCGCAAGCGAAAATTATTGGAAAATGTACTCAATTTTTTTTTCTATGGTTTAGTATTGTTTTCTGACTGTTGCATGGTGTTGTAAGGATTTTTAATGGGTAAATGTAAATGCATAATTTTTTTCAACTTTTAAAGTTGCCTGTGTAGCTGTATGTACATGGTTAACATTATGGATACATGTAATAAAGAGGCAAGGTATGCTGTAGTGTAAGTACTAATTAAACAGTAACATTTGTAGGAGGCATGTATGTTGTTTTTTTTTTTTGGGGGGGGGGGGGGGTGGGTTGGATTGCTATGGACCTGTATTAAAAATGTTTCCTTTAATGAAGAAATGTGGCCATTGTTTTCTATACAAAGCTTGCTCACATAGCACCACATGTCCTTGGGTGCAGGGTGCAGCTCCTTGTTAGCTTTAACCTCATGGTACACCATTCTTATGCTTACTCTATAACGTGGACCAAAACCAAGGATTTTTACTATTCTGGGTTCTTGTTCCCCGCAGTGTAAAAACCCAAAGGTCGACCACTCCCATGTATCTTCCCCTGTTCTGGAACAAACTTCCAGAAGAGGTAGTTGAAAAATCAACAGTCACTGAATTTAAACATTCCTGGGATAAGCACACATCTATCCTAAGATAAAGAGTACATACAGTATACACATAAGGGCAGACTAGATGAACCGTATGGTCTCCTTCTGCCATCAACCTTCTATGTTTCTATGTTTCTTATGGAACTTTTTACTACTAGTAAAAAGTGGTAAAAAGTTCAATATTTTTTTCAGGAGTAAAAAAGTGCCATTGACTTTCATTGTCTTCCTAACTAGTGGTTCACAAACAGTGGAATTCTCAGGCTTTTTTCTTATGAATTGAATTTTTTACTACCATTAGAGTTTACTACCATTGCAAAGAAAGTAAAAGGGCTCCATTGTGAGAAAGAGCAAAATGAGTTTTCTCCTGCTGAAAGCTGCATCAAAAAACTAGTGTGAAACACCCTTATTTATATCATGTGTGTGGCTCATCAAATCCACCTGAATCAGTAGTAAAATGTTCTAATCGCAAAATGCAGTAGTACATTTTTCGATCCATTAATTTATTTCGCACCTTTACAATCGCAATCGAATTTATTTTGAGTGACTCGAAATGGTTCCAGGTTGCTGAATCACTCGTAAAAATAACTATCGCAAAATCGCCACTTTTTAAGCACAAAACACACGAAAAATCAATTTTCTACCTTTGTTGAATCGAGCCCCATGTGTGTAAATGTATTTAATAACTGTGTATACTACCTTATTGGTTTAATTTTTAATATTTTTAATATTGATGTTCATATTCACACATCTGATATTGGTATTTCATCCTCCTTCTTTATATACTTACATTTTTTAAGTTACAAAATTGAAATTTGTTATGATTCACAAAATAATAGTATTTTCTTTCTAAGCCTAGACCTATTCACTGCCATCTTAACATCATTGTTTCTCAAAGTATATATAAAGGGATTTAGAGCTGGAGTGAGAATCGTATAAATCAAAGCAAGGAATTTGTCATTTTGGTCCCCAGTGGGTCTGATATATACTATAAGGGCTGTACCGTAAAACAGACTGGCCACCACAAGATGTGAAGAACAGGTGGAGAAAGCTTTCAGTTTGCCTTCAGTACCTTTAATTTTGGATATTGTGTAAATAATGTGACTATAGAAAGCTATGATTATGATGACTGGAAAAACTTCAGCAAAAATTGCTGCTACTACAGTAGCTAATTTGCTCATGAAAATATCGGAACAAGCAAGCCTCTGAAGTGGAGCCAAATCACAGAGGAAATGGTTGATCTGATTTGGACCACAAAATGTTAATGGTACAGTGTACCCAGTGGTCAGTGAGGAAATGGAAAAAACGGCAATCCACGGAGCCACCGCTAACCCAATATAGAGTTCTTTCTTCATAATAGCTGAATAGTGTAGGGGACTGTTAATTGCCAAGTCCCTGTCAAAGGACATGACCAGCAACAAATAGCATTCTGTAATACCCGAACCATTGAAGACAAACATCTGTGTAAAGCATCCAACCTTAGATATTCTATGATTTTCTGAAATTAGGTTACTGAGCAGGTTGGGGATAGTAACTGTCACAAATAGAATTTCTAGAATAGCAAATGTGGATATGAAAAAATACATTGGAGTCTGAAGCAAAGGTTCAGTCTGGACTAATATGATTATGATAAGATTTCCAATGATGCAGGTGTTGTATGCCAACAAGACAATGGCGAACAGTAAAAACTGGCAATGGTTTAAGCTGGAGAAGGCAACTAAAACAAATTCTTGCACCATGGTGTTGTTCGAGTCTTTGTTTAAGCGGTAATGCTGTACCTATGAAAACAATAATCAGTAGAGAAGTTTCTATTTTAAATCAAAATCACATATTTTTAATCAAAATTCTTGAAGAATTCAGTAGACTTTCAGATAAATATAAAAAAATCTGCTGCAATGGAATTCTTCCTAACACCGGAAAAGTTGGGTAACTTTAGAAAAACACAAAAAAAAAGAGATAGACTCTACATTCATGAGGAAATTGGAGGAAAGGCAATGCCAAAATCAGTTATAAAACACTCCACAGGAACATCGAGATGGGTGGGGTGAGGGCACCATATTTGCTTCTTTACTATAAATTGGGCCTTAAAAAATAGCTTTTTTAATGGCTGCGTGAATATAAAGAGATGTAGGTACAATAAGAATTATTCTTCTTATAGCCTCTATCTCTGGAACTCACGATATATAGCAGAAAAATTAAAAACTATAAACCACCCATTTGTACGAACCATTGTAAGAAACTTTAGTCAGATGATCAGACAGCCCAACCTAACATGGTCACCTAAACATGACTGCGATTAACAACAATCCTCTTCTCCCCCTGACATCAGCCCCATTTTCCAACAATGAAAACAGGGAGGGTAAAATGATCAGGATTCTGAACCCTTTGGATAACTCAGGCAACTTAAGGCTCGATTCAGAGAGACACAAAAAAACTTTTTTTTCCGTTTTCGTGCCTATCTGTTTTTTTTGTGAAATGTTTCCGTTCTCGTATGAGCGTTCGTGCGATTCAATGCATTCATTGAAAACCTTCTGTAAAGTTTCCATCCGTTTGTATGGCAGATTACGAATTACGAGGATGTCAGTTTCCATCCAGACTTTTCCGTTTCATTTTCACATGTTACAACGTAGGCTTTTGTTTTTGCCCTTTTTCCATCGTATCCTCCAACGAATCCTTTACGTTTCCAGTTCGATTCTGTTTCCCTTTTTCAATAAATATTCGTCCAGACGGAAATCCTTACCATCTTGCGCCTGCGCACTACAAACTTAACTCATTAAAATGCTTGCCTACATATTTGCCACCCTCACGTCTACTACAATGTTTAGCTAAATCACTTAGCACTCTCCTCCATCTTCCCTTTTGGACCCTCAAAGCTCACCCAAACCACTTAGCACTATCCTCCATCTTCCCTTTTGGACCCTTAAAGCTCACCCAAACCACTTCTCGGTTAGGTTCTTCTTCCATTTTAGCCCCCTAAAACTTACCCAAATCACTCCTCGGTCATGTGAATATTCATCTTTAAATATTTCTGGGCCCATTAGTTTTGTGTTAATGTATTTTGTAAATGAAATGACAATGTAACATTTTTTTTATACCATCATGAAATATAAAATGTAAAAAATTTTGAAAATGTAAAATTTTTACTACTATAAAAAACAAAATACATAGCAATGGCAGGCCACTGAACATTATTCTTCATCTGTGGTCCCCAATGGGTTGCGCAGCTCCTGCATCTTGCCCACCAACTGAAGGGCCCTGCCACTCTGGCACGTGTGGTCCCTGTTTAAAAAACGTAAATTAAAATTTTGGTATAGCCTTGTTGGGGTCATACTGCAGTGCCCCCCCCCCCCCCCCGTATGGTCCAAACACCTAAATCTGGACTTCAAAAGCCAGAGGGCCCTTGCCACCACAGCCCGGGTTTTGCATAGTGCCCGATTAGAGAACCCCTGGCCCGCATTCTGCAGGCAAAGAACAGGCATCAGGAGCAAGGGCGAGTGGCACATCTTGCGGTTCCTGCAACCAAATATAAAATAATTACACAAAGCAAAGGTAACCAACTAAAGCAATAACTCCTACAACAAATTAAGATTCAAGTTCAACAATCCTAATATAATTCACAAAGGACACAAGTCTAAAAAAATATAGCAATGGGGGCGTGGCCGGCGCGCGATGGAGTGAGGCTGCATTGTCGTGGGGCTCCAGAGACTTACCCGATATTTCGAAGGTTTAAGGCAGCGGGACCACCCGAGATCACCTGCCATGGGTGGCGCCCGCAAGAAGAAGACCCAGAGAGGCGGCGGGGGGCGTCCGGGAGGAGGAATCGCCCGCTTTATGGTGCCGGCGGGACCGCTTGGGGAGGAGGAGGCGGCATCCAAAATGGCGCGGGAGAGGAGAGGAGCGAGCCTCCCGCAGCGTGACTCCAGGAGGCGGAGGTCGGGGGATGAACAGCGCTTGCTGCCAGAGGTGAGGAGCCGCTCTGCAGACGTGACAGCGGTGGCGGCGGCGGGAGGGACCGGCCCCGAGCACTGCCGCATTAAGGACGCTGAGACCCAGGGAGGAGGGGGGGGAGCCCTCACCACACGGGCTGATGGAGTCACCGCAGCCAAACACCCAGGCGGCGTCAGGCGCCACACAGGTGGGGTCCCCCACGGTTAACCCACCCCCAACCACTGCTCCCATGAAGCAGGGCACACTGCGGCACTCACCCCCTATCCATCCAGGGGGAGCCGAGAGTACGCCTGAGCGTCAGGCTCCATGTGCCATCGTGGTCGCGTGCGAGGTCCATCGCCCACCGTCTTCTAGCGGGTCCCTGGCCAGCTCTCCACCCCCTACAGATGTCACCCATGTGGATAGAGACCCCCCCGTGGAATGTGGGAATATGGGATGGTCGCAGATCCACAGCCCTGTGCTCCCGCCCAGCTGTACACCCCCGTTGGCATGGTATTCAGGCTCTGAGGGAGACCCGAGGGAGCATCCAGTGGCAAGAGGAGGATGCTGGGACGGCTTAGGAGAGGACCCCCCTGAGAACCTTGAGGGTAGACCCCGCTCCGACCAGCGCTCGATACAAGCATCCTGGGGAGCCCCTGCCGAGCTAGACCCCAACATCAGGCTTCTCCTCCAGTTCCTTCCCACTAAAGCAGAATTAAAGGGGGATTTGGAAGCGGTGGCCCTGAGAATTGAACGTGCGGTCCGGAAAGACCTAGAGGACCTTCATCAACAAACGTCAGCCCTGGATGCCAGGGTGGCCTCCCTGGAGAGCGCCAGCGCGAGCCATGAAGATAGAATTTCTGAATTGGAGAGGGCATCCCGCAGTCAAAGATGTCAGCTCACTGAGGTCATTTTACAGGCGGACGATCTTGAAAACCGTAATAGGCGCAATAATTTGAAGCTACGGGGCATCCCGGAGTCAGTACCCCCGACCCAACTACGGTCAGTGGCTTCGGATATTTTCAACACCTTACTAGGAAAGCCGAAAGATTCTGAGATAATTATCGATCGCATCCACAGGGTGACTAGCAGACCGGCGGGCGACCCTGATGCGCCGCGGGATGTTCTGTGCCGCATCCACTTTTTTATAGTTAAAGAGGACATTCTACGTAAAGCATGGGAGAAGCGGTGCGTGGAATGGAACGGCCACGGGATCCGGATCTTGCAGGATTTTTCTCGCCATACGCTGCGCATGAGGAGAATGATGCGCCCCCTGCTGGAGAAGTGTCGGGAGTTGAATGCTTCGTATCGATGGGGACATCCGTTCCACCTCATTATTCGAAGGGCTGAAGCCACCTTTACCTTGAGGCGCAAGGAAGACCTCCCTGCCTTATTCCGCTTTCTGGACACTGATCCCATCGAATTACCAGACTGGCTGGACTTTAGCGCAGACCTGCCTCCACGCAGAGTGCCGGACGACAGAAGAGAGCGTCGAGGGAGGCGCGGCGGGGGGGGGGCCCTGTCCGCCCAGCCCGCCCAGATCCGGGGAGGTGAATCGTGGAACTCTGAACTTCAGACCCCTGTCTGGGATGCCCCCACGATGGGTGCTCTGATATCCTTTTGATCATGGGACTGCTCCCCCCGGGGGGGCTGCCCTGACGGGTGGTCAAAGAATAGACGTTTGTTACTATGCTATGCCTTGTCTTTTACCTACATTTTTTCTTCTCCACAGGGTTGAATGTTACTGTTGCTTAGCTTATTACGGGTTTAGAATATTGTTGTTTATCTCATGCCTTAATGCTCGTTATGGTGTTTTTGCAGTTGGTGAGGGGTTCTCTGGGGCCCCACTCCGGGACGCGAGGTCACTTTTCCCCACTAGGTTCTGCTCTTATTCACCAGGTTATTACCGGGTGAATCCAGGCAGAATACGGAACAGTTGTTCCGACTATAGAACCTACCCTCTCTCCTATTTGAGGGTTTTTCCTTTCTTGGGTTCTATCTTTCTTTTCTCCTGCTTTTCTTCGGTTTCTTTCTTTGTTCTTACTCCTTGCTCTTGGGGAGTATTCGGGGATACACGCTACCTCCCTACCTTGTCTGAGCTCCTGCCCTGTGTTGGTGAGGGGGGGGGTCCGGCGGCATGGCTACTATTAAGATCTGCTCCCTTAACGCTAAGGGGTTAAACGTCCCTGAAAAAAGAGCCAAGATACTCTATGGCATGCACAAAGAAAGGGTAGATGTGATACTCTTCCAGGAAACCCATTTTAGCAGTGGTAAAATCCCAGAAATTAAGAACAAGTATTATACTAGATGGTATCACTCCCCGAACCCTAATGCCAAGTCTAAGGGAGTTTCGATAGCGATACATAAAGGAGCCTCGCTGGAGCCTGTGGTTTCACAGATAGACCCCCGGGGAAGATACATCTTTCTGAGGTTTTTGGCTGGAGGAGAGACTTATACCGTAGCAAACATATATCTACCCAACCAAGATCAGGCGGGGGTGGGGGTTCGTTTCCTCCGTCTCCTTGAGAAATTCACTGAGGGGACCTTAATTTGTGGGGGGGACCTTAACATGGCACTAGACCCGCGTTTAGACACGTCACAGGGTAAGTCGGCAATACCACTGTCTAAATTGGCAAATTTTAGGAAGGCACTGGGAGACCTGCAGGTTGTCGATGTGTGGAGAATTCTGAACCAGGGGGCGCGGGACTACACGTTTTTCTCGCATACTCACGCCTCCTACAGTAGACTGGACTACATTTTTATTAGTCATTATGCCCTCTCTAGAGACGTGAGTGCTTCCATTGGCCCCATGGTCTGGTCGGATCACTCTCCAGTATATCTCACCCTGCCGGTGACGGGAGGGGCGCGAAGACAATTTGGGTGGAAACTTAACGATAATTTACTTAGGGACCCTGTCTGTCTGGCTGAGGTGGAAAGCTCCGTCTCGCATTTCCTAGCAGACCACGTCGGGGACGGCACCTCTCTGCCGACACAGTGGGAGGCACTGAAGTGTGTCCTTAGAGGGATATTTATTAAACACGGCTCCCGCTTGAAGAGAGAAAGGACACAACAGATTCGATCCACTCTGGATCGTATCCAGACATTAGAGCAAGCGCACAAACAGTCAACCTCTAATAGTGACTTGATGGAGCTTATCGCGGCTAGAGAGACGCTTAGGAAGCTATACGACCAGTGTTATTTGAAATATAGAGATAGATGTAGAGCCAGGTTCTATGAATTCTCTGATAAATGCGGGAGGCTGCTGGCGAGATCTATACACCCTCGCCAGGATTTGACGTATGTACCAGTGGTTAAAGGGGGACGGGGACGGGAGGTTCACAGGCCTGATCAGATAGTGGAGGAATTCCAGGGATACTATACTAAGTTGTATAACATTGAAGCGGATCGGGAATCTTCGCCCCAGGAGGGTATGGAGGCCCACATTGCAGACTACATAGAGGAGACGGCGGTCCCTTCTCTGCCGGGGGAGACGGGAGCCTTGCTAGAGACACCCTTTGAAGAGACTGAGATTGGGAGGGCCATTAAAGGGACCCCGTTGGGGAAAAGCCCGGGCCCTGATGGATTTACACCACGATTTTATAAAACTCTGGGGGAGAGGCTCACCCCTTTCCTAACGAAAGTATTTAATAGTGTCTCGGACTCCTGCCCCTTCCCCAAGCAGTCCCTAGAGGCTCATATCACAGTTATACCGAAGCCCAATAAAGATAGAACCGTGATTGGCAATTATAGGCCGATCTCACTAGTCAATGTAGATATGAAACTCTTTGCGAAGGTCATAGCGAACAGGTTGCGAGAACCCTTGGCTGAGATTATAGACAAGGACCAAGTGGGTTTTGTTATGGGCCGTGAAGCTAGAGACAATACTTTGAAAACGATTGCCCTTATGCAGTTTGCCCAAGCCCGGAAAATACCTTCCTGTTTACTATCCGTAGATGCCGAAAAGGCGTTTGATCGGGTTCATTGGCGTTTTCTCCGAGCATCGTTAGTTCAGTTGGGGATAGGTCCGAAAATGATAGGTAAGATCATGTCGCTCTATAATGGGCCAACTGCAAGGGTTAGAGTGAACGGGATCTTGTCGTCCCCATTTGACATCAACAATGGGACAAGGCAGGGTTGCCCACTCTCTCCGCTGCTGTACATCATAGTCATGGAGCACCTGGCACAGGCCCTTAGAACCAACCCAGCAATTAAGGGGATCCCATGCGGGGGGAGGGAACACAAGCTATCCTTGTTCGCGGACGACCTCCTGCTGTACGTTACGTCCCCTCATCTCTCCCTGCCGTCTGTACTTAAAGAATTCGATAGATTTGGAGCCCTCAGTAACTTTAAAGTTAACCTTTCTAAGACGGAAGCTCTTAACATATCCCTTCCAGGTGACACCCTGCGGCTTGTGCAAGCCAACTTCGTATTCAAATGGCAGAGGGAGTCTATTACTTACCTGGGGGTCCAATTGCCGACTAACCTGGAGAATCTATATAAATTAAATTACGCTCCCCTCATATCCAGGACCCAGGACCAGCTTAAAGCATATAATAAGGCTCAATATTCGTGGATGGGGCGCATAAACATATTAAAAATGGATATATTACCCCGCTTCCTCTATGTGTTTCAGACCATCCCAATTGTACCGGCTCGGGGGTTCTTTGGGGTCCTGAGGAGTGCTTGGACTCGCTTTGTCTGGAACAATAGAAGGCCAAGGATTCGTCACTCGGTCCTGACTAGGCCCAAAGCTGGGGGGGGGCTAGGACTGCCGGACCTCAAGAGCTACCACACTGCAGCTGTATTGGTTAGGCTAGTAGATTGGTTTCACCACCGGGAGGATAAGCTGTGGGTGAGCATTGAGGAAGGGGCCTCACCCCTCGACCTTACCGCTCTCCCTTGGGTGGAGCCCCGGCTGAGGCCTAAGACGCATGAGCTCCCGCTGTTAACCCGCGCTGTACTGTATGTGTGGGATGCGGCTCTTAAAAAGAAAACACTCTCGCGTAGGCCGGGACCATTCACCCCGCTGTTCGATAATCCCGCCTTTCCCCCGGGTGTTGGGGCACGTAAGTTCTTGATTTGGGAGAAGGCACAGGGGGTTAGACTGGCCGACACGCTACAAAACAATTGTCCTCCAGGCCTGCGGGACCTCCAGCTTCGGAGTCGGGGGGGAGGGGTGTCCTGGCTTCTTCACAGGCAGCTGGTCGCCTTCATCTCCTCCCATGCCCAGGGAGCTGCGCTCACTGGCCCCCTAACCCCCTTTGAGAACATCTTGAGGGCGGACGGCGGTCCACCGCGGGCCCTCTCGCTCATATATCGGGTCTTGCTGACAGAAAGAGACTCCTCTGAGGATCTTGGGTATGTGAGGAGATGGGAACGGGACCTGGACCGGGAATTTGAAGCCGAAGATTGGGAAAAATCATTCACTCTCACACATAAGCTTTCTGTGGCGTGTAGAGCGCAAGAGAAAAAAGATTTTGTCCCGGTGGTATAGGTGCCCGACAGACCTGATAAGATTTGGAGGAGCTGAATCAGGGGTGTGCTGGCGGTGTGGTAATGCTGAAGGCACAATGCTTCACATATGGTGGAGTTGCCCTTTGATACATAAATTTTGGGAGCAGGTCTTTGCGGTATACAAATTTCTGACTATAGAGGGTGTACCGGGGGAGCCACAAGTAGCTTTATTATCTATGGTACCTGGCTCGATATCTACAGCAAAGAAAGGGATACTCCGGCACCTCTTGACTGCGGCCAGATCAGTGATACCCCGGCATTGGCGGTCCCAGCACGCACCGGACATTTGGGAGTGGCTGAGGGAGGTGGAGGGAATTAAGAGGATGGAGGAGATGGTGCTTGAGGGGGTGGAGGGTGGGAGAGAGAAGTTTAACAAGACATGGATGATTTGGATTATGGCCCGGGAAACGCCAGAGTTTGCGGCCCTGCTCTACACCTTATAGCCGTATAGAGGACCCTTATGCCTGGGGCCGTCGGGCCCTCCCTGGGTCATGCTTCGACAGCCGCTCATGATCCCCTCCTCAGAGTGGGGTTGGTCCGCCTCTCGTCCATCACTGGAGGATGGATGGGGGGGGAACCCTTTCAACAGACATGGTTCTTTATCCCCTTTCTTTCCACTATGTGTCCCTTTCCTTTGTCTTTTCTCTTTCTTCTTCTTCTCTTCTCCTATGTAGCCCTTGTTACATCTTAAAATAAAAAGTTAATAAAGGGGGGCAGAGCACCGGGCCATGGTAGCAAGGAGAACATGTACGGGTTCGCCCTGGGCCGCCCCCCCCCCTAGATACAGTACCTCGGGCTCTCCGGGGGGATAACCTTCCCGGGGGTCTCCCCCGGGCGGGCTACCCGCGCGTAGAGGTATATGGGCTGAAGGTGTCCGCTTGGGGTCCAGGGGGGAGACTTGATTTAATCTCGTTTTAGGCTCCTGTGGTTGTGGGGGTGGGGGGAGGCGGTGTGGGTGCTACGTGTTGGACATTCCTCATGTGTGTTCTTTGCTCATATATTATGTTCTGAGATTGTCATTTGTGTAATTTTGTGCCTTGTGTTTTGCTACCTCCTAATAAAAAACATATTGAACAAAAAAAATATAGCAATTATATGTGTGGGAAAATAAATGTTTACATGCTAAGGACTAATTTAGGTCAGCATTAAAATGCATCTATAAGGCATACATGAAATGTATTGATTCAGGTATGCATTGCTATACAATTTATGGCCTCGGCCATGCTGATACATGCAATGCCTTGGTGCTAAAGGCGCACAGACTCCTCCACATAGCCACAAAACATGTTCAACAATAGCAATCCGAGCCCTCAAAGGTCTCGTAAGTGGATCGGAAATGAAACGGATTTATAGGGTGGAGATCCGTCGGAAATCAGCTCTCTGAATCAGACAGAAACCATCCCAACAACGGAAGTTATCTGAACGAACGGAAAATTTCCGATTTTGTTTGGAAATGTTCCGATTTGCTTCCGTTCATCGAAAGAGCATATACACATTTTCCCGAACGTTCGTGTGAGTAGAAAATAGACGAAAAAAAGCAAAAAAAAGACTAACACCCGCCAAAACTTTCACAGACAGCTACGGAAGTCCAGACGAATGTGTCTCTGAATCGAGGCTATAGTGCAGGATAGACCCGAGGGAAAAATACGAGGCAAAGCACTCAAATTTTTCCAAAGTTTTATTTGGCAGACTAATATAATTCTAGAGAGCAACTATCATATTTCACCCTGGGAAAAAATATTCTGCCAGCCTCTTCCCTCTACTCTCACTCTATTTTACATTTCTAATAAGCTGATGGATTTTCAGCTCAGCCTTCTACTAAACATTAAAGAAAAAGTGGGAAGATAACCTCAACCTCTCCATTAATGACAAGCAATGGGCTAATTTTTCATTCACTTACTGAAGTAAAGGCTGCCAGCCTTAAATGTTTTATATATAAATTCCTGGTTAGGGCAGAACAAACTACATAAAACCCTCAAGACATTTCAATGCTGGTGGTGCAACCAAGCACCTGTATCAGTAATGCATCTTTGGTGGTAATGCCACCATTCAATTAAACTATGGAAACAATGGGTCGAGGAAAAATTGTCAATGATCATTCGATATGATGCAGGAGCATGTCTCCTATATGACTTTGCACACCTCGACTGCCATAGAATTAAACATGGCAATTAAGATGGAGTAACCCACAACCACCAGACTTAAATCTTAAATATGGCACAACGAGTTTCGGAAGATCTTGTACACAGAAATACTACAGGTAACAATAAAAAAGAGATAGAGCTGCTCAAAACTGTAGTTGTAATGATTGGAAAGGACTTATAACTAGACTCAGCTACTACTGTCTCACTGGCAACCCTATCAACTGAAGGAGCTTTGATGTATAAATAGGGGTTTATAATATTTGATCTACAGACTCCCTAATGAAGACTTTGCTAATGCTCTCGGGTGGAAATGGACCATGGGTTCGATATGGACTGTCAGACTCTCCGTGCAGCTATTTAGGCCAGCATGGGCATGACTGTCGGTACAATATTCTGAGGGGAAAAAACAACTAGACCCAGCCATTTTTTGTTTTGTTTTTCATAATTACAAATTAAATAGGCCTGACTATAAAAACCTCCCGTGAATGCCCGATTCTATACACAATTGGACATTTGGGCATCCCTCATCATTGGCTGTACACTTAGTTACACTATACCGTAGCCTGCATTCTTGGTGCATATACAATTTGCAGACATTCCTCCACAAAAGTTTTTATCATAAATAGGGGCTGTTCCCGACTTGCTACAGTATCATCAGGCTCTGAGGTCCTGTACCAAGATTAGTTTCACTAAGACACCTAAAGTGAGCTGTTTCCAACAAGGATAACAAAATGTAGCAATATGGAATATGTTGCTATATGTCTATGGAATTCCATATTAGCACAAAATCTGAAATTCACCCCAAGCCACCCATCGGTTGGATGGTTCTTTACACCCAATTAGGGCTTACTCCAATCACAAGACCCTCAAATACATTGAATCAGCTTGTCTATAGGTGAAGCTAGCAGTGGATATTGGGGGTTGTGGACTCACCAAGAAGGCAGGTGTCCCAAGAGGTATTAACAGTTACACTATAGCTTGCATTCTTGATGCATCCCTATGCATACACAATTTGTAGATGTTCCTGCACAAAACATTTCATAATAAAAAGGGGCTTCCAGGTGCAGCCTGGTTCTGGAAGATTTTATATGTTCCTGACTTGCTAGAGTACCTTCTGGCTCTTTGCCCTTGGCAGGATTGACCTTGCTTTACGTGTTTGCCCTGTCTCATCTGCTTGCACCAACCTTTGCTTCTCTGATTGAGGTTTTACTATTACCAACCTTAGTTTAACAATTCTTACTACCTCCCTCTCCAAGTCCATCTCCAACCTTCAGGGGTATGCCACACCTAAAATGAGCTGTTTCCAACAAGGTTAACAAAATGTAGCAATATGGAATATGTTGCTATGTGTCTATGGAATTCCTTATTAGCACAAAATCTGAAATTCACCCCAAGCCACAAATTCAGTGCTAAAGTTAGCCTTAACTTTAACTTTATGTCATGCCAAAAAGTGCGGGGGTGGGAGTGTAGACTTGCCTATTGCTGTAAGAAAATGAACAAAAAACAAATACAAAGAAAGCTTGTAGGAAAACGAGAGGTGACACCTTAGGATGAAAAAACAAGCTAGAAAATCTGTCACGACCATGTGACTTCATGACATTGACGTTAGGCTGGTAATGTTTCTTTTGCTGCATTTCCCCTTTGGTAAGATCAAATCTCATTACATAGTCTGTAAACAGTGCTGCTATTGTGTAATTTCCCCTTGCCAAATAACATTCCTTGTGTGTATTTTGTTTATAGTTAGCGGTCTAATAAATGGTGATTCTGGCCACCCAGTGCTTAAGAGTACCAGATCTAAAAAGGGGCGGGGGGAGGGCATGAAGTACTGCAGACATGCTGCTACATAAAATTCCAATTTAATACACAGTAATTTACAAAATGGCATGTTATTTTGGTAGTACAGTACTATAAGTTACATATGGGAAACATAATCAGCTCTCTACAAAAGGTGGCACTTGCCATATTTTAGTGAATAACCCCCTAAGTGAGGGCTTGCTTTTTCCTCTCGAAGATGAGATTATAACTAGTAAATCACATCTAAAACATTTACTTACAAAATAATCCTCATCCATGTTCCAAAGAATAGCATGCATAGTGTCCTGAGAAAGAGGCACTTAAACATAGGGTTTAATGGCATATATAAATACTTCTATTTAGTAATGAACTGATTATCAGGGCCCTGAAGACTTGATATCCAGGAGATTGCACCTCTGAAAACAAATTCGATTTTTGTTATTTTAGTATCTATATTATTTAATTAGTGGATAAATGTCCCCTCTAGACAGCTCATTAAAATGTGTATTTGGTCCCTGGAGAGGCCTTTCTCTGCCCTGGAGGTTATCCAAGCTATTAAAGACTCACCAGCCGGTAAATGCCCAGGCCCAGACGGATATACCCCCAAATTCTACAAACAATTCGAGGCCAAGCTATCCCCCTTCCTAACGAGGGTATTTAACTCCATAGGCGATACCTGCCCTTTCCCCCGACAGACCCTTGAGGCCGCGATTTCGGTCATTCCTAAACCAGGAAAGGACACCTCGATTTGTGGAAACTACAGACCAATCTCAATCATCAACATCGACCTTAAGATCTATGCTAAGATAATAGCCATGAGACTGCAGGGTTTGCTTCCTGATAGGATTCACCTAGACCAGGTGGGGTTCGTGCCGGGGAGGGAGGCCAGGGACAATACAAACAAGCTGTTCACCCTGATCTCACATGTCGCCTCCTCCAAAATCCCAGCTTGTCTCCTCGCATGTGACGCCGAGAAGGCGTTTGACAGGGTGAACTGGGCCTTTATGTCTGCCACATTGAGACAGATCGGGATTGGCCCTGGCCTCCTCTCCAAAATCATGGCCCTGTATGGTGGCCCAACAGCTAGAGTCAGAATCAATGGCCTACAGTCCGCCCCATTCTCTATAAGCAATGGCACGAGACAGGGGTGCCCTCTTTCCCCCCTCCTTTACGTGTTGACGATGGAGCACCTAGCCATAGCCATACGCAACAATCCTGATATTAAGGGCATCCAGGTTGGTGAGAATCAGTTTAAGACGTCTCTGTTTGCAGACGACTTGATGCTACATATCACAGCGCCACACATATCATTCCCGGCTCTCTTAAAGGAGTTCGAGCGCTTTAGCTTGGTGAGCAATTTCAAAATCAACCTTTCCAAAACTGAGGCGCTCAACCTCTCTCTCCCGCGCCAAGAGGTTAGCCTCCTTGAGGCAAACTTCCCATTCAAATGGAAGGCCCAGGCCATCAGGTACCTGGGCATTCTAATACCGGCGGATCTTTCCAAAATATACGACCTTAATTATTCCCCTCTTCTAGCTAAAATAGGAAAGGAATTAGAGGCTTACACAAAGAGACCGATCACCTGGTTTGGCAGGGTTAATAGCCTAAAGATGGACATACTTCCTAAACTTCTGTATGTGTTTCAGACTGCCCCGATAGGCCTGCCCAGCAGCTTTTTTAAAAAACTGAGCTCAATATTCTCAAAGTTTGTGTGGGGGTCCTCTAGACCTAGGATTAGACTAGCGACGCTCTCGAGAGGCAGAGGGGACGGGGGCATGGGACTCCCTGACATAAAAATATATCATGCGGCGGCGGTCCTACAACGTTTAGTGGACTGGACACATAGAGGAAAGGAAAAACTGTGGGTTCAGTTGGAGAAGTCACTCTCTCGGTTCAACCCTTCCACAATAGTATGGGCTGCCCCTCTAACCCGGCCACAGAAAGGGACCCTACCATATCTTATGCAACATTTCCTGGATGTGTGGGACCCACTCCAACACAAACACACCTTGGTTCGTAGACCCGGCCCCCTCACGCCGATCTTTGATAACCCAGCATTTGAACCAGGCATGCTTTCTAGGAGCTTCCTCATTTGGGAGGCTTCCGAGGGTACAACGGTGGGCCAGGTGATGCGAGACGGAACCATCCCCTCCCTGGATGACTTGAGGGCTAGAGCAGGGAACAAGCGTATCTCCTGGCTGCTGCACAGACAGCTATGTACCTTCCTATCATCCAATAATATGGTGGAAAGGGCCCGGATCCCCCCCACAACGCTAGAGTCCCTGATCCTGCAAGACACCTCCCCCGACCATATGATCTCAAGGCTCTATAAACTCTTATCCAAATCTCTTCACACGGGGCCACCCAGATTCATTGAAAAGTGGGAAAGAGAATTGGGTCTCCCGCTCTCTGAAAATGACTTAACTAAGATTTATGCCTGTACCCATGGCTCCTCCGTAGCCACAGCCACCAATGAGCGCAACTATAAAATCCTCTCACGATGGTATAGGTGCCCTGCAGATATCCATAGATTTGACAAAAGTACCCCCAGTGTATGCTGGAGATGCCAGCAGGAGGAGGGGAATATGATCCACATTTGGTGGAGCTGCCCAAGCATTAAATCTTTGTGGGACGAAATCCTCTGCATCTATGGACAGGTGTCGGGCACACTCATTCTGAATACGCCCCAGCTGGCGCTCTTATCGTTGCTCCCCTGCTCTATATCCAGCGCTAAGAGGGATGTCCTCCGCTTCTTCCTGGCGGCCATGAGAGCAGTCATTCCTAGACACTGGAAGTCGGCAGACCCCCCCACACTGGCGGAATGGGTACAGGAGTTGGAGTCTATACGATATTTAGAGAGCCTAATTGCTGTCGACCCGGAATCCGCCAGCAGATATGTTTTGGTTTGGGCGGGCTGGTTGGACTTCCGGGACACCCGCTTACCTGCGCTGTTGTGAGCAGCTACGAGTACATAGTTAGCCATATTACGGGGGTCCTCGAGGTCCGTCAGCTCTACCCGGATCATGAAATGTTCTGGAGACTCCACACAGGCTCGTACAGGAGGAGTAGTAGAAATCAAACCCAACCACCTCCGAACAAGTGGGGCTGACTAGGTGGCCTACTACTCCGACCATCCCCCCCCCCCTTCGCCCTTGTCCTTCTCCCCTCCACCCCTACGTACCCTTCCCCTCACCGTTATAACTTTGCACCTTTGAGGTACGTCTGTTTCCCAGTGGGAGATTACTTGGGTTATTTGTACGGGACCTGCACAGGCCCCCATGGATCTTATCGAGTAATAGAGGTACGGCTGGGAAAACCCACCCACGGAACAGAGTCATGATGTATTGAATTGAAGTTTGATGTATGCAATTCACCCTATGTGTCATAAAGCCGATCTCATATGTGCTACACGATATGTTGTTTCCATCCCCTTACCCCTTGCTTTCTGTATTCCCTTCCCCCACCCCCCTTGTGTTTGTATACAACTTGTTGTTTTAAAAAATCAATAAAAACCGATTACATTAAAATGTGTATTTGGTTTATGAAGCCCTCATATTTCTTTGGCATTTAATTTAGTGATTGAGAGACAGTATGGACTGTCGTAAATTGTGTACAAGGACAGGGAATGGATAGGTCACCTAGGTCTGAAGCAGCCTCTTCACACTACACAAATATGCAGATTCAGGCATAGTTTATTCTAATTACCATATTTTATGCCATATAAGACACACCTGCCCATAAGACGCACCTCAAATTTGGGAAAGGAAAAAAAAAAAAGAAAAAATATTCTAAATCTAATTTAGTGCTAAAACACCTTCCCTCCAAGAACCAAATAATAGGCATTATTTGCAGTGTGTCACTCCCCCCTTCCATTTCCCAAAGTCTTGTGGGGGAGATCCCAGAGAGGCTCCATCTCTCCGTAAAAATGCCACTCCTGATCGATCATTAAGCATTTCCCCCGCTGGGAGCCGGGATGAAAGGAGGAGAACATGTTTTTCCCTTCCCTCCAAATGCCGGCAGAGTGTCAATAGACACCCCATCGGCATGATTTGCAGGGATGCAGAACTGGCCAATAGAAGGGTAAAGGAAAGTATTAGTTAATTAAAAGTAATAAATAGAGATGAGTGAGCCAAACTATTCGAACCAGAGTTCATTTCGGTTTGATTTGTCAAGGTTCCAAGTCACCCGCCAGATTATTTAATAGAACTATCGTTTTTCATTGTCTGATTTGGGTGCCAGGAAGGGACAAGAACAAAGAACACAGAAAGCAAAGCACTCCGGGCGTCACAGATGATACGAGGCAAACAATCAGCTCCTAGCTCCCCACAAGCCATCCCCTATCCATCCCCCCTGCCTGTATGAAAACTGGGATCACACACAAACCCTTGCATTGCTAATTCCTGGTTGCTGTTGGCTCCACAGCAGGGTCATAGCAGCAGATGCTGTAGGTGAATGATGATCTGATTTTTTAGGGCCAGAAATAGTGTAGGAAAAATTCAGTTATTTTCCACAGGCAGAGGGAATTCTCTTTCACATGGGCAGATTCCTAGCAGGGCTGTGGAGTGGATTCCTGGAATATGAGCCTTGGTTTTCGTCTGAGTGGATTTTAAATATTCCCAAGCGGAAGTGAGAGTGTTTTATCAGCCCCATATATTTTTCTACCTCTTGGGATGTGATCTGCCGTTACGGTTTGGGATTTATTGATTCAAGAAAGCTTTTCAATGATTTACATCTGGTAAGCCTCCCGTCTACTTGGTGGTGGATTTGCACTGGAATTGATGCTAATCACTGGGTGCTTTTGAATTTTGGAAGATTCCTTTTTCAACTTGATTGGACTTTTTAATAGACAGTTCATATAGCTCTGCGTTTTTATATTTATTGTATTTTCCACAGGTAACTAACCTCTGCCAGCACTAATGTGAAAAGGGATACATAGGGAGTACAGCCTGAGTATCCCTGTGTTCTTTAATAAGGGGTTCATCTACCTACTACTCACTTTTACAGCTTACCTAACCCAACACCTGTTATTGGGGTCTTCAAAGAAAACAAAAGCAGTTTTGAAGTTTACTGTTACCTAACCCTTTACCTGTTATTGAAACCTTCAGATTGAGCCCTTGACACTGAGCTACCTACCTAGCTGTCATTGACACTCTCTGTGGTCTTGTGGCACCAAGGAAATTTAAAAACAGTTTCTAAGTTAAAGCCAAACAAAACCCTGGAATTTTACCATTCAGGTTTTATTCTATGCCCCCAGGGCATTACAAATTGTCACCCCAAAGTTCACTCAGTTTAACTTACCTTTCCCCGTTCCAATGGCACATGCGTAGGCTGTCATCCAATCAGAGCCGTAATTACATCCTTCGGAAAGGGCTCTGATTGAATTTGATGGGGGGCGTGCACTGCCGCATCCCCCTTGTCCCTAGCAGCACTTCTGCCCCAGCCTATCTGAATGGCTGGGGAGGGAGTGCACGCATGCTGTTGGGGTTGCAGGTGATGCAGTAGCACACGCTCCCAACTGAAAACAATCAGAACCATTTGCCGAAAGGCAAACAGCTCTGACTGGACAAGAGCCTGTGCATGTGCCTTTGGTTGGGGAAAGGTGAGTTATTACTGTCACCCTGGAGGTTTCACAGCGGTTGGCCCTAGAATGTTTTAGATTCCAGGCTGGCCGCTGGTGGATCTGTTTTCAGCATTAACTGCATTAACTTTGGGGTCTTCAGATTGCACCCCTGACACTGAGCTACCTACCTAGCTGTCTTTTATAATCTCTGTGGTTTGATAGCACCAGGGTATTTCAAAATAATAAAAAAAACATGTTGTTGTTCAGGTCTTTGTTTTAGTGGTAATGCATTACCTTTGAAAACAATAATAGAGAATTTCCTATGTTAAATTAAAATCGCCCATTTTTAATCAGAACTAGGCCCAGCATTTTTTTTTCAAATAATATAGGCCTGGCTATAAAGTGACCATTTCTATGCACCATTGGACATTTGGGCATCCCTCATCACTGGCTGTACACATGCTTAGTTACACAATTTGTAGACGTTCCTGCTCAAAACATTTTATAATAAAAAGGGGCTTCCTGGTGCAGACCGGTTCTGGAAGATTTGATCTGTTCCTGATTAGCTACAGCACCTTCTGGCTCTTGACAAGATTGGGCTTGCTTTTTGCGTTTGCCCTGTCTCATCCGCCTGCACCAACCTTGGCTTCTCTGATTGAGGTTTTACTATTACCAACCTTAGTTTAACAATTTTTAGTACCTTGCCCTGTCTGACAAAGTCTCCAAGTCCATCTCCAACTATCAGGGGTACGCCACACCTAAAGTGAGCAGTTTCCCACAAGCATAACAAAATGTAGGGATATGGAATATGCTGGTATGTACCTAAAGAACTCCCTATTAGCACAAAATCTGAACGTTTTGTCATGCAGAATGCAAAAAGATTATTAACTCTTTCACTGCCTGCATACTTAGAGATGTTACCTTCTTTTGCCAGGCCATTTTCACTATTTTGCACCATATATGTGTAATTGTGATTTTAAAGTAATGTCCAGGGATTTCCCAGGAAAGATTTTCAAATATTATACAACTACATTTGGAATCCCCCCAACAAACTATATATTCTCTCAAAATACACTCCTCAAGCTTTCTAGGCATACCAGACTTGTCATGGGCGCAGTTTTATGGACACAAACCCTCAGAGAATTTATTGGTTGCACAATGTTTCCCTGAAAAGATTGTAAAAAGCAGAATAAAAACACATTTTCCTAAAATATCAATATGCAAACAAGAAAAAACAAGCTAAATCTGAAAGTGCAAGGTTCCCTATTGTATCTGATTACAACGGTACAACATTTGTATCGTTTCTGCCCAGGAGACCTCCCAAACTGAAAAGAGTGCTTTATGACATTTTTATTCTGCACTTTCATTCTTCATTATACCCTTAAAATGTTTAAAAATGATTAAAATCTTTATGGAATATGAAACAAAATGAGATCATACAGTATTGTCTAGTGGTATTAAGTATTGAGCTTCCCTCTGGTGTTGCTGAAAGGCACTAGGTCTGAAAAGTGGGGGATGGGAGAGCATTAAAGGAGCAGTATCGCAAAATTTGCATTAAAAAAAGTTAAATAATTAAATAGCCACACAATAGCTTCTAACATGTGTATAAATAATCTGGCGATAGAAAAAAGAAAAAATGTATGCCTTTCTTTTAAATTGTATAATGCCAATGGCTAAGTCCATTTGCTGAATAGGGGGATCTGCTGGGTTGTATTTAGTGAGCTGCTTCATTTAGCCCACTGGTCTCCTAGCAACACTTTACCTCAGAGGCTGACACTGTAATCAGTGGTAACGGCTGTGTGTGTGTGAGGTGCTGCTTTTGTTATGAGACCAGGTGACTCTAATGTGTAAAATCTATACAAAATAAACTAAACTGGAAATAACTGAAATTCTTCTTTGAATAACTGTGCAGGAGAATCTAAAGGTATTAAAGTGGAACAAAACCCTGAGTTGCCGACCCTGAAGTCTATAACAGGGAAAGGTACGTTTTCACAGGCGAACTTGGGGATTTCACATATCAGGGCATCCCAAGTCAGGATGCCCCTAGGGGCACAAAACAAAACTCCAGATAGTGAAAATCCTGGGTTGGGCTTTGCTCAAAACACACAAAGCCGAAAGAAAGATCATATGGAAAAATGTATTGAGAAAATAGAGAAAATGGTAAACTGAAAGATTCTGCAGCAGAGCCAACATGAAGGGAAAACTATCAAAATCAGCTAAATGACTTCTCTCTGTTTTAAATATATAAGTTCTGGCCAGGCAATGTTGCAATGTTATCTGATGCTGGATGGCTGCCAGCACTGAACAGCTGATACTTTGTTACATTTCCCCCTCTCCTCAGCGTGGAACAGGCCAGAGTGTCGGGACCCGACACTCAAAATACATAAACATGAGCTATTAGTCTCCAGCTGCACAACACACACATCATTTTTTTCTAAATTTGTAATTCTTACTCCAACACCTACCTACATTCAAAGTACCATTTAAATATAAGTCACCAAGAAAAATTTGCGATACTGCGCCTTTAAGTACTGCAGACATTCTGCTTCATCAATGGAGTACAGTGGGTGCCCCCCTTCGAAAGTCTATAATAAGTTGTGCTACTACTTAAGGAAAGGTTGGAAATCCTGACATCCATATTTTTTACATTCTCCTAAATAGTTTGACTTTTCAGTGAGTGAACTAATTGCCACACTAGTTTTTATATAGTATAAGAGCCTGCCTCCTCAGTTGGCTGTTACTGTGCGTTTAGTAAGCTTTCCAGTTTAACACACAGTAGACAAGTACAAGAGCAAAATACTGTGTTTTTCTTGTAGTGCTGATAGTTACTCAAACCCATATGAGAAACATAATCAGATCTCTACAAAAGGTGGAACTTGCCATGTTTTAGTGAATAACCCCATAAGTGAGAGCTTGCTTTTTTACCTGCATTGCCTCTCCAAGATGAGATTATACCTTTAGTAAAACACATCTAAAACATTCACTTACAAAAGAACTCTCATCCATGTTCCTAAAAATAGCATGCAGAGGGCCCTGAGAAAGAGGCGCCTAAACATAAGGTTTACTGGCATATATAAACACTTCTATTTAGCGAAGAGGATAAATGGATAAATGTCCCCTCCAGGCAGCTCATTAAAATGTTTATTTGGTTTACAAAGCCCTCATATTTCTTTGTCATTTAATTTACTGATTGGGAGTGTGAACTGTCATAAATTGTGAACTAGGACAGGGTACAGAGAGTCTACATAGGTCTGAAACAGCCTCTTCACACTACACAAATATGCAGATTCAGGCATAGTTTTTTGTTTTGCCATATAAGACGCACCTAGAATTTGGACGGAGAAAAAAAATGTTGAACCTAATTTAGTGCTAAAACACCTTCTCCCCAAGAACCAAATAATAGACAAGTTTCAGAATTTCCCAAATACAGTTGCAACCTCCCACCCCCATAGGCAGTGTGACATATTTCACCATTCCCCATAGGCAGTATGGGATTTCCTCCCATTCCCCGAAGGCAGTATGACATCCCTCTCTCCCATTCCCCATATGCAATGTGGCATCCCCCCTCATTTCTCATAGGCCATGTGGCATTCCTCCCCTCCCATGCCCCATAGACAGTGTGGTATTCCCCTCCCCCATTCTCCATAGGCAGCGTGACATTCACCCCTCCCATTCCCCAAAGGCAGTGTGGCATTGCCTCCCCTATTACCCATAGGCAGTGTGGCACCCCACCCTTCTATTCCCCATAGGCGGCAGTGTGGCAGAAAAAAACAAACAAAGTAAAAAGTAAACTTATATAAACAGCACTCCTGTGCCACTGGACTGGCTGCTGCAGCCAATGGGAGGCCAGAAGATGGATGAGCGGGGGGCGGGCAGGTAGAGGGCATTGGTTGTGGCAGCCCCGCCAGTGGCTCGAAGCACTGATTATGTAAGTTTCCTTTTTTTTTACATTCACCCCATAAGATGCACTCACACCCCCCCCCCCTTTTGGGGGAATAAAAAAAAAGGGGTGAAAAATACTATAACTCGCAGATCTCATGTGTAACGATAGTTATTAGGGTTAACCAAGAGTAATCACGGTCATATTTAATTGCAATCTAAAGTATGTCATGGTTCCACCATGCCACACACAGGTATGATAGCCAAGGGTAAGGGTTAATGGGACAGCAGCTTGTTTTATTCTTGCAGGGTTCTGAAAAGAAAGGTTTAATACATTAATCCAAGTCACTGTCATATTTACAGCTCACAGTTCACGGGCCAAACAAACTTGCATCACTTTTAGAAAAGCAAACACAGCTACATTTGCTTTATAAGTATGTTTCAGTGAAAAGGTAAAATAGTTTTGTGTCCTTCAAACAAAAGGACACAGGCAAATTCAGGGTATCAACTTTTTCTGTTATAGTAGTAACTTCCCAAGGCAAAGGCACAGTATCAACTTATCATATTCACAGGTTAAAGCAGTAACTTCCAAAGGCAAGGTTCTCAGTTCTCATATAATCAAAGAAGATTAAGGGTTCCATCACCCCACTTTGATGTGAACACTAGCTCTTAGTAAATCAGGCAGAGAATTACGCATGGTAAGGAGTGCTAGGAGAACCTTCTTCACTATGTAGGTTCAAAATATCCAGTGGTCCCACTGGGTTTAAGCTTAGAATTAGGTCATTCTCCAGGTGCAACAATCCCAGCCGAGTTCAAGACTTTCCAGGGGTTTAAGGGTTTCCAAGCAAGGACAGCCCACCTTACTGGAGTCTAGGATCATCTCTCTTCTACTCACATGGCAGATGGCTCCTTACTGTAAGTTCCATGCCAAAGGCACCCCCATGGGTTCTCTCTCTCCCAACAGGTGTCCCAAAACCTTTGCACACCAAAACAGTATAGCCTCCTGCACTGTGCTTGCTGTTCCTGCTACGCTTCTGATTCCCCCCCCCAAGCCATTTGTTTCCAACTGTTGCTCCCCAAATGTACCTTATATCACCTGGCCCATCCTAGGGCAACTTTGAGCTATAATTCTGAGTCTCAATAAAATTCTGCTTCTCTCATTGGTAGTCATCTTGTGACCAGTGGGAAGTGGGAATAACAACATATTTTTTATTTTACTGGACATTTCACCCATAAATCACTTTTAAATAAGAAAAGGGCGAGCATGTTTTTTTTCATTCTACTACAAACATTATTTTTGTTAATGGTTCTATATGTAAACAAGCCAGTGATTATTAAGTTTTTCTGCAAAACACCATGGCCTTGATTTTGTAAACGGTCATTAAAATATCTCAATAAAATTAGGGGCATTTTATGCTTTATTTTAGAATTAGCATGAGATAAAAAATGGAGAAGTTTAAAATGAGAGATCATTAGGGGTGCATATAAGTAGTGTTGGGCTTTCAACCTCCATGTCCTTCACCTCCAGTCGCGCAGTTAGCTAAATGAGGGGGGATGATTCCATAGAGGCTTGTCCTCTGGGGTATAAAAACCTCCCTGCCCTGACGGCACGGCAATAGCTTGTTGGGATGCCCTGGAAGGAGCTCCTGTGGAGCCGCTGCTATAGCAGCTCCCTGTCATCAAAAATATCACAGCCTACCAGACCAAGAAGCAGCCCCAAACATTGTTTAATTTTCTACATTAAATAACCACTGTCAAGCCTCCTGCTACAGCCATGGAGAGGAAGACTTCCCACAAGTAGTTGGGGCTGAGCGAAGAAAATAAGTCCAAATTAACAAATCAGAATTCAGGGGCTGGCCGCAGACAGGCAAGGTCCAATGAATAAATCCAAGTTCAAACCATGTAATCCGTCCGAGTGTTAATCCAAGAGCAGGCCAGATCAAACCAGGAAATCAGTCAGGAAATGCAGAAAACAGGAAAACGGAATCCAGGAACATAGCTGATAACACAGCAATGAAAACATGCCAGCTGTCCATTAAAATAGTGCTGTCAATAAAGCTGTCAATAAAATAATGTCTCAGAGTATGAGTGATGTCACTTCCTGTCCATTGAGACCAAGGGAAACCGGAAGTAAAAAGCAAGCCCAAGAGCTTCCACTCTAGGATTTGTGCACTTGCAGTGTGCCGAACACCAGGTGGCGCTGTTGAGCAGTGCAATGGATGAAGAGCCAGATCTTGTACAAACACCCATGCGTGGCTGCCTGCGACTGCGCACAGACAGCGATGGAGATCTTACAACACACCCGCGTCCGATAGAGGAGCAAGAAAGGCGAGGAGACCGACAGCCGCATTGCTCTAGTAATCATCTTATTTTTTATTGAGGAAGAATTAGAAGGCCAAACATAGGTGTAGTTACATGCTTAGGCCACTGGAGGACAGCATAGGAAATTAGCAGTCTCAGAATAGGCAAGAAGCTGTTTGCAACATATGTAGCAGTCATAGGGCTCTGATAGGCTGTTGGTAGCAACAATGTTGTCTGTTGAAGGAGGATCAAATGGGTGGTCAGACAGTTAGAGGATGTAAGGAGCATGAAAAATGACAGATTTCCTCACCTAGAGGTCTAGAAAGGAACGCAAGGGAAGCGACGCCACAGTGGATAGTCCAGGAAGCTTAAATCTGTGAGCAGAGGACATACAGGGTAGGTCTTGAGACATCCCGCCCTGTACCCCCTTTTTGTCCCCTTGCTGTCCTGAGAGCTGACTCTCTCTATAACTGCATGTCACCGGGTTCACCTTGCCACCAGGTTTGTAAGGGCCTTACCCTTACTCGAGGTCTAGAGAAAGCCTGGCTTCCTTTTGACACTGACCTTACCACCTGCAGGAACCAGGAAACTAACCTCCAGCCTACAGTAAGGATCCAAGCCTTTTTAGACCGGGTCCTTGTATGGAGGTCTGATCCTGGAGCTCTGGTCTTCCCTTGCTGGCCTGAGAAGCCTCACCACATGGTACACTTGCTGTGGAGTGGCACCCTGTTGTTCTTTTGTGAGAGGTTCCTATGCTGAATGCCACTTGCCACTGTGTGCCAAGATCTATAAGAAGAGAGAAGTTAGCCCTGTAGAACACTGCTTCTGGTCATGAGTAAGGATGTTTGAGCTCTCTTACTTCATCATCAACAATAGCAGCAGTATACTGTGTGTAACAGAACTTACTTTTCTCTGCTTGGTGTATGGTTGTCCACAGCAACAGAATGCAGGTAGTGAAAACTGCTTTCATAATACACATATTTGCTAACTAAATAAGTAGCAGTAACAAAAAAAAAAACTGTAGAGAGACAAAAATAAGAAGCATTTAATGGTTAAATAGGGTGAATAAAGTTCTCCCCCTTGGGGTTAAAATAGTTTTTTTTGGGGGGGTTGTTTTTTTTCATTTTTTAATGAACTTTATGTACACATGTTGTTCTAAAAGTGTAATTCTTCCACTCTAAAATTACATTACTCTGTTAGAGGAAACTAGCTTTACATAGAGTTAAAGGGAGAATATTTTTCCTATTTTAAATACATTATTTGGCTAAGTGGGCCAAGTGGAGCACATCCTAAATGTTACCTCTTATAGAATTTAATGAGATTCAGTCCACTCATCACTAGTCAGCAGTCACTCTGACTATCTTCCCAGGGAGTGGGGGCCATAGGGAGGATGATGGGAGCTCTCAGGTGTGACCTGCAGTGGGAAGACAGTGATGGGGGGGCGGGACAGGCAGAGGAAGAACAGTGCTTAGGAGACTTGCACGATGGGGTAGGTGAAGCAGTCAGGAAGCAGCTCCGAGGTCACAACAAGGTGGAGCTGAGCCCCTGACAGCAGCTCATTTCACAATGTCTGGCGGGACTCTCTAACCTATCTGTAGACAGTGTGTCTACAGCCCCTCCCCATACTCCTCGCTTTTGTGGGCTTAGCTGCTGTCCCGATCCTTGCAAAATTGAAAAATACTCTCCTAGCCTTTACAGTAAAATTATTGATTTTCACCCCTGCAGTAGCTTCCTCCAGGGCCTGTGCTATTTATGATAATCAGTAGAAAAGATGGGGCTATAGTTCAAAATGCCACACATTTTTTAAAACTTTGGAGTCCATAGCAAATTCATCCAGATCTTTATCTCACATCTTTGACCTCAGGAATGTGTGCTCCTAAAATAGGTAAGCCACAATCTTCAAAGGGCTTGCTTGTGGCTAATAAAAGTGGTCATGGGAGGTACACACCACATCTAGGACAATCAGTTCTGTGTTTCACCTCTGTATGACCCCCCCCCCCCCCCCCACTTATGGGCTGACTGGGGCCAAAAATGAGCCCAGAAATCGACTGGTCGCAGTCAGCCTGTAGGGTGTGGTTGTTTAAATAAGGGAATAAAACACACCACACCAGATGAATAAGAACCAATTTAGAATTTAACGGTTGAATACATTGAAAACAATGTGTATATAGCCACTGGTTTAAGGCAATAAATGACTGTAGAAGAATCTAGTATAATTTCTACTTGAAGAATATGGGGGGGGGGGGGGGAAGGATGAATATGTTAACAAAGGATAAACTTGTGTCTAGGTCACTTTATCATATATGGCTATTTGGATAACTTTAATACACACTGTATGCTCTGTGTAATTCAAACAATCTATCAATACATTCACAATCTATTTTAAATGTAAGATTAACTCTATATAATAAACTTCAGATAGATGATGCTCTAAATTTGTAACTATGCTTTAAATAGTGAGGAGAACTGAGAAAAGTTCACTTATCCTTAGACCAAACGAACTTGGTGGAAAATGTCCTGTTATTTCTGACTAAAATGATGCTGTTTCTTTAAATATTTTCTGGATATTTCTTTCTTCAACGGTCACAGCCTCAAAACTCTCCTAAATAAAATTATAATTAAGGGCGTCCTCCAACCGCGCTGAGTCCCTTTCTTTGCGCTCCGCGGGAGGCTTCACACAGTGAATAACACACAAAAAAATAAGTCTTTACACCCCTCACACAGTCCAGCAGTGAGGTAAATAAGGAGAGAGTTAGTTTCAACCAAAAACTTCACTGTGGCCCTATAATTTATGTGGGCTCAGAAACACATACAGACACAGAAGTGCTCCCTTTGACCCACCTCACGGACTCTGCTCCCTCAGAGCTGTGCTGTGCCTTTTATAACCTGCTGGAATTACCTCACAAGCTTCTCTCTCATGGCTGGCTTCGCCCACCCACACACACACAGAAGAGTTTTCCAGAACCCTCCTAGCAGAGGTTTGTTATATGTCTGTTACACATTTCCCCCTTTTTTTTTTATTAGCAGTCCTCTGCCTATAATTGATAATTTTCCAAGTATTGTGGAAGCTGCCCTCTAGTATCTCTTTTTGGATATCTAGCTTCTATTTCAGAATCCCTCGCTTCCCCCCTTTCGTCCTCAGTCTGTTGGGGAAAATGTCCTTGGGGGTCTCCTATGAGGGATGAGGGCTCCACTCCCAATTCTATTTCTGCTACCTGTTCCTCTGTTAAATTTAGTTCTGTTTCCATGGGTCTCTCTTTTTCCTTGTTTGACCCTGCAGGAAGTTGGGGTTGGGTGACCCACCAGTCATCCTCCTCTGGCCAATTGTTTTTGTTGGTGGGACTATCCTCAGACGTCTTTACCAGCTCTTCTTCTGAAGTCATTATAAATCCACATGGTCTAAGCAAGTTCCGGTGTAACCGCCGTTCTGATCCCTTCCCATCCTCTCGTTTCACGTCATACACAGGCAAATTAGGAAAAGGCTGCTTTATTACAACATAAGGATCAGTTTCCCATTTTGCAACTAGTTTATTTTTTCTTCGTGCAAAGGTCCGACGGACTAACACTCTGTCTCCAGTTTGCAGTAATGGGCACTTCTGGGTAGGATTTTCCTCGGTTTGTAACCGTTGATGGACCATTTCTTTACTTCGTAATAAGCGCCGCCTATGTTCCTTCACCCATTGATCAGTAGCTCTAGGTCTTCTTCTTGGGTCCCCAACACGAAGTCCAGGGGTAATCTTCCTGGTCGCCCAAACATTAAGTAGTACGGTGTAAATCCTGTGGATGAGTGTAACATATGGTTATAAATCCAAACCACATCATCGATATGTTCAGGCCATTGTTCAAGCTTTTCACTTCCCAGGGTTCTGATTAATTCCAACAGGGTTCGATTAAATCTTTCACAAACCCCATTTCCCTGAGGATGGTAGGGACTAGTATGTACTTTACGAATTCCATGAAGCTGGCACAGTTCCTTAATTATTTGTGCTTCAAAATTAGCGCCTTGATCAGAAAGTAGTCTACGTGGGCAGCCATAAGGTCTGAATACATTTTTCCATAGTAGACAAGCCGTGGTATGGGCTGTTTGATCATGAGTGGGTATCACGATCGCAAATTTTGTAAAATGGTCTACACAGACCATAGCAAATTGATGTCCAGAAGAGGATTCGGCAATCTTGATAAAGTCCACGGTCAACAGGTCAAAAGGCTCATTAGCCACTATAGTCATAGGTTGGGTGTGTTGTTCTTGGCCTTTATGGATATTGCATTCTTTACAACTTTTACATGCTTGCTCTAGGTGCTCCCTCATCCGTGGGAAATAAAAGTACCTTCTTCCCAGAGCCTCCAATTTATCGCCTTGGAAGTGACCACCCATTTGGTGTAGAATTGAACTAATACCTTCCACCATTTCAATTGGCACTACAAACTGCCAAACACATCGCTCTTCTCCATTTTCCCATGCACGACGATACAGAACTCCTTGATGAACAATTTGTCCCATTGTCGACAAATGGCTCTTCCTCTATCAGTCAACCGTTTTCTCTCCCGGTAAGAGGGTTTATCACCAATTTGAAGGTGAGTCAAAATTTTCAACAAATCTGAGTCTTCAGACTGCCATTTCTGCCATTCCCCTTTGTCGCATATTTCTGCAGTTGTAGCATTTATCTGAACCTCCTCAATCTCTTTTTCTCTGATTTCCAATGGGCGAACTCGTAAGGGAGGAATTTCCACTTCTTCTAACATCTGATCGGAATCAGTGTCCAGTTTCCCCAAGGGGAAGCGAGATAGGGCGTCAGCATTGGTATGATTATGTCCTGGCCTATAGTGAATATGATAATCAAATGAGGCCAATCGAGCTACCCACCTCTGTTCAAGGGCTCCCAGCTTAGCAGTATTGAGGTATAGTAAAGGGTTGTTATCAGTAATGATATCCACTCGACCCCCGGTTAGATATTCACGAAATTTTTCAGTTACCGCCCATACAATTGCTAGGAGTTCGAGACGAAATGAACTGTAGTTACTAGGATTCCTTTCAGTCGGTCTGAGAGAGCGACTGGCATACGCAATGACTCTCTCTCTTCCTTCTTGCTTCTGTGCCAGAATTGCACCTAATCCCTGTAGACTGCCATCAGTTTGTAATATAAATGGCTTACTGTAATCAGCGTACCCCAAGACTGGAGCCTCTAAAAGTTTTTGCTTTAGTTCATTGAAACTTTTTTCCTGTTCCTCTTTCCATACAGATTGGATGTTTCCGGCCATACATTTGTTTTTACCTTGCGGTTTACCTCTAAGTAGTCGATGGAGAGGTTCTGCACTTTGAGCAAATCCTTTGATATACCGCCTGTAGTAGCCAACTAGTCCCAGGAAACCTCTTACTTCCTTCACAGTATTTGGCCGAGGCCAATTTTTCACAGCCTCCATTTTTTCTGGGTCGGGTGCTATTCCCGATTCTGCAACTATATGCCCGAGATATTTGATTTGTTGTTGAGCGAATTTGCATTTGCTGGGTTGCAGTTTGAGTCCAAATGCAATAATTCTTTGTAATACTTGTTCAATATGTTCTAAATGTTCCTGGAAATTTCTAGAAAAAATGATCACATCATCCAGGTAGATGAGAACGGTTTGAAAGTTTAAATCTCCCAGACATCGTTCCATGAGTCTTTGGAAAGTACTGGGGGCATTTGACAGTCCGAATGGCATCCGGTTAAACTCAGGCTAAATCCAGGGTAGTATATAAGGTAGCTTTTCTTAATGCCGCCAATGATTCCTCTACTCGTGGCAAGGGATACGCATCTTTTAATGTTAAAGCGTTTAATTTTCTATAATCTACACAGAACCGGAGTTGTCCATTTTTCTTTCGGACCAGTACGATGGGAGAAGCCCAAGGACTCTGACTTGGTCTCACAACTCCTCCTTCTATCATTTTATCCAATATGTCCTTTACTTCTTGATAAAGTGCTGGGGGAATATTTCTATAGCGTTCACGACTTGGTTTGTCCTCAGTTGTGACTATATGATGTTCAATAGCTGAAGTATGTCCCACATCATCTTCTGTTAGGGCAAAAGCTGTTATATTGCGTCGCAGCACTTCTCGAAGTTCTTCTAATTGCTCAGGAGTCAAACATGAATCACCCAACCCCAGCTGTGTCCATAACTCCTCAAGCTGTGCGGTAATGGAGATTTCAGCATGTTTTTTCTGATGCGGTTTCTCTAGGACAGAATTAACAGTGGACTCTATTGCATGTACTTCAGCTATCAAGAAATGTCGGGGCAATGTTATAGGTATCTGTCCTAGATTGATGAGTCTGACAGAAACCACCCCTTGTGTGACATGGGAGAGAGTACGTCCTACCAACCATTCCCCATTCACTCCAAATTCTCTGATTGGTTCCACTAGCAAAGGGATACCTTGGACTCTACAATGACCCCCCACCCTCAAGGGTATGATTACCTCTTTTCTAGGGGGGAGGACTATTTTTTTCTTAAATGGTGTGCGTATGACTCCCACCCTCCCTCTGTTTTTACGCAAGGTGCAATGTATGCTACATACTCTTTTCAACTTGAGCAACCATTTTTGATCATTTCGTTTTTCAGAGATTTGGGACCAATATGCTGGTCCAAATTCATTAAACATTAGACCATCCAGTTCCCGAAGAACATTCATTCCCAATATTACTGGAGTAGATGGCAATGCAGTGTTTTGTGTGACGATCAACCCTTTTTGACCAATAATTTTATCAAAAAGTTCAATGTCCACCCAAGTCACCCCCAGTATGGGTAAAGGTTGGTCATTAGCAGCCTTTAGCTTAATGTCAATCTCATCTAATTTATCCAGGTTGGCAGCGATCTGAAGATAGGTTTCGTTATTAATTAATGACACCTCCGAACCAGTATCAATTAAACAACGTATCATCTGTCCATTGATTTTTGCTTTTATCACTGGGCAATTGCCCACTACCGCTGGAAATAACTCAGAGGTCTTAGTATCATTGCCTCCTACAGCTTGCCCCTCAGCTGTAGGATGCTCTAGTTTAAAGGTCGAGGGTGAAGAATACCAGACCCAGATGACCCGGAAACAGAACCTCCTGAACATTGTCTTGCTAGATGTCCAGGTTGACCACACCTCCAACATCGACGTTGGTCAGGTCCATGAGAGTCATATTCTGCTCTTCGATATCCCCGTCCTCCCGCCCCTTTACTCATAACGGCCTCTTTTAATGGGGCTAATTCTTTTTTTAAAACAGTAGTTAGGCTTTCCCCTAAACTCTTTATAGCATCTGTCAAAACTTTTGTTTCTTCCCTTTTTGCTTCCCTGTAGTCCTCCCCCTTTTCTTTGGTTTGTATTGGTTGAGTCCAATAGAGATTCATATTTCCCTCATCTCGATTTCGATCTAATGCTTCCACTAATATGCAATCAAATTCTACATTCTCATCAGCCCTGACCATATCTCTTAAGGACCTTTTCAGAGCAGGGTTTCTTATTCCATTAATAAATTGATCCCTTATTATTTGGTCAATTGCAGGGGTCTGATCATCCTCACTCCCCTCACTTTTGGAAAATTTTTTCCAAAGTTTTTGTAATGTCACAGCAAATTTCTGAATTGACTCTCCATCCAACTGTTTGCGACCATAAAAACGAGTTTTGCATTCTGCTGTCTCAGTTGTCTCCCCATACAGTAACTCTAGCCTTTTTATAATGATATCCAGACTAGTTCTCTGAGATTGAGGCAACACCAGAATAGCCTCGCGAGCGTCTCCCTCCAGTGATTGTAATGTCAACTTGGTGTGCAGGTTGGACTTGATATAATCTGGCAGTAGTGCATAGCCTTTCTGCCCAATCTCCTATTGCCAAATTATATCCATCAAATTTAGGTACATTGGCTCCCGCTGTTCCCATAGGCACAATAATGGGAAGGGGAGACCCAACCCCACTAGTTTGGCTAAACATTGTTTCACTAGATTCACCGGCATCTACCGAGGACTTCATGGCACGGAGTTTTGTATCCTGCCGACTACAGCCAAAAATATGTAGGGTGTGGTTGTTTAAATAAGGGAATAAAACACACCACACCAGATGAATAAGAACCAATTTAGAATTTAACGGTTGAATACATTGAAAACAATAGTTGGTGTATATAGCCACTGGTTTAAGGCAATAAATGACTGTAGAAGAATCTAGTATAATTTCTACTTGAAGAATATGGGGGGGGGGAAGGATTAATATGTTAAACAAAGGATAAACTTGTGTCTAGGTCACTTTATCATATATGGCTATTTGGATAACTTTAATACACACTGTATGCTCTGTGTAATTCAAACAATCTATCAATACATTCACAATCTATTTTAACCCTTTAAGTGCCAGCCTACCTGGAGTTTTTGTCACACTCTGTTGCCAGACCATTTTGCACTATTTTGCACTCCCCATGTTCAAATGTGATTTTTGAAGGGATTTCCAGGGATTTCCCAGGAAAATGATATATTGTTTTTTTCAGCAGAGTCTGAGCTTTAACATGAAATGTCTTGTTTGTCATTTTTTAGGTGTATTCTCAATATTTTTTGGCGAAATATGTGCAAAAAAATTAAAAAAATCAATTTTTTACAATTTTTTTGTAATAAAAAATGTAAGTTTGTCAATAAAATCTTATTGCGTGTGAAACCCCAATTTCTCACAGTTACAGCGGTACCACATATGTATAGGTAGACACCCTTTCCTGCCCAGGAGACTCCCCCAAACTGAAACAGAGCTTTAGGGGATTTTCAGAAAAAATACAACTGTGATATGCGCTATGCGCACCTTGCAGTTTTTCCAGAAAAACAACACTTTACATTTGAAATACCCCCCACAAACTATATATTCTCTGGAAGTACACACCTCAGGCTTTCTAGGCGTACCAGGCTTGTTGATGTGGCCACAGTTTTCTAGAAGTAATCCCTCAATGTATTCTTTGGTTGCAAAGAGTTTCCCTAAAAAAAGGATAAAAAAGCAGCATCAAAGCCACATTTTCCTAAAAAACTATATACAAACAGGTTCTGTCAAGGGAAGAGTTGCCAAACACCCCAAAGTAAAGCATGAGCATAACGGTAATTTTTCTTGAAAATTTCAGCTCTGCAGACAAAGTGCGCACCTTGCGATTTTTCAACCAAAACAACCCTTTACATTTGGAATATCCCCCATAAACCATATATTCCCTGAAAGTACACATGTTAAGCTTTCTAAGCATACCCAGCTTGTTGTAGTGGGCTCATCTTTCTGGAATTAATCCCTCAAAAAACTCTTTGGTTGCGCAGAGTTTCCCTAAAAAATGTATAAAAAAGCAGAATAAAAAACACCTTTTCCTAAAATATAAATATGCAAACAAGAAAAAACAAGCTAAGTCTGAAAGCGCAAGGTCCCCCGAACAGAACAATACCCAACATGCAGAGGTACTATTAACCCTTTTAATTGCCAGCTTACTTGAGATTTTGTCACCCTCTGTTGACAGGTCATTTTTCCCCATTTTGCGCCATGTTTTGCGCCATGTTTTGCGTCATTTTTGCTGGAATTTTCAGGAAAATTATATATATATTTTTTGCAGCAGAGTTTAGGCTTTAACATGAAATGTCTTGTTTGTAAATTTTATTTATTATTAATTTTATTTATTATTAAGTAAAAAAAAATAAATAAATAAAAACATTTTTTAGAAAATTGCCTCCTTTATTTTAAATAAAAAATGTATTTGATTAGGGAAAACCATATTGCATGTGAAAGCCCCATTTCTATCGATTAGAACGGTACCACATATTTATCGGTAGCCCCCTGTTCCTGCCCAGGAGACCCCTCTAACTGAAACAAGTAATTTTTAACATTTACAAATAAAATACAACTACCATCCACACTACAAAGGGTTAAATCGAGACATAGGGTCCCCCCTCCCGGGAGGGGGGGGGCATTTTTGGGGGGGATTTTTAAGGGTTAAAAATCCTTAAAAAAAAAAAATGACACGGGCCCCCCCCTTACCCAAAGTAACCAGCCCGGGACCAGCTATGTAGGGCTTGTAGGAACGGGGCGCAGGGGCCAGCTTTTGTGGCCCCTGGCCCTGCAGGCTACAAGCCCACATAGCCAGTGGGCCCGGGCTCTTCTGCCCCCCCCTGGGCTTTGGGGAGGCAGGTAATGGGGGTGCCGGGGGTTAATGGCAAGTCACCGGCTAGCGCAGGTGACTTGCCACCTCCCCCAGCCTTGTGAACTGGTATAGGGGTCATGGACCCCTTACCAGTTCACAAGGGGTTAAATGTAAAAAAAAACACAGACACACAAAGAGAAAAAATATTTTATTATTTTTTTTTTTTTTAATACTTACCTCCCATCCATAGTGGAGCACTCTTTCAGCCTTTTATAGCTGCTGGATGACAGAAAACAAAAGGGTTAATTAAAAAAAAAAATGACATAGGGTTCCCCCTCCTAGGAGGGGGGGACCCCATTTTTTTTTTTAATTTTAAGGGTTAAAAACCCTTAAAAATCCCAAGAAAAAATGACGTAGGGTCCCCCCTACCCAGCATTACCGACCCGGGCCAGCTATGGGGGCTTTTAGAACAGGGCGCAGGGGCCAGCGTTGGTGGCCCCTGGCCCTGCAGGCTACTAGCCCACATAGCCACTAAGTGGCCCGGGCCCTTCTGCCCCCCCCTGGCCGTTGGGGAGGCAGGTAATGGTGGGCTGGGGGTTATGGCAAGCCACCCGCTTGCCGCAGGTGACCTGCCATACCCAGAGCCTTGTGAACTGGTATAAGGGGTCTCATGGACCCCTTACCAGTTCACAAAGGGTTAAATAAAAAAAACACCACACAAAAGTATTTTATTTAAAAAAAAAAAAAAATTTTTTTACTGTACTTACCTCCGATTGTAAGCTCCTTTGTCCCGCGCCGCTCTGCTGACAGATGCCGGTGATCGGCATCCAGAGAAGGGGGAGGCAAGAGATCAGAGGATCTCCTGCCACCTCCTTCCCCGTTGCCGATCACCGGCATCTGACAGCTGAAAGAGCTGACGCCGGTGATCGGGGCTGGGATGATGTCATAGCCCCGCCCCCAAAAGGGGCGGGGCTTGGCACGGAGACGGGTCGGTATGATGTCATAGCCCCGCCCCAAGCGGCAAGATGGCGGCCGCCATCGAGGAGGAGAGAGGAGAGAGCCTCCCGGGCTCTCTCCTGAAGATCGCTAAGTCCTGGGGGGCGATCGGAGGCCCCCCAGGTGAAGAGGAGGGACAGCGGGAGCCAGCACACACACAGGTAAGTGAATGTCATTTTTATTTTTTTTTTTTTTTTACAGTTAGCAGCTGCTGCTGCAGAAGCGGGGGGGGGTGGCCTATTCCGGGGGATCTCCTGGAGCCATCCGACCCCCCACGGGGGATCGGATGGCACCAAATTAAAGAGGAGACCCGGCCGGATCCAACGAGGGGTCAGGTGAGTAATTTTTTATTTTTTTTTGCCCACTAGCAGGGGTAAATGCCAGGCACGTAAATTTTACGTGGCTGGCACTTAAGTGACGGAGAGGCAACCACGTAAATTTTACGTGGCTGGCATTTAAAGGGTTAAATGTAAGATTAACTCTATATAATAAACTTCAGATAGATGATGCTCTAAATTTGTAACTATGCTTTAAATAGTGAGGAGAACTGAGAAAAGTTCACTTATCCTTAGACCAAACGAACTTGGTGGAAAATGTCCTGTTATTTCTGACTAAAATGATGCTGTTTCTTTAAATATTTTCTGGATATTTCTTTCTTCAACGGTCACAGCCTCAAAACTCTCCTAAATAAAATTATAATTAAGGGCGTCCTCCAACCGCGCTGAGTCCCTTTCTTTGCGCTCCGCGGGAGGCTTCACACAGTGAATAACACACAAAAAAATAAGTCTTTACACCCCTCACACAGTCCAGCAGTGAGGTAAATAAGGAGAGAGTTAGTTTCAACCAAAAACTTCACTGTGGCCCTATAATTTATGTGGGCTCAGAAACACATACAGACACAGAAGTGCTCCCTTTGACCCACCTCACGGACTCTGCTCCCTCAGAGCTGTGCTGTGCCTTTTATAACCTGCTGGAATTACCTCACAAGCTTCTCTCTCATGGCTGGCTCCGCCCACCCACACACACACAGAAGAGTTTTCCAGAACCCTCCTAGCAGAGGTTTGTTATATGTCTGTTACAAGCCTACCATTAGCCCATGAGTTGCTAAGCCCATCCCCAAGGAGCAGGTCTCAGCAGGTCAATAAGTGTGTTGCTCTATCAAGGACATAACTTTATAGGGAGATAATTTTCACTGGCCAAGGTGGATATGGACACTCTTAAAGTGATGATCCTGAAGCAGATATTCTTGCATGGGTTAGCATGGTCTCTCACAGCCATGAAGTCTAGGCAATAGCATTGTAGGGGCATAAAAAGGACTAGGGTGTCTTAGCTTGGTAGTACAGTTGGACTAGGTACTGGGAGAAGGGTTGGGGATATTGGGAAGCTGGTAGTAAAGGGGTGTCACGTATGCTCAAATTAGAAACAAAGAAACATAGAAGGTTGACGGCAGAAGGGGACCATACGGTCCATCTAGTCTGCCCTTAAAATTGAGGCAGGTTGCATGCTGGGGGCTACACCCAGGCCAGGTGGCCCCAAAGCTTTGCAGCCACTGGAAATTCTTTCTTAGTTCCTCATGGCCAGTCTGCCCCGGCACTCCTCTGAAATTCCTATATGATGCATAATATTGAATAACTTTTACTACATCAGAGTATATAATCTGAGAATATTTAACAAAGCTGGAATCATGCAGATATAGGGCCTGATGCAGAGCCTCCTCTGAACTGCCCTTAAAACCTTCCGATTGTCCGGGGCTCCCGTCTGAATCGTGGCTCAAATGTGATGCAGAGCCTCCGTCGGAATGGCTCCCTAACTGATTTCACTTTACTCGGAAAGCTTTTTTTGCTCTCTCGGGTGCCTTCAATTTGATCGGGGCTCCCGTTCACGTTCACACGGGCGGCCCGTTTTTCCCTGATTTTTCCTGCCTTTTTGAACGTACCTGCTTGGTTTCCGTCGTATTTGACCTTCCATTTTGGTGGTTTTAGCAAGTATACTTACATCTCCATGGCTCTTCAGTTGCCAATCTGGCTACACGCAAGCGCACATCCCTAAACCTCCATTGGAATATACATATGGCAACCACTGCCAATTTGACACATATATATATATATATTTTTTTTTTTAATTTTGGTTGTTCCTTTTTCCTTGCCATTAATGCATACCTTAATTTCCTTTGTGTTCCTTTTTCCTTGCCATTAATGCATACCTTAATTCTTTCTGATTGTTTTTGATTTATTGTCCCATATCTAAACCTTTTGTGTCATGTAAATGTGTGATGATGTTGTGTGATTGTACATTTGCAGGAAAGACAACACACAAAATCTTTTTATGTGTTTTTTATTCAAACGTTGTTTTTTTTTTTTGTTTGGATTTGGATTTTTCATATTATTTATTTATTTTGGCAAAACTAAAAATCAATTAAAATTTTAATGCAAAATAAAAAACATTATGCCTCGGGGTCTTGTGCCTGTGGTTTTCTAGTATCTGTGAATGATAAACAACATTAGTTTAGCATTGTTTTTATGGTTTGGTTGGGCGTGTTTTTTTTGGGGCCCTTTTTTAACCGGACCTTCAGCGTGATTTAATGAAAAGCCCAAACTCTTAAAAAACGATTCCGCAGCATCATGTGTAAAAAAAAGATACAAGGACCCACCATTAATCCACAAAATACATTAACAAGTTTCCTGGCCTAACTAAAGTCACTTTATTAACCATTTGCTGCCTCACATTGCCCTAGTTCTTCTATCTGCATGTAGCCTAGTTTGTAGCTGCGTACATGGGTTAAACTAAGGTGGGCTTGTATTTAACGTGACAAACGGGGTTGTTTCAGACTATTCTTGCGCTTTTTTTTTTATTATAAGGAATGTGTGCGCGCACATAAATGCACGCTCGCATACTCACATCCATGATGATGTCGTCCCGCTCCTGTGTAAAGATGGCATAGCTCCTGGTATAGCTCTGACGTTCCCCCGCAGTGACGTGCAGCACATCCCAAATTGGAATGCCCCAGAGACATGATGCCTGTAACCCAGCCCTGGATTTCTTCACACTCCAAAGGGCTGGGTTACATGGGTTTTGGCCTGCTTTAAAACATCATGACCAAATCAAGTTAGGATGGAATAACCCACCTCCTTTACATTATTATTAAAGTAACACAGGTTCCCTCACATAAAGCAGAACAAAACCCAGAGCGGCCACTGGTCTTCCCCCTGGAAATCCCAGATCGGGATGCCCCACTGTGTGAAACCCTTTTTAATGAGACTTTACTCAGAAATGGCAGACTTCCTCTCTTAAAGCGGAACAAGCCATGATTAGTTTAATGACCTTTGCAGGCGTATATTGTAGTGCCCCACCAGTCTGATCAAGACAACGGAACCTCATCTTCAAGAGACCAAAGGCTCGCTCCACCACAGAGGGAGTCCTCCTGGGGGCAGTATTGTAGGGCTCCTCTGCCTGTGAAGATGGGTGCAGGATGGGGGTCAGCAGCGAGGGGAGCAAAGGATAGCCAGAGTCTCCTCCCCAAAAACCCCCCCAAAAAAATTTGCATTGCAACAGTAGAAAAGAGGGACAAATAGGTGAGCGGGGTAGGGGTTTGAGGAAAGGACATTTGTAATGAGCCTACATGCACATCCAACCTGTACACTCATTAAAAAAGTCTGGGGAATACTACTTACATAAGTGGGCAAGAACATGACGCAATAGGGTTCAATCACTTAACCCATTTAATTTATGGTTAAAAAATTAGGCTAAAAATATACTAACCAAAAAATTACTAAAGAGTGTGTTAAGGGAAAAAAAAAAGACAGGGTGGGCAACCAATACAAGTTTCATACACATACCCAGTAAGGCGGGTGAGCTCAAATAGGTGCAGCCTGGTTTCTGCCATACTCAGCAGGACAAGACCGCGGAGCTGGCGCCGCTGATGTGCTCCAACAGAGGACTGCATATTATTGCCCGAGTGCAAATACGGCTGCTCTGACTTGCCGTAACAGTGAAGGCTCGGCGGCCCTGTTTCATTAGGCTGATTTCAATCGGAAAACAAGGCTCTGCATCACTGAAAAAAATGGAACAATGAACGAGGCGTCCGTTTTGCCGGGAAACAGCCTCGTGCGAGCCGACAATCGGAAAGGCGGCTGAGCGCACACCTGAGCGCATAAACGCACACTAAAATCAACGTAGCACCCTTTCCTGACCCGATCAAAGCCCAAAACCAACGGGGAAACGCACGGGGGAGCTGAACGGGGAGGCTCTGCATCGAGCCAATAGACAACAAATGCTGGAAAGCAGGTGGTGGCTTTAAAGGGTACCTTAGCTGCATAAATGGAACTAGAAAGGATTCTATGACAGGGGTTCCCAGCCAGTGGTACTAGTAGATCCTATCAATGAGGCTGATCTGCTGCCAATCTGATCTGTTCTTTCTAACCATTTACATTTTACCCAAGCCTGATTTGCCCCAAGTACAAAACAGCTTCTAAAGTTGATGACAACATTATCTGTGCATTTCATCCACTTGAGGAAAATGGTTATGTTGCACAATTGTATACTTGAAGGCTGATTCATTACTAGTGCCAGCTATCGGCAGATGAGTGATCAGCTATCGGGTACTGTAACAGAGCGCCTCAGTCGTTGTAGTAACCTGGCCTGCATTGACGAATGAGATGTATGTTGAGCTTTCTAACACCAGTACAGCGTTACAGGGAGCGAAAGGTAGCGCCAGCTCAGTGCGACTGTCAGCGACTCACAACATATTCAACAAAAAAACAGACACACACATCATCGGCACTCTAAATCTGGTCGCTATAGCATAGAGCGGCAGACGCTGTGTGATTAAAGTCTGTTTTTGAACACATATCCATCAGTAACAAAGCGAAAACACATGGAATGACATTGTTGGAACATTAACACTTTAGTGCCAGACCTGTAATGACAATTCTGCATAAAAATGTATAAAAATAAAAAAATTCAAACAAAAAAATGGGATCAGTGAGATTAAAAGGAATGTCCACTGAAATATATGGGAGAGCGACAGGTAGTGACAGGTAATACCTGGCGCTCTGGAAGCTAGAGCGCCGGCGCTATACGCTGAGCCGCCTGTAATGATGAACCATACGCTACATGACTGTTAGAGTCGCTCACCAGAATCGCCTTCATAAATGTGGTTTTGCGTACAGCACCCAGCGTTCACCAGACTCTGCCTGCCGCTAAGAAGCACTACCTGGCACTAGAGCTCCATGAATAAACCCTTTAATCTTCTTAACTCATGGATCTCTGCATGGTGGAGGAGCAG
Organism: Gastrophryne carolinensis; assembly: GCA_027917425.1. NCBI lineage: Eukaryota > Metazoa > Chordata > Amphibia > Anura > Microhylidae > Gastrophryne > Gastrophryne carolinensis. Next base: position 139,066,991 of record CM051244.1, read on the forward strand.
GAGACGGCATCACACTGCAATGCTGCATGTTGGAGGAGTTACTGCTGCAGTACATGTGTGCAGCTGTTTCTGGTCCCACTTCAGGTGGAGTATCTCTCACAGGGCACAATAATGGTGTGAGAGTTAAGTGTTCTTGTGAAATATGATCCTCCCTGGCACAGTGTTGCAAGAGAATCTAGGTTCATTTTAAGTGCTTCCAAATACCGTTTAAACCGAAAAAATCCCTCTTCTCCCATCTTCGTGTCTCCCACCTGGGTTACTCGAGCAGCCCTGCAGGCTCAGCAACAGCTCCTAAAAAAAACACCTTTTTTAGCTGCTGTAGCCACACCCAGCTGTCAAATTTGAGATCACTGATTGGCTACATCCTCAGTTTTCCTCTAGTCTGAGGTATGCTCCCACCTCCAGCCTATCTGAATAGCTTGGCGTTAGAGATAAAAGGATGCCGGAATGGTAAGATGCCCTGGGAAAGGTAAGATTTGCAGGAGATTGGCAGGAATTCACACAGCAGGGCATCCCAAATAGGGATGCCATGGAGGTGGGCAAATGGATTCTTTTAAACTCCAGGGCCGTCTGAAGGGGTTTTTGCTACCCTATAACGGTACTGTCCAGGCAACTTAAAAAAAAGTCACTAAAATGGAGCAGGTGTGTCAGGCTTCGGCACACCCCATACATTTCAGTGAATGGAGAGGGTGTTGCTGCAGCCTTGTGACTGATGGCAGATCTACGGGGAAGTGCCAGTGAACAGGTCAGAATGCAATCCTGTAATCAGATGAGTTGATGATTGTCAGAGTAGAACCGACAAAAGGGACAAAAGGTGAGTCTCTTTTGTTCTCTTTTATTTGGATGGTATTCTGACTCACCAGATGGCAGTAATCTGAATTCTGTAGACAGCTTGACCTTGTCTGTGTGTATCTGTGACGGATGTGTTTTTACTCCATAAGGCTTGGCAGATAACTTACTCAGCTTGTCATGAATATACGTAGATACGTTTCAGAAGCTTTATTTCAGTACAGAATCTTGTAATAAACCACTCCTTACAGCAAGGGACTTGAAATGTATGTTCATTGCAGCAGGAAACTTGTGATGTAACCCATAACAGCAGCAAGTAAAAAGACTGTAGACTGCAAGAGGGAGTAGCAGGTGGGCACTTCTGGAATGCAAAACTAGAAATGGCTGAAGTGAGAGAGGACAAAGGGAGGAGCTGCTTGCATCATAGCTAGACTAGAGGAGCCAGGAAGGGACAAAAGTAGTTAAAGACATACTGCTCAGCCTATGAAAATAAACACTATATCAAGCATATAGCCTGGTTAAAATGAAATACACTTTGTGTGACATGACAGACGATCAACCCTTGAAAAAGTGCTACAAGGCCTATGAGATACCTATTTTGGTAACATTAATATTTGATTCCATTCTTGGGGGTACTTGGCTGTAACTGATTATCACTAGGGGTAACTGGTGTAAACAAGTTGAAAACCGCTGTTTAATAGAGGACCAAGACCTCCCTTGAGTCTATAAGACTCTTTGGGGGTTGCTCTACCTATTTATGGGGGATGCCCTGCTGCATGGATCCCCCCAGATCACCAGATCATGTGAGACGTGGCCACACCATGGATGCACTCCCAGCAAACCTCTAACTGTGGACATGTCCACACCAGGCCTTCTTGACTGGACGATAAAGGCTGAAGCGGGCAGTGAGCAGTGAGTCAAAGGAAAACAATGGAGCAAGTGTAGCTGGTTGGTTGAGCTCCCCACATGGGAACAAGGAAGCGGTTAGTTTTCGGAGAGTCCATCATAATTTTCTTGTGTGTTGTTCCTCTTTAAAGCAAACCAACAGTCTAAGTTCAGTTCAGGTACCCTACTTGAGCCGAACCCAAACTTCAAAAGGGACCAGAACTTTGGGGGTTGAATCTGCCTCTGGTGGCCAACTCCTCACCCACCAGGACAGTGTTTGTGTGTGGGGGGAGGCAGGTGCTTAACCAGCAGTGTGGGCAGTAGGAAGCAGCTGTACAATTTACCCGTACTTGACGGTGATCAGCACTCATCTGGACTGTTAAATAGGATGCAGGCAGGGCTCCAGAGAGATGGCTGCCACTCCCATGAGTGAGGACACTCTTAGTGCCAGCTGCCAGTGTCCCCACTCAGGGGAGCGGCGGCCATCTTTCTGTAGCCCCTCCCATAGCCTATTTGGAGACCGACCAATGGGATTGTGAAGTTCAGGCTAGTTGTGCATTAAGTTTAAGCTCCTTGATGGGCTATCCAGCTTTTCTGTGTTGTGTTCAGCTGAAGACCGTGTTCGGTTTGGCAACCCAAACTTGCAAAGTTTAGTGCGAACCCGAACTTTGTGGTTCGGGCTCACCCAACACTAATGACTGTTAGTTCCTTTAGTCTGCAGCAGGGGTCATCCAAATTGGTAATACCACCCACACATTGCCTTTTTCTGCAAAATCTGTTTCAGGTAGGCCATAATTTATACTTCTTGGTTCTCATGATCTGTCATCTGGGATCAAGCCTCACATGACTGCCAGCAACCACTTTGGTTCGCTGGGAGGTATGACACACAGCAATGTGTATGTCCTTTCAGCAAACCCAGTTGGCTGTCAGTAGTCACGAGCTGCCAGGAAGTGGTAAGTTGTCTGTCTGGTATTAGGCTTGCAGGGGAGGTATGTGCAATCAAAACACTAAATGGGCCAGCAGTTAGATATTGGTCTTGTCACAAACTAAGAATTTTCTTAAAAAATGTTTCAGTGCATTTTTAACATTGCTGTTTCTTAGGGTATACACAAAAGGATTCAGCAAAGGAGTGAGAACAGTGTACATAAGGGCAAGAAACTTGTCATACTGGCTGCCATTTGGTCTGAGGTAGACGATACTTGCCGTTCCGTAGTACATGCTGGCTACTATAAGATGGGAAGAGCAAGTAGAAAAGGTTTTTTGTTTACCCTCTGCACTTTTTATTTTGGATATTGTGTTAATAATATGAATATAGAAAGCTATGATGATGATAAACGGGATGATAGTGGCAAGGACGGCTGCCAGAAGTGTGACCACCTTGCTGATAAAAGGATCTGAACAAGCTAAACTCTGCAGTGGAGCCAAATCACAGACAAAATGGTTGATCTTATTTGGGCCACAGTATTTCAATCGTGCTGTAAAAGCTGTGGTCATTAAAGAAATGCTAAATCCAATAATCCACGGCACCACTGTTAGCCCAGTGGAAAGCTTCTTATCCATAATAGATGAATAGTGCAAGGGATTGTTAATCGCTAGGTCCCGATCAAAGGCCATGACAGCCAAGAGGTAGCATTCTGTTATACCCAAACCATTAAAGGCATACATCTGTGCAAAGCACCCTATTCGAGGGATCTTCTTATTTTTAGAAATAAGGTTGTCAAGAAGCTTAGGGATCATATCTGTCACAAACATAATTTCTAAAATGGCAAATGTACTGATAAAGGAATACATCGGAGTTTGAAGTGATAGTTCTGTTTTTACGAGGATGATGATGGCTAGGTTCCCAGTGACACTGATGACATATGCAATCAAAATAATGAGAAAAAGTAAAATCTGAAAGTCATGTAAATTAGAAAAAGCCAAGAGAATGAATTCCTTCACCTCAGTTGTATTGTCCTCTTTCATGTGGAAGGTAGGGATATTCTGTAAGGAAAATATGCCAATAAAGGTCAGATGGTTACTTGTTTGTTTAAACAAATAGACAGAGGGTAATACGAGGAAGATGGATCAATGGATTTGTTTCAAAGGATTTCTAAAAGCATAGTAGAGTTAAGACTTTTATGTGAAGGTGCCTCTTTCAAACATAAATGTTCACTCACAAAATCAAGATCTTTAGAGACTCCATCCACCCACCCTGGCCACTCTCCTCCTTCAGCATTCTGCTTTCAGAACATACTGTAGCTTCAAAGCACTATCAACAAGCACTGATAGACACAGAAACAGTTTCTATACCATTGCTGGTAGATAAGTTCTAAAATAGTGATGGTACACTGATTTCACAAACAATTAACTGTATCTTTATTGTAAAAACACCAGATGATTGGATGGGCAAAATTGGGAGGTCAGGAGTGGATGGGACCGAGCTGGGAGGACAAGATGGTGGGACAGGGATAGATGGGGCTGAGCTGGGGTGGGGGTAAAGGATTGGATGGGGCAAAGGGACCAAGAAACAACGTTTGTGTGTACCTTGCAATGTTACTTCCTGCCCCTGCAGTACTTCATATTGCAATGCTAAGTGCCAGGGGAGCCATGACACTGGCAGGGAGACTAAGCACTACATTTCTGATCAAGGGGGCAGCTCTGAGCACAATAACACCGAAGCAATTGAGTGCAGGACTGTCAGAGCAGGAGCCTGGAAATCTGGTGCCGAGGTTTGTATTCGGACCCAGTCCACCAGTTGATTAATGCTGATCTACAACATTTGTGCATATTATATTTCCCTCAAATAAGGTATTTTGACTGTATAATACAGAAACAGCACTCTACTGCTTACTTTTTTCATGCAGAATAGTCTATCCTCTATTTGTGTGTCTGCATGAGTCAGTGGCCATTTTGGGAGGAGACAGAAGAATATAGAACTATATTATTTTGCTTGTATTTGCAGGGAACAGAAGCTGCTGTCAGGCAGGTAAAATGAGTATATTTTATTTTTAGATACAGATGTATTTTAAGAGGATAATTCAATAAGATTTGAAGCTTTCCATATTCTTGAAACAATCTTTAATCCACAATAAATACAGGCGAACGTAGTTTTAAAAGCCTGTCCACCGCGGCACATCATTTATCCCCCCCCCCCCCCAAAAAATGAAACCGAAGTATCGTTCTTGACACCCTACATACTAGGGCAGAGGGAGCGATTAGCGTCATTGGAGCAGGTGATAGGTTAGCGGAGGAGCCCTGATCTGTGGTTGGTAGGGAAAGTCCATGGATTCTGCCAAACAATGACTATTATTGACCACACCCCTTGTCCCACCAACCAATATACACCATTAGAAACAGCCATAGGGCTTCTGGGCTGGGAAATAACTAATCACTGATGCAAAGACTGAAAATGAAAAACATAAACAAATCTTTTTAAAACAGTAGATTGCTTTGAGTACTCAGGTTTACAATGGATTAGATGGGTTCCACGTACTCCTTTATACTCCACCCACAGGTTTTATGCTAGACTTCAAAGCAAAGTAAAGCAGGATAAAACAATAAGATCGTCCCCCAAAAAATAACTGTACTTAAGTTTTTATCCAAAGTTTGCTTCCCTCCCCTTAAAAAGGGACATCGGTGGGAGGTTATAACCTCCTCCAAACCTCAATGATCTGCTGCTCCCCCTCCTGTTTTACCTTTGGACAATTTTTACTCACCTCACCGGGGATTCCATCCTCTGGGTCCCTCGGATTCAAGGTGACCAACAAGTGGCGCCATCTTGAAACCCATCAGGTACTGTGCTTAGCCACCAATCTCGCGCCTGCGCAGTGTCCATGAAGGAAGGCAATGGAGCCGCTCGAAATCCAGCGAGACTTCACTGAGCGGCGCTGGACTTTAAAAAAGCACAGCTAAAGCCGTACTGTCATTTACAGGCAGGGGGTGAGGATCGGGTCCTGAAGTAGCCAGATGTAGGCGCAGCAGGCAGTGGTGACATCCAAAAGGTAAGTAGGGGCATATGGGGGGGGGGATCAGTCCTTTTTTATTTTTGGTCTGATGTTCATCTTTAATCCTGCTGCCCTATGCCCAGGCATCGGAATACCTAATGGGAAATACAACATAGCTTTTGTAATAAGAATACTTGTATAGTTTTAATTTTGTGTAAGAAAAATGCTTCCAATGGATTTCTGCTCCTTACACTGAGGTATTCCAGGATCTGCAATACAGGATTTTAAGCTCATTTTTTGAATGAAGAAATAATCTTTGCGTTGTGCTATGAAAGTAACATTTTCAGATGAACCTTTGCAATAAAGAGAGTGCTGCCTATACTGTAGAGCCTTAAGACATATTTTTTAAGAAGACACATTCAAGAAATTATTTTTGTAGGTCCTCTTTAAATACCTTCTACTTAGGGGTAGTCTCTAGTCTCTCTGCCGCCTGAGGCTCCTGTTTTTCAACTTCCAAAGTAGGATGCCCTAGAAACAAGGACCAATCACCAGGATAGTAAAAATACTGGTGATAGGCCTATCATCAGCATTTTTCCTATAATGGTACTTAAAGAGGAACATCACAGGTCATTTGCAGTTAGTAAAAACTCCCCAGACCTTGTTTGCCCGGCCCCCTGCCCCTCTAGTTTACCAAACAGCTAATGTACCTCTCCTGACGTATCGGGCTCAGAATCCCTCCATTCACCTGTGGTCCTCCGTCGGGCAGTGCCATCTTGGACATGCATTGCGCCACCCCTCAGTTCTCATAGGCTGCAATGATACTCAGCTTGAGATCTGAGGAGCGGCGTGGGACATTTGAAGAGAGGGCGGCTACAGTTAAGGCGACTAAACCTGCAGCCTTCACTCAGGGACAGCTAAAGGGGGGGGGGTGGAAATGGGCCAGGGATGCTGCCTGATGCCAACATCCAAAAGGCAGCAATGAAGAGGGAAGGGATGTTTAAAAAGGAACACCAGAAAAGGTGTGATGTTCCTCTTTAATCTTTGTCTCTGAGGCATCCCAATTTGGGATGGTCTGATGTGTGAAACCCCGCAGATCACACACTCAACTCACCTTTTAGCCATTCCCATGGTGCATGCACGGACTCTCATCCAATCAGGACCTTATTTTGTGTATACTAATGCATGACATAAAGTCTCATTTGGACTGAGTGTCAGAATAGGGAGCAGGGACAACTGCATCTCCAGTTTCCCTGCAGAGTGTCTTCCCCTATGCCCAGCGTATCTGAATTTCTGGATGGCCGAGTGTGCCAGGGATGTGGCTGTGGCCCGAGATCACAGCAAGGGACCAGCAGAAAGGTAAGGGGTTTGCAAGCCATTGGGGTAGTTCACTCAATGGGACGTCCCCAATCAAGTCTTTTAGATTCCATGCCAAACTGGCTGGTGATTGGTCCACTTTAATCCAGCAGTCTTATTACTACAGGGGGGATCAGGTGCTGCAGTCTCTGTTTAAAATTAACCAAAACCCAGGATTTTGACCATCCCAGGTTTTGGTCCATGTCCCCGGGGCATTTTGTTTCGGGATTCCCCCACTGAGTGAAACCCCCTGAGATTACCCATAAACCATACTCACCATGCTGGAAGTCGAGGATGGGTTTCACACAGCTGGCAATCCTAGATTGGGATGCCCATGGTTAGAGAATCAGCTGGCTGAAGAGGTTTTTGGTCTCGAAAAATGGGGGACTGAAAATCACAGCACACACAAATGCCAAAATGTTTGCTGTGGTTTCTGGTCCCTATACTAAGAGGCCAAGACTGGACTAGGGAAAATACTCAATTGTGGTGTGGGCAGAGAGGGGGTATGTGTGCTATGACGTATGACAATGAATTTAGGTAGTGCCTTTGCTGGAGCCTCTCTCTTGCTGTCCTCATGCTACCTCAATCCCAGCCGCAGTGATGTCTTTCCAAGGGGGGAGGGGGTGCTTGGAGGGGGAAATGCCTGAGACACACAAGTCTGATGCTAGGTTGGCTACAGCAGCACCTTCTCTCCCTGGCTCTGACCTCTGCCCAGCAGAATTTCAAGGATGTTGAAAGCCGGTGGGGAGACCGACCACCGAACGTCCCCAGCATCTCTCTCCTCCACCAGCACTGTGAGCAGCGCCACTGGTCTGCCTCTGGTGGTACCCCCTTCTGACTACACAATGTATGTTGGCTCATGCACTGTGCTCAGCTACTAGAAGCTGAGCAAAATCACCTTTGCGCTGTGTGCCAAACAGCCCAGGGGGGGGTTGTTGCGCATTGCTTCTACATGTATTGTAAGACCTAAATATCTCATTTTTGAAAATATTTCTTTCCTTTATCTCTTCTGTCTGTGTAGCGGTGCTTAGAGCGACCGCTAGTAGACGCTGTAAGCGGGTATCAGGTGCTGTAACCTAGCGCTGCGGTCGCTGTAGTAACCTGACCAGCAATGTTGAATGTGATGTGTGTTGGGCGCTCTAACAACAACACAAAGCTGCAGGGAGCGAGAGGTAGCGCCTGCTCAGTGCATCTGGCACTCGGGGCTCCACACCATATTTAACAAAACACTACACACCAGTAACAAAGTGAAAACACATCGAATGACATTGCTTTAACACTGGGACAATAACACTTTAGTGCCAGACCTGTAATGACAATTCGGCATAAAAATATAAAAAGTCCAAAAAATCTCTAAAAGTGTTTGTTTGTAGCCAGGAGAGGTCACGCAATGATTTGAGCAAAAAAAATTGTAATTGCCAAACACGCTGTTTAAACACAAACAAATGGAACCCCATTGAAATGTATGGGAGAGCGACACTGAGCGAAAGGTAATACGTGGCGCTATACTCTGATCTGCCTGTAGTAATACATGTGACTCTATATGGCGCTGTTAGAGGCGCTCACCAGATTCACTTTTTTAAATGTGGTTTCCCGTGCAGCGCCCAGCGTTTACCAGACGCTACCTGCCGCTACGAAGCACTACCTGGCGCTATCCTTTCTTAAATAACCCCCTATGTCAATTTTCCATTATAGACTTTATTAGAGTTAGTATTTAGGGGCTCACTAACTTTAATATTTAACTTCCAATATTTTGAATTTCCGATATTTTGTGTCAAAGTAATGTGTCTAACAGCCAAAGCTAAACTGGACCTTCAGCATCATTTAATAAAATGCCCAGACCTTGAAAAACAGCTATTCCCCAGCATCTAGAATTTATATATTTTACATTTTTAGTAATTTACTTATTATTCTTTCCCCCACTGGGCTTCAACTCTATTCAGGACTCTAGAATACGGGCGCCGCCAATTTACCTCAGAAGCATCACATACTGAAGAGAGGGAGGCAAAAATACAGGGGGGTTATCAATGTGCTCTGCTCAGACAGAGCAGAGCTGGGGTCAGGAAAAGGACAGAAATCCCAGAATGCAAAGCAGCACAGTCAAAAGACAGCCGGAGACTCCATGTGCCAACATCTTGGATGTCTTAAAATGCAGTAGATGCAGGTAGGATGATTTTTAATGTGAGCAATCTGTATGTACAGGGTGGGGGGAACATATAAGATAGGCTCTTATTCAGGGTGAAGATCCGGTTAAGCTGAAGCTTCTCTCTGCAGTAAAACTACAGATGTGTCCATCCTACATCATCCTACCTTTTTAGGACATCTACCAAACACAGTATCACAATATGATAACTACATTCCTGATTTTTTACACATCTCACATCATATCTATTCATGAGAATGTCTAAGAAAAGGACAAATTTGTAAACTTTAAAACCAATTTGGAACTCCTGTGGACTCCTGTGGACAGCAAAATACAAAAAGATGAACATGGAATCTCCCAAAAAGATGTTCCTTTTTAAATATGTATTTTAAATATGTATTGTCATCCATTAGCAAGCGGGAAGAAAATAAATCTTGACAATTAGACCAGCGGGTCTTCAAAAAGCAAATTTAGATACAGCATTAGGTTATTTATACTAACAGCAGTCGATGTATCCTCTGGAAATATGGTGCTCAGGGAGCTCTTCCCTTTGGAGCCAATAAGTGTTGTATCTCTTATGAGGCTTAAGGGGACAGGAATTAGGAAAGTTTTTAAATTAAGAATTAGCTAAATGAAGGCACCAACGGGGCTTGAAATTTGTTCTGTAAACTTTTATAGAAATATACTAAAAAAAAAAATTAATTAACATTAAGAACAATAATGTTTCTTAAATAGTAATGCCAAATAGAGATACTTACAAAAGCAAAATACACCAAAGGTCAAGTTTACAAGGGATGATCAGTAAGTTACCTTTCCACCCCAGGATGTTCTTTCAATAAACCTTGCCTGTGCAGGTTCAAACATGCCTGGATGTGCACCACACTCAGTAGCAGTTGAGTCTGATGAAAGTACTCTGTAAGTGACCGAATTGCTAGTGCAGTACGATGCAGGTTCTACATAGAAATTGAGAAATTGTGTTCCTTGATCAAAATCCTTACAAAGAAAGAAAGAATAGGATTTAAAGAAATCCATGAAAGTGTGATGTACCTTCCTACTACCAAGTGATTTTGGGAATGTTAGGAAAATGTTGGGAAAAGCAGTTTCAATGGGGTGGAATTAACTGAAAATTACCCCTGTTCAATGTGACCTATTAAAGCATCTTCAGTGGAAATCTGCCCTAAACTCAGTGTTATAGCTCATGAATTTGGCATTTCAGTTGTCACAGTTCCTATTATAATTCATAATATTTTAAGGAGGAATTTAAGCATTATTTAGAAATGCAGACCAAATTGTTTCGGGGGAAGAAACATGAGTCCTGAGACCAAACAAGAGTCCATGTGATAGAGGCACAGGGGGCCGCAAATCGCAAGCTGCAATCGGGGTTTCAGTAAGTACTTTAGCTTTCGTAATCTGAATAATGCTTGGGCAATGATTTCCTGATAATGCAGAGAGGCAATAACAGGGTTCCGGCAGCAGCAAGGACCAAGCAGCAAGAAGGATCCTTCTATTCTGATGGCATCCAATTACTAGAGGTGAAGTGGAATGCATGTGTTGAAGTCAAGGGGGATTACACTTGAAGTAGAGAAGCTCAATTTTCTTAGAAGATTTTGTTTTCATAATCTGGTAGATATCCTATTGAACACCCCTCGTAATTGTTGAAAAAAGCAATCCAGCACCCGAAGCCCCTCTGGTGTCTCCCTCCATACCCTGCAGATTCATGCAAACATTTTAACTGTCACCTGTGCCCATTCTCCAGACAGCTCCATGGTGCCCCCTGGCCATCCAGCTGTAAGAAAACCAAAAGTAAGTAATACAGCCTGGAGAACAGTGAACAGCAATACTTACATTTGCACTGCAGGCAGCCACGCTGGCCTGGCCGCAAGAGACTGCCAATGGCAGAGGCTGTGAGCAGTGAGGGGGGTTCTTGGACCTAGGTTGGTGTGGCATGTGTGGGGTGGAGGTGCACTTACTGAATCGTCGCTGGTCTCCGATAATGAGATGCAAAGAACGGGGTCTTTATTTGAGGGCTTCAATCCATGTCAAAAGGCATATTCAGTTCAGGCAATATCCATTGGCAGTTACAGCAAACAGTCTTTACAGCTTCCAGGTACTTCCACTGGCTCCTTCCCTCACTATTGCTCAGCTCCTCCACTACATTAACACCTCCCCTCTTTACTAGAACAGAGTCTAGAACAGAACACTCTAGAAGGGTTGGGTCCTCCCTTATATAACCTCTGATATGTTGCCTTAACCAACTATGTTGCTAGGCTCAACCAATGGCAGGGCATGTGATGTTGCCAATGCCACTTTACATTAGACTAATTAATATTATCTACGTTTATTTCTTAGGCAACACTGGCATCATGTGGATTCATGACACAATGGTACCTAAGTCCCACATTTAACTGCTATTATTAAAGTTCCTATCACTATCAGGGCCTACCCCACTGATAGGGCTCTAATCTTTCCTAAGTGTAGTGTTGACCACCTTTCCACCCGTCACATATGTAATGTTTATCAAAACAACCAAGACACATAGGAGACATCACACATATCTTCTGAGACCCATCCCATGCCGCTAGAGGCAGATTTGTCCCCAAAGTTCGGGTCCCCATTAATTTCAGTGGGGACCGGGTTCGGGTCCCCAGAACCCGATCTTTTTTCAAAGTTCAGCTGAACTTATCGAACTTTGGGGGGTTTGCTCATCCCTATTGGTAATGTTATTACATACAAGGAAGGTATCCAGGACACTTTTGAATTCTTTTGGTGTATTTCACATGACTACTTTCTCTGGTAGAGCGTTCCATAGACTCACTTTTGTTTACTTCTGTTGGTAACATTTTTATTTCTATAAAAGGTATATATCTATCACATTGAATATGACGAATTTATTCAAAAGTATCCCGGTCAGTGTCCATGCTTTTGTTTTTGAGGACATTTTTCCAGTCAATGCAGCTTAGGGCATAAGTGTTGCCTTTCTGAAGTTTCACTTTTCTGGCTCCATGATAAGTCACCCTAGTGACTGCTAAGCTGAAATTTATAATATTGTGATCACTGTTTCCAAGGTGGCCCCTGCCCTCCACCTTTGTAACTTTATCTGGTATATACAGTGGCTTGGGAATGTATTCAATTGGCCTATTCTAAGCATACAGCACGTCCTGCTCCAGATGAAGTAATAGCATGTGGGTAATCCTCTGCCTGAGGCACTGTTCACTGCAGACATGTAGAAAACAGGCTCCTCCCGGCCCTACATATACTGAGGGACCTCCCACAAATCCCCAGATTTCTCTGCAGTGCTCACTGCGAAGACATGAAGTATCACGCTCTCGCAGGCGAGCTGGGGCTTTACAGCCCGAGGCCCTGCGGGACTATTTCCACCCGTCCTCTTTATGAAAGAATATGCCTCCCAGCCTGAGCTGCGTCAGGTCGGGTGAAGGTAGGCAGCACCTTAGGTGCTTACGGAGCTAGACTCCACCACAATCCCCCACCATAGGGTAGGCGGTTAAGGCTAATGGTGAGCCTTCAGAGGATGCCCCTCCCGCATCAGCGCCCCATACCCCGTGTAGCGGTGAACCCCGAGTATTGGGTCACCTTCCTTCCTAGTTTCCCCCGCTATTGGGGGGGAAAAGAGGGGGGTGGGGTTGTGTGTGCAGACGGCTTAACATTGCCCCATTACACTGTGAGTTGAAGCCCTTGACGGTTACTGGGTGTCAGAGCCGCTTTTCAACACTTATCTTAACCTTAGCCGCAGTGCCCTTAATGTAGTTTACTCGGCGCGTACGACGGCTCCGATCGCGGACGCTACTGGTTAATTCTCTCTTTTCTTTCCTGTCATGTCAGTCCCTGAGGTGATTCACTCGGTAGGGGCTTAGTTTCTAACTGCTCGTTTTTCTATTGTTTACGCGCTCCGAGCTTCGCGCTCTTCGGGGGGGGGGCGTGGTCTGATGTGGCGCGTTCCGCGCCATGTTCAGCTCTGGCCCGCCCTTCGAGGTTCGCTGGCGCCATTCCTTTCACTTGCGCGTGGTGAAGACTGTCCTCCCCTCGCTGTTCTGTAAGTGCCCTCACGGGCGACCTTTCTTTAGCTTTCTCCTCGCTTGGCTCTGACATCCCTCTTCCCCTTGTGTCTTTCAGACCGTGAGCTTCGGTGGCTTCTCCTGTAACGCCCGGCCTTGACTTCTAAAAGATCACTCCCACTTCCCAGCGGGTCATTGGGGCATCCAGGGTTGCTTATAGCGCCAATCCCTACTGGCATATTGCACATAATAATCACCATATGGAGGCATCTCAGGATATTGTGAACGGGGTTCCTTCGGGACAAGCCCGTCTGTGTGTAGCTTGTGGGGTCTTACCTAGCAGCGGTGACAATGCACGGGTCTGCGTCCCTTGTGCACAGCAGGCGCTAGCCGGTTTTCCCACCTCTTCTGAGGCTGGGCCCGCACCTCACCTCGCTTCACCTACTCCCCCAAGTCTGAGCCTAACCCCCAATACCAGTGGGGATTCTCATTCCGATTTGGCCACTAGGCTGGCTAGTGTGGAAAACTTAATTGCTGGCTCCTTGGCGCGCAAGGCCACCACCAAGAGGCGACATCTGAATCCTGAATCTACTATATTTCCTATAGCATCTGATGATTTGCTTCTTTCCAACGCTCATTCCCCCTCAGACGAAGGGGAATTGATCTCTGACTCAGGGTCATACGATGACGAGTCCAGGGGACAGGAAGATTCTGGTTCTGATCATTGGTCCTCGGACGACATGGATAGACTGTTGACAGAGATCTTTGACATATTGTCCCTCTCTCCCCCTGCCGCGGCTCCCCGGCAAAGGGGGGATCTGTTCCACACCGCTAGGGCGCGGTTGGAGTTTCCCAAACAAACCCATTTTAATAGCCTCGTGCTGAAAGAATGGGAACACCCCAGCAAACTTCATGGGGTCCCTAAAAGAATATCCCTTTCCTGCTGACCTGGTCAAGTGTTGGACATCACCACCAGAGGTTGATGCCCCAATCCTAAGCCTGTACAACAGCTCTATTATGCACTCCCCCGACACTACTACGCTGCGGGATTCGGAGGATCGGCGTGTTGATCAACTGCCATGTCAAGCCTTTGCATTTGGGGGAGCGTCACTCCGCCCAGTGTGCGCCTTAGCCATCACGGCGGTGGCTCTCAGGACCGTGGTTAAGACTGCTCTTGAAGGGGCGGATGACTTGCCCTCTGATGCTGCCAATGCTCTGGCCACCTGTGAAACTTTTGTGAACTATATCCTATCTGCATCGGACGATGCTATTAAGTTGAGTGCTAGGGCTTCTGCTCTGGTGGTAGCTATATGTCGAGCAGTCTGGTTGCGCCAGTGGGCCGCTGATAACGCCGCCAAGAAGGCCCTTACGGGGCTTCCATTTAAGGGATTGCGCCTGTTTGGAGAAAGATTAGATATCTTTGCCAAGGGTGGCAAGTTACCCCAGCGCAAGCGTCAGATTTGGCCCTTTCGTGGCCCAAGCTCCCTATCGACCCCCTACCGGGGGGCTAAGCAAGGCAGAGGAGTGTCCTTCGCTGGGTCTCGGGCAGAGCTCTGGAACAAGAATAAGGGATGCCGTCCCGGTGCCTCCTGGGGGCCCAAGCCCAAGGCCCCTCCCAAGGTCCCTCAAGCATGAAGGGGCGCCCTCGCCCGTCAGGGTGGGGGGACGTCTACAGCACTTCAAACATGTCTGGAGTCGACACGTCTCAGACCTGTGGATTCAGGAGGTAGTGTCCGTGGGTTACAAGATAGAATTTGCTGTACGGCCCCCTACCAGGTTCGTTGGGTCTCGGATCCCTCAAGACCCTGTATCAGCACGGGTCTTGATGCTGGCTGTGCAGGACCTTCTGGATCTAGGGGTCATTTGCAAGGTCCCCTTAAGAGACAGGGGCGGGGGATTCTATTCCAACCTTTTCACGGTACCCAAAAAGGACGGGTCAGTCAGACCCATTCTGGATTTAAAAATCCTCAACAGATTTGTCAGAAACAAGCACTTTCGTATGGAAACTTTGCGCTCGGCTATCGCCCCGCTGCGCGCCGGGGGACTTCATGACATCTGTGGACATCAAGGATGCTTACCTGCACGTTCCGGTGTTTCCAGGACACCAAAGGTTTCTCAGATTTGCGCTGCTGGATCAGCATTACCAGTTCCTGGCCCTGCCATTCGGCCTCATCTCGGCTCCCAGGGTGTTCACCAAGGTGCTGGCAGGGGTGATGTCCCTGTTAAGACTAAAGGGCATACACGTGTTGCCCTACCTGGACGACATACTCATCACCTCTCGGTCTCTGCGGCAGGCAGAGCTGGACACTCAGTTAGTAGTGTCCACCCTGGAGTCATTAGGCTGGGTGATCAATTACCCCAAGTCCTCTCTGTCCCCCTCCTCAGTGACCCCGCTCCTGGGGATGATTCTGGATACAGTTCAGTCAAGGATATTCCTTCCTCAGCAGAAGGTGGAAGCTCTGACAACGCAGGCGATGTCCCTGCTTTCAAGCCCTCATCCCTCCATCCGGCAGGGAATGCAGTTGGTGGGCTCGATGGTGGCAAGCTTCGAGGCGGTACCCTTTGCCCAGTTTCATTTGAGAATCCTACAGCTTCACCTTCTGTCAGTTTGGAACAAGAACCCAGCGTCCTTGGACGGGATATGGGTGGTTCCCCCCTCGGTCAGACAATCCCTTGCGTGGTGGTTGGACCTCAGGAACTTGACAGGGGGCAGATCCTTCCTGGCTCCCTCCTGGGAGACGGTCACAACGGATGCCAGTCTGTCGGGTTGGGGGGGATTCTGGAAGTCCCTGCGCTTCCAGGGAAGGTGGGGCCCTCAGGAGGCCCATCTACCTATCAATGTCTTGGAACTCAGGGCGGTCAGATTGGTGCTGGAACAATTGACCCATCACCTGAGGGGTCTGGCGGTTCAGGTACGCTCAGACAACAGAACGGCGGTTGCCTACATCAACCATCAGGGAGGGACCCGGAGCAAGGGGGCTCTTCAGGAAGTTTCTCTGATTCTAACATGGGCGGAGGCCAATGTCCAATGCATCTCGGCTGTCTACATTCCGGGGGCGGAGAACCTGCTGGCAGATGCTCTGAGCAGGGGGTCGGCCCGTCAGGGGGAATGGTCCCTCTGCAACAGGGTATTTCAGTCCCTGTGTCACCGTTGGGGTGTGCCAGATGTGGATCTGTTTGTGTCCCGTCATAATCACAAGCTCCCGAGCTTTGTATCCCTGGAGGGAGTTTCGGCTCCTGTATGTGTTTCCACCAATTCCCCTTCTGGGCAGAGATCTGCGCAAGATTGCTCTGGAAGGGGTACCCGCGATTCTGGTGGCCCCAAGGTGGCCAAGAAGAGTGTGGTTCGCAGACGTGGTTCAAATGGCAGTAGATCAGTACGATCTGCCAAGGTTGCCAGATCTTCTAACTCAGGGGTCTCTACGCCATCCCAATTTACTAACTCTGGCTTTGACGGCTTGGCTGTTGAAACCTCCATCCTGATGGAAAAGGGTTTGTCTGCATCTGTAGTGGCTACTATGGTGCAAGCAAGGAAAAAGACTTCCTCTGCTATCTATTATAGAGTCTGGCATTCTTACATTGACTGGTGTGAGTCCAGGTCTCTTCCCTGCCGGGAATTTTTAGTCTCTAGGGTGCTGGAGTTTTTACAACATGGTCTAGACTTAGGTCTTAAGCTTAGTACTCTGAAGGGCCAGGTTGTGGCCCTGTCTATTTTCTTTCAGAAGACCTCTGCCCAGCATCAAGACCTTCTTTCAGGGGGTCACTCATGTGCGTCCCCCTCTCAAGCCTATGGTACCTGTTTGGGATTTAAACTTGGTTTTATCGGCCCTGCAGGGTGCTCCTTTTCAGCCTATTCAGGAGGCTGCTCTCGCTGTTCTCATGCTCAAGGTTGTCTTCTTAGTAGCTATAACCTCTGTTAGGCGTGTGTCTGAGTTGGCTGCCTTATCTATTCAGCCTCCCTACTATGAGAGACACCAGGATAAGGTGGTGTTCCGCTTCAAGCCAGACTTTCTACCTAAAGTGGTGTCTGCTTTTCATTTGAATCAAGATTAGAGATGAGCGAACTTTTGAAAAATTCGATTCGGCTGATTCGCCGAATTTTCCGACAAAATTTGTTTCGGTCCGTATTTATTCACGATGAATCGCTATTAAAAACGGCTATTTCTGAGCCTCCTAGAGCCTCAATAGGGTTGTAAACCATTCTGCCTTGCTTTAACACACATAGGATGCGTGCTGGGTTAGTTAAATAATACTGTAAATAAATATCACATGCAGATCAGAGGCATCGCTAATAGAATCGCAGAGCGGCACAATTGCAGAGAGTTGAAGTGGCATCACTATGAGGGGCAGGAGCCCAAACATTGCTTCAAAGAGACACTGGAGTTGGCTGCAGGAGGCCAAAAATTGGATGAATCACACCCTGGAGTTGCAAGCAGCAGCAGGAGCACAAACATTGCTTTAAAGAGACACTGGAGTTGGCTGCAGGAGGCCAAAATCGGATGAATCACACCCTGGAGTTGCAAGCAGCAGCAGGAGCCCAAACATTGCTTTAAAGAGACACTGGAGTTGGCTGCAGGAGCCCAAAATTGGATGAATCACACCCTGTAGTTGCAAGCAGCAGCAGGAGCCCAAACATAGCTTGAAAGAGACACTGGAGTTGGCAGCAGGAGCCCAAAAATTGGATGAATCACACCCTGAAGTTGCAAGCAGCAGCAGGAGCCCAAACATTGGCTGAAAGAGACACTGGAGTTGGCAGCAGGAGCCCAAAAACTGGATGAATCACACCCTGGAGTTGCAAGCAGCAGCAGCAGGAGCCCAAACATTACTTTAAAGAGACACTGGAGTTGGCAGCAGGAGCCCAAAAATTGACTGACACACCCTGGAGTTGGCAGCAGCAACCGCAGGAACCTAGAAATTGGCTGGAAGGCACCCTGAAGTTGGCAGCAGCAGGAGCACATACGTTAGCTGGAAGGCACACCCTGGAGTTGGCAGCAGCATAAGCAGGAGCCCAAACATTGCTTGAAAGACACCCTGGAGTTGCAAGCAGCAGCAGCAGTAGGAGCCCAAACATTACTTTAAAGAGACACTGGAGTTGGCAGCAGGAGCCCAAAAATTGGATGAATCACACCCTGGAGTTGCAAGCAGCAGCAGGAGCCCGAACATTACTTTAAAGAGACACTGGGGTTGGCTTCAGGAGCCCAAAAATTGGATGAATCACACCCTGGAGTTGCAAGCAGCAGCAGCAGTAGCCCAAACATTACTTTAAAGAGACACTTGAGTTGGCAGCAGGAGCCCAATAATTGGATGAATCACACCCTGGAGTTGCAAGCAGCAGCAGCGGGAGCCCAAACATTACTTTAAAGAGACACTGGAGTTGGCAGCAGGAGCCCAAAAATTGACTGACACACCCTGGAGTTGGCAGCAGCAGGAACCTAGAAATTGGCTGGAAGGCACCCTGAAGTTGGCAGCAGCAGGAGCACATACATTAGCTGGAAGGCACACCCTGGAGTTGGCAGCAGCATAAGCAGGAGCCCAAACATTGCTTGAAAGACACCCTGGAGTTGGCAGCAGCAGCAGCAGCAGCAGGAGGCTAAAAATTGGCTGAGAGAGACACTGGAGTTGGCAGCAGGAGCCAAAATTGGATGAATCACACCCTGGAGTTGCAAGCAGCAGCAGCAGGAGCCCAGATATTACTTTAAAGAGACACTGGAGTTGGCAGCAGGAGCCCAAAAATTTGATGAATCACACCCTGGAGTTGCAAGCAGCAGCAGGAGCTCGAACATTACTTTAAAGAGACACTGGGGTTGGCTTCAGGAGCCCAAAAATTGGATGAATCACACCCTGGATTTGCAAGCAGCAGCAGCAGTAGCCCAAACATTACTTTAAAGAGACACTGGAGTTGGCAGCAGGAGCCCAAAATTGGATGAATCACACCCTGGAGTTGCAAGCAGCAGCAGCAGGAGCCCAAACATTACTTTAAAGAGACACTGGAGTTGGCAGCAGGAGCCCAAAACTTGGATGAATCACACCCTGGAGTTGCAAGCAGCAGCAGGAGCCCGAACATTACTTCAAAGAGACACTGGGGTTGGCTTCAGGAGCCCAAAAATTGGATGAATCACACCCTGGAGTTGCAAGCAGCAGCAGCAGCCCAAACATTACTTTAAAGAGACACTGGAGTTGGCAGCAGGAGCCCAAAAATTGGATGAATCACACCCTGGAGTTGCAAGCAGCAGCAGCGGGAGCCCAAACATTACTTTAAAGAGACACTGGAGTCGGCAGCAGGAGCCCAAAAATTGGATGAATCACACCCTGGAGTTGCAAGCAGCAGCAGCAGTAGCCCAAATATTACTTTAAAGAGACACTGGAGTTGGCAGCAGGAGCCCAAAAATTGGATGAATCACACCCTGGAGTTGCAAGCAGCAGCAGGAGCCCGAACATTACTTTAAAGAGACACTGAAGTTGGCTGCAGGAGGCCAAAAATTGGATGAATCACACCCTGGAGTTGCAAGCAGCAGCAGGAGCCCAAACATTGCTTTAAAGAGACACTGGAGTTGGCTGCAGGAGCCCAAAGATTGGATGAATCACACCCTGGAGTTGCAAGCAGCAGCAGCAGCAGCAGAACAAACATTGGCTGAAAAAGACACTGGAGTTGGCAGCAGGAGCCCAAAATTGGATGAATCACACCCTGGAGTTGCAAGCAGCAGCAGGAGCCCAAACAGAGCTTGAAAGAGACACTGGAGTTGGCAGCAGGAGCCCAAAAATTGGATGAATCACACCCTGGAGTTGCAAGCAGCAGCAGGAGCCCAAACATTGGCTGAAAGAGACACTGGAGTTGGCAGCAGGAGCCCAAAAATTGGATGAATCACACCCTGGAGTTGCAAGCAGCAGCAGCAGCAGCAGGAGCCCAAACATTACTTTAAAGAGACACTGGAGTTGGCAGCAGGAGCCCAAAAATTGACTGACACACCCTGGAGTTGGCAGCAGCAGCCGCAGGAACCTAGAAATTGGCTGGAAGGCACCCTGAAGTTGGCAGCAGCAGGAGCACATACATTAGCTGGAAGGCACACCCTGGAGTTGGCAGCAGCATAAGCAGGAGCCCAAACATTGCTTGAAAGACACCCTGGAGTTGCAAGCAGCAACAGGAGCCCGAACATTACTTTAAAGAGACACTGGGGTTGGCTTCAGGAGCCCAAAAATTGGATGAATCACACCCTGTAGTTGCAAGCAGCAGCAGCAGCCCAAACATTACTTTAAAGAGACACTGGAGTTGGCAGCAGGAGCCCAAAATTGGATGAATCACACCCTGGAGTTGCAAGCAGCAGCAGCGGGAGCCCAAACATTACTTTAAAGAGACACTGGAGTTGGCAGCAGGAGCCCAAAAACTGACTGACACACCCTGGAGTTGGCAGCAGCAGGAACCTAGAAATTGGCTGGAAGGCACCCTGAAGTTGGCAGCAGCAGGAGCACATACATTAGCTGGAAGGCACACCCTGGAGTTGGCAGCAGCATAAGCAGGCACCCAAACATTGCTTGAAAGACACCCTGGAGTTGGCAGCAGCAGCAGCAGCAGAAGGCTAAAAATTGGCTGAGAGAGACACTGGAGTTGGCAGCAGGAGCCGAAATTGGATGAATCACACCCTGGAGTTGCAAGCAGCAGCAGGAGCCCGAACATTACTTTAAAGAGACACTGGGGTTGGCTTCAGGAGCCCAAAAATTTGATGAATCACACCCTGGAGTTGCAAGCAGCAGCAGCAGTAGCCCAAACATTACTTTAAAGAGACACTGGAGTTGGCAGCAGGAGCCCAAAAATTGGATGAATCACACCCTGGAGTGGCAAGCAGCAGCAGCAGAAGCCCAAACATTACTTTAAAGAGACACTGGAGTTGGCAGCAGGAGCCCAAAAATTGAATGAATCACACCCTGGAGATGCAAGCAGCAGCAGGAGTCCGAACATTACTTTAAAGAGACACTGGGGTTGGCTTCAGGAGCCCAAAAATTGGATGAATCACACCCTGGAGTTGCAAGCAGCAGCCCAAACATTACTTTAAAGAGACACTGGAGTTGGCAGCAGGAGCCCAAAAACTGGATGAATCACACCCTGGAGTTGCAAGCAGCAGCAGCAGGAGCCCAAGCATGACTTTAAAGAGACACTGAAGTTGGCAGCAGGAGCCCAAAAATTGGATGAATCACACCCTGGAGTTGCAAGCAGCAGCAGCAGGAACCTAGAAATTGGCTGGAAGGCACCCTGAAGTTGGCAGCAGCAGGAGCACATACATTAGCTGGAAGGCACACCCTGGAGTTGGCAGCAGCATAAGCAGGAGCCCAAACATTGCTTGAAAGACACCCTGGAGTTGCAAGCAGCAGCAGCAGGAGCCCAAACATTACTTTATAGAGACACTGGAGTTGGCAGCAGGAGCCCAAAAATTGGATGAATCACACCCTGGAGTTGCAAGCAGCAGCAGGAGCCCAAACATTACTTTAAAGAGACACTGGGGTTGGCTTCAGGAGCCCAAAAATTGGATGAATCACACCCTGTAGTTGCAAGCAGCAGCAGCAGCAGCCCAAACATTACTTTAAAGAGACACTGGAGTTGGCAGCAGGAGCCCAAAATTGGATGAATCACACCCTGGAGTTGCAAGCAGCAGCAGCAGCAGGAGCCCAAACATTACTTTAAAGAGACACTGGAGTTGGCAGCAGGAGCCCAAAAACTGACTGACACACCCTGGAGTTGGCAGCAGCAGGAACCTAGAAATTGGCTGGAAGGCACCCTGAAGTTGGCAGCAGCAGGAGCACATACATTAGCTGGAAGGCACACCCTGGAGTTGGCAGCAGCATAAGCAGGAGCCCAAACATTACTTGAAAGACACCCTGGAGTTGGCAGCAGCAGCAGCAGCAGGAGGCCAAAAATTGGCTGAGAGAGACACTGGAGTTGGCAGCAGGAGCCCAAAAATTGGAAGAATCACACCCTGGAGTTGCAAGCAGCAGCAGCAGGAGCCCAAACATTACTTTAAAGAGACACTGGAGTTGGCAGCAGGAGCCCAAAAATTGGATGAATCACACCCTGGAGTTGCAAGCAGCAGCAAGAGCCCGAACATTACTTTAAAGAGACACTGGGGTTGGCTTCAGGAGCCCAAAAATTGGATGAATCACACCCTGGAGTTGCAAGCAGCAGCAGCAGCAGCAGCCCAAACATTACTTTAAAGAGACACTGGAGTTGGCAGCAGGAACCCAAAAATTGGATGAATCACACCCTGGAGTTGCAAGCAGCAGCAGCAGTAGCCCAAACATTACTTTAAAGAGACACTGGAGTTGGCAGCAGGAGCCCGAAAATTGGATGAATCACACCCTGGAGTTGCAAGCAGCAGCAGGAGCCCGAACATTACTTTAAAGAGACACTGGGGTTGGCTTCAGGAGCACAAAAATTGGATGAATCACACCCTGGAGTTGCAAGCAGCAGCAGCAGCCCAAACATTACTTTAAAGAGACACTGGAGTTGGCAGCAGGAGCCCAAAAATTGGATGAATCACACCCTGGAGTTGCAAGCAGCAGCAGCAGGAGCCCAAACATTACTTTAAAGAGACACTGGAGTTGGCAGCAGGAGCCCAAAAATTGGATGAATCACACCCTGGAGTTGGCAGCAGCAGCAGATGGAGCCCAAACATTACTTTAAAGAGACACTGGAGTTGGCAGCAGGAGCCTAAAAATTGGATGAATCACACCCTGGAGTTGCAAGCAGCAGCAGCAGGAACCTAGAAATTGGCTGGAAGGCACCCTGAAGTTGGCAGCAGCAGGAGCACATACATTAACTGGAAGGCACACCCTGGAGTTGGCAGCAGGGAAATGGGAGAACAGGGCAGGCAAGACAAGTGCTGGTAGTGGGTGACTCTATTATTAGGGGAACAGACAGGGCAATCTGTCACAAAGACCGGGATTGCCGAACAGTGTGTTGCCTTCCTGGGGCAAGAGTACGGCATGTAGCGGAGCGGGCTGACAGATTGTTGGGAGGGGCTGGCGTGAACCCAGAGTTCATGGTGCATATTGGCACAAATGACATAGGAAGAAGTAGGTGGAAGGTCCTTAAAAATGATTTCAGGGACTTAGGCCATAAGCTTAAGGCAAGGACCTCAACTGTAGCATTCTCAGAAATACTACCAGTACCAAGAGCCACACCAGAGAGGCAGCGGGAGATTTGAGAGGTAAACAGGTGGCTCAAAAATTGGAGTACAAAGGAGGGGTTTGGGTTCTTAGAGAACTGGGCCGACTTCACAGTGGGCTACAGGTTCTTTGGCAGGGATGGGTTGCACCTCAATGGGGAGGATGCATCTGTTCTGGGGGAGAGGATGGCTAAAAGGTTAGAGGAGTGCTTAAACTAAGCACTGGGGGGGAGGGTAAAAGCAGTTACAAAGGGGAAGTTAGGAAAGAAAGTGACAGTGGATGTAGCCATGAAACTGGAGGTGGAGAGGGGGGAGGGGTTAGCACATCTAGGAGGAAAAAGGGCAATATACAAAATTATCAAAATTGTCATAAGCATTTGAAATGCATGCTTACAAATGCTAGAAGCTTGACTAATAAAATGGATGAACTAGAACTGATAATAACCGAAGAGCAATATGACATAGTGGGGGTAACAGAGACCTGGCTGGATGAAAGCTATGACTGGGCAATACATTTACAGGGATACTGTGTGTTTAGGAGGGACCGTAACAAACGCAAAGGGGGTGGAGTCTGCTTAATTGTAAAATCCTCTCTACAGCCTGCTCTGCGGGAGGATATATGTGAGGGGAATGACCATGTGGAGTCTGTATGGGTAGAAATACATGGAGGGAGAAACAAAAATAAAATACTGATAGGGGTTATATCCAAATCCATAGAAAATATGATGCTAAGGCAAATAGATATAGTCGCTAAACTAAATGAGGTAGTGATTATGGGGGACTTTAAAGTGGACCAACACCCACCGGTGATCGCCCCGGGAATCTATAAGATTGGTCAAATCGAGATCGGGATGTCCCGCGGGGTGAAACCCCCCCAAACACCCCAAACTCAGTTCCTCACCTCAGTTTCGGCGGCGGCCGGCCGCCGCCGCCTCCCTCGCGCCCCTCTAGACGTGCGCGCGCCCGCGCCGGCCGTCTGTGAATGGCCGATGCGGGCACGCGCGCGTCAACAGGGACGCGCGGGAGGTGGCGGCGGAGGAGCCGCTTGTCCGCGGCTTGTCCGTTGCCGCGGACAGAGGTGAGTTCGGGGGGTTCGGGGGGGTTTCCCCGATCGGGGGTGCCCCACCGAAGTGGACCAAGACCCAGGATAGTCAAAATCCTGGGTGTTGGTCCACTTTAGCTACCCAGATATAGACTGGGATGCTGAAACATGTGTTTCGCATAAAAGTAATAGTTTTTTATCTAAAACAAAAGATGGCTACCTTTCCCAACAAGTACAAGCTCCAACAAGGGGCAAAGCCATATTGGACCTAATTCTAACCAATGTACCAGACAAAGTAATAAAGGTACAGGTTGGGGGACACCTTGGAAGCAGTGATCATAATATCATTAATTTCCAATTACCAGTCACTAGGGTGCCTTATCAAGGAGCCACAAAAATGCGGAACTTCAAAAAGGCAAAGTTTGACCAACTTAGAGATGCCCTACACTGCATTGACTGGGAAAATGTCCTTAAAAACAAAAGGAAGCAAAGAACAAACTAACTGGGCAGCACTCGCCTAGAAGCCAGTAGTACGCATAGTATCATAAATATTCGTGTGCTCACTCGTCCCAGCATAAAAGTATTTAGAACTAAACAAAGAAATGGGGGAACCCACCCTCCCCCAAAGAAAATGCCAGGTTTCAAATGAGTGGCACTACTCATGAATGTACAAAAGGTATAAAGAGTTTATTATTCTTAGTGGTTACACAAAATGACATACTAACACCATTACATATACACAACAGACATAACATGAAACTATAAAAACACCAGGGGCACCGGAGGTCTGTCACAATCATCATATAACCTAAAATCCAGCCTAAAACACACTACCTAAAAATACATCACCTATCTCAAATATGTGCAAATCTACAATCAATTATGTAACTGTGCCTAATATAGAAAATAGTTATCACACAATAAAGAATACCAAAATCACTATTCATATAACAGGAGGACTAACCAGGGTGTGCAAGAGAAACACACAATTATAAATATTATCAAGAAATACCGCAAAGAAATTATAAGTGTGCATATACAGACCAACCGGGGTACCCCTGTGGAGATAAAACGCCAACGCGTGTCTTAAAAACAAAAGCACGGGCGCTAAATGGGATACTTTCAAAGGAATACTTAATTTTCATTGTGACAGATATATACCTTACAGGAATAAAACTATTAGACACACATGTAAACCGATGTGGCTAAATAAAAAGGTTACGCGGGCAATAAACAACAAAAGAAAGGCATTTAAACGTTTAAAGTAGGAAGGGACAGCGGAAGCGTTAAAAAATTATAAAGAAGAAAATAAACAATGTAAACAACAGATAAGGGCAGCTAAGCTGGAGACAGAAAGACTGGTCGCAAAAGAGAGTAAAACTAACCCCAAATTATTCTTTAGCTACATAAACCGTAAAAGGTACAAACCTGAGGGTGTGGGTCCCCTGAAAAGCAAGGAGGGGACCCCTATAGAGGGAAATAAGGAGAAAGCAAATTTGCTTAACAACTTCTTTGCTTCTATATTCACAAAAGAATTTGACATGCCGAGTGAAATGCAGGGGAATAACCGAAACCCTCCATTAAATGTCACTGGTCTAACTAAGGAAGAAGTCCAGCACCGTCTCAAGCAGATAAAAATCGATAAATCACCGGGACCAGATGACATACATCCTCGTGTTTTAAGGGAGTTATGTACAGTAATAGACAAGCCGTTATTTCTAATATTTGTGGATTCCATAACCACAGGGTCTGTTCCGAGGGATTGGCGCTTGGCAAATGTGGTGCCAATATTCAAAAAGGGATCTAGGGGGGAACCTGGGAACTACAGACCGGTAAGCTTAACATGTGGTGGGCAAGCTGTTTGAAGTTTTCTTAAGGGATACTATCCTGGAGCACCTTGGGGAAAATGCCCTTATTACTCCATATCAGCATGGAGTAATCGCTCCTGCCAGACAAACCTAATCAGCTTTTATGAGGAGGTAAGTTCAAGATTGTATTAGGGGGGAGCCATTGGATATCATATATCTTGACTTTTCTAAAGCATTTGATACTGTGTCACATAAAAGGCTGGTACAAAAGATGAGAATGCTTGGACTGGGGGAAAACGTGGGCAGATGGGTGGGAAATTGGCTTAATGATCGGAAGCAGAGGGTGGTTATCAATGGTACACACTCAGATTGGGTCACTGTTACTAGTGGAGTGCCACAAGGGTCAGTTCTGGGACCAATTCTCTTCAATATATATATATATAAATGACATTGGGTATGGATTAAACAGTAAAGTCTCAATCTTTGCAGATGATACTAAGCTGAGTAAAGTAATTAAAACAAAAGAGGACAGCAGGCAGCTACAAACAGATTTAGATAAATTGGAAGCATGTTCAGTTAAATGGCAAATGAAGTTTAACACAGATAAATGTAAGGTTATGCACATGGGAAGGAGACACCTGTGTCATGATTACACACTAAATAAAGAAACACTTGGTAAAACATCAATGGAAAAGGACCTAGGGATTTTAGTTGAAAATAAGCTCAACTGTAGTAATCAATGTCAGGCAGCTGCTGCCAAGGCAAATAGGATCGTGGGGTGCATCAGGAGGGGCATAGGTGCTCATGACCAGAGCATCATTTTACCCCTGTACAAGTCACTGGTCAGACCCCATATGGAATACTGTGTACAGTTCTGGGCACCTGTGCTTAAGAAGGACATATCAGAACTGGAGCACGTTCAAAGAAGGGCAACAAAGTTAATAAAGGGAGTGCGGGGGCTAGAGTACCCGGAAAGATTGTCCAAGTTAGGTTTATTTAGTCTAGAAAAAAGACGATTGAGGGGTGATCTAATAACTATGTATAAATATATTCGGGGTCAATACAAAGATCTGTCCCACAATCTATTTATACCCCGGAGTGTAACCATAACCCGGGGGTATCTACTAAGTCTAGAGGAAAGGTGCTTTCTCCACCGACATAGGAGGGGATTCTTCTCTGTAAGAGCAGGGAGACTATGGAAGACTATGATAAGATGCTCTGGAAAAGGTAAGATTTGCAGGAGATTGGCAGGGATTCACACAGCAGGGCATCCCAAATTGGGATGCCATGGAGGTGGGCAAATGGATTCTTTTAAACTCCAGGGCCGTCTGAAGGGGTTTTTGCTACCCTATAACGGTACTGTCCAGGCAACTAAAAAAAAACCACTAAAATGGAGCAGGTGTGTCAGGCTTCGGCACACCCCATACATTTCAGTGAATGGAGAGGGTGTTGCTGCAGCCTTGTGACTGATGGCAGATCTACGAGGAAGTGCCAGTGAACAGTTCAAAATGCAATCCTGTAATCAGATGAGTTGATGATTGTTAGAGTAGGACCGACAAAGGGACAAAAGGTGAGTTTCGTTTGTTCTCTTTTATTTGGATGGTATTCTGACTCACCAGATGGCAGTAATGTGAATTCTGTAGACAGCTTCACCTTGTCTGTGTGTATCTGTGACGGATGTGTTCTTACTCCATAAGGCTTGGCAGATAGCTTACTCAGCTTGTCATGAATATACGTAGATAAGTTTCAGAAGCTTTATTTCAGTACAGAATCTTGTAATAAACCACTCCTTACAGCAAGGGACTTGAAATGTATGTTCATTGCAGCAGGAAACTTGTGATGTAACCCATAACAGCAGCAAGTAAAAAGACTGTAGACTGCAGGAGGGAGTAGCAGGTGGGCACTTCTGGAAAGCAAAACTAGAAATGGCTGAAGTGAGAGAGGACAAAGAGAGGAGCTGCTTGCATCATAGCTAGACTAGAGGAGCCAGGAAGGGACAAAAGCAGTTAAAGGCATACTGCTCAGCCTATGGAAATAAACACTATATCAAGCATATAGCCTGGTTAAAATTAAATACACTTTGTGTGACATGACAGACGGTCAACCCTTGAAAAAGTGCTACAAGGCCTATGAGATACCTATTTTGGTAACATTAATATTTGATTCCATTCTTGGGGGTACTTGGCTGTAACTGATTATCGCTAGGGGTACCTGGCGTAAACAAGTTGAAAACCGCTGTTTAATAGAGGACCAAGACCTCCCTTGAGTCCCTTGACCTCCCCTGCTGCATGGACCCCCCCAGATCACCAGATCATGTGAGACGTGGCCACACATGGATGCACTCCCAGCACACCTCTAGCTGTGGACATGTCCACACCAGGCCTTCTTGACTGGATGATAAAGGCTGAAGCGGGCAGTGAGCAGTGAGTCAAAGGAAAACAATTGAGCAAGTGTAGCTGGTTGGTTGAGCTCCCCACATGGGAACAAGGAAGCGGTTCGTTTTCGGGTAGTCTGTGGAGATACACACAACAAG
This sequence comes from Gastrophryne carolinensis, assembly GCA_027917425.1. NCBI lineage: Eukaryota > Metazoa > Chordata > Amphibia > Anura > Microhylidae > Gastrophryne > Gastrophryne carolinensis. The sequence continues at coordinate 139,095,637 of CM051244.1, forward strand.
GATCTGAAATCATAATTTTCTTGTGTGTTATTCCTCTTTAAAGCAAACCAACAGTCTAAAATGACTGCTAGCATTGGGTAAACCTCTAGAGGTTCGGGCTCGGCAAGTTTGGCCGAACTTTGAACAAAAGTTTAGTTCAGGTACCCTACTTGAGCCGAACCCAAACTTCAAAAGGGACCAGAACTTTGGGGGTTGATTCTGCCTGTGGTGGCCAACTCCTCGCCCACCAGGACAGTGTTTGTGTGTGGGGGGAGGCAGGTGCTTAACCAGCAGTGTGGGCAGTAGGAAGCAGCTGTACAATTTACCCGTACTTGACGGTGATCGGCACTCATCTGGACTGTTAAATAGGCTACAGGCAGGGCTCCAGAGAGATGGCTGCCACTCCCATGAGTGAGGACACTCATAGTGCCAGCTGCCAGTGTCCCCACTCAGGGGAGCGGTGGCCATCTTTCTGTAGCCCCACCCATAGCCTATTTGGAGACCGACCAATGGGATTGTGAGGTTCAGGCTAGTTGTGGATTAAGTTTAAGCTCTTTGATGGGCTTTCCAGCTTTTCTGTGTTGTGTTCAGCTGAAGACCGTGTTCGGTTTGGCAACCCAAACTTGCAAAGTTTAGTGCGAACCCGAACTTTGTGGTTCGGGCTCACCCAACACTAATGACTGTTAGTTCCTTTAGTCTGCAGCAGGGGTCATCCAAATTGGTAATACCACTCACACATTGCCTTTTTCTGCAAAATCTGTTTCAGGTAGGCCATAATTTATACTTCTTGGTTCTCATGATCTGTCATCTGGGATCAAGCATCACATGACTGCCAGCAACCACTTTGGTTCGCTGGGAGGTTGGACACACAGCAATGTGTATGTCCCTTCAGCAAACCCAGTTGGCTGTCAGTGGTCACAAGCTGCCAGGAAGTGGTAAGTTGTCTGTCTGGTATTAGGCTTGCAGGGGAGGTATGTGCAATCAAAACACTAAATGGGCCAGCAGTTAGATATTGGTCTTGTCACAAACTAAGAATTTTCTTAAAAAATGTTTCAGTGCATTTTTAACATTGCTGTTTCTTAGGGTATACACAAAAGGATTCAGCAAAGGAGTGAGAACAGTGTACATAAGGGCAAGAAACTTGTCATACTGGCTGCCATTTGGTCTGACGTAGACGATACTTGCCGTTCCGTAGTACATGCTGGCTACTATAAGATGGGAAGAGCAAGTAGAAAAGGTTTTTTGTTTACCCTCTGCACTTTTTATTTTGGATATTGTGTTAATAATATGAATATAGAAAGCTATGATGATGATAAACGGGATGATAGTGGCAAGGGCGGCTGCCAGAAGTGTGACCACCTTGCTGATAAAAGGATCTGAACAAGCTAAACTCTGCAGTGGAGCCAAATCACAGACAAAATGGTTGATCTTATTTGGGCCACAGTATTTCAATCGTGCTGTAAAAGCTGTGGTCATTAAAGAAATGCTAAATCCAATAATCCACGGCACCACTGCTAGCCCAGTGGAAAGCTTCTTATCCATAATAGATGAATAGTGCAAGGGATTGTTAATCGCTAGGTCCCGATCAAAGGCCATGACAGCCAAGAGGTAGCATTCTGTTATACCCAAACCATTAAAGGCATACATCTGTGCAAAGCACCCTATTCGAGAGATCTTCTTATTTTTAGAAATAAGGTTGTCAAGAAGCTTAGGGATCATATCTGTCACAAACATAATTTCTAAAATGGCAAATGTACTGATAAAGGAATACATTGGAGTTTGTAGTGATAGTTCTGTTTTTACGAGGATGATGATGGCTAGGTTCCCAGTGACACTGATGACATATGCAATCAAAATAATGAGAAAAAGTAAAATCTGAAAGTCATGTAAATTAGAAAAAGCCAAGAGAATGAATTCCTTCACCTCAGTTGTATTGTCCTCTTTCACGTGGAAGGTAGGGATATTCTGTAAGAAAAATATGCCAATAAAGGTCAGATGGTTACTTGTTTGTTTAAACAAATAGACAGAGGGTAATACGAGGAAGATGGATCAATGGATTTGTTTCAAAGGATTTCTAAAAGCATAGTAGAGTTAAGACTTTTATGTGAAGGTGCCTCTTTCAAACATAAATGTTCACTCACAAAATCAAGATCTTTAGAGACTCCATCCACCCACCCTGGCCACTCTCCTCCTTCAGCATTCTGCTTTCAGAACATACTGTAGCTTCAGAGCACTATCAACAAGCACTGATAGACACAGAAACAGTTTCTATACCATTGCTGCTAGATAAGTTCTAAAATAGTGACGGTACACTGATTTCACAAACAATTAACTGTATCTTAATTGTAAAAACACCAGATGATTGGATGGGCAAAATTGGGAGGTCAAGAGTGGATGGGGCAGAGCTGAGGGGACAAGGGTGGATGGGACCGAGCTGGGAGAACAAGATGGTGGGACAGGGATAGATGGAGCTGAGCTGGGGTGGGGGTAAAGGATTGGATGGGGCAAAGGGACCAAGAAACAAAGTTTGTGTGTACCTTGCAATGCTACTTCCTGCCCCTGCAGTACTTCATATTGCAATGCTAAGTGCCAGGGGAGCCATGACACTGGCAGGGAGACTAAGCACTACATTTCTGATCAAGGGGGCAGCTCTGAGCACAATAACACCTAAGCAATTGAGTGCAGGACTGTCAGAGCAGGAGCCCGGAAATCTGGTGCCGAGGTTTGTATTCGGACCCAGTCCACCAGTTGATTAACGCTGACCTACAACATTTGTACATATTATATTTCCCTCAAATAAGGTATTTTGACTGTATAATACAGAAACAGCACTCTACTGCTTACTTTTTTCATGCAGAATAGTCTATCCTCAATTTGTGTGTCTGCATGAGTCAGTGGCCATTTTGGGAGGAGACAGAAGAATATAGAACTATATTATTTTGCTTGTATTTGCAGGGAACAGAAGCTGCTGTCAGGCAAGTAAAATGAGTATATATTTTTTTTAGATACAGATGTATTTTAAGAGGATAATTCAATAAGATTTGAAGCTTTCCATATTCTTGAAACAATCTTTAATCCACAATAAATACAGGCGAACGTAGTTTTAAAAGCCTGTCCACCGCGGCACATCATTTATCCCCCCCCCCCCAAAAAAATGAAACCGAAGTATCGTTCTTGACACCCTACATACTAGGGGCGAGGGAGCGATTAGCGTCATTGGAGCAGGTGAAAGGTTAGCAGAGGAGCCCTGATCTGTGGTTGGTAGGGAAAGTCCATGGATTCTGCCAAACCATGACTATTATTGACCACACCCCTTGTCCCACCAACCAATATACACGATTAGAAACAGCCATAGGGCTTCTGGGCTGGGCAATAACTAATCACTGATGCAAAGACTGAAAATGAAAAACATAAACGAATCTTTTTAAAACAGTAGATTGCTTTGAGTACTCAGGTTTACAATGGATTAGATGGGTTCCACTTACTCTTTTATACTCCATCCACAGGTTTTATGCTAGACTTAAAAGCAAAGTAAAGCAGGATAAAACAATAAGATCGTCCCCCCCAAAAAATAACTGTACTTAAGTTTTTATCCAAAGTTTGCTTCCCTCCCCTTAAATAGGGACATCGGGGGGAGGTTATAACCTCCTCCAAACCTCAATGATCAGCTGCTCCCCCTCCTGTTTTACCTTTGGACAATTTTTACTCACCTCACCGGGGATTCCATCCTCTGGGTCCCTCGGATTCCAGGTGACCAACAAGTGGCGCCATCTTGAAACCCATCAGGTACTGTGCTTAGCCACCAATCTCGCGCCTGCGCAGTGTCCATGAAGGGAGGCAATGGAGCCGCTCGAAATCCAGCGAGACTTCACTGAGCGGCGCCGGACTTTAAAAAAGCACAGCTAAAGCCGTACTGTCATTTACAGGCAGGGGGTGAGGATCGGGTCCTGAAGTAGCCAGATGTAGGCGCAGCAGGCAGTGGTGACATCCAAAAGGTAAGTAGGGGCATATGGGGGGGGGATCAGTCCTTTTTTATTTTTGGTCTGATGTTCGTCTTTAATCCTGCTGCCCTATGCCCAGGCATCGGAATACCTAATGGGAAATACAACATAGCTTTTGTAATAAGAATACTTGTATAGTTTTAATTTTGTGTAAGAAAAATGCTTCCAATGGATTTCTGCTCCTTACACTGAGGTATTCCAGGATCTATCTGCAATACAGGATTTTCAGCTCATTTTTTGAATGAAGAAATACTCTTTGCGTTGTGCTATGAAAGTAACATTTTCAGATGAACCCTTGCAATAAAGAGAGTGCTGCCTATACTGTAGAGCCTTAAGACATATTTTTTAAGAAGACACATTGAAGAAATTATTTTTGTAGGTCCTCTTTAAATACCTTCTACTTAGGGGTAGTCTCTAGTCTCTCTGCCGCCTGAGGCTCCTGTTTTTCAACTTCCAAAGTAGGATGCCCTAGAAACAAGGACCAATCACCAGGATAGTAAAAATACTGATGATAGGCCTATCATCAGCATTTTTCCTATAATGGTGCTTAAAGAGGAACATCGCAGGTCATTTGCAGTTAGTAAAAACTCCCCAGACCTGGTTTGCCCGTCCCCCTGCCCCTCCAGTTTACCAAACAGCTAATGTTAACTTAGCTCTCCTGACGTATCGGGCTCGGAATCCCTCCATTCACCTGTGGTCCTCCGTCGGGCAGTGCCATCTTGGACATGCATTGCGCCACCCCTCAGTTCTCATAGGCTGCAATGATACTCAGCTTGAGATCTGAGGAGCGGCGCGGGACATTTGAAGAGAGGGCGGCTACAGGTAAGGCGGCTAAACCTGCAGCCTTCACTCAGGGACAGCTAAAGGGGGGGGGGGGGTGGAAATGGGCCAGGGATGCTGCCGGATGCCAACATCCAAAAGGCAGCAATGAAGAGGGAAGGGATGTTTAAAAAGGAACACTAGAAAAGGTGTGATGTTCCTCTTTAATCTTTGTCCCTGGGGCATACCAATTTGGGATGGTCTGATGTATGAAACCCCGCAGATCACACACTCAACTCACCTTTTAACCATTCCCATGGTGCATGCACGGACTCTCATCCAATCAGGACCCAATTTTGTGTATACTAATGCATGACATAAAGTCTGATTTGGATTGATTGTCAGAATAGGGAGCAGGGACAACCGCATCTCCAGTTTCCATGCAGAGTGTCTTCCCCTGTGCCCAGCGTATCTGAATTTCTGGATGGCCGAGTGTGCCAGGGATGTGGCTGTGGCCCGAGATCACAGCAAGGGACCAGCAGAAAGGTAAGAGGTTTGCAAGCCATTGGGGTAGTTCACTCAGTGGGACATCCCCAATCAAGTCTTTAAGATTCCATGGCAAACTGGCTGGTGATTGGTCCACTTTAATCCAGCAGTCTTATTACTACAGGGGGGATCGGGTGCCGCAGTCTCTGTTTACAATTAACCAAAACCCAGGATTTTGACCATCCCAGGTTTTGGTCCATGTCCCCGGGGCATTTTGTTTCGGGATTCCCCCACTGAGTGAAACCCCCTGAGATTACCCATAAACCATACTCACCATGCTGGAAGTCGAGGATGTGGCTACAGCCTGCCAAGTTTATTGTTGGTTCAAGTGGGTTGTACACAGCTGGCAATCCTAGATTGGGATGCCCATGGTTAGAGAATCAGCTGGCTGAAGAGGTTTTTGGTCTCGAAAAATGAGGGACTGAAAATCACAGCACACACAAATGCCAAAATGTGTGCTGTGGTTTCTGGTCCCTATACTAAGAGGCCAAGACTGGACTAGGAAAAATACTCAATTGTGGTGTGGGCAGAGAGGGGGTATGTGTGCTATGACGTATGACAATGAATTTAGGTAGTGCCTTTGCTGGAGCCTCTCTCTTGCTGTCCTCATGCTACCTCAATCCCAGCCGCAGTGATGTCTTTCCAAGGGGGGAGGGGGTGCTTGGAGGGGGAAATGCCTGAGACACACAAGTCTGATGCTAGGTTGGCTACAGCAGCACCTTCTCTCCCTGGCTCTGACCTCTGCCCAGCAGAATTTCAAGGATGTTGAAAGCCGGTGGGGAGACCGACCACCGAACGTCCCCAGCATCTCTCTCCTCCACCAGCACTGTGAGCAGCGCCACTGGTCTGCCTCTGGTGGTACCCCCTTCTGACTACACAATGTATGTTGGCTCATGCACTGTGCTCAGCTACTAGAAGCTGAGCAAAATCACCTTTGCGCTGTGTGCCAAACAGCCCAGGGGGGGGTTGTTGCGCATTGCTTCTACATGTATTGTAAGACCTAAATATCTCATTTTTGAAAATATTTCTTCTGTCTGTGTAGCAGTGCTTAGAGCGACCGCCAGTAGACGCTGTAAGCGGGTATCAGGTGCTGTAACCTAGCGCTGCGGTCGCTGTAGTAACCTGACCAGCAATGATGAATGTGATGTGTGTTGGGCGCTCTAACAACAACACAAAGCTGCAGTGAGCGAGAGGTAGCGCCTGCTCAGTGCATCTGGCACTCGGGGCTCCACACCATATTTAACAAAAAACTACACACCAGTAACAAAGTGAAAACACATCGAATGACATTGCTTTAACACTGGGACAATAACACTTTAGTGCCAGACCTGTAATGACAATTCTGCATAAAAATATAAAAAGTACAAAAAATCTATAAAAGTGTTTGTTTGAAGCCAGGAGAAGCCTTGCAATGATTTGAGCAAAAAAAATTGTAATTGCCAAACACGCTGTTTAAACACAAACAAATGGAACCCCATTGAAATGTATGGGAGAGCGACACTGAGCGAAAGGTAATACGTGGCGCTATACTCTGATCTGCCTGTAGTAATACATGTGACTCTATATGGCGCTGTTAGAGGCGCTCACCAGATTCACTTTCTTAAATGTGGTTTCCCATGCAGCGCCCAGCGTTTACCAGACGCTACCTGCCGCTACGAAGCACTACCTGGCGCTATCCTTTCTTAAATAACCCCCTATGTCAATTATCCATTATAGACTTTATTAGAGTTAGGATTTGGGGGCTCACTAACTTTAATATTTAACTTTCAATATTTTGAATTTCCTATATTTTGAGTCAAAATAATGCGTCAAACAGTCAAAGCTAAACTGGACCTTCAGCATCATTTAATACAATGCCCAGACCTTTAAAAACAGCTATTCCCCAGCATCTAGAATTAAAATATATTTTACATTTTTAGTCATTTACTTATTATTCTTTCCCCCACTGGGCTTCAACTCTATTCAGGACTATAGGATACAGAAGCATCACATACTGAGGAGAGGGAGGCAAAAATACAGGGGGGTTATCAATGTGCTCTGCTCAGACAGAGCAGAGCTGGGGTCAGGAAAAGGACAGAAATCCCAGAATGCAGAGCAGCACAGTCAAAAGACAGCCGGAGACTCCATGTGCCACCATCTTGGATGTCTAAAGGCTCTTAAAATGCAGTATATGCAGGTAGGATGATTTTTAATGTGAGCAATCTGTATATACAGGGTGGGGGGAACATATAAGATAGGCTCTTATTCAGGGTGAAGATCCGGTTAAAGTTATGCTGAAGCTTCTCTCTGCAGTGAAACTACAGATGTGTCCATCCTACATCATCCTACCTTTTTAAGACATCTACCAAATACAGTATCACAATATGATAACTACATTCCTGATTTTTTTACACATCTCACATCATATCTATTCATGAGAATGTCTAAGAAAATGACAAATTTGTAAACTTTAAAACCAATTTGGAACTCCTGTGGACTCCTGTGGACAGCAAAATACAAAAAGATGAACATGGAATCTCCCAAAAAGATGTTCCTTTTTAAATATGTATTGGTTTTGTGAGTCCTTTATTTAAACCGGACCTGGCACAGTTGGAAAGAAAAACTCCCCAAAACTCGCTTGCCCCATCTGCACGCATGATACTGAAGAATTGTCAGAACTTACATTTGCTTCTGCATCTGCTGAAAAACCTCCTTGGAGCTTCCTCTCCTAGCGTCTCAGCCATGCTGCTTCCTGGATTCAACTGATATAACTGACAATGCACAGAAACAGGAAACCCAGCAGCCTGCAGATCCATGAGCCGCCATTTTGTTTATAAATTTACCACAGCAGGAGTTTTAAAACTTTTAATTTGAAAGCGCAGCTTCTATGAGGAGGGGGCATATGAGCACTGTGTGTTGTGTTTAAGTAATTTTTGACTGTTGGTCTACTTTACATCCTTGTGTTGTCGGTTCTTACAAAATCTTACAAAATGACAAATGTGTTTAAACTTGTATTATTTACCTGGGAGTTGTCATCCATTAGCAAGCGGGAAGAAAATGAATCTTGACAATTAGACCAGCGGGTCTTCAAAAGACAAATTTAGATACAGCATTAGGTTATTTATACTAACAGCAGTCGATGTATCCTCTGGAAATATGGTGCTCAGGGAGCTCTTCCCTTTGGAACCAATAAGTGTTTTATCTCTTATGAGGTTTAGGGGGACAGGAATTAGGAAAGTTTTTAAATTAAGAATGAGCTAAATGAAGGCACCAACGGGGCTTGAAATTTGTTCTGTAAACTTTTATAGAAATATACTATTTACAAATAAATTAATTATAATTTAGAACAATAATGTTTCTTAAATAGTAATGCCAAATAGAGATACTTACAAAAGCAAAATACACCAAAGGTCAAGTTTACAAGGGATGATCAGTAAGTTACCTTTCCACCCCAGGATGTTCTTTCAATAAACCTTGCCTGTGCAGGTTCAAACATGCCTGGATGTGCACCACACTCAGTAGCAGTTGAGTCTGATGAAAGTACTCTGTAAGTGACCGAATTGCTAGTGCAGTACGATGCAGGTTCTACATAGAAATTGAGAAATTGTGTTCCTTGATCAAAATCCCTACAAAGAAAGAAAGAATAGGATTTAAAGAAATCCATGAAAGTGTGATTGCTGTATATGATGATGATGTACCTTCCTACTACCAAGTGATTTTGGCAATGTTAGGAAAATGTTGGGAAAAGCAGTTTAAATGGGATGGAATTAACTGAAAATTACCCCTGTTCAATGTGGCCTATTAAAGCATCTTCAGTGGAAATCTGCCCTAAAGTCAGTGTTATAGCTCATGAATTTGGCATTTCGGTTGTCACAGTTCCTATTATAATTCATAATATTTTAAGGAGGAATTTAAGCATTATTTCGAAATCCAGACCAAATTGTTTAGGGGGAAGAAACATGAGTCCTGAGACCAAACAAGAGTCCATGCGATGGAGGCACGCAAATCGCAAGCAGCAATTGGGGTTTCAGTAAGTACTTTGGCTTTCGTAATCTGAATAATGCTCGGGCAATGATTTCCAGATAATGCAATCAGAGAGGCAATAACAGGGTTCCTGCAGCAGCAAGGACCAAGCAGCAAGAAGGATCCTTCTATTCTGATGGCATCCAATTACTAGAGGTGAAGTGGAATGAGTGTGTTGGAGTCAAGGGGGATTACACTTGAAGTAGAGAAGCTCAATTTTCTTAGAAGATTTTGTTTTCATAATCTGGTAGATATCCTATTGAACACCCCTCGTAATTGTTCAAAAAAGCAATCCAGCACCTGAAGCCCCTCTGGTGTCTCCCTCCATACCCTGCAGATTCATGCAAACGCTTTAAGAAAGCTGTAAAGCTGTAAGAAAACCAAAAATAAGTAATACAGCCTGGAGAACAGTGAACAGCAATACTGACATTTGCTCTGCAGGCAGCCACGCTGGCCTGGCCGCAAGAGACTGCCAATGGCAGAGGCTGTGAGGAGTGAGGGGGGTTCTTGGACCTAGATTGGTGTGGCATGTGTGGGGTGGAGGTGCAGTTACTGAATCGTCGCTGGTCTCCGATCATGAGATGCAAAGAACAGGGTCTTTATTTGAGGGCTTCAATCCATGTCAAAAGGCATATTCAGTTCAGGCAATATCCATTGGTAGTTACAGCAAATGGTCCTTACAGCTTCCAGGTACTTCCACTGGCTCCTTCCCTCACTATTGCTCAGCTCCTCCACTACATTAACACCTCCCCTCTTTACTAGAACAGAGTCTAGAACAGAACACTCTAGAAGGGTTGGGTCCTCCCTAATATAACCTCTCATATGTTGCCTTAACCAACTATGTTGCTAGGCTCAACCAATGGCAGGGCATGTGATGTTGCCAATGCCACTTTAAGTTATACTAATTAATATTATCTACGTTTATTTCTTAGGCAACACTGGCATCATGTGGATTCATGACACAATGGTACCTAAGTCCCACATTTAACTGCTATTATTAAAGTTCCTATCACTATCAGGGCCTACCCCACTGACTGGGCTCTAATCTTTCCTAAGTGTAGTGTTGACCACCATTCCACCCGTCACATATATAATGTTTATCAAACAACCAAGACACATAGGAGACATCATACATATCTTCTGAGACCCATCCCATGCCGCTAGAGGCAGGATTGCCCCCAAAGTTCGGGTCCCCATTAATTTCAGTGGGGACCGGGTTCGGGTCCTCGGAACCCGATCTTTTTTCAAAGTTCAGCTGAACTTATCCAACTTTGGGGGGTTTGCTCATCCCTATTGGTAATGTTATTACATGCAAGGAAGGTATCCAGGGCACTTTTGAATTCTTTTGGTGTATTTCACATGACTACTTTCTCTGGTAGAGAGTTCCATAGACTCACTTTTGTTTACTTCTGTTGGTAACATTTTTATTTCTATAAAAGGTATATATCTATCACATTGAATATGACAAATTTATTCAAAAGTATCCCGGTCAGTGTCCATGCTTTTGTTATTGAGGACACTTTTCCAGTCAATGCAGCTTAGGGCATATCTAAACTGATAAAAGTGTTGCCTTTCTGAAGTTCCACTTTTCTGGCTCCATAATAAGTCACCCTAGTGACTGCTAAGTTGAAATTAATAATATTATGATCACTGTTTCCAAGGTGGCCCCTGCCCTCCACCTTTGTTACTTTATATGCAGTGGTTTGGGAACATATTCAATTGGCCTTTTACCTGTTATGTTACATTGCAACCTGTATTTAAATGCTTTTTTTTAATATGCATTGTGTGTGATGCATCAACATAAGACACAATCCTCCCCCTCAAAAGTGGGGGACAATTTTGGTGTATCTTATGGAGCAAGTGTAAAAGAAAAGTCCACTTACCTTACTGGCGCTCCTGCACTGCTGATCTTGCTTCCACAGTCCTGGTTCTGGTGGGTGGGTATGGTCTCTGTATGGCCTGCATCCATGCAAAACAATGGATGCTGGGCATACTCAGGCCATGCCCACCTGTCAGCTGGAACCAGGGCTACAGAAGCAAGACCAGTGGTGAAGGAGTGACAGCACCAGTTTGCTCCCTACACACACAAACACACATACACACACGCAAACACATTATGCAAAGCTGGCAGGGGGGGTTTGCTGCACTACCATTGGTGGGGGGGATTCTGCACACTTCCTCTTATGGGGTCCTCGTGGGAGGGTTCTGCAAACTGCATGTTAAGGGATTAAGGGGGGTCTGGGAGGGGGTATTTTAGCACACCATTTTTTCTTCTTATTTTCCTCCTCTAAACCCTTACGGTCAGGTATAGAAAATACAGTAGTCTAAAAAAAGTAGGTAAAGTAAAATTAGTATATTAACATTTGGAATTTAAAAAAATGAAAATTGATATATGCATATGTATTCACCCCTTTGCTATGAAGCCGCTAAATAGTTCTGGTGCAACCAAATACCTTTAGAAGTCACATGCTTAGTGAAATTAAATGAAATCAAGGAGAACCTGTTTTCACTATATCCAGTCCAGGTCGTCCCAGAAGTAATTACATGTGGGTATTCCGCCACCAGGTGGCGCACTCGACTGCAAGATCCAAAGCTGTCGCTCCTCCCGGCCCCCTATAAAATCAAGTGTCTCACTAGAATCTCCAGAGTTCATCTTGCAGTCTGCTGCTAAGGATCGTTTGGATACTCTCTCCTGGATATTGCAGCTGAGCGGGGCCTCCTAGCCCGTCGGCCGCTGCGGACCCTATTCCCTCTGATCCCTTGGACCCACTACTGCCTCCCAGCCTTGGCTGATCGGGACGGTGATGGTAGGGAGAACGCCGGGGTCAGGCATCTGTCAGAGCTAGGCTCTGGGCCGTAGACCCTCCCTAAAGGGTAGCCGGCCATAGGCTGATGGTGAGCCTATGGGGGGGGGGAACCACCTTTGCCCATTTATCCCACAAGCTTTATTATGGTATTGGTTGTGTGTATTGTGTTACTTTTTACTGTGCTCATACTTACCTCCCTCGCTCCCTCGGATGCCTCTTCCACTCCCTTCCCCTCCATCTTGGATCCGCGCTGTGATTGGTCGGTGTGTTGACGGCTGCCTCTCTGCGGCCATGGCTCTGTCTGGCTCTGTCAGCACACCGCGCTGTGTGGGTGCCCCGCCGTGGGCTGTCCGGCTTCTCTCTTCCCTCTGGAGGCCTGCCTCCATCTTGTGGTCCCTTGAGGATGGTTTCGCACCGTCGGGGGGAGGCATACTATGACGCTTTTCGCGTCACTGCGGGTGCGGCCCGCCCCTTGAGGAACGTGTGGTGCTGCTGCATGGCGCCATCTTGCTGCCTCCTGCCTGCTGCCCTTGCTGCTGGGACCCCTCGGTGATCTCTGTCGGTGTCGTGAGTTCCTTGTTCATTTTTTATGTATACTGCCATGCGAATGTGCTGTGGGAGGCTGATGGCCCCTTATGCTTGTGTCTTAAGCGGGCGGAGGAGTATAAAGACCTCAAAGCTTGCCTTGTTGTTGTTTCTGCCATGGACGATGGTGTCCGGCTCGGCGCCAGAGTTTCGGCCCTGCTTGTTGCACTCCGTCGCTCACTCTGGTTGCGGCAATGGTCGGCTGATGCCGCGGCCAAGAAGTCGCTCACTAGTATCCCCTTCGTGGGGCACAGGTTATTCAGGGAGCGTCTGGATCTCCTGGTTAAGGGCGGGAGACTCCCTCAGCGATGGAAGCCTGCGCGTCCTTTTCGGGGTTCCTCTGCCTATTGCTCCTTTCGTGGAGGAAGAGGTGCTTCTTTTTCAGATGGCCGCAGAGATTCTGGGGGACGAGGTAGGTCCCGCGGCTGACCCACTCCCTTCTGGGGATCCAAGTCCAAGCCCTCCTCCAAGGCTCCTCAGACATGAGGAGGCGCCCTCACCCATCCGGGTGGGGGGAAGGCTTCTGCTATTTGCTCATATCTGGAGACAGCGCGTCTCGGATCGGTGGATTCAGGAGGTGGTGTCCTCCGATACAAAATAGAGCTGGCAGCCAGGCCGCCCAAAAGATTTCTTCAGTCTCGCATGTCCCAGAATCCTGTGATGGCACAGGGCCTGAGAATGGCCGTACAGCACCTCCTGCGGCGTGATTTGCCCTGTACCTCTTCAGGAGCAGGGTCAGGGTTTCTACTTCAACCTGTTCACGGTTCCCAAGAAGGATGGAAGACCTATTCTGGACCTGAAGGGTCTCAACAGGTTTGTAAGAGTCCGGCATTTCCGCATGGAAACCTTACGGTCAGCGGTGAGCTCGCTTCAGCCCGGCGACTTCATGACCACGGTGGACATCAGGTATGCCTATTTGCACGTCCTGATATTCCAGGGACACCAAATGTTCCTGAGATTTGCTCTGGAGGACCCGCATTGTCAATTTGTGGCCCTGCCCTTCGGGAACTCCGTGCCCCCCCCCCCCCCCCCGGGTTTTCACCAAGGTGCTGGCTGGCACCATGGCTATTCGGAGGAATCAGGGCGTTCATGTGCTACCTGAACGATTTACTGATTGCAGGTCAGTCCCTTCAGCAGGCCGAGAGCGACACACAGAGGGTGTTATCCACTCTCAAGGAGTTCGGTTGGGTAATCAACTACCCCAAGTCTTTGATCACTCCCTCCAGGGTGTTGGACACCTCTCAGGTCAAGGTGTTCCTACCACAGCAGAAGGTGGTGGGGCTTCAGACACAGGTGCAAGCCTTGCTGTCTTGTCAGCGACCTTTGATCCGTCTGGGGATGAAGCTGGTGGGCCTGATGGTGTCCTGCTTCGAGGCAGTACCCTTCGCTCAGTTCCTCATGAGACCTCTTCAATTGAACCTGTTGACCGGCTGGGATCGAATGCAGGAATCGCTGGAACAGGAATTTTCTCTGTCCCCCCCCGGCCAGACGGTCCCTCTTGTGGTGGCTGGACCCCAGGAACCTATTGGTGGGCAAGTCCTTTCTGACTCCCCGGTGGGAGATAGTTACCACTGAGACCAGTCTGACCGGCTGGGGAGGCGTTTAGCAAACGCAGAAGATCCAGGGTCAGTGGGGTCCACAGGAGAACCACTTGCTCATAAATCTCCTGGAGCTGAGAGCTATCCTGTTGGTGCTTCTTCAGTTGACTCCCCAGTTAAGGGGCCGTGCGGTACAGGTTCGCTCGGACAATCAGACGGCTGTCGTCTACATCAATCACCAGGGCGGGACTCGGCACAAGCGAGCCCTCAAGGAGGTGACCCAGATTCTAACTTGGGCAGAAGAGAATGGTCCCTGCATCTCGGCGGTTTACATCCCCGGGGTGGAAAACCAGGAGGCAGACTCCCTGAGCAGGGGGGCCTCTCGTCTGGGGGAATGGTCTCTCAGCAACAAGATCTTTCATGCTCTGTGTCTCCGCTGGGATCAGCCGGATTTGGACCTTTTTGCGTCCAGACACAATCACAAGCTTCCAAGGTTCGTCTCCCTGTCAAGAGATCCTCTGGCCTTCGCCACAGACGCTCTGGCAATTCCTTGGTCAGAGTTCGGGCTCCTTTATGAGTTTCCTCCGTTCCCATTCCTGGGCCGAGTGCTGCGCAAGATAGCCCAGGAGGGGGTGCCAACCATCCTGGTGGCTCCTCGCTGGCCGCGACGGAGTTGGTTCGCGGACGTTAGACTCGATTCAGAGACACATTAGTCTGGACTTTCGTAGCTGTCTGTGTATGTCTTTGTGTGTGTTTGTCATTTTTGGGGGTTTTTACATTCCATTTTCCATTCGTACGTTCGTTCCCGCTAATGCGTATATGCGCTTTCGATGGGCGAATCTAAATCTGATCATTTGCGTTAGTTTGGCTCAATTTCAGATCTAAATCTGATAATTTGCGTTATTTCCGACAACTTACGTTATTGGGATGGGTTTCTGTGTGACTCAGAGACCTGATTGCCAATGGACCTCTGCCCTACAAAACGGATTATTTTCCGATTCACTTACGGGACCTTTGAGGACTCGGATTGCTATTGTTTAACATGTTTTGCGGCTATGTGGAGGAGTCTGAGCGCCTTCAGCTCCAAGGCATTGCATGTATCAGCATGGCCGAGGCCATAAATTGCATAGCAATGCATACCTGAATCAATACATTTCATGTATGCCGTATAAAAGCATTTTAATGCTGACCTTAATTAGTCCTTAGCATGTAAACCTTTATTTTCCCACACATCCATATAATTGGTACATTTTTTTAGACTTATGTCCTTTGTAATTTATATTTGGATTGTTGAACTTGAATCTTAATTTGGAGTTATTGTTTTAGTTGTTTACCTTGGCTTTGTGTAATTATTTTATATTTGGTTGCAGGAACCGCAAGATATGCCACTCGCACAACATACAAGCCGTGTTTGGTCCGGATATGACATCCAGGGTCGTCCCATGATGCTTATATATTGCGGAGCTCCGGCTTATTTCGTCAGTTTGAGTCAGGAGAATTATCTGGTGAATAAGTATCTGGGTATGGCAATGAATATAGTTGATGACCCATGTCTTAACCTATGACCTATAACCTTTTTAGCCCTTGATGACATGTTAAACAATATTGTTGCTTAGAATGTGTATTTTATGTTAGTATTTTTAAATTCTTTCAGGGGATTCTGTATATCCGCTCCTGCCCCTGCTCCTGATGCCCGTCCTTCGCCCGCAGAATGTGGACTAGGAGTTCTATAATTGGGCCCTCTGCAAAACCTGGGCCGTTGTGGAGAGGGCCTTCGGGCTTTTGAAGTCCAGATTTAGGTGTTTGGACCATACAGGGGGGGCACTGCACTATGACCCCAACAAGGTTATACAAAAATTTATTTTACGTTTTTTAACAGAGACCACACGTGCCAGAGTGGCACAACTGAGTGCCAGGATCCTTCAGTTGGTGGGGGAGATGCAGGAGCTGCGCGACTCGTTGGGGGAAGAATAATGTTATGTGGCCTGCCATTGCTATGTATATATTTTACTACGTTTTATATGTTATTTTAAAAATGTAAAATATGTTAAAAGTTTTATATTTAAAAAAAAAAAAAATATATATAAACAAAGTTGTAAATTTGTTGAAACTATTTTACTTAAAAAAAGGCACTTGAAAAATTTGAATCACTCGTACACTCATACGCAAGCGGGAACAAAACCAAAAAAAAACAGATCGGCACAAAAACAAGTCTTTTTTTGTCTCTCTGAATTAACCCTATAGTTCAGATGTCAGTCGATCACTATATCATGCCCGACGCCCCCGGGCTTCTCACTCAGGGGTCTCTGCGGCACCCCAATTTACAGGCGCTGGCTTTGACGGCCTGGCTATTGAGTCCTCAATCCTGAGGGAAAAGGGCCTGTCTGAGTTTGGCATGCCTACATTGCTTGGTGTGAATCCAAGAGTTTCCCTTGTTGCACCTTCTCTGTCTCTAGGATCCAGCTGAGCACCCTCAAGGGCCAAGTCTCTGCCTTGGCTATCTTTTTCCAGAGATCCTTTGCCAACCATAGATTGATCAAGACCTTTTTCCAGGGTGTCACCCACATACGTCCACCGCGTAAGCCTGTATTACCGGTGTGGGACTTGAATTTGGTGCTTTCTGCTCTGCTCTACAGGGGCCTCCCTTTGAGCCCTTATGTGATGCTGCTTTGCCTATTTTGACCCTCAAGGTGGTCTTTTTGGTAACGATAACCTCGGTACGTCCCGTGTCAGAGCTGGCCGCGCTTTGTATGAAGACTCCTTATTTTGAACTTCATAAGGATAAGGTGGTTTTTCGTTTTAAACCTGTTTTTTTACCTAAGGTCGTTTATCCCTTTCACCTTAATGAGGAAGTTGTCTTACCTTTCTTGTGTCCAGCACCGGCTAATTCCAAGGAATGGACCCTCCATGTCCTGGATGTGGTCAGGGCCATTAAGTATTACTATTAAATCCTTCAGGAAGTCGGATTTGCTCTTTGTCCTAACAGAGGGCTCTAGGAAGGGCTTGCCACCAGCCAAGTCCACTCTTAGTAAGTGGATCAGACAGGCGGTGGTGCAAGCATATTCTGCCAAGGGGAAGGAACCCCCTTTTCGGATCACAGCTCATTCTACCAGAGCTATTGGTGCCTCTTGGGCTTTTCAGCACAAGCCATCGGTTGAACAAGTTTGTAAGGCCGCCAATTGGTCTTCAGTTCATACCTTTACCAAGTTTTACAAGGTTGATGTTAGGGCCTCGGCTGATGATGTCTTTGGCCGAAAGGTGCTTCAGGCGGTATTGAGATGTACTACGTGCTGTTCCGCACTGGGGATTCCGCCCTTTTGGATGTCCCACATGTAATTACTTCTGGGACGACCTGGACTGGATATAGTGAAAAATACAATTCTGTGAAACTCACCTGTAGAATTGTTTTTGAATATATCCAGTCCAGGTTGTCCCACCCCGCCCTTTGTTCATTATCTCTTTTGTCTGTTATGGTGATTACCATTTTTATATTGAACCGTTGTCCTTAAGTTTTTTGTTGGAGAGAGTACATGCTGAAGCTATGTGATGTAACATGGTTTCTGGCCTCCCGGCCTGTCTCTTTCTTACTGCTTTTTGACCACTGGAGATTCTATTGAGACACCTGATTTTATAGGGGGCCGGAAGGAGCGACAGCTTTGGATCTTGCAGTCGAGTGCGCCACCTGGTGGTGGAATACCCACATGTAATTACTTTTGGGACGACCTAGGCTGGATATATTCAAAAACAATTCTACAGGTGAGTTTCACAGAATTGTATTTTTAGTTTCTCAGTGATCTGAAACTGGGATAGAGGTTCACCTTCCAACAGGACAATGACACAAAGGATACTGTTAAAGCAGAGATCCACAACCTGTGGCTTGGGAGCCACATGTGCCTTGTGGATCCTTCATATGTGGCTCGCCAATTGTTTTGCTAGACCAGAACATTTCTGGAGGTCCCACTGTTGAGTTTGGAGGATTCATGAAGCCCAGGGTTTGGCAATGCTTGTGCCATGCATTGGGTTAATGCAGCTGTTTTTATGGTCTTAATTTTTGGCATAGCCCCTATGGACTTGAGATTTAGAGTTCACTTTGTTGATCACTATAATCTTTTTATTTAGTATATATGTTTGAAGGTTAGATATTGGAAATCAATGTGTAATTTAGGACATTATTTATTTATGTGTTCACTGTATTCATAGGATCCAGATCATAGGTAGGTCATTGTATATTTATTTGCTGATTAATTTTGGTTGATTTAATTTCTCTCCCCCAACTACACATCTCTTTTTGTGGTAGTGTGGTCTGTTGTGTGTATGTGTGTAAGGGTTTTTTATAGTGTTTGATGTCTTGTGATTCAGTGATGCTCAATAAAGACATAATTTTTATGTAAGTGGGTTGTGCCTCCCTGGGCTTCATTTCTTGGTCAACAGAAGCTTTGCTTCACTTTACCTTATGGCACCATTTTTTGGAACTTTCCTGTTCTATAAGGGTTTTATGGCTTCTATGATCCTTTTACGTCAGTGTACGTTACTCCTGACCACCTCTTGTTGTTAAATGTTAAAAGGAAAGGTCGGGGATTCCTGTGCTAAAGCAACGCTTCAGTGGTTTAAGGGGAAACAGGTAAATGTATTGGAATGATCAAGTCAAAGCCCAGACCTTAATGCAAAGAAGAATCTGTGTCCAGACTTCAATATTCCTGTTAACCAGTGAACTTGAAAGAGCTGGAGCAGATTTGCCTTGAGAATGAGAAACAATTCCAGCGGCAAGATGTGGCAAACCCATGGGAATAACTCAAAGTGAATTGCAACTGGTATTGCAGCAAAAAGTGGCTCTACAAAGTGCTGACTTTTTTTTTTTGGGGGGGGGGGGTGAATAGTAGATTTGCTTTCTTCTTCACAAGAAAAAGAAAACCAAATAGTCAAAGTTGTAGGCATGTTCTTTAAATGAAATAATGCAAAACATAAAAAAATCCATTTTAATTCCAGGTTGTTACAAAACACGAAAAGTTCCAAGAAGGGTGAATACTTTTGTAAGCTTCTTTAGGTTAGTATTAAGTCCAATATGGCCCTCCCTCTAGATGGAGCTTAACCTGAAGAGAAAATTAGGCATCTTTAATTATTGCCAAAAAACATTATTTTTCTGAGATCCATTCAACAGCTGTCAATTACCAATCTATATCTAGTTATAGTTCCCCCATAAGAACTACCTTATTTAAATTCGCTGCTTTATATATTGGAGACCTGTAGTAAATCCTGATTAGTATTATATTTTGGTTTTAGCCTCCTTGTATTCCCACCCCTACAGACTTCATGTTTGTTTCCTTCACATATATCTTCCCACAATGTGAGCTGTAGACAGATTTTCACAAATAAGCCTTCACCCCCTTGTGTTTTTTACGATCCCTCTTAAACATACAATCCCCCTGTGTGGTCCTATCCAGTCATAGCTTTTGTCACTATGTCATATTGCATATCTTCCAACTTTTCAGGGAGGGAAAGTGGGACAATTGTAAAATTAAGCCCCCCCCCCACACCCCCTCATTGAGGGATATATAGGAGGAGATAGGAGTAACAGTTACAATAATATAAACATTTTGAATAGGCAAATTCATAATTTATTGAGAGGGACAGTTCCTCAAAGTAAGGAACAGTTGGGAGGTATAATTATTATCTGTTATTATCAGTTCTAGTTCATCCATTGTTAGGCATGCAGTTCATATGCTTATAGTTATTTATAGGGCCGGCCTTTAGGCTATGCAAGGTGTGCCATTACACAGGGCGCTATGGTCAAGGGGGTGCAATACAGCTGCTCCAAGGGGCGCGATGCCTTAACCTGCCTGTCAGCTCAATTTCAATTAGAGCTGCTGTGGGTGCATGGTTGTTTGGTTCAGAAGGAAGGGGTGCTATGCTCACCTCGCCCTTTAAAGTGGATCAAATTGGCTGATTCCCTATCCCCAGGGTATCCCAATGTAAGATTACCAACTGTGTTAAACTCCCTGGAATCGCTGGCATACCGACATTGCAAGCACA
The DNA here is from genome assembly GCA_027917425.1 of Gastrophryne carolinensis. Classification (NCBI taxonomy): domain Eukaryota; kingdom Metazoa; phylum Chordata; class Amphibia; order Anura; family Microhylidae; genus Gastrophryne; species Gastrophryne carolinensis. The sequence continues at coordinate 139,115,884 of CM051244.1, forward strand.
TCCATGGGATTTTATCCATGCAGCAATCTATGCTGTTTATTTAAATGTAGGGCATATAACTCTTTGTCCACAGAGCCCAGCAGAGTGCTGGGAGCAGCAGACGCCTTTCCACGTAATCAATGGATCTCAGTTCTGCCAGTTAGGTCCAGAATCTGGGCTTCCAAATGTGCAATGCACACACATCCTGCACAGCGATATACCTCTCCAACGTCTGGTCAAGTAGTGCATGGCACATGACGTACAGTGATCAGCATTGTTAATGGGATAGAGGAATGCCACACTGCCTATATGAATGGGATGGGGGAATGCCACACTGCCTATAGGGAAGGGGATAGGGAATGCTACAATGCCTATGGGGAATGGGAGGAGGGAATGCCACACTGCCTATGGGGAATGGGAGGAGAGAATGCCACACTGCCTATGGGGAAGGAGAGGAGGGAATGCCACACTGCCTATAATGGGGAAATGGGAGGGTGGATGCTACACTGCCCATATGGGGAATGGGGTGGGGGTATGCCACATTGCCTAAGGAGAATGGGAGGGGAGGTGCCACCCTGCCTATAATGAGGAATGGGAAGGGAGGAAATGCCATACCATCTGTATTTGCAAAACTTTTTGGTTCAGAATATTTTTTCCTATACTCCTTCTTCAAATCCTAGGTACATCTTATAGGGCAAAAAATAAGGTACGTAAATACTGACCTAAAAAGGTATCAAGGTGTTTTTTTTACTTTAACCCTACTATTGCCAGCCACGTAAATTTTACGTGGCTGCCTCTCCAACCGTTAAACGCCAGCCACATAAAATTTACGTGCCTGGCTTTTCCCCCTGCTAGCGCCTGCAAAATGTAAAAAAAAACACTTACCTGACCCCTCATTCGAACCGGCCAGGTCTCCTCTTCACCCTGGGGGGCTCCGATCCCCCGTCAGGGCTCCTCCGGAGGAAGGGGAGAGTCCGGAGTAGCCCCCCCCCCCCCGTTTTTGCGGCGCTGGCTTTTCCTGTAGAAATAAAAGAAAATAAAAATGACATTTACTCACCTCCATGTGCGCTCGATCTCGCCGGCCATCCTCTTCACACGGGGGGCCTCCGATCCCCCCCCCAGGGCTTTCTATCTTCAGGAGAGAGCCTCTCCCCTCTTCCTCCGACTGGCACCTCCATCTTGCCGTGGGGCTTATGACGTCACTCGGCTGGCATCATGACAGCTCCAGGCCTCTCAGCTGTCAGATGCCGGTGATCGGTGGCCTGAGAAGGAGGGGACAGGAGATCCTCTGATCTCCTGCCTCCCCTCCTCCTCTGGCTGCCGATCATCGGCATCTGTCATCAGATCAGCGAGGGACAGAGTAGCTGACGATCGGAGGTGAGTAAAGAAAAATTTTACACTGTGTTTGTGTGTTTATTTTACTGTTAACCCTTTGTGAACTGGTAAGGGGTCCATGAGACCCCTGTACCAGTTCACAAGGCTGGGGGCTGGCAAGTCACCTGCAACTTGCGGCTGACTTGCCATTAACCCCGCACCCCCAATTACCTGCCTCCCCAAAGCCCAGGGGGGGCAGAAGAGCCCGGGCCCACACAGGCTATGTAGGCATGTAGGCTGCAGGGTGGGGGGGCCACCAGAGCTGACCCCTCCACTCTGTTCCTACAAGCCCCCATAGCTGGTCCCAGGCTGATTATGATGGGTAGGGGGGACCCTACAACATTTTTTTTTTTAATTTTAAGGTTTTTCTTAAAAAAAATGACGTAGGGTCCCCCTCCCGGGGGGGGGGGGGGGGGGGGCACTATTTTCTTTTTGTAATTTTAAGGGTTAGGGTTAGCCTAACCCTAACCCTAACCCTTAAAATTCCCCCCAAAAAATAGGCCCCCCCCCGCCCGGGAGGGGGACCCTACGTCATTTTTAAAAAAAAATTTAAAGGGTTAGGGTTAGCCTATCCCTAACCCTTAAAATTCCCCAAAAAATGGGGTCCGCCCCCTGGGAGGGGAACCCTACGTCATTTGGTTAGCCTGGGAGGGGGACCCTAAGTCATTTTTTTTTATTTTAAGGGTTAGGGTTAGCCTAACCCTAACCCTTTAAATTCCCAAAAAAATAGCCCCCCCCCCCCCCCCCCGGGAGGGGGGACCCTATGTCAGTTTTAAAAAAAAAATGTAAGGGTTAGGGTTAACCCTAACCCTTGAAATTCCCAATACAATAAAAATGCCCCCCTATGCCACCCTATGTCATCTTCTTTTTAAACTAACCCTTTATGTTTATAATGTGGATAGTAGTATTTTATTTGTAAATGTTATAAAGTGCTATTTTCAGTTTGGGGGGTCTCCTGGGCACGAATGGGGGGCTATCGATACATATGTGGTACCGTTATAATCGGGAGAAATGGGGCTTTCACATGCAATATGGTTTTCATTAATAAAACAAATGTTTTAGTTAAAATGAAGAAGACAATTGTCTAAAAAATATTATTTTATTTATTTTTTGTTTTTTTACGCAAAAATATTTTAAAAAACTGTAGAAAAATTACAAACAAGACATTTCATGTTAAAGCCTAAACTCTGCTGCAAAAAAATATATATATTTTCCTGGAAATTCCAGCAAAAATCACGGTTAAACATGGCGCAAAATGGGGAAAAATGACCTGTCAACAGAGGGTGACAAAACATCAAGTAGGCTGGCAATTAAAAGGGTAAATAGTACCTATGCATGTTGGGTATTGTTCTACTCGGGGGACCTTGCACTTTCAGATTTAGCTTGTTTTTTCTTATTTGCATATTGATATTTTAGGAAAAGGTGTTTTTTATTCTGCTTTTTTATACATTTTTTTGTAAATACCCTGTGCAACCTAAGAATTCTTCAAGGGATTACTCCCAGAAAGATGAGCCCACTACAACAGCTGGGTATGCATAGAAAGCTTAACATATGTACTTTCAGGGAATATATGGTTTATGGGGGATATTCCAAATGTAAAGGGTTGTTTTGGTGGAAAAAGAACAAGGTGCGCACTTTGTCTGCAGAGCTGAAATTTTGAAGTAAAATTACCGTTATGCACATGCTTTACTTTGGTGTGTTTGGCAACTCTTCCCTTGACAGTAGTTATGCATGTTGGGTATTGTTCTGTTCGGGGCATGTTGCTTTTTCAGATATTCAGTTTTTTTCTTGTTTGCATATAGTTTTTTTTTAGGAAAATGTGGTTTTGATTCTGCTTTTTTATTCTTTTTTTAGGGAAACCCTGTGCAACCAAAGAATACATTGAGGGATTACTTCCAGAAAACTGCACCCATGTCAACAAGCCTGGTACGCCTAGAAAGTTTGAGGTGTGTACTTCCAGGGAATATATAGTTTGTCAGGGGTATTTCAAATGTAAAAGGGTTGTTTGTCTTGAAAAACTGCAAGGTGCGCATATTGCATAGCATAGTTGTATTTTATCTGAAAATCCCCTAAAGCGCTGTTTCAGTTTGGGGGAGACTTCTGGGCAGGAAAGGGTGTCTACCTATACATATGTGGTACCACTATAACCTGGAGAAATTCGGGTTTCACACGAAATAAGATTATATTGACAAACTTAATTTTTTTATTACAAAAAAACACTACAAATTGTAAAAAATAGTTTTTCTTTTTTTGCACATATTTCATCCAAAAATATTGAGAATACACCTAAAAAATGACAACAAACAAGACATTTCATGTTAAAGCCCAGACTATCCTTTCAAAAATCACAGTTGAACATTGGGAGCGCAAAATGGTCTGGCAACAAAGGGTGACAAAATCTCCAGGTAGGCTGGCGGTTAAAGGGTTAAATCATTTTTATTGGAATTTAAAAATCAAACAGAATAACAGTACATAGTGAGCAACATGCTTGCATACCAAGTACAGACTCAATGCACATGATACATACCATAAAAACAAGCAAGTAGAGATAAGCAAGTTCACCTTTTTTAGTAAGATATGCCACCTGTCATAATGTACATTTAGCATTTAAGCCTACTAATAGACTCTAGTGAGCAAAGCATGTGAAATACCAGTGATATCTGAACAAAGAAAAAAAAATTTAAAAAGAAAAAGCAATGAAAAAAGAAATGAAAAAAGACAGAATAGGTCCATTTGCTTTTTTATGTAGTGTGTACTACTTACATTTTTTAATTCCTGCCTTGAAACTTATACATTTATTAAGAGTTTCCTTTACATCTGAGTTCCTTAAAGTGTAAATAAATGGGTTTAACATTGGGGTAACAACAGTGTACATAAGAGCAAGAAACTTGTCATATTGGCTTCCTTTGGGCTTTATGTAGACTATAATGACAGAACTATAGAAAAGGACGGCAACAGTAATGTGGGAGGAGCAAGTAGAGAATGCTTTGTGTTTACCTCCAACCCCCTTAATTTTGGCGATAGCGTGAATTATATGCATATAGAATCCAATGATAAGAAGAAAAGGGGTAAAACTTGCAAAGACAGCTGCAATGTTGGTGACTAGAATACTTAGTAGGGGATCAGAACAAGCTAAGTTCTGTATCGGAGCCAAGTCACAGAAATAATGGTTGATTTCATTGGGTCCGCAGAATTTCAACCCAGCAGTAAACACTGCTGGAAACAAAGCAATGACGAAACTTATTGTAAATGCAAGAATCACCAGAGTGATGCAAGTGACATTGTTCATTATGGTTGAATATCTTAAGGGGTGGTTGATAGCTAAATCTCTGTCTAGGGCCATAACCGCGAGCATATAGCACTCTGTTATACCAAGTGCACTGAAAACATATAACTGCACAAAACAGTTACTGAAAGCTATTGCTCTTTTAGCTGTAATTAAGTTAGCAAGGAGGTTAGGAATGGTCACAGTAACAAAGGAGATTTCTAAAGCTGCAAAGATGCCAATGAAAAAATACATTGGACAATGGAGTGCAGGTCCGACCTTAATAAGCACGATAACAGCAAAGTTGCCAATGACACTGGTTATGTACATTAAAAGTATAATGAGGAAAAGTAAGCCTTGGAACTGCTGAAAAGTGGAGAAGGCCAGTAGAATAAATTCTTCCACAGATGTTTTGTTTACTTGTTCCATCGCACATGATGTGGGTAACTAACAATGGAAAAAATGAATACAGAAAACAGAAATAATAATTAAATAGTGTGTAGGGGGTGATTATTTTTGTCTCAGTGTAGTTTATTATCTTTAGTTGTAATGGAAATTATTCAGATGTAACTGCAGTAACATGCCTGGACATGGAATGGAAAAAGGTTGTATATAGAGATGGGGGCGAACCTGAACTGCAAATTTCAGGTTTGTACCGAACTTGGTGTGTTCGGGTTTCCTAAGCACAGATTTCAAATAGAAATCCATGCTCGCATTCGGCACTCTGCCTGAACACAGAAGGCTAATTGGTGCACAGCCTGCCGAGCCCGGCTTACATTACTTAAGATGAATAAGGCGTGGATCCTTGGCTTGGCTGTGTCAGCACCTGAGTGCTTAAGGTGTTTGCTACCTCCTCCTCCTTTGCCTTGCCACATCCACCCCTTCTGCTTACACCGCCACATCAACCTTCAACAACTTCTCCTCCCACCCGAACCTCTGACACCTGTAAAAAATGTATTATTTTATTTATTTATGTATATATTTATTTATTGCTGTTAATATTTATTTATTTATGTATATATTTATTTATTTATAGTATTAATTTTTTATTTACTCATTTATGTATATATTGATTGATGAATTTATTTATCTATGTATGTGTCTCTTTAATATTTTAGTATTCTGTTATTTTAAGTACTTTCCCTAATCCCTTTCGTGCAGAGCTATTGTCCAGATGCCCACCCCTGATTTGGCCTCCAAACCCCGTAAAATGCTTATATTTTGGGTTTGTTTTATTTACATATCTATGTATTTCTTCAATATTGTAGTTTTCTGTTATTATTTTGAGTACTTTCCCTCCAATTTTGTGAAGGCAATCATCCAGGTGCCCTCTACCCCCAATTTGGCCTTCGCCTCCCAAAAAAATACTAATTTGTTTTTTTTATTTATGTATCTATGTATTTCTTTACGTTTTTCGTTTTCAGTACTTTCTCCAGCCCATTTGTGCAGGACAATCACCCTGACATTCCCCTTGATTTGCAGCTGTCTCGTCCTTGCTACTCCCATTTTACAGACAATTTTGGCCCCCTGAATTCAGGTACCCATTGACTTCAATGGGGCTTGGGTTCAGGTCGAGTCGAGGGCCAAACCGGACTTTAGCGGCAAGTTTGAAGTTTGGCCGAACTCGAATTTCAGCGAGTTCAACCATGCAAGTTCATCAGCTATCAATAACTGCTGGAGCTAGGCAGAAATGATATTTGAGTGCCCCGTAGCATCCCTCTACTAACAGAAGAGAGAGGTCTACCATCAACGTTGTTCTTCCTGCTTTGAATTGTACTGTGTAGAGGACCTGTTAATTTTTTCACTTTCATTACTCAAGCACCCGGTGGCCAATGTGTCTCTTTGTGTTTGTTGTCTGTGGCCCAGAAGTAACATACTGAAGGAGAGTAGTATAGCACACCATAGAGCTGGGTGTTGTGACTATTAGACTACAAATGACTTTATTTTGGGAACCAAAATCAGATCTAAAGTCAACAGCAGCCCTCAGGGAATCTGTGCTCCCATACCCTTTGCCTATACTTGGAGAAATGACTGTAAAATGCAAGCAAACGCAGCCATCCGTGGTCCTACATCACCTTGCGTGTTTTCAAGCCAGATAAAGTGTACACATGGCTGCCAAATTGCTATAGTTTTGGCAGGTTGGCATTAGAGCTCTCTAAATTGATATGTTCAGCTCGCACTAAGTACTCATGCTCACCTGAATGATTTCATGATTTCAAGTGAAATTTATGAGGTTGGGCCTCTAAAACTGTGATGTCCAGGTGTTGAGGAATGCACCAAAGGCTGCTGTCACAATTTTTGCTTTAGGATGCCTTTTTTATCTGGACAATCATATCTGACGTTTTTCTTTTTCAGACAGACGTTGGTAAACTCTGGACTAAAGATACTAAGCAGCCTGCCTTGTAAGGTCATGCATCATGCAGAACTATGAGTTTTGTTGTTCTAAGTTTTTTCTACTTTATGATGAAGGTCATGCCAACCTGGCTCAACTGAATCAATCAATATATAAGATAAGGGAGGTATAAGCGGTGTAGGTAAAACCAGCATGAGCTTTATTGGATTATAGGTAATATTAGATCTTATCCAACTTTTTATTTATGTATATATTTATTTATTTATAGTATTATTTATTTAATCATTTATGTATATATTGATTGATGAATTTATTTATCTATGTATGTGTTTCTTTAATATTTTTGTTTTCTGTTATTATACTTTCCCTAGCCCAGGTGCCCCCCACCTCCAATTTGGCCTCCATCCCCTGTAATAAAACTAATATATATATATATATATATATATATATATATATATATATATATATATATATATATTATGTACCTACGTATTTGTTAAATGTTTTAGTTTTTTGTTATTATTTTAAGTACTTTCCCTAACCCATTTTGTGCAGAGCTATTGTTCAGCTGATCTTGTTCACCTGATTTGGCCTCCAAACCCCGTAAAATGCTAATATTTTGTTTTTTTTTCATTTACATATCTATGTATTTCTTTAATATTGTAGTTTTCTGTTATTATTTTGAGTACTTTCCCTCCAATTTTGTGAAGTCAATCATCCAGGTGCCCTCCACCCCCAATTTGGCCTTGGCCCTCCCAAAAAAATACTAATTTGTTTTTTAATTTATGTATCTATGTATTTCTTAACGTTTTTCGTTTTCAGTTATTATTTTGAGTACTTTCCCCAGCTATCCATATCTGAGTGCCCTGTTGCATCCCTCTACTAACCCATAAAAAAAAAAAGTTTCCCCGCTGTCACTTTCTCGGCTTGAATGAATGCCTGTTAAGTGGAATTCAATACAACAAGGGAAAATTACAATAAAATGATTAGGACAAATATTTTTTGTTAGATACAAATATTTACAAATTGTATTTATCAACAAATGCCCAGAAAATTACCAAAGAATATTAAAAAATAAACCCACAGGCAGCGGAATGCTTTTAAAAAGGCACATTTAGTAAAACAGTAAATTGGAAAAAATACAATTTGAAAAATAAATGTCAGGCTATTCTTCATTAAATAAAAATCGGATCTAACATAAAATGCCAATAAAATTACAAAAACATATAAAAAAATAAATCCACTGGCAGTTGCTATGTTATATGGGACGGTTTTAAAAGCCACGTTTAGTAAAACAGTTATACCTGAAAAAATAAAAAAAAATAAAAAAGTAAAACGTCAGGCCACTCTTCATTAGAATTGGATGTAACCAAAAATGCCAATAAAATTACCAAAACATATAAAAAAAATCCCCACAGACAGTTTCAAATTTAGATGGGATGGGATGGTAATAAAAGCCACATTTAGTAAAAAAATAAAAAGTTGGGATATTCTTCATGAGATAAAAATTGAATCTAATTAAAAATGCCAAAAAAAAATACCTCAAAAAATTAACCTGCAGGCAGTTACCAGCAACGGGAACAAATTAAACACTTTATTTCTATTATTTATTTATGTATTTAATACATTTTTTTTGCATTCTGTGATTATTCAGAGTACTTTCCCTATCCCATTTTGTGCAGGGCAATCACCCAGGTGTTTGCCCTCCAACACCCTTAAAAAAAGGAACATTTTGTTTTTTTTTTATTTATGTCTTTTTTAGTAATTATTTTGAGTACTCTTACTACCCTATTTTCTGCAGGGCAATTGACCAGGCGTTACCCACCTATGTCGGCCTCCAACACCCCTAAAAAAACATTTCAATAGCCCTGGTGTTCCCCTTGATTTTCAGCCCTCTAACCCTTACTACCCCATTTTACAGTCATTTTTGGGCCCCCAAGTTCAGGTCACCATAGACTTCATTAAGAAGTATTTTTTTGAAAAGGGGTGTGTGTTTTTTACTACACTTTCACTTTGAACAGGTAAGGGGTCACATGGACCTCTATACCAGTTCCTAACCCATTACCTGCACCACCAATGGGCATGGTGGTGCAAATGAGCCCAGTCGTCCATAGCATGTACCTCTCCCTCACAATCCTGTAATGCATGGGGGAGACAGAAGGGCAACATACTGCTATGCTACATGGCTCAAACTAGCTTACCTTGCCTAGCTTACTACTTGTGAGGTCTAGGGGCCATATTGCACTCTGCCTTTTGTTTTGGGGTCAGGGGTCCACAAATTAACGTGGAGGCTGATTCATTACTAATGCCAATTATCGGCAAATGAGTCTGTATAGCAGCGCTTACAGCGACCGCTAGTATAAGCTGCAAGCGGCTATAGGGCGCTTTAACAGAGCATCTCATTCGCTGACAGCACGCTGTAGTAATCAGTTTACCAATGATAAATGTGATGTATGTGAGTCGCTGTAGAGGCACTGCAGAGGCGCTCACCCTCAACGTTGCATGATGGCTTTAATCTTTAATTCAGCGTTAAAGCGCCGGGACACGGTGGCTTTCACCTCCTCCACAATGCTGGTCTTGGCACTCAAAGCATAGTAGTACTCCTACTTCTGGCAGAAGTCCTAGATGCACAGAAAGTTAAAAAAAATGTAAAACAAGAAATAATAACAATAATATTTAACATTAACTTAAATTTATTTAAAAATTAAGGAAAAATATTTTTTACATTACAAATTCTTTGTTAGTCTCCTTTAAGCTGCCATAAAGGGCTTGTGGATTTCACAATATAGAACTTCCATAAGGTTGTAAAATGCCCCCCCAAAAATTTGGGATGCTCATCGGTATTAATTTATTAATTTAGCAATCAAAAAATGGAAAAATAGATGACTAAGATCTGTCCCATAGGATGAGATCCCCTTTAATAACAGTAGAAACTAATAAAATATTTATATTAACACACCACATATAACATTTTGAATTTAATTCTATATTGTGAAATATATAACAAAATTGAATATTAAAACAATTATAAAAAACATATTAAGCATAAAACATTTAAAGCAGCCACAACAGAGTACATAATGTATTAGTATACATTTCATCAAAAAACTTACCTTAACTATTTCCCCATTGGTTCACACGCTGCCTCTTCCTCTGGGTGGGGGGTTTCCTCAGATGTTGAGGAGGATGAGGAGCTGGGAATGCGCCTGGCTGGTGTCCTGGGGGCCATCCTTGCGCATAGGAAACCGGAAGTGCATAACACAAAACCGAAACCAAAACCTTTAACCCTGTCGCAAGGTACGAATGCTATGGAATGCCCCGATACATGATACTTACGCTATAGAACGCACCAAGACCATAACTAACATTACGCTACATCTACAGGACACTGCTTAGCATTTTATATATTCTACATTTGTTTTTATTCACATAATGTTCTTCAGTTACTGTAATAATAGGCTCCTAACTCTAAAGAACTAATACTGTATCCCTACTTGCAGCAGCATACTCAAAGTGGTGTTCCGAACAATAGCGGCCAAGCCTACACCACATCTAACAACAGTACAGTGCTAGAGGTAGCTAGAGGCAGTGACTGCTCAGAGCGTCTGGCACTTGGCGCTCCACACCATATTCAACAAAAAAGCAAACTCACACAGCGTCAGCTATTTAAATCTGGTCCCTGTAGCATAGAGCGGCAGACGCTGTGTGATTAAAGTGTGTATTTGGACACATATACACCAGTTACAAAAACATTGTGACATTAACATTTTAGTAGTGCCAGACCTGTAAATACAATTCTGCATAAAAATAATAATAAAAAAATAAAATTCAATAATTAGTTTTTCCAAGCCAGGAGAGATTAAAAGAATGTCCATAAAAATGTATGGGAAAGTGACAGGTAGGGACAGGTAAGACCTGGCGCTCTGGAAGCAAGAGTGTCGGCGCAATACGCTGAGCTGTCTGTAATGATGAATCAGAGGCTAAATGGAGCTGTTAGAGTCGCTCACTAGAATCGTCTTCATAAATGTGGTTTTGCGTACAGCGCCCAGCGTTCACCAGATGCTTCCTGCCGCTACGATGCACTGCCTGGCGCTGTCCCTTGATGAATAAACCCCATAGGCTGTCATATCTGGATACAAACTTTTAAATGCCCGATTTGGGAATTAAAATAAAAATTCCCTGACCTCTGAAAACATTAAAGGGTGAAGGATTCATCTGAGTATCAGAATTATTTAAAGTTCAGTATGAAGTGACCTTGTGAATGTGTTGTTGCTAATAATAATGCCATTCCTAAAGTGTGTTTACACACCCTAGCATCAATAAAGGGCAATACACAGTTTTTGTTTTTTCTAGAAAAAAAGAAGTTCCATTTGAAGTGATACTCATGATGGGACATTTTATTTGTTCTGAAATAGACTTACAAAATGGACAACTAACAGTGCAAGGGACAATGATTTATAATTGCAGTAATAATTCTATCACACAGTATTTAGAATCTCCGGCTAGATATGGTGGTTTGTTAGATCTGTTAATGGGGATCTATGATAAAAATGGTCTGATATTAATCATCTGCAAAACATGCTAGTGTAAGAGTGTAAGAGGAGATGATTTTTTTTGCACACTGCAGGAAATCTTTGTTTTTTTTAATAGAGGTGACAGATTTTTGAACATACTTATTTTCCTTTTTAATGGAGGACTGGTGCACACCAGTGGCCCGTAACTACTGTAGCCTGTTCTGCAATAACTGCATATTGCTATTACAATGCTTTTATCTTCATATAGCAGAGGAAAATACCAAGGTTGGAGAGGGTATAATATATTACTCGCTGTCATTAAGCATATTTATGTGGATTTTTAATATTGGACTCAATGTTATTAATTTAAATGAATGCTTCAATGAAATATGTGGCTCACAGATGGTGTTAAAAGAGGGCTTTCAAGAATGACAACTGACTGTGAAGAACTGAATAAGGTTTGTAAAATGATTATAAAAATACATATTATAATAATGAAAGGCAGATGCCAAAGAAAGCATATCTATATATCTATATATCTATATATATATGTATGTCCACTAAAAGGGTGACTGAGGACTTTGAAAACATAGAGCTATTGAATGCCATCTTACAGTTATATGTAGTTGGAAGTTAGTGGAACAAGCAAAGACAAGTTGGAGACAAAGGTGACTAAGCTAAGCAAGGGGTGGACACAATGTTCCCAATGGTCCCTAAGAATCCTTTCCTCGCTCACCACTGCCTTATTGCCGTGTGTGTAAAAACTTGTCAATCACGGAAACCAGATAAGACCTTACTAAGGATTAATTAAGTACTCGAGTGATACATTTTATTGACCTTCTTTCAATATAAGACAGATACTGTGTATTTTAGAAGCAAGTAAATGGCATTGCATGTGATTTTAGGCCTGTGATTTACAAAGACCAAACCCAAACCATCAGTGACACCCCCCAGTTTCCCACTGAGTTACATTTGACAGCATCTAGTTATACCTGTATTCAGCGATCTTGTGTCTTCCTCTTGAAATTTTCTAGGGCACCACATATATGAAATATACAGTATCAAACTCCCCAAACGTATACTTCAAGACTCACTATTTATATCCATGGGATGAGATCATTAGATAAAACTAATAGCATGTGTCCTTGGGAATATTACTGCAGAGTTCCCTGTGAGACCAAGAATCATTTTAACAACATAAATCCTTAGAGACAAATTGTTTTGTAACACATGCCAGGGAAAAGATGACAACAGAATAATCAAATAATTGAAGCATAGTACATTTTTCATTAATGTTAACCACATGTCAAATATACTGTAGCCATATGTTAATATGTGCAAACAGTTCATTTGTAAAGGACAACCATAAGAAAAAAATGACAAAAATGTACCTGCTTTATTTTGCTAGTACTGCTAGTGCGTTCCCCAATAGCCATTTAGTCAGATGTCAAATGTCAACTACTAACCCTAAACTGTAGATTTATTGACCCATACAGCATCTCCATCTGAATCTGAAAGTGTGTACCCAGCACACACTGACTCCCTGACAACCAAATACAGGAGATATCTAGATTAGGGTGTGGTTCTGGATTGTCTGAAATGGTTCACCATTATACCGGTTCCAAAGTTCACAGCGGCCTTTGACCTAAATGAACTTACCTACCATCAGTCATGATGAATATCTTCAAAAGGCGTGTGATGTCTAAACCACCTTACCTCATTGAGACTTCTTACAGTGTGCCAGTAGAGTAAACAGATGGGCTGAGAATACTGTAGTTGGTTAGAAATTACCCCTTTGGATCATACGGACAAGGCTAGATCATAAGTCAGGATTCACTTCTCTTTGTTCAGTAATATAGACCCAAACATCCTCCATGGTCATCTGTTGGCAATGAACATCCCCTATAAAATTTTGATGCGTAAGAGTTTCCAGATAGGTAGGCCTCAAAACATCACAATCGGCCCATTTGTGCCCTCTCGCAAGACTATTAACATAGGGTCTTCGTGGGACTGCATGCTTGCAACTTAACCTTCCTCATATTGTATGGCCTCCTGTATATTGATTGCCTCAATACTATAGATGAGCCAACTTTTCAAAAGTTCAGCTAGCTGGTTACCTAGTTCAAGTCGAACTTTTCCGGCCCGAACGAGTTCGCAATGAACTTTCATCTTAAACACATGGAAAACAATGCCTGATGCCCCTAAAAGTTCTTTATAACATAGAAATAAGGTTCCGGGATTAGGCCCCTCCCGGCTGAGAATTCTGGACCCAGCAAGTCCACCACACCTTCTATTATTTAGTAAAACATTCTTTTATTTATAGAAAATGATATCATAAAAATTGCCTATTGGATCAATGAGAAATACATAGGCTATTGTACATTACATGTATATTGTGCAGATAATAGATACCACACTTACCAGCAATTTTACATACAACAGTTGTGAGTTCCTTTAAAACAATATTCTATTCGGAAAGTCATTCTCCTAAGATTAGCTCTTACTGATATAGCGATCAATGCATGGGCAAACATGTTTCGCCAGAGTTGGCTTCCTCAGTGCCCTAGTGCAGACATAAAATGAATAGTCTTAGCAAATACATTGGCATACATGATGTTATATATAATTTCACAAATATATCTTTATCCCACCTAATAAATGACAAGATCAAATTTCTTAGAGATGACCTTGAGAGAGGTGGAGTGTAACCCCTAATAGTGTTTTGCAATGTTAGTCTTTGCACCCTTTATGCAGTGACTTTATGGTACTGGCCCTTTAAGAAAGAAATACAGGTATTAACCTAGGTATGAGGGAATATATTAACCAAATCTATGTGGAGTCTCATTTTGTAAGTTATTACCTTGCAATGATTTCATTCATAGGTACTTCATTGCCCCTTTTAAGGGTTCAGGTTTATTGAAACAATGTGGAATAACATGCCAATATGAATTTGTTATGTTTATCCCATATTAACTGTTTACTAAGCATTAGAACATAGGGTAAACATTGGGGCTGTACCTTTAAGGCTAAAGTGCCTTTGCTGCCCTTGTTGTGAAGATTTCCTTTCCGCAGCTATGATAATGTGCAGTGATGTATCTAACAGGTTTCCAGCGTGTCGTCGTCCTATGTGCCTGGCCACTCCTGCTCCCTTCCTGTACTGCCCTATTCCTGGGTGCTTTATTTATTAGTAATTGACTGTGCATTACCATACGGCGCGAGTCTTGCTGTGTTCCGCCGTCTGGAACACAGGTTACGTCATTCCGGCTCCCCGGCCGTAAATGACGTTACGTGTGCCGGCCTCCCACACTGTCTGCGTATCCCCGCCATTTTGTTGGAGACAGGCGGCAATCGCAGCTATATTAGCTTTAAACTATCCGTTTAGCTCTCTCTATTGTCATTGTATTTTCTTCTTTTTTTTTTTTTTCATAATAGATCCCATACTAATTCTTAGTGAGTATAGGCTGCTTCTTAATTAGCTATAATACAACATGCATAATTCTCTTTTTATGTATGTGTATCTTATCATTGTAGCTCTCAACTTTGTTGATATAACATAATATATGTTCTTATTATCTTAGCTCCTCACTTCATTGATAAAACTTTTACGTATCCTTGATGGATTGTAGGTGGATCCGGGGCGTTCCTGGTCAGTCTGGACGTGGAGGCTCTTTACTCCAGCATTCCCCACACAAAAGGAATGAAAGCAGTGGAAATGTTCTTGAATGAACTTGATGTGTCTGAACATAATCACAATCTGTTCCTCCTTCGGCTCCTCAATTTTGTCCTCACCTACAACATGTTCCTCTTCAATGGACAGCTCTACCACCAGGTGTAGGGGACAGCGATGGGGACAACTTGTGCCCCATTGTTTGCCAACCTGTACCTGGGTTGGTGGGAGAGGAGTTTGTGGGCTGAGGATGAGATGACCAAGTACATGTGCCATGTCTCGGCATGGCACAGGTACATTGATGACATCTTGGTCATCTGGGAGGGGCCGAAGGAGGAACTGAGTGATTTTGTTTATGCTCTCAATAACAATGAAATGAACTTAAAGTTCACTAGTCAATTTTATCAACATATAATCACATTCTTAGATCTTGAAATTTCAAAAAGCCAAGAGGGACAAATCTTTACCACACTGTACCGTAAGGAATCATCAGCTAACACCATGTTGAGAGCAACTAGCTCCCATCCCAATCATCTTCTCCGCAGTATCCACTACGGGGAATTCGTATGTGCACGGTGGAACTGTTGTCACGACTATATGATAGGGGCTATAGTAGGCCCATTCTCAGAGCAGCTTATAGAGAAGCAAGGGATATAAACAGACAAAAACTATTATATAAACCAAGAACGGAGAAGAAAGAGATGGGTCCAGCTCTAGTATTGACATATACAGATGCACATGCCTCGGTAAGAAACATTCTTAAGACCACCTGGCCCCATATTACTTAATGACCCTTACTTAAAATCCTTCCTTCCACCACAACCAAAAATAATATACAGGCGACCTAGTAATCTGAAGGATAGGTTAGTACACAGTCATTTTATAGAACATCAGAAGGAGCAATGCTTTAAAGCCTTGGGTACCTTCCCCTGCGGAGTCTGCAGTATGTGTAAATATATACACACAGACTGAATAGTAAAAACTAGCCAAAAAGTTCATTATAAAACGCAACATTTTATCAACTTCATGACAAGCCATGTCATATACCTTCTAACCTGCAGATGTGGTAGATTTTATGTGGGAAAGACTAATCATCCGTTGAAGAAACGCATTTCCAAGCACCACTATAGCATTAAAGTGGGGAACACGAAAACACCTATAGGACGCCATTTTATAAAACACCATAATCGCGATCCAGGTGCATTAAGAGTGCAAGGGTTGGATAGAATACACCCCTCAGCAAGGGGAGGCAACTTGGAAAAAGTCACATTAAGGCTGGAAACACGTTGGATCTTTCGCCTACAGGCACATAGATTCCCTGGTCTAAACGAAACTATGAGCTTTGTTTCCTATCTATAATATATAAATAAGAGGGTAAGACCATGACGGCCAAATTGGTACTAGGACTTGAAGTGCCATGTACAGTTGGTTGTATGTGTGCAGAAATATCCCAGTCGATCATAATTTCTGTTTCCTAATACTTAGTATATCTAATATAACATACTAGCATTCTTAATATGGAATACAACTCTAGAAATGTACAGTACAAATATCCTTTATTTTCTATAGCAAAGTAAAACTGTTTAAACCCATATACAATGTACATGGGTATCTATTGTAAACCAAGGGAGAGATGGGGGTTCCTCTTTAAATTAAGATGAATATGAAGTACATAAGACCCACTTGTAGACATTAAATACTGCTTTTTGTTAGGATTATTCCGCAGTGCCAACCACACTAAAACATTATGTGTATATAATTGTATATAAATTGATAATCAATATATAGGTTTTATCAATGAAGTGAGGAGCTAAGATAATAAGAACATATATTATATTATATCAACAAAGTTGAGAGCTACAATGATAAGATACACATACATAAAAAGAGAACTATGCATGTTCTATTATAGCTAATTAAGAAGCAGCTTATACTCAATAAGAATTGGTATGGGATCTATTATGAAGAAAAAAAAAAAAGAAGAAAATACAATGACAATAGAGAGAGCTAAACGGATAGTTTAAAGTTAATATAGCTGCGATCGCCGCCTGTCTCCAACAAAATGGCGGCGATACGCAGACATAGTGTGGGAGGCCGGCTTGCGTAACGTCATTTCTGGCCGGGGAGCCGACATGACGTAACCTGCGTTCCAGGCGGCAGAACGCAGCAAGACTCACGCCGTATGGTAATGCGCAGTCAGGGGCGCTGCATTCGGAGCGTACAATTACTAATATATAAAGCACCTAGGAATAGGGCAGTACAGGAAGGGAGCAGGAGTGGCCAGGCACATAGGATGATGACACGCTGGAAACCTGTTAGATACATCACTGCGCATTATCATAGCTGCGGAAAGGAAATCTTCACAACAAGGGCAGCAAAGGCACTTTAGCCTTAAAGGTACAGCCCCAATGTTTACAATGCTTAACAAACCAATTAGTAAACAGTTAATATGGGATAAACATAGCATGTTATTCCAGGAAACAACCACATTGTTTCAATAAACCTGAACCCTTCAAAGGGGCAATGTAGTACCTATGAATGAAATCATTGCAAGGTAATAACTTACAGAATGAGACTCCACATTGTTAGTTGGTTAATATATTCCCTCATACCTAGGTTAATACCATAAAGTCACTACATAAAGGGTGCAAAGACTAACATCACAAAACACTATTAGGGGTTACACTCCACCTCTCCTAAGGTCATCTCTAAGAAATTCGCTCTTGTCATTTATCAGGTGGGATAAAGATGTATTTGTGAAATTCTATATAACATCATGTATGCCAATGTATTTGTTAAGACTATTCATTTTATGTCTGCACTAGGGCACTGCGGAAGCCAATTCTGGCGAAACATGTTTGCCCATGCATTGATCGCTTTATCAGTAAGAGCTAATCTTAGGAGAATGATTTTCCGAATAGAGTATTGTTTTTAAGGAACTCACAACTGTTGTTATGTAAAATTGCTGATATAGTGTGGTATCTATTATCTGCACAATATACATGTAATGTACAAGAGCCTATGAGGCAGATTCATTAACAGCGGCAGGTAGCGACAGTTGAGCGACTGTAGCGGAATTTTCAGAGCGCCCGCTAGTAGTCACTGTGCTTGGCCGTTGTTCGGTAGTTGATAGGGACTCAGTCGGTTTGCCGTAATGTTGAATATTGGGTGAGGAGTCTATTTGACAGGTTCCGCGCTGTATGGGAGCGCATGATAGCGAATGGCCATAGCGACCCGCTCCCACCATATTCATTAACAAATCACGCTCAAAAAATTATCTCGCTGTAAAATGCATGTTTAAACCCCAGAGCGCTGGCGGCGATGGGTTAAAAGTAGTTTTTTAACCCCCAAACATCCATATTTCTGGAAACCAAAAAAAGCAAGTTTTTTTAAATAATTTTGTAATATGAATACATTAATATCAGACCTGTAATATCAATTCTGTCCATTTTTTAAAATTTTGTTTACCTTAAAAAAATTATCTAAAATGGCAGAAGTGGTCACAGAATTTTTCACATTTAAAAAAAAAAATTAATAACAATTAATTATGAATATTTAAAGATTGTTCCATTGAAATGCATTGGAGAGCGCCAGGTAGCGAGAGGTCATACCTGTCGCTGTTCAAGGTCGGACGCTGGCGCTGTGGGCTGAGGCTGGAATAATGATGAATGAGTGGCTATCTGGCGCTATCTCAGTCGCTAAGCAGGATTGGCTTGATAAGTGTGTGATTGTGGTGGGGAGCCGGCGTTCTCGTGGCGGAGCCCGTCCTTACCGGCCGCTCACCAGTCGCTACCTGTCGATATCCCTTGTTAAATAAGGGCCCATGTATTTCTCATTGATCCAATCGGCAATTTTTATGATATAATTTTCTATAAATAAAAGAAGTTTTACTAAATAATAGAAGGTGTGGTGGACTTGCTGGGTCCAGAATTCTCAGCCGGGAGGGGCCTAATCCAGGAACCTTTCTTCTATATCATATTAGAAGGACCAGTGGAGCCTATACCCCCTTTTGCCTTTGGCCTTTTTTGCCACCAATAAGTAATTACAGGGAGGGTCTCTTAAAAAAATGGGGCAGACTACCGGTTAACTGGGAATCTGTCCAGTGTATACTTTTTTGTTCTTTATAACACTCTGCAGTCACCCAAGGCTGTAAAAAAACATGTTTTAATGGACTAATTAGTATTTGAATTGGCCGTGGCTAATTGACATATGAATCATGCGTGACCTAATTAGCATTTCAATAGCCCTCAGCTGTTTTTTATAGTTAAAGGCACATAAAAAGTGAGGAGAAGCAACAGGGCTGGTGAAGTGAAAAGAATTAATGGCTTTTTACAAGCTCTGAAAAAAATTCCCATTTTGGGTATCACAGGGGGTAGACCTGCGACTGTGTAGGTCTGGCAGTAGCTGGCAAGCCCTCAAAAAATTATCCCATTTGTAAAGGGGGGTAGCAGCGGGATTGGCATGTTGACAATTTAGTTAAAGAAGACGAAACAAGACAGGAGACCTTTGGTTGTTGTGTAGGCCTTGTGTAGGCCTGGCACTGCCCGGAGCTGACAAACACTCAAAAAATGATCCCATTCTTAGAGCGGTGGCAACAGGATTGGTTTCCTGGAAACTGAAGAAGGGCAATTCAATTGTCCCACGCAGCTGTGCGATGCCGCTCCAGATGCCTATGTAGAGCCGTAGTTCCTAGTCCTAGATTTGTGCCCTGGCTATAACTAACTTTATGCTTGCAGATCTGGCACTGTTCTAGGTTTTGTTCTCCAGGGAAGGTACAAAGGAATTGCCACACAACAGTGTACCACAAAAAAGAAGATTTAGAATGTCCACCACCTGATTCTCCTCCTCTTCTGGCAGGCTTTTTTTGGAGTCATTGTCGCTGTTGCCTGCTCCTGAGTGCTTCACCTTCACCTACACCACCTTCGAAACATATTTCAAAGACCGTCAAATTCTCCTCATCACTATCCATAGCAACCGGGCTGCTGCCCCCACTAGGAGGGGGCCGTAAAGAGAGAGATGATGGAAGAGAAAGGCTTCTTTTACTGTGATGTGTACCTGTAATGGAGGAAGAATCCACTGAAATCTGGCTTAAAGTCATTGTGTCATAGTCCTCCTCCTCCTGATATGAGCGAAAGCGAGTCAACCAGTCCACAATGGAAGCATTGTCTGAAATAACACGCCCACTGGGGGAAATGGATGTTGCTACTACTACCACATACATTACTGCTGCTGTTACTACTACCACGACCATCGCGGCTGCTGCTACTAGCAGTGGCCGGCCTGGGCCTAGATGCTGTCACTACTATGGCTAGGCTTGGGCAAATGACTTGTGCTACGTTCACTGGGCCTGGGCACATAGCTACCGACAACAGTGTTGGCACTGGCACCAGCATCCTTATCCTTAGTGGCAGAAGGAATTACAGGGATGTCTTTTCCTCTACACTGTCCTTTCCCACCCCTTCATTTCCCAGACATTTTACATAGTATTTAAAAAAAAAATATATTCGGAGCAACGCACACTCCAAAATGACACACTTTCACAGCCCAGCTAAAACAGACATATGTGCCCTTAATTATTGCTTGGCCTGTGAAAAACATAGATTTTATTTAATGAAGAGGCACTGTGTTTTCCCCAACACAGGGCCTGCGCAGCTAAAACAGAGCTCCCCAAAAAATTTCACTTGGCAGATGAAAAGTTAGATTTTTTTAACATGAAAAAGCAGTGAGTACCCCAAGTTCCCCAACACAGTGAAAGGGGCCAGCTAAACCAGACAGATGTGGCCAAAATATAAAACCCTGACTGAAGTTTTCAAACTTTACAGGGTGGACTACAATAACCAGCAGATCCCAGCGCAGGTAGATACAACATAACCCCCCCACCCCCAAGCGTCCCACTGTCCACACTTCCTTTCCTGTCCCTTCTTTTCTTCTATGCTTTGGTTCAAAATGCCCTAAACAGTCCCTGCTCTAATATTAATGCTCTATCTGCAATGGCCAGCTCAAAAATGGTGGCCGATCCCCCCTAGCTATGCCCCGTCTACTGTAAAGTCTGAGGGTTAAATGAAAGTCTAATACTGGGTTTTCATGAGCAGATAAATTGTTAGTTCTCTTAGTGAGCGACTGACCATACAAACAGCCAGAAAAACAGAGGATTAAGAAGCTTTTCTTTTCTGAAAACACTGCTGACAGTTGGTGCCCACAGTGTGACACTCTGTATCACAGTTTAAGATCTCAACTTCAGCAGCTTTATTTAGCTACACAGCAGGATGAATCATTTGCATGGCAGTTACCTCCTTATTTGTGCCTCCATTTCACCTGTATGCAGTCTGTGCCCCTTTTACACATCCCTGCCAGTCTTTACCTGTGCTTTTGTTCTCAGTCTTCTCTTGTGCTCCTGTTCCCAGTCTCTACCTGTTCTCCTGTTCAGTCTTTCAGTGCTTTCCAGTTCCCATTTTTTACTTCTATTCATGTTCCTAGTCTTCACTTGTGTGCCTACTGCCATTCATCTCCTGTGCTCATGTTTCTAGTCACTACCTACTCTCCTGTTCTCAGTCTCTGCCTGTGCTCATGTTCCCAGTTTGTGACTCAACATTGGTCTATATGACTATGAGGATGCAAGAAAATTCACAAGTTATGTAGTGCATGCTGCCAAACTCAAGCTCTACCACTTGTGAACCCTGCCCCTTAGTCTCCACCCCTTATCCTTTAACATGTGAAGCAAAATTGATTCTGTCCGAACTGATTTTCTCATCCCTTATATTTATGCAGCTATTTAATTTAATTTTCTAACTGTTGTGGAGATTAGCTCTGGTAGGCGACCGGGTGTCAGCAGTATAGAGGCGGAGGCAAACAGTTCAAAGTAAAGTCTGTGTTTATTTCACACAAAAATCCACAAAAGCATATGTCCATACAGGTTGCATCACCTTTTCAGGAAACCGCAGCATAAATGATATAGTCAGGCAAACAGCTTTTAGTCCTTGAGCAAAGGTTCTGTTCACAGTCAAATATGTCTCAGGTCCGCATGAAACAGCTTCCACAGGAGTCTCACTCCCATGTGAGCTCTAGACAAAGGACCGGCCACAGCTGATTCCCCAGGCTATTTAAACAGCCCGCAAAACCCGGACCTGGGTAGTGGGATAAAGTCCCACCCTGCTCTACTCCATCCCAGTAAAGCCGTCCCAGGTTAGCCTTTCGGCTATTCTAAAGCAACAGCAGCAAACTGCCACCAGCAGCTGATGCTGGAAATCAGACTACACGGCTTTACTGCACCAATGCCAGGTACATTGGTGCTACATACCTGCCGTCAATGACGGCCCCTTGCACCTTACCACATACCCCCCCCCCTCTGTTCAACCCTGAGGGGGTGGACACATGCCAAACAATGTGTTCTGGACAGGGCATCCGCGTTACCCAATAATCGTCCCGCTCTGTGCTCTACTGTAAACTTGAAGTTTTGTAATGACAAGAACCATCGGGTGACCCTGGCATTCCTGTCCGTAGCCTGGCACATCCACTTGAGGGGAGAGTGGTCCGTAATCAGACGGAACCTTCTCCCCAGCAAGCAGTAGCGAAGAGACTCCAGGGCTCATTTAATGGCCAAACACTCCCTCTCCACTATACTATACCGGGTCTCCGCGGGTGTTAATTTGCGACTCATGTAGACAACGCGGTGCTCCTCCCCGTTGACTTCCTGAGACAGTACAGCACCGAGACCTACCTCGGAGGCATCGGTCTGCACTATGAACTCCCTCTTAAAGTCGGGTGTCACCAACACCGGAGACCCACACAGGGCAGACTTCAAAGCGGAGAACGCTTTTTCGGCCTGTTCATTCCACTTCACCATGACAGACTTGCGTCCCTTTAACAGGTCTGTCAATGGTGCCGCTAGGGTGGCAAAATTGGGAATAAAACCGCATATAATATCCCACCAACCCCAGAAATGACTTTACTTGGCGGGTGGTGTTAGGACGTGGCCAGTTACGGATGGCTTCTAGTTTGTTGACCTGGGGCTTGACCACTCCTCGCCCAATCACATAGCCCAGGTATTTTGTCTCTTCTAGGCCTAAAGCACATTTTTTCGGGTTTGCCGTCAACCCAGCCTTCCTGAGGGAATACACTACGGCCTGGACTTTGGGTAGGTGACTTTCCCATTCCGTGCTATGGATAATTATATCGTCCAGATATGCCGAAGCATACCGACGATGTGGCCTGAGGACAATATCCATTAACCTTTGGAACGTAGCGGGAGCGCCGTGTAACCCAAAGGGTAATACCTTGTATTGGAACAGTCCCTCTGGTGTGATAAAGGCTGTTTTCTTCTTGGCAGCCTCAGTCAAGGGCACCTGCCAGTACCCTTTTGTAAGGTCCAAAACCAAAAAGTACCTGGCTTGGCCTAGTTTCTCAATGAGTTCATCTACCCGGGGCATAGGGTAGGCATCAAACTTGGAAACTTCATTAAGTTTGCGGAAATCGTTACAGAACCGCAACGTACCATCGGGCTTGGGAATCAAGACTATGGGGCTGGCCCACTCACTCTTTGATTCTTCAATAACATCTAACCGGAGCATTTGCTGCACTTCCTTCGCGATAGCTTGTCGCTGGGACTCAGGTACCCGGTAAGGCCTCAACCGGATCTTGACCTGAGGTTCCGTGACAACATCATGTTGGATGACCGAAGTGCGCCCAGGGAGTTCTGAAAACACGTCTGTGTTTCTGCTAATAAACTCCCTGGCTTCCTGAGTCTGTTTAGAGGAGAGGTTGTCACCAGTTTTCACCTCGACTACTGCTTCTCTAATAACAGACCGAGGGATGGGAAGCTCCACCCCCACCATACCTGGTCGGGGACTGTCACCCCCAGGGGTCTCCCTGTCTTTCCATAGCTTCAGCAGGTTTACATGGTACACCTGCTCTGGCTTCCTCCGCCCAGGCTGATGTACCTTGTAAGTCACTTCCCCAACTTTTTCAATGACCTCATAGGGACCCTGCCACCTAGCTAGAAATTTACTGTCCACCGTGGGTACCAGAACGACAACTCTGTCACCGGGGTTAAAGTTCCGTACCCTGGCTTGCCGATTATAAATCCTGCTTTGGGCCCGCTGCGCTGCCTCCATGTGTTCTCTGACAAGCGGCAAGACGGTTTCTATCCGTTCCTGTAGGTGAGTCACGTACTCTACCACACTTTTGTGGGGTGTGGGTTGCTGTTCCCAGGCCTCCTTGGCTATATCCAACAGGCCCCGTGGATGTCGGCCGTATAAGAGTTCGAAGGGCGAGAACCCCGTAGAGGCCTGGGGCACCTCTCGCACTGCGAACATCAGATAGGGCAGCAGCAAGTCCCAATTCTTCCCATCCTTGGCGACCACCCTTTTTAACATGGTCTTTAAAGTTTGATTAAACCGTTCTACTAGGCCGTCTGTTTGCGGGCGGTAAACGGATGTCCGTAACTGTTTCACCTGCAGCAGTTTACAGAGCTCTTTCATTACTTTCGACATAAACGGGGTACCTTGATCGGTCAGGACCTCTTTAGGCAGACCTACTCTGGAAAACATTTCCATAAGCTCCTTAGCAATGAGCTTGGCAGAGGTGTGATGCAGGGGCACTGCCTCAGGGTACCGCGTGGCATAGTCCAAGATCACCAGAATATGTTGGTGCCCTCTAGCAGATTTTGGCACTGGACCCACTAGATCCATGGCAATCCACTCAAAGGGTACCTCAATAACTGGGAGAGGAACTAAGGGACCACGGTAATGAGGCTGAGGGCTGGTCATCTGACATGTTGGGCAGGACTCACAATATCTCTCCACCTCCTTGTACACACTGGGCCAGTAGAATCATTGTAAAACGCAGTCCAGAGTTTTCTGCTGGCCTAGGTGTCCACCCAGAACATGTTGGTGGGCCAAATCCAACACCAACTTGCGATATGGATTGGGTACCACCAATTGTTCCACCACCTCTTCACGTACCTTGTTTACTCGGTACAACATTTCCTGGTGAACCACAAAGCGAGGAAACTGTAACTCCGCCCCTGGCTGTTGTGGTTCACCTTCCACCTCAAGAACATTCTCCCAGGCCCGAGACAGGGTCGAGTCCTGGTGTTGAGCGATACCAAAGTTAATTGTGGAGACATGGAGATCTGCCAACTCTGGACCTGTTGCCAACTCTTCCACATCTCCAACCATAACATTTAGTGGGGTTGACTCCCCCTCTTCCATTTTAGGGACGGGCACCTCTTCCACGGTGCCTCCTGATTCCGGTTCCCAGGGCACCGGGGTCTCCCCTGAGTAGGGCCAGTCTATTTGGGACACACCCGCCTTGCGGGTTTCCGGAACTGCCAACTTGGCCCACAGTGACCTGAACCCTGGAAAGTCTCTCCCAATAATCAGTTCATACGGGAGTTTAGCGGCGACAGCGACTTCATGTTTCCAGCTGCCGGAGACTGTGGTGAGAGACACTTGTGCTGTGGCATAGTCTCTCAAGTCCCCATGAATGCACAAAACCCCGGTTTTCCGCCCAGTGTACTCATCGGGCAGTACTAAGGCGGGTCTTGCCAAAAGGGCCACAGCCAGGGTGTCTCCCACTTTCACCTGACAGAGGTGACTTTGCCCCACAAGCTCAGGGACACCGGCAGCACACAGCCTCCTGGCATACATGGAAGGGTAGTAACCAAAGTTCACGTCCATGGGCTCCCCCTGGTGGGGACAATTGGCTCTGATATGTCCCGGCTCCTTACATCCCCAACACAACACTTGGGCAGGGACTTTGGGGGGTAGGTCCTGAGGGGGTTTAGGGGACGCCACTCGCCTGAGCTGGGGCGGGGACCTCCGGGGTTTCCCCGAATCCCTCCTCATGGAGTCGCCTTGCAAGTTCCTGGTGGCCTCATATCGCTCCACTAGGTCCACCATCCCTAGTGCGTTGTCAGGGGATACCTGGCCAACCCAGTGCTGAAGCGGGTGCGGTAAAGCCAGCAAGCGGTCCAACATGGCAGTGGGGCTTAACAACTCCGGCTGCAGCCATTTTTGCAGCAGGTGCAGCAGTTTATAGTACTGGGGCCGGGCGGGCTCTGCCGACTGGTAGCTCCACTGATGCACCCGCTGAGCCCGAACCCACACATTCACCCCCAGTCTGGCCAGTATCTCACCCTTCAGAGTCGGGTAGTCAGCGGCTTGGTCCTCTGGGAAATCAAACAACACCTGCTGGGGTCCAGACGCCAGAAATGGAGCGATGACATCAGCCCACTGGTCATGCGGCAACTTCTCCCTTGCAGCCACCTTTTCAAACACCGCCAGGTAAGTCTCAACGTCATCTAAAGGGGTCATTTTTGTGAGCGCCGAGCGGACAGCTTTCCGGGCATCAGGAATACTTTTGGGCGCACCTGCACCTTGCAGCGCCATCACATGTTGCAAAAACAGCTGGTTGGTCTCCTGCTGCTGCCTGTTGGTCTCATGCTGCTGCCTGTTGGCCTCCACGAGCGCTTTCACGACCGCCTCCATTTTGTCTGCAGTCCCAGGTAGCAGCCTGGCAGGTTTAATATAGGACATGCACAACAAAAAACTTTTTCGTCGGTTGCTCCTAGCAACGGCCTCACTGCTGTGCCCGCATCCGACACCAAATGTGGAGATTAGCTCTGGTAGGCGACCGGGTGTCAGCAGTATAGAGGCGGAGGCAAACAGTTCAAAGTAAAGTCTGTGTTTATTTCACACAAAAATCCACAAAAGCATATGTCCATACAGGTTACATCACCTTTTCAGGAAACCGCAGCATAAATGATTCAGTCAGGCAAACAGCTTTTAGTCCTTGAGCAAAGGTTCTGTTCACAGTCAAATATGTCTCAGGTCCGCATGAAACAGCTTCCACAGGAGATTTCATCCAGGCTCACAGAGTCTCACTCCCATGTGAGCTCTAGACAAAGGACCGGCCACAGCTGATTCCCCAGGCTATTTAAACAGCCCGCAAAACCCGGACCTGGGTAGTGGGATGGAGTCCCACCCTGCTCTACTCCATCCCAGTAAAGCCGTCCCAGGTTAGCCATTCGGCTATTCTAAAGCAACAGCAGCAAACTGCCACCAGCAGCTGATGCTGGAAATCAGACTACACGGCTTTACTGCACCAATGCCAGGTACATTGGTGCTACATACCTGCCGTCAATGACGGCCCCTTGCACCTTACCACACTGTGCATTAAGTTATTAACCTCTGCAGAACTTTTTAATGCTTTACTATCTAGTGCTGTTTTAGTTACCACAAATGAATTTGCATTCATTCAATTTGCATCCCAGGCACTTGGGATGAACAGCATGGGTGTGCAGAGTTGGTGAGTAATTGTGTCTGATTTTCAAGCTTTGGACTGGGGATCTGCTTTAGGTTTCTTTAGGAATTCTGCTGTAACGTCCTCTTCCTGACCCTGAGGTATAACACACAGAGCAGGAAGATGGTCCAGGAGTATGTCCTTACAAGAGCTAGGCCAAACTAAAGTCGGAATTGAACTCCTTGGTCTGATAATCTAGAAAATAATCCAAAACATGAATTACACAAATTACATTTACATTCTTTTAGTTTGCACAAGTATCACAAAGACATCCATTATTCAGAAATGTAATTTCTTGGTTTAATAAATTGCATGTACATAAGTGATTGTTAAATTTACAGTTCAAAGGGTCTCTTGGTTCCGTAGTTACATTTTCTACACTAAATGTCTAGAATGGTATCTCCTAATTTCTAACATAATAAGTCATTATGTTGAATTGAAAAGTGCACTTTAGGTGTAAAAAAATAGAAGTATACATTTATACCTGGTGATGAATCAACCTCTAGGTTGAAAAGGTAAGACAACTGCACTCAAAATATAATGCTTTAGGTGTAAAATGTTAACTTCTTGTTTCACCTAATGCGTCCAAAGTTCTGAATAAACCCCCTTAGGTCCACTCTTCCCCTTCCCCAGGGAATGTGCAACCCTTTAACATTAAGTAGGAAAATGGTCTATATTATTTACGGAAACTGCACTACAAACCCCCCCCCCCCCCCCATGTGACCACCAGCAGACAATCAGGTTCACCGGAGAAAAAGTGTGGGCCACAGTTATATGCAATTAGCCACAGCACACATGGTACTGGCCTTTCTACTTATTTTGAAAAGGAGGGGCAACACCAGTTTCTCAAAATGCTGGTTGCTAATACATCCTCAATAGGATGCATCAGGTAGACAATTCAATAGGTCACTGAGTTCAGTATCTTGGAATGTCCAACATAAGTAGGTATATATGGGAGAGAACTGTATATATAGGGCAGGCATGTGGGAAACTGCTTTATTGGAAACATGGCATCCTGTAATTTTAAGTTAGCTAACCTGTTCTGCACTCAGATTGTTCAGAACTATTCCCCTACACAATCTACCACTAAAATCCCATGTCTAGCCAGTTTCAGAATGCCCTTAGTGAGGTTGTGTAGGTGGTACTAAGACTATCATTAGCTATAGATCTGCTGATATTTATTGTGTAAGTTTATAACCCTGAATACAGATGTGTCCCCCTCTATGGGGGACAGCATTACTTTGGTCTATTCATATAGATATGTTGTTGTAGTCAATATTAGTTTATGTGTGCAAATTCTATGATTGTTGCTTACTATGTATAGACCTTGACACTATTAAATAAAGAATTGAAAAAAATGAAAATGTAGTAAAGTAGAACACATCAGTATTCCTAATTCCTGAAAATGAACATGTAGGAGGTGTCTTGACAACCCTTAGCCTTATGATTTGTTATATACATATATATAATATTATATATATATATATATATATATATATATATATACATATATATAATATTATATATACACAAACCCCTGACATTCCTTATTGTTTAATATATCATGTTCCTATTAAATCCTTAGTACAATGTTTCTGGTCTCTACCTATGCTTCTCCTGTCTTTCCTAGATGGATATTCCTGACTGTATTTTATATATACCTGTGTATAAACTCCTCCTGCCTTATAAAGGCGTGTTCAGTCTAAATCTAACGGCCTTATTTATCAAGGGCTAACGCCAGGTAGTGTCTGACGAGCGCCAGGTACCGCCAGCTAACGGCGGCTACCGAATCAAGTACGCCCGGCAGCGGTCACAATGACGCATTTATCACGCTAAATGAGGCTAGCGCCGGCGAGAGCGTCAGCTAGCGCAGGATTCATCATGTAGCCGACTGCAACGAACAGCGCCGCTGCTAATCCCATCACAGCGACAGGTATGACCTGGCGCTCCCTGGCGTTGTCCAATGCATTTCAATGGAGCAATCTTTAAATAATCATAATTAATTGCTATTAATGTTTTTTTTTTTTTTTAATGTCAAAAATTCTGTGACCACTTCTGCAATGTTAGGATTTTTTTTTAAGTAAAAAAAAAAAATAAATAAAATTGTGCAGAATTGATATTACAGATCTGATATTCATGTATTCATATTACAAAATGTTTAGAAAAACTTGTATAATTTTTACATAAAAAAAAATGGTTGTTTGGGGGTTAAAAACTACTTTACACACATCGCCGCCAGCGCTCTGGGGTTTAAACAAGGAATTCACAGCGCGAGAAATTTTTGAGCGTGATTTGTTAATGAATCTGCAGCAAGCCGTTCGCTCTGGCCATTCGCTGTCAGGCGCACCCATACAACGCGGAACCTGTGAAACAGCGACCCCTAAGCCCGTATTCAACATTACCGCACACCGAGTCGCTGTCAACAAGCAAACCCCGGCCAAGCACAGCGAATACTAGCTGGCGCTGTGAAAATCACGCTACTGGCGCTCATCTGTCGCTACCTGATTGTAAATAAAAAGTACTCTTCACAATCTTGAACTGAAAAAAATGCTAATGTCGGCATGTTTTTTTTATTTTTTTGTGAATATTTTTTTTTGGTTTTTATTTTTCAATGAAAAAGACATTCAGTACTCTTTTTTTTTCTATTTCCTGAAAAAATGTAAATAAAAATGTGCCCCAGCTTTCCCTGAACCAAGCAGCCTGGGCACCAAGCATAGGAGCTGGTAATCCAGAAGGACTAAGTTGAAATTCTGACCCTCTGGGCCTAGTAATTACCAGTCCTTATGTCCTTTGGTACAGGTCCACTGCTGAGGAGCAATGGGCTCTTCTGCAACCCCTCCTGGCCACCCCCCAGCCATAAAGGGTGCAGGTAATTTGGCAAGCCACTTGCTGGTATATTAGGCAGGTGGCTTGCCACCTCCTGCCCATTGAACTGGTATAGATGTCCTTTAAACCTTATACTAGATTAAAAATAAAATGAAATAAAACCACCACAAAAAATAATTTAAATATACTCACCTCCTTCGGCCTTTGTCCCCTGGGTATCTTTAAATTTATATGCCTTAAAGTGGACCAACACCCACTGCTGATCGACTCCCTGCCCGATCGGGGGTGCCCCGCTGTGTGAAACCCCCCAGGACCCCCAAAAATCCTACCTTTTCCTCGTTCCAATGGCCCATGCGCGGGCCGCTGACGCCTCTTGCGCTTCCCTCTAGCAGGGCGCGCACCTGCGCCAGCCATTTGTGAATGGCCAGCGCGGGTGCACTCCCTGTTAGAGGGAAGTGCGAGAGGCGGCGGCGGGCGCGCTCTTCTTGTCCGGTCTGTATTCCAGCTTGTCAGTCTGCGCTGATTGGCCGAGCGCTCGCGCATGCGCCTTAGGAGCGGGGTGAGGTGAGTTTTTTTGGGCTTTCTGGGGGGTTTCACACAGCGGGGGTGCCCGGCGGAAGTGAACCAACACCCAGGATAGTGAAAATCCTGGGTGTTGGTCCACTTTAAAGGCATCTGGAAGGAAGGGGGACACCGGTTTGCCCCATCCTCCTTCCTTGCCATTGGAGCTTGCCATTGAAGAGACCATGATTGACAAGACCCCCGTGGACTGAGAAGAGGAAGCCACACATTGGGGGAATATAAGTTGGAGGATCTAATATGCAAATTCACAGGGTGGCAGCCAGGAGCAGCAGGTGACAGGCCGGTACTGCTGCATGACTACCTTTTGGTGGTGCGGAACAGCACAGTGTTCTGGAAGAACACTGGACCTATGCCGGTCATTCTGCCTTGGAGCCCTCGTTTACCATCCCCTTTGCCTGGAGCCTCAACTAGTTGGCTAGTGGGGGGGCACTTTGGTCAACATGTTTTAAACAAAAAAGAATCAATAAAGCATGTGTTTTTCAGGACAACAAACCATTCTGACATTTGCATCATGGCTTTTTTCATTGAAAAAAAAACGTGCATGCTGTCATTCATTTTGCTCACTCACACTCACACTGATGCAGGGGTAAAGTGAAAACTTATTATGCGAGTCATAAAAATCTTGCATCTCCATCTCCGTATGCTGAAAATATTCAAGTAGTTTTCTGAATCCGACACCTGCATATTTTCTGTGTGTGAGTGCTTTCTCTCATGCAGTAGAAGTATGGTGATGAAATGAGTCTCTTGTGTTGGCAGCTTGAAAGGTCCATTGAATATTTATGGTTAATGTATATCAGTAAATGATGACCAACAGCAAGAAAGGGCGTCCACAAGCTTAGTTATGAAGCATGAGCTGGATTATTTCCTTCTTCCATTGAAAGGCATGAAATTCCAAAGAGTTTCCTTTACATTTGAGTTTCTTAAAGTATAAATAAATGGGTTTAACATTGGAATAACAACGGTGTACATAAGAGCAAGAAACTTGTCATATTGGCTTCCTTTTGGCTTTAAGTAGACTATTATGACTGAACAATAAAAAAGGACGGCAACAGTCAGGTGGGAGGAGCAAGTGGAAAATGCTTTGTATTTACCTCCAACCCCCTTAATTTTGGTGATAGCGTGAATAATATGTGCGTAGAACCCAATAATAAGAAGAAAAGGAGTCAAACTTGCAAAGGCTGCCGCAATGCTGGTGACTATGTTGCTTAAATTGGAATTGGAACAAGCAAGGCTCTGTACAGGAGCCAAGTCACAGAAAAAATGGTTGATTTCATTGGGTCCGCAGTAATTCAATCCAGCTGTAAAAACTGTTGGAACCAGAGCAATTACACAACTGATTGTAAAAGCCAGAATCACTAGGATAACAGTACTGAAATGGTTCATTATGATTGAATATCTTAAGGGGTGGTTAATAGCTAAATCCCGGTCCAGGGCCATAACTGTTAGCATATAGCATTCTGACACTCCAAGTGCATTGAAAATATATAACTGCACAAAACAGCTGATGAAAGCTATCCCTTTATTGGCTGTAATTAAATTGGAAAGTAGTTTAGGAACAGTAACAGACACAAAGCAGATTTCTAAAGCCGCAAATATGCCAATGAAATAATACATTGGACAATGTAATGAAGGCCCGACCTTAACTAAGACGATAATAGCAAGGTTGCCAGTGACACTGATTATGTACATTAGAAGTATAATGATAAAAAGTAAGATTTGGAACCGGTGAAAACTGGAGAAGGCCAACAGAATGAATTCTTCCACGGTTGTTTTGTTTACTTGTTCCATAACGCATATCGTGAGTGACTAAAAAGGCAACACAATAGATTTAATCAGATACAAGACTGGTAAATAGATTCATTTAGAAGACCAAAATTAAACCTAAACAATAGCACTTATGGACAGTGATCAGCCAGGCTATCCGATTTGCAAGCCATCGGGCTTGATCCCAGAGAACCCAGTAACTGGCATTTCCTACTCCTAAATGTTGGATACCATATTTCCAGCTCCTACTACCCTGTAAACTAGAATGATTGGATCCCTTGCCAGTTCACAAACAGTTAAAAAAGTACATTTTTAAAATAAAAAAAGAGCACACCTTTACTTCACATCCTTCAACATTTGCGGTCTGCAAGTATAGAGAATAAAAAAATCACACACCCCCCGGCTGACCACTCAGCATGTACAAGGGGCCCAAGCCTAGCCCCTACCATAAATATGCAATGTACAAACACCCAGAACTCAAACATTGAATTGCCCACTCAGTCTGCAGATTCCTATTTAGCATCCCAAAATTAATATGCAGAGTGTGTGTCAAATCCCATACATCTAAATATATGCTGCCCCCAAATCCCCCTTAGCCCTCAAAATCTAATATGCAGAAAATGTGTGAACTACCCCATTAGCTCTTAAATATGAATACACGGAAAGTGCATGGATTCACCCTCAGTCTCCCAAAATTAATATGCTGAGTGGGCACTAATTTTCAAGACCCAAAATGAAAATGCACATGGATTTTCCCATCAGCCCTGGAAAATGTAGTATGCAGAGTTCAGGCATATGCTCGACTCAGCCCCCAAAAATAAGCTGACCCACCCACATGAGCCGCCCCCCAAACCAACACTTAGCAGTGCCGGAGAACATGGCACAAGGGGTAAAATGCGTACTGTGTATGTGGAGGAGGAGGGAGAGGGTGCAAGGTGTTGCAGATGTGACATTCAACACACAGGAGTCACATTACCACAAAAGTGGGTTAGGGAAGCAAGGTCCTTCTGACAGCCAGGGCTGTGGACTGCATTTAACCCCTTACACACTTCAACCTCTTCTACACACACAAGGTCTCCATCCTTCTATGTCTGGGGGCATTAAAGCACTGGTCCCAGTCTGATGCACCCCCTGCAGGTGACTGTCCTAGGCAAAAGGTAAGTTTGCCTAATGGGAAATAAGGCCCTGGATGAAAGTTGTGCTGTTAGAGGTAGTGTGATTGAAACCAGATCTTACTAATTCAGTCTGGTTAGCGCCATCCCAGATACCAGCAAGATCCAGGTCAAATCACCCAGCATGCCAGCTGCTTGTGTCTCAGGTGGTATGCTATCCTTCACAATGTGTGAACTGCTATAGGGGTCCCCTATTGCCTCCGCCCCCCAGCATTTTTAGAGAGAGGGCATAGATCCCCCATCCTCCTTCCTTGGCATCACGCCAATTTGATGCCAGGCTGGACAGGCAGGAAGGCTTTTATACCACAGGAGGAGAATTGAAAAGACCTGGGAGGGAGGGAAATCGCCCTGGGGGCCAAAGCCATGTGGGGTGTGTTCTGCAGATGAGTCAGGGCCACTGTTAGTGATGCAGGCCTGAAGTCAGGCCTCTCATCCCCCATATATGTCATATGTCTCAGCCATGGGGTGGGGGCACTGCCTGCTAAGAAAGAGGTGCAGCATGGCACCTACCAGTATGAGACATCTGCAGCACCATAGGATGGGAGGGATGGAGGGGTGTAAGAAAGGGAACAGAATTTTGCTATTTTACCTAGAAACTGCCCTGTATAAATGGCTTACTAAAAATGATAATAAGAAACCAGAAAAGAGATCTAAAAAAAGAAAATAAAGAAGTAAAGTCCACAAAAATAATATGATCAAGCTGCCCTGGTGGTTGAGAACAAGGAAATGCTTAGTGCTTCCTGTATAATGGGAAATGTAAATGATTTCAAACAAAATATGTACTATGTAAAACCCCAAACACAATAAATTTGGAGCTTACTCTACGATCTAACTGAACGTCAACTACACCAGACTAAAGCCTTTCCCTAATATATATTTTTACATTTTAAAAATAAATACATTGAGAGCACACCAGCGTTTTAGATGCTTAAATGTAAGGTAAAATCTTAAAAAATATTATTCTTAAATGATTCATGTATAACAGGATAGTATATTTGTCAGCATGATGTTACATACACATGCAATATTGTGTTGTACAGTTTGATTAACATGTCCATATGTGGATAAGTAAATGTACTACATATAGCCCATAATACTGGGATCAATATATAGAAAATATGAGAGAAGATAAATACTGGTATTCCACAGTGTAACATATAAAGATGATAAAGTTTAGATTAAATATCACAATTCAAAAAGTCTCATGACCAGACAGAGCTAATATATTCATCATTAGGCATCAAGACCGCGTTCAGATACCCGACGTACTGTATGCTTTGGTGGCTATATGCAGACTGATCCATGAAAAAGGAGGTTTAAAGCTTTTATAACATATGGGCGTGTTAATTGATCTATACAAACTGACATGGCATGTGCGCAGTTTGTGTATTTAGCATTTAAAATACATTTCATGATTATTTCCTTTTTGTTATTGTGTGACACGCAGCCATATTATCTGTATAGTTAAATGTATGGCTCTTTGGGAGTGCTTTGTACACATTTCCTACTTCCTGATATTCTTCTGCTTAAAAAATTACATTTTATATTTTTGACACACAATGCTAATATAATTCCACATCAATAGGATAAATCAACCGTGGTTATTAATATATAATCTTTGGGGATGACATATTCATCAATGTTCAACTTGTTCAATCAATTCTATAGTCCAAAAAGAACACCTGCTTTCCCGGTCAAATGTCCCCATCCTGCCCCCGCACAAACTGTTGCTCAGCTCAATTTTTAAGGGGTAAGAGTAGCAGATTCAGAAATCCTGTTGCCCCTTCTTCACCTGGCAACTGGTTGTACCCCTGGAGATGAGCACTGCCACACGTCCATACCATTCATTTAGAAAGACATGTTCTGCTTATTTTTTTTTTATGAAAGAGTTTGTAGGCACTACAAATAACCTCTGAGGATTTCGGTAATTGGCGAAGAAAATTGTCTCATCAGGCAAATACATTTTATTATACAAAACCATGTTTTGTTACTCTGTTGATGTGGAATCACGTATGTATTGTGCAATTAGCTGTTCCAGAAATGTATGTTTTTATGATTTTTTAAAACTGAAAAAAAGTGAGAAACTTATAAACCGGGTCAGCCATGGTTTCGAATAAGGATGAAGAAAACCATCATTCCACCAGAGGGGAGTGGTTTTCTTCTTCCATATGTTCTATGGCACTGCCGTTAGCCACAAGCACCTGACAACCATACTTAGTATGTTTGTGCATCTGTCACAACTCTGGGGTTTAAAACAAGAGACTTAATGAGTTTGAAGTTTATGGTTAAAGGTCTACTCCCCCTATTGATGGGTAGATCATTAATTGACATAACATTATCTTTAGATTTGCTGCAATGAGAATACATTTCTCCTGGATCTTCAGTTTTGTCAGTCTGATTAAGATCAAAACTACCTGTTTACATCTGATAGCTAGACAATATATATTAGGTAACCATGCAAGGCAATAGGTAATCCAGGTAAGGTCTTATTAATGATTTGTAAGGCATAGAATAATGTATTTCATTGGAGTGACTGATGCTTTCAAAACCATTTTAAGGAGGATTTGATGGCTGTAGAAGCTAGATATTATCATGGCATGGTATTTAAATCTGACCTCAATACTATTCCAAATCAGTGATATCCCCAACACACACACACACACACACACACACACACACACACACACACACACACACACACACCATGCAACATATAAGTTTACCTGTATTGAAGACCTAAAAGGCTCCTTTTTTTTCTTTGACACTGTGCTCTTTGATACCACGGTCACAAATGTATCTAACTGCCCCAGACGGTAATCTCAAGACTAACTATATATATATTTTGGGGTGAGCTCAAGAGATACAATAATTGAAATGCTCTTGTGAGAATATTACCCCGGAGAGTTATTACTGGGTTTTATTAGAAGCACAAGAATAATTTTGATGATTAGGATCCTTTGGGAATAATTGTTTTGAAATACAGACAGGAGAAAAATATAAAATAAAGCAATCAAATATAAGAAACATACCAGAAAACCTAAATAACATTTCTGTTAAACTGAGCCACGTGTCAAATTGTTTTTTTTTTAAAACATAGATTCCCCGCACTGGTTTTTACCTAAATTTCCATAACTTTCCCTTACCTGGCTTTCCAGGGTCCTGCTACAAAGCAAACACTGGATAGAAGCGGCCATTTTGGATCCTCCTCCAGAGTGCTTGATCAAGACTCGCACATGCACAGTACACCCTCTCTGGCCTGCTGAAAGGGCACAAGTCCTTTCATATATCTGCCCTCCTAGCAGCACACACAGCGCTGACATCAAACCCTCTGATCTCCCCTGCATCCCCATCTAGACCATAATGCGCATAGAATTTCCAGAAGTGTATCCAGGCAACCACCAGGATTACAGGCTTATAGGATGCTCTGTCTCTTGTTGATTAGCCTGCAAACAAGCATATACTACAATGAGTGATTCATTCACTCCTTCAGGGCAACGCACAGATACTCAGCTAAGACTTCTCTATGCATGCTACGCCAGGGTTGCAGGCCAGACAAGTAGTGTAAACCTGAAATCTGAGTGATAATTCTCACTTCCACACCATTTACAACTCACATGACAGTTTACTGAATCACTGTCAGCGAATTGTAAAAGATTTCATTGATAAAAGCAATGCCAATTTAGCCGGTCAATAAAAATGACCGCCAGCAATTGTTTTTTAAATTTTTATTTTTTTATTTTTTGTTTTTTTATTTTAAAGAAAGTGTTCCCCAACCCCCCAAAAGCCAACTAGCCTGGGCACCAGGCATAAGGGCCCTTTGGTATGGGTTCAAAGCTCTTCCGTGAACACCCGTGGAATAACCACCGTGCCCATACCAATGGTGTCATCCTCACCTTGTCTGCTGGGTCTTCATCTGTCCGGTGTCGTTCTCCTTCTTCTCCTTCTTCCGTTTTTTTTTTATTATTCCTTTTTTTGGTGGAATTTTTCTTTTAAAATTAGCCCTGTCCCCAACATTTTTAAAAAATGAAGAAAAAAAAACTGTGACTCTACACTCTAAGGCTTACCAAGCTGTTAATTTCAGGGTTCAAGATCTGAACTGCTGGTCAACTGACCCTGGTCATTACCAGCTCTGGTGCAGATAAGCACCGGCCCATGCCATGGGCCACTGTGCTTGTCTGCACCACCATACCCATTGGGAATTTAACTGGTATTAAAGACTGTTTGTTAAAAGTTTTATTATTCATAATTAGAGATGAGCGAACCAAACCAGTAGAATCCAGTTTCGGTCCAAACTTTGCAATAAGTTTGGTTCACTGCAAGTCTGAACCCCACGCGGTTTGACATGGCGGGATGTTGCCCACCCAAGGAGAGAGAGACAGAGTCACATGGTGAATCACACCATATGACGTCACTCATAGCCCTGCCAATCTGGAGGTATCAATAGGAGACGGTCATGTGCTGGGTGTGCTATCCACCTTTTTTGGTGCTGGGTGTTGAATGGAGAGGATCGCTGTTAGGAGCTGGAGCTGTTAGTACAGGAACTTTTAGGAGCTGGAGTTGTTAGGAGGAGGACGGGGTCAGTTTACTGTTTGTGAGGGAAAGAATATCACAGGACAGCAGATTGTTTGTCAGTCAGTGTGTTTTGTTCTTTTCACAGATAATTTGCAGTCTAAACTGCCTAGGATCTTTTTGTGGCATCATGCTGTGTTGGGCTGTGTAATTCTGTAAATTGGGATGTGCATGACTCTGCTCTAAATATTCAATAAAAAAAAGATATCACATAATATCTTTATCACCTCGCCAGCCAAGGTTTTGGGGGGTACATCTTCTTCTATAAAGTTTGCTGGACCGTGCAATTCTCTCAATTTGGGTGTGCTCTGCTCTGAATATTTTTTTTAAATACAGTAAGCAAAATTTGAAAGGAAAAGGTGGGGAAAGGATGAGGTAGAGAAAAAGACATGCCTGAAAAACCTTCTGCCACTTCTGCCACTAAGTATGTTGGTGTCATCGCTGTGGGCAGCAGCCATGTGCCCAGGCTCAGTTAGTTACTGAGTTTCTAAGGAATTGGATAGTGATGAGGAGAATTTTAGGGCAGTCATGTGTTGTGGAGGGGGAATTGGTGTCTAAAAAGCATAGCTGTGGTAGTGGGGGTGGTGGTAGCCATGGAAATACTGGCAGTTATGAAGATGATTATGGTGTACAGGGGTAAGTAGGCCATGAGACATCAAGTGGTGGGGATCATGAGGAGGAGGATTATGATGATGTAGTTTTGGCTATGACCTGTGAAACAGGCAACATAGAGGCTACATCGTCAGAGCAGGAGGGTAGTTGTGGCACTGGCAGCTACAAAGAGCCGAGCCAGATAACCTGCAAAACATCACAGGACTAGGCCTGCTGACATGGTCAGGAACAGGTGACAGCAACACTACTGCTGCTTGTGACCACCAGAGGAGAAGTCTCATGGTGGTGGAAATGCTATATCTTCTTTACGGTACTCTGACATGTGGCAATTCTTTTGTACCTTCCCAGAGGAAAAAAACTTACACAGTGCTGGATCCACAAGCAGAAAGTTAGCCATGGCCAGGCACAAATGGCTGTACAGTCTCAGAGCTGTAATCGCCACTGTCTGTGCTCTTCCTTCTCCATCCCATCATCAGTTTTCCATAACAGAATCCATATTTCCCATACAACAATATGCACCCAGTTATCACATGGCTGAACTCACACCTGGCCATGTTGTTGGTGGTGCAGTCATCGCCATACCACCTATTTGAGTCCACCACCTTTAGTCAACTAGTGGGGTGCACCCACTCAGGTGTCATGTCTCCAGTCGCCATTTCTTCTCCAGCAAAGCCATCTCCACCTGGAACAGTTATGTGGAAGAGAAGGCTGGACAGTCCACACATTGGTTAGTGTGCAGAACAGTACATCCAATATCAGGCATTAATAACACCTCCGCGGTTGTGCCGATCCACTTTAACCTTGGACACTTGATCCCTATGTTTCTCTGCCTCCTCAGGAGGGAGACAGGAGGGCATAGCTTACTTCTCTATGCCTTCAATGCATGGCAATGCACTGCCACGCCGTATTACGCATGCTGAGCCTCAGCAAGAAAAGCTACAAAGTGGGGGAGTTGCTCTTGTGCGTGCATGAGGAAATCTCTCCATGTCTCCATGTCAACTTAGATTGGGCAAAGTGGTTGCAGATAACAGGATGGACATTGTGGCTGCACTGCATCTAGGTTGCATGACACAACTTATCACAGACAGGTGAGGATGCACAAAATGACGACGCCGGCCATCGTGACGATGATGATGATGATGATGAACAAACATGCCAATATGGAGCAGGGGTGGAAAGAACTGGACTCTCAGTTCTATATTATCTTGTCTATGCGTGGAGTGAGCTTCATCCTACCCCATGCAACTACACTCACTATTCCTGCCCCCATAGGGTTCATACGAGAATTGACCATGTTTTTCTGCAGCAACCCTCCCTGCCTCAGATGGTTCATGCGTCCATCAATCCAATAGTATGGTCTGATAATGACCTGGTTGCGGTGGAGTTAGCAACACTGATTCAGATGAATGGATGAATTCTTTTTGCACAACTCAGGGCCAGTGGGCTAAAATGTTATTCTTTGAGAAGCCCATAAGGCTGTTATTAGGAGACTCTTCATTCAAGAAGCAGCCGGAGAAAGGATAGCCATGGGAGAAATGTCCGAGCTCTCTCTGACGCATACCAGTTGGCCTCAACGGTTTTTAGGGACCCCCGATGAAGCAGAATAGGGTCCTACTCAACCTGATGTGTGATCAGCTCAACTTATGTCTATGTGGGGAGGCTGAACGTCAAATAAACTGATCCAGGTACAAGTGGTACCGTCTTAGTAATAAACCTAGAGGGATTGAGCAGAGTCCCAAGCCTGAAGACCTTGGAGGGTACCCTCTCTAGTAACCCAACTAAGTTGGTTGAGACCTTCCGGAAGCACCTTAAAGAGTTATATAGGCCCAAAACAGCTCTGAATGTGAGGACGGCGGAGGACTTACTTGGCCAGCTTGATCTGCCCTCTCTTCCGCTGGGGCCAAATCCCTTATTGATAGACCAATTTAGCTGGTTGAAGTGCAAGAGGCTTTTAAAGCCCTAAAGGTCAACAAGCAGCCCGGCCCCGATGGTTACGCGTCTTACTATAAAAAGTTTAGTCAGATACTGTCTCCCTACCTGGTGTTGGCCCTGAACGCTTTGAGAGATGGCGCCTCATGGAGCTCAGAATTGCTCTAAGCTGCTGTGACCATGATTCCCAAGCCTAATGTTGATGACACTATAGGGTCGATTCAAAGAAACATGTAACAGCTTTGATTTGGGTGCCGATCATCCTATTTTTCATGTCCGCTCGTGCGTTCGTATGAACTTGCGAGTGATTCTATAAGCAAATACGTTTCTATCCTAAAATGTACGTCCGTTCGTATGGCAGTTCGGGAATCAGACCTATGTCAGTTTCCATCCTGAATTTTCCGTTTCATTTCTCAGGTTGCAACATTGGTTTTGCCCTTTTTCCCTGGACGTAAATCCTTCTGATCTTGCGGCTGTGCACTACAAACTTACCTCATTAAAGTGCATTCTAAATATTTGGTCTTATTTTTCTTTATTTCATTCATTTTGTAGTAACCAACCATTAATGAATGCATTTGCATAAGTAAATCTTACTTTGTTTAATTTTTAGTTAACTTGCATTTTTTACTTGTGGATTTAATTGTAATATTTTGGCTTCAAATGGTACAACTTAAAATGTTGTGTGTGGTTACCCACACCCTCTACATACAGATTGCTCTCAAGCAACCCAGCAACTTCTGCATGTTATGAGTCTAGAAACAGCCAAGATGGCGGCTCAGGTATTCTCGGGCAGCCTGCAAACAGAAAGGGCATTGTGACTGTGTTGCTCTGCATTCTTTGATTTCTGACCTTTCCGTGCCCCCAGCTCTGCTGTGTCTGTGCAAAATACAGCAGTAACCCACATCCTGCACTTTATCCCGCTCTCCTCTCCTCAGTAAGTGTGATGCATCTGACCAAAGATGTGCTTAAATTATTAAACAAAGCAAAGGTAAACAACTACACCAATAAATGCAATCTAAAAATATTATTCTAGTACATCAATTTAAAAATAAATAACAAAGGACATAAGTTTCTTTAATTAACGCAAATAAATTGCAAATTAAAGGTTTACATGCAAAGGACTAATTAAGGTCCATATTAAAATGCTTTTATAAGGCATACATGAATCAGGTATGCATTGCCATACAATTTATGGCCTCGGCCATGCTGATACATGCAGTTCATTGGAGCTCAAGACGCGCAGACTCCTCCACATAGCCAAAAAACCTGTTCAAGAACAGCAATCCAACTGCTAAAAGGTGTCGGCAGTGGCATTCTTTTAAAACGTATTTAGAGGTTTGAAAACTGTTCTCTGAATCACACCTAAACACATTGGATTATCCTAAGTTTTACGTTTTGATCCTAAGTTTTAGGATTTGATCCTAAGTTTTACGTTTTGATCCTAAAACTTAGGAACGAACTTGCGATGATCGTAAGAGCATATACGCATTCGTACGTAGGCTCGTGCGAGTCGGAAATGGCCAAAAAAACAGGAAAAAATGACAAACACCCACCCAAACTTACGATTCTCGATCCGAAATCAATTAACTTTTGCTCTTTGAATCGAGGGGTATGTGGTCTAACTACAGGCCCATCTCCTTGCTGAATATCAATGTAAAAATCTTGGCAAAGGTCCTAGCGGCTCACCTTAATAGGCATATTAATAATCTGGTATCTAAGAAGCAGGTCGGATTTATTCCTCAACGCCAGGCGGGAGACAATATCCGCAAGGTAATAATCCATAATACAGGAAACAGCCCAATTGCTTCCCTCTTACCTTCTCACCGACGCCCTTCGTGGTCCTGAACCACTTCGCATAGTGCGGTGCTATATGGGAGCTACGGGCGATGCGCGGGCGGCCGGGACTTCTGTTGGCCGGCTGCGCAGTGTGCGGCTATGGTATCGTGGCTACATTCATATCTGGTCTCATTGACATCGAGCAGGTGGGCGAGCTGAGGGCGGGGTGGGTGCGGGGACGTCACTTCTGCCCTTACAGTGATGTGGGCTGTGAGCATCTCGAGAGGGGTGGAAGTGAGGGAGAACGGGGGCACCGCGCCTCATCCGGCCAGAGCACGCCACACATCATTTAAGAGCAGGCTGGCTCAGGACCACGAAGCGCGTCGGTGAGAAGGTAAGTAGGGAGGAATTGGGCTGTTTCCTGTATTATGGATTATAAGATATATGATAGTATATTGAATTCCTGATGTGTATCTCTGACGTTTTTGGAGACAAGTAGTGGCGCTATATAGTTTAATGCATGGTAGCACCTAGGCACTTCTGCACTTTTGCACTGTTGAAAGCACTTTATTTTATTAGTTTGCACAATATACATGTATTGTTAATCCATCTTGGAGCACCACTGATTTATAATAGTTTTTTTATATAGATCATAGGATATTGATAGATTGCACTAGCACTTAGTATCTTGTCCTGCAAACGTCAGTGTATATATATTGGTTGATGTGAGCTTGTATTATAGATATTTACATTTAACGGGTTATTTTGACACTATATTTGAGTGCCTTTATGTATTTTAGCCCTGGAGTTCCTCCCCACTTGGGTTTTTAAATGTATGTTTTTTAACGTGTTATGTGTTGTTTTGCTGTATGTGAGATTAGTGTATTA
The DNA here is from genome assembly GCA_027917425.1 of Gastrophryne carolinensis. NCBI lineage: Eukaryota > Metazoa > Chordata > Amphibia > Anura > Microhylidae > Gastrophryne > Gastrophryne carolinensis. The sequence goes on from CM051244.1 coordinate 139,159,454, forward strand.
ATTTTGATTAATAAACATATGAATTGTATGATTAAGTGGTGTGCAGCCTGATCTGTGAGGACGTGATGGTGGGCTGGCCCTGGAGCCTCACTTAATTAGAGAAGTGTGGTTTGGATCTGCTTTTTATCTTGAGAAAATGGGGCTTGGGGTCGTCCTTTATTAATTGTGTATCCTCCTTGTATGCGAGCCCGGGGCGTTTGTTATATACTCTGGCTACCCTTTAGAGCATTTTACTCTGGGCAGAGGAACAAGACAGGGCTGTCCCCTATCCCCGCTATAATTTGCACTGGCAATTGAACCCCTGTCCAGGTTACTGCAAAATGACTGCAGTATGTTACTGCCGGTATCGCCGTGGGGGAATAAGAACATAACATTTTGTTGTTTGCTAATAATATCTTGATGGTGGTTACAGACCCGATACTGTCCCTTCCAAATTTGTTTAAGAACTTAGGAGCCTTTTCTAGGGTATCGGGCCTCCAAATTAACTCTTCAAAATCGCAGGCACTTAAAGTGGACCAACACCCTCCAAAACATCATGTCTTTGATCAGTTAAATATAAAAAGACACTTGCCTTTTGATAACTTCTGCAGCCTTCTGTCCCTCGCAGTGCCTGTATTCTTCAAAAATCTCATCCGGAAGTCCTGCCCTCCAGCTCTTGTCCATTCATTAGCATGCTGTCCATCTTGCTTGTCCGTTCATTTGCATGGTGTCCCTCTTCCTCGTCCGTGGATAAGATTTCCTCCTCACTCGCACAATTTCAGTTTCTCTTCTGCTCTTCTTGACATCATCGGGGGGCGTGGCCTCTCTCCTCTCTCGGGAGCGTGCCCGTCTCCCTGGTCTATTTCCTTGCTGGGTAGGCGATTGACATCATGTGCTCAGCCATGATTGGCTGCAGCAGCATGAGTCTCCGCCTCCCCTTCCTCCTCTCACTCCCCTCCCTCCGTTATGCTATTAGTTTCGTTTTCTCCTGCCTTCCCTCAGATGCAGTCTCGTGCTGGATGAGTAAGACAGGTGAGTTTTTAGCTCATATATTTTTTTTATTATATTTGTTTGTTTCACATCTATTTGAAAGGCACATTTACGCATGCGCAGTAGCGCTGATTTAGGTCAGGTGAATCGCCGCTCACTACCGATGGAAGCGGCGCTTCACCTACCTACTGCGCATGCACGAGATTTGCTTTAAGAAGGAGTCAAACGATCTCTTCCTTTTACAAGCAAATCCAAGATGGCGGCGAGATATTCAAAAGGAAGCGACGCAGCGCTGGAGCATTAGAGGTAAGTTATTTTTTCATTAATACTGATAATGGGTCCGGCAGCATTATTGGCATATTTTTAAAAGGCATAAAAATAAAAGGCAGGGTGTTGGTCCACTTTAATGTTTCCCTTACTAACAGCACAATGAGTACCATTAAAGCTTCCTTAGATTTTCAATGGCAAACAAAGCATGTTAAATATCTGGGCATGTATGTGACAGCAGATTACAATTCTCTTTATGGGGCTAACTATCCCATGATTTTAAAGAACTTACTGTCTACGCTGGATAATTGGGCTAAGCTGAATCTATCGTGGCTGGGGAGGATTGATGCAGTGAAGATGCCATGGCTTCCCAAATTACTCTCTCTTTCGGGTACTGCCAATAGGGGTTCCTGCTGCTGTGTTGAAGGGTCTCCAGTCAGTTCTAAACAACTTTGTTTAGGGTAGGCAGAAGCTGTGCGTGGATCGACTGACACTCTACAGGGCCAGGTGGCAGGGAAGCTTAGGGGTCCCTAATCTTTCCCGGTATTATTGTGCATGTCAGATTGCCCAATTATCTGCTGTGCATGGGGGTAGAGAGAGGCCACTGTGGGTGGATATTGAGGAGTGCTGCTGTGCTCTGATTGCTATCTCGAACCTATTATGGTTGTCTCAGTCGGCCTAAAGGGGTATTAGAAACCCTGTATTAAATCATTCCCTTAGAATTTAGAGGGCGAATAAATTGCGAGGGAAACTCTCCTTCCCCTAAAGCCCATTGCTATCGGTGTTAGGTAAGCTTCGGGTTTCCTGGAGCCGGCAGCATTTGGTTGGTGGAAGGCTCAGAATCTAACAAGGATTAAAGATTTAACTACGTCACGGGGCTTGCTCACTTTCTCCGAACTTTGGTCCACTAGGAATATTCCTAACAGTGAGTTCCTCCGCTTTCGGCAAATCTCCAACTATGCGAGATCCAAAGTTACGGGAGGTGTGCTCCCTCTAGAATCGTCGGCATTTGAAAGGGTCTGTGGGGAACACCCTCTGGGAAAAGGAGTGATTGCACTGCTCTATAGGTAGCTAGGGGAAGTGGATGCGGGGCGTCCTCTGAAATAAGTAATGAAATGGGAAACTGATCTTAAAGCGGACCTTCAGCATCATTTAATGAAAAGTCCAAACCCTTAAAAAATGATTCACCAGAATTTATAATTAATATATATTACATTTTTAGTCACTTGCTCATTATTATTTCCCCCACTGTGCTGCAGCTCTGTTCAGCACTTCAGGATACGGGCGCTGCCATCTTGCCTCAGAAGCTTCACATACTGAGGAGAGAAGAGGTAGTGAAAAGTACAAGGGGCCAGGTTATATCTGTGCTTTGCATAGACAGAGCAGAGATGGGGTCAGGAAAAGGACAGTAATCCCAGAATGCAGAGTGGCATAGTCAGAAGACACTTCCTGTTTGCAGGCAGCCTGAGACTCCATGTGCTTCCATTTTGGATGTTTAAAGGCTCAGAAAATGCAATAGATGCGAGTAGGATGATTTTTAATGTGGACAATCTGTATATACAGGGTGGGGGAAACATATAAGATAGGCTCTTATTTAGGGTGAAGATCCGCTTTAACCTGACCTTGGCAGTTAGCGATTGGAGGGCGGCCTTAGGACACTCCTTCTCAGGGTTCCTGAATGTGGGTGCCCAGGAAGTTAATACCAAAGTAATGCTTAGGTGGTGTGAGCGATTGGGGTGAATGGCAGTGACACAGACAACAGTTCTTCAACAGCAAAAGCAGGTTTATTGAGAAACAAAGTGTTCAAAAGCAAAATATCTCTCACTTCAGAGGTTGTAGCAACAACGCAATAAATCAAAGAGGTTACTTCACCAATTCAATGTAAGTCCAGGGCTGGTTACTCCAGCAAGCTGCAAGACAGGTCCACCTTGCAGGGCCTACCAGCCCTCCGCTGCTCATCCCCACAAGTCCAAGTTTAGGGGCGCAAAAGCCAAGTCCTTCGGCTTACGTTCAGTCCTTTTGTTCACCACTTGTGCAATGCAGCCTGGGCTCCTTCCTTCAGGCTGGTCAACAGACAACTGACATCCTACCCCCAGAGTGCTTTAGGGGATGCAATCTCCCTGGAATGTATTTTCATATCTGGTGGGAGTGCGGGTTTGCTAGACAATTCTGGGCCAAAGTATTTTATGTCATAAGGAAGGCAACCGGGCTGCAATTGACCCCCTCGCCACAATTGGCCCTCCTCAACCTGAAACCTCAAGGCTGTTTAAGGACCCAATTTGAGCTCATCAGGCACATTTTTACGGCTGCTAAGTTAATTATTGCGCATTCTTGGAAGAAGCCAAGTATATCGATTGGGAGCCTGGTAGCTCGAGTTAATGAAATTATGTTTTTTGAAAAGATGGCGGCCTCCATGCAGGGTGATTTCGCTCCCTTCCTAGCTACTTGGGAGGGATGGATAGTCCACTTTCAGCCTGGACATTTCAACCGTGAACTTCTTACAAGTGCGCTTACCCAATCGTACCTCAGTTGGAGGAGGCGTGGAAATCATATCTTTTTTTCCCTTCTTCCCTTTTTTCTTTTCTTTCTCTTCTGTTTCTATTCTTTCTTTTCTCTTGTTGGTGATATTTCTCATCCTGCCCCTCGCGTCATTGACGCATGACCTCCCTGCTCATTATTAGGGGAATTTCAGGGAGAGGGTGGTTGGGGTGGGTTATTTTCTGCTTGTGTGTTTTGTATTTTGTTCAGAGGATTTATGCTTTTGTAAGTCTTGTATACCCTGGTGAATGTGTCTTTTTCTTATGAACAAAAACATTGTATGTCATTTTCTTTTACACGTGTTTCTTGGTCTTTCAATAAAAACCACTGAAACGAAAAACGTGTTAATTTGTTAAAGCAGTCCTTCACTCTGAATAAGAGTCTATCTTATATGTTTCCCACACCCTGTACATACAGATTGCTCACATCCTACCTGCATCTACTGCATTTTATGAGCCCTTAAACATTCAAGATGGCGGCTCATGGGACATCAGAGAGCCTGCAAACAGGAAGTGCCTTCTGACTGTGCTGCTCTGCATTCTGGGATTGCTGACCTTTTCCTGACCCCAGCTCTGCTCTGTCTGAGCAAAGCACAGCTATAACCCGCCCCCTGTACTTTATCCCACTCTCCTCAGTAAGTGTGATGCTTCTGAGTCAAGATGGCGGCATCCGTATTCTAAAGGTCCTGAACAGAGTTGCAGCCCAGTGGGGGAAAGAATAATAAGTAAGTGACTAAAAACTTTTAACTAATTTTAGATGCTGGGGTTTGGGCTTTTCAATAAATCATGGTGAAGGTTCGGTTTAAAGGTATTTAAACCACATAGCTTCTTCTTCAATTTCCAGGATGCCAATCCTGTTGCTGCCCCCCATAAAAATTGAATATTTTTGTTAGGGCTTGTAAACTGCCATCAATTTTTCATCAATTTTCAGAATGCCAATCCTGTTGCTATCCAAATAAAAATGGGACCATGTTTTGAGGGATTGCAAACTGGCATCGCTTCTTCAATTTCCAGGATGCCAATCCTGATGCTTCCCCCATAAAAATAATATTTGAGTGCTTGTAAACCGCTTGAATAATTTTTTTAAGTGCTTGTAAACTGCCATTGCTTCTTCTTCAGTTTCCAGGAAACCAATCTTGTTACCCTCCATAAAAATTGGATACTTTCTGGAGAGTTTGTAAATCGCCATAACCTTTCCTTTACTTTCCGGAATGCCAATCCTGTTGCTACCCGCATAAAAATGGAAACACTTTTTAGGGCTTGTAAACTGTCAATGCTTCTTCTTGAGTTTCCAGGCTGCCAATCCTGTTGCTACTCCCCTTTAAAGTGGACCAACACCCAGGATTTTGACTATCCTGGGTTTTGGTCCACTTCGGTGTGTGTGAAACCCCCCAGAAAGCCCCGAAAACTCACCTCTCTCCGCTCCCACGTGACCGCTGCAGCCAATCCCCGCCGGCGGACAAGCGAAAGGCAGCGCTGGACAAGCAGAGCACGTCCGCCGCCGCCTCCCGCGCGTCCCTCTTACAGGGAGCGCACCTGCTAGAGGGATGCCCGGGAGGCGGTGGCGGCGGACGCGCATGCGCCGCTGGAATGTGGAAAAGGTAGGATTGTGGGCTTCCTGGGGGGTTTCACCCCGCGGGACATCCCGATTTCGGATGCCCCATGGGGAGGGATCTCCCTGGGTGTTGGTCCACTTTAAATGTTATCATTTATTTGGTGTGTGCTTTAAACTATCACACAAACAAAGGCATCATATGCTAAGTAGCCAACTAAAACCTATTTTGAGACAGTTCTAGGTGACCTCAGAGTGTTATACAGGGCTTTTAAGGCCATCAGAACTATTTTGTGTTCCAAATCGACCTTTTTTTGGAAAAGTTTGGCGAACCCACGAGCTGAACTTTTGAAAGATTTCTCCATTCTAACTAACTTATACTTACCTTTCTCTGTGTCCAGCGCTGCATCACTGATAATTATACCGACAGGGCATCTATGGACACCCCACTGGCATTTGAAATGGAGGGCAAGACAGGTTTCTTGGGGAAACACTCTCTATTTCCCTCCCCTCCTGTGATGTATATAGTAATCTCTCTGCATAAAAGGTAGCTCACCCCTGCCCTACATGCAGTCCCTCACCTGGAGCGAGGGTGAACTGACAGGAGAACTTTTGCCCAATGTTCTCCATCGAGTGACAACGGCATCAGCATTGATGACTGCTGCCCACAGAAGACAGTGGAGGGGCCAGAAAAGAGCTGAAGAAGATCAAGCGGGACACAAAAAGACTTGGCAGACAAAATGAGGAAGGAAAGAAGAAAGAGACAGGTAAATAGTTAAATTTAGAAAATTAAAGTTTTTGTTTGATGATGGTCTTTTGAATTAAAAAAAAAAGACTTTTCCTCAGCGCTAGTGTTTTCAAAAAACTGGAATTAGTGTTGTCTCAATGTTCTCCCACAACTGACACAACCCTTGTGCCTTTTCCAGAAATGTCTTGCCAGCCAAGAAAAATTATGTCATTGGTCATCAAAAAGTTTTGTCTGTGGAACTTAACTTTGAAGCGTGGCAGCATTGGCTGGAGGGATCAGTTTATTCTGTGATCATGTTCTCTTAGAATAAAACCATGCCAGGACAGATGGGCTCTGAACTTTGCCTGGTTCCGTTTCACATACATTTTTTGTCCAGGCTCCAAATGTACCAAGTCTCACTGCTTTATTGTTGAACACATTTTAGAAGTTTCACCTCATCCTATTTTAAGACCCACACAGGTAATCGCTGCCCTGTCCTCAATGTAACGTACTGGAGAGTAAATCTTTTGATCCTATAGCTCTGGTTGAAGATACTTCAGAAGGCACACAGATATTGAAACACCAGTGGCCCAATATTAAGGTTGACATGACTACCTTTGTACTGTCTGCTGGTTCTCATAATCCTCTGGACTCATGTCACTATGGACTTTATTGTGGACTTAAATTTCTCATGGATGTACAGTATTCTGGAACATATTTGACTGATTCAGTAAAATTCCTCAGCTTATTTCAATGCCAAATGGTCAATTTAGCCCAGATGTTAATCAAGAACCAGGTACATTTCCTTTGATACCCCATTAATATCTTGTCCAATCATGGAGTCTGTATACTGGTTTTTGTCTGCCTATCATCTAGAGATCAACAGCCAGACATGTACATTAACCAGAAAGAATAATTTGCTTAATTCATTATCAACCGAGGACTCATGCTTCAAGTTTTGCTCCTGGTCAAGAAGACAATACCTTGGTTCCTATGCTAGACTTCCTTATTTAGCATGCATGCTGTTTCTGCATGCTCCTGTCAAGGTTATGCCTCACTGCATCTTTGTCAAGCCCTGTTCCTGGCCCTGCAATATCTGATCAAATCTTGTGCTAAACCCTGTTGCCAACCCTGTCATGTCTGACCGAGTCTTGTGGTATGTCCTGTTACCGACTCTGCCACATCTGACCACGTCTGTGGTCAGTCATGGCCAACTGAAGGGTTGCAGATTTAATTCTCAGCTGTAGGACATGACTGAAGTGCTCTTGAGCAAAGTGGCGTAATTAAGGTAGCCCACCACATCAGGGCATGTGTACACTTACTGCAGCGATAGGTTAAATGCGATAGAAAAATGTTGCAGACCCTGCTACATCTGACCACATTTCCTACTAAGCCCTGTTGCTGATTTTTCCATGTCTGACTACATTAGCTTCTGCTAACATTGGTTCTGGCTGCCATCCAAGTTTGACACCCACCCCAGCCCTGCCATTGTTAGCACTAGGGGTGCCTGTTTTGGACTGCAACCATCAAGTGGCCTACTCAGCATCTTAGAAATTACAGGTACAATTAGAATTAGGTAGTATTAGGTATGTGACTGACTGAGCTTTATTCCACTGATCTGATACATTTAGTGTGGATCTTCTCTACTATACTTACATATTACTTATTTGGAGATTGGGAGATGCCCACCTCTGACATGCTTAATGGTTAGCACAGAATAGCAGTCTGCCTCTGCCCCCTTCTCACAGATCCCTTTTTCTAAGTGAGAGCCAGGTCAGGTTAAAAAATGTTTATACACAATACCACATTAAGGTAGAAGTAGAATAACTAGTATTTTCCTAATACTACTTCTAAAATATTTATAGTGATAGTATTATAGTATTACACAATTTAGTTTTCTATGCAAAACATGTAAACATATAAAAGTGTGCAACTTGTGCTGCGCCATTTGATGCAATTATAAATAGGGAACCTGTTGTTGATGTGCGGGATCTAGTAGAAGTAGAGACCATGTCATTACAGGTCATTTCTTTTGCTTGATCTACATTACTTTCAGATGTTTGTTTATTGATTGTGGGAGCGAAATGAATCGTTTTTAACCAAAATAACATTTGTGTTAGTTAAACTAGCTTAAATTTATTTGGTTAATTTTATGGTTTTATTTACATATGTGCTTTGAAATTACCTCAAATAGGTCTCCCATTAATTAGGAGAAAGGCAAATCCCAAGAGTTTAATAAGCATTCTTGGTCCTTTGGGGTTTTTATTGCTGTGTGTTTTTCCGTAGTTGCTTATAAAATGGAGCCCAGAAAGATAGGATTATCTGGAAGTGCACGTAGGTGTGTGTATATATTTGTACTTCAGTGTTGGTACTTCTAGGTAAGCAAGGGCTTTGTATAACTCTATTTCTAGTTGTGTCCACAAAACCACAGTTGAAATTCTCCACTCCTTTCTTTGTGACCCTTTTCTCATTACAGTAGTTACATAAACATTCAAAGGCTTGTATAACTGAATCATTGCAATGCAGAGTATCTATGTCTATATCTATATATTGTATTAGTTCTTATACAAACACATTATACAAACTGGTGATTAAAATTATGTCACATTGTTACAGTTTTTACAAAAAAACTACTCAACTGTTTACATGATTGATATGTTTTCCTTGTGATAGTGTGAATATATTTTAGTGCTTGTGTGCCTGTAAAGCAGATGAACTAGTGAGATGGAGGTGTATGGTGTGGCTGGTGATGATGAAAGTTAGTCCATTTTCTACCATTCCTGTTCCCTCTATTTTGTACATAAAGGTTCTCCATTGTCATAAGGTATCCTCCTTAACCATTACTGGATATATACTAGACATATATTCTGAGTATATACTCAGATATATCTCTCTATCCCAAGCATCTATTCCCTCCTCTATTGCCTTCTTGACTGTCGAACTATCCTCATGACATCTCGCTGTCTTAAACTGAACATGGACAAAACTGAACTGGAGCCCCCAAGATCTGAGAAGATCATGCAGGACACAGAAAGACTGGGCAGACAAGACGAGGAAGGAAAGATGAAAGAGACAGGTAAGTAGTTAAATTTAGAATATTTTTGTTTTTGTTTGGTGATGGCCTTTTGAACTTTTCCTTGGGGCTAATGCTTATTCACTTTGATCCTGCTTCACCATTTACTGTCAAAAGACTGGAATAAGTGTTGTCTCAATGTTCTCCCACAACTGACACAACCCTTGTGCCTTTTCCAGAAATGTTTTGCCAGCCAAGAAAAATTATTTCATTGGTCATCAAAACTTTTGGCTGTGAAACTTAACTTTGAAAATGGCAGCATTGGCTGGATGGGTGAGTTTATCCCTTAACCATGCTCAGAGAATAAAACCATGCCAGGCCAGATAGGCTCTAAATTTTGCCTGGTTCAGTTTCACACACACCTTTTGTCCAGGCTCCAAATGTACCAAGTCTCACTGCTTTATTGTTGAACAAATCTCAGAAGTTTCACCTCATCCTATTTTAAGATCCACACAGGTAATCGCTGCCCTGTCCTCAAAGTTGGCATAAAAGCTTCAATGTTACGTACTGGAGGGTAAATCCTTTGGTTCTATAGCTCCGGTTGAAGATACTTCAGAAGGCACACAGCTCCCTGTCTACAGCTTACCCAGGTGTTGAAAGACCTTGCAGATTTTAAAACAACATTTCTAGTTTCTGCTGGTTCTCGAAGTCCTCTGGACTTTATCGTGGACTTAAATTTCTCATGGATGTATAGTATTCTGGGTCATAGTTGACTAAGCTAATTTCATTGCCAAAAGGTCAGTTTAGCCCAGATGTTAATCAAGCACCAGGTACATTTCCTTTGATACCCCATTAATATCTTGTCCAATCATGGAGTATGTATACTGGTTTTCGTCTGCCTATCATCTAGAGATCAACAGTCAGACATAGTGCATTAACCAGAAATAATAATTTGCTAAATTCGTTATCAACCAAGTTACTACTGGTGACTGGGTCTGGTTGTCCTACAAGAACCAAGAACTGAAGGTCCTTTTTAAAAAAGCTTGCTCTCAAATGTGTTGTACAATTCAAAATATCTCAGAAGATTTCCCCCATAACTTACCAAGTAACTTTTCTTCCTTTAATGAGATTTCTTAGTTTTTTCCATGTGTCCCTGTTAAAGCCGGCGCAAATTTGTTTGCCCCAGTGTACCACACAACCAGTCCAGGTGGATGTGCAAATGGAGTTTAATGTGAAAACAATTGTGGATTCTAGCAGAGTTAGGAGCTTCCAAAAGTAAATTGAAAGGGTTTTGGTCTAGAAGACAATACCTTGGTTGCCATGCAAGACTTCCTTATTTAGCATGCATGCTGTTTCTGCATGCTCCACCTTACACGCTCTTACACCTCACTGCATCTTTGTCAAGCCCTGTTTCTGACCCTGCCTCATCTGACCTCGTTTATGCCAAGACCCATTTCTTGCCCTGCAACATCTGATCAAATCTTGTGCTAAACCCTGTTGTCCACCCTGTCATGTCTGACCGTGTCTTGTGGTAAACCCTGTTACCGGCTCTGCCACATCTGACCACGTCTGTGGTCAGTCATCACCAGCTGGAGAGTTGCAGTTTTAATTCTCAGCCCTAGGACATGACTGAAGTGCTCTTGAGCAAAGTGGCATAATTAAGGTAGCCCACCACATCAAGGCATGTGTACACTCACGGTTGAGTGTAAATGTGACAGAAAAATGTTGCAGACCCTGCTACATCTGACCACATTTCCTACTAAGCCCTATTGCTGATTTTGCCATGTCTGACTACATTAGCTTCCGCTAACATTAGCTCTGGCTGCCATCCAAGCTTGACAAACCCCCGCCCCAGCCCTGCCATTGTCAGCATTAGGGGTGCCTGTTTTGGACTGCAACCAAGTGGCCTTCTCAGCATCTTAGAAAAATTAGAATTAGGTATGTGACTGACTGAGCTTTACTCCAGTGATCTGTTACATTCAGTGTGGAACTTCTCTACCATACTTACATATTACTTATTTGGAAATGCCCACCACTGACATGCCTAATGGTCAGCACAGAATAGCAGTCTGCCTCTGCCCCCTCACAGATCCCTTTTTCTCAATGAGAGCCAGGTCACACTTACATCACTTGGTCTAGGATCACAGGGGAACAGAGAAGAGTTAAAATATTTATACACAATATCATATTAAGGTAAAAGTAGAATACCTAGTATTTTACTAATACTGCTTCTAAAATATTTATAGTAATAGTATTATAGTATTATACAATTTAGTGTTTCATGCAAAACATGTAAGCATATAAAAATGTGCAACTTGTGCTGCACCATTTGATGCAATTATGAATTGGGAACCTGTTGTTATGTTTCAATAATTATTATTGCAAGAATAAAGATCATACAGCACAAACCAGCATCCAACACTTTTTTTTTACAAATCGCAAATCGTAAATCGCGAACATCGAGAAGTGCAAAATATGCAAGAACAAAGTACCCCCGTGGAATAACCATCGGCTACTTAAAAAGGGAAAGAAAAGAAGAGAAAAAAAAAAAACCAAGCCCCGACTGCCCACCTTTAACATTTCACCACTCATTTCTCCTCCCACCCCGGCCAGCCCCGGAGACGAATCTCCATGAGGGGGAGAGGGGGGGGGGGGGGCAGAAAGAACTAGATGATATTAACATACAGGGGTCCAGACAAGGACACAAGGCTTCGTAGCGAGGTGTAGGACAGGAAGAAAAGTCAAGAAAAAAGAGAATAGATCAAACAGGTAATAGAGCAAGGAAAGAGGAAAGAGAAGACGGGTTCCATGCCGCCACCAGATAAATAAACAGTCAGGTTAGCACACTAAATGGTCAGAAGATCTCGGTCAAAATGTCTCGGTTGGAAATGGGCAATCCAACCCTCCCAGGTAGCTAAGAAAGAGGTGAAATCTCCCTGCAAAGAAGCCACCATCTTCTCAAAAAACATAGCCTCATTAACAAGAACAACTAGGCACTGACTAGCTTTTTCCAAGAATGTGCTATAATCAACTTAGCCGCCATAGTAATATGCCTTATAAGCTCGAACTGAGCCTTCAAGCAGTCTGGAGGTTTCAAATTGAGCAGAACCAACTGCACTGAGGGGGACAGCAGCAGCCCAGTGGCCTTCCTTATAGCATAGAACACTTTGGCCCAGAATCATCTAACCACCCTACACTCCCACCAGATGTGGATGTACATTCTGGAGAGATAACAGCTCCTAAAACAATTCGGGGAATAGGATCGGCAGAATCTATGAACCCTGTCCGGGACTAGGTACCATCTAAGCAGTACCTTGATGTTAACCTCTTGGGCGTTGTCACTCAGGAACCCAGAAAATGAATGCCTCCAGGCCGCTCTCAAGTCACAATCCAAAGGATTCGTGTTAAAGTCAGACTCCCATTTCACAGCATACTTTAGAGGACCTGCCCTTTCCGCTTCACAAAGTTGCTTATACACCAGTGCAATCACCCCTTTTTCCAAAGGGTACTCCCCACAAACTTTCTCGAATGCCGAGGGCTCGAGTGGGACAGTACCTGTTTTAATTTCAGTTCTCACATAGTGGGTAATTTGCAAAAAGCAGAGAAATATTGGGGACATTCCTAGAGGACCGCATATCAGAAAAGGTGCAGATCCCCCTAGGGAACTAAATCTTTGATCCTAGTTAAGTCCTGTGCTCTCCACCAACCAAATGCTGTTGGCTCCAGGAAGCCCGGAGAAAACTCCCAATATGGACAACAACGGGGAAGAGAGATTCCCTTGCACTTTACTCATCTTCCAAACTTTAAGGGAATGGTTTAACACAGGATTTTGGAGCTTCCTATAAGCCGATGGGGGCAGCCAAAGCAGATTTGAACTAGCGATCGGCAAACAGTAGAACTCCTCTATATCCACCCACAACGGCCTATCCCTCCCCCGTGCACAACCGCCAGCTGAGCGATCTGGCATGCAGAGTAATAGGGGGACAGGTTATGTACTCCTAGGCCGCCATGCTGTTTGGCCCTATAGAGGGTCTTTAGGTCCACACGCGGCCTCTGCTTACCCCAAACAAATATATTTAAATCAGACTGTAGACCCTTCAAAACAGCTACCAGCACTGCCAGTGGCAATACTCAGAATAGATAGAGTAATTCAGGAGCCATGACATCTTCACTGCAGCAATCCTTCCCAGCCAGGAAAGGTTCAGCTTAGTCCAGTTAAGCAGCATAGATGGCAGCTTCTTCAACATCCCAGGTTAATTAGCCACATAGAGCGAGCTATAATCCCCCTTCAAATGCACACCTAAATATCTAATATGATGCGCCTGCCATTGAAAGTCAAAGGAGGTTTTGATTGTGGCCACTATACTATCAGGGAGGGAGACATTAAGCGCTTGCGATTTCGATGAGTTAATCTGTAGACCAGAAATCTTAGTAAAGGCTCCTAGAGTTTTAAACATGTTATTATGAGATGTTATTGGATCTGTGACCACCATCAAAATATCATCATCAAACATTGATATTTTGTGCGCGCAACCCCCCACTATTATTCCAACTATATTATTGTTATTTTGAAGCAACCCTGACAGGAGTTCAATTGCACAAACAAAAGTGGGGAGAGAGAACATCCCTGCCTAGTACCTCTGCCCAAAGTGAAGCGGTCAGAGGTATAGCCAGAGAGTCTGACGAACGCCCCCTCAAATGTAAGTTAATAAAAAATGACCCCAGGCCCCATTTTTCCAAAATAAAATGCAAATAGTCCTAGGCCACCGTGTCAAACGCCTTACAGACATCAAACGGTAACAACATAGTCTGCCTCCCTTCAAACCTCGCATGGTGAATTAGGTTTACAACCTTTCGAATGTTGTCTCCGGCCTGAAGCTGTGGTTTAAACCCAACTTGCACCTTAGATATCAAGGAGTCAAGGTACCTATTAAGACGGGCCGCTAGGACCTTAGCCAGGATCATACATTTATGTTCAGCAGGGAAATGGGCCTATAATTAGACCACACTGTGTCATCAGTTTTGGGTTTAGGAATCGTGCTCACAGCCACCAGGAGCGAGTCAGAGTTCCAGGAGGCTCCATCTCTCAAAGCAATCAAAGCCAACACCAGATGAGGAGACAACATCTGAATAAACTTTTTTTTAATATAGCGCAGAGAACCCATCAGGGCCAGGCTGCTTGTTGACCCTTAGAGCTTTTATAGCCTCCTGGAAATCTGTCAACTCAATGGGCTTGTCTATAAAAGATTTGTCCTCTGGGGGAAGAGGGAGCAAATCAAGCTGGCCTAATAAATCCTCTGCAACCTCGGATCCAGGACAGTTTTGGGTTTGTATAAATCTTCAAGGTGCTTGAGAAAGGTCGCAACTACTTTTGCCGGATTACTGGAGAAAGTTCCCTACAATGTCCTAATGCAAACTGGTTAGATCTCTGTTCAATCCCTCTGAGTCTTTTGGCCACTGGGGTATTTGGCTTATTACTAAGATGATACCATTTGAACCTAGACCGGTTTATTTGGCACTCAGCCTCCCCCCGATAAGCATGGGTTGAGGTGATCCAGTGCATGGTTGAGCAAAACTCTGTTCCCCTTTGACGGGTGCATCTTAAACGTGGTCGAGGCCATGGTCGGACATAATAGCGCTAAACAAACCCCAAATAGGGTTCACAACAACATAGTAGTTACAAAACCCAGTAAACTAAAAAAAAAAAACAATCAACCACCCCCACCAACTCACAAGATCCAGACTTCTCCTACGAGGAGTTCCAAAGAGAAATCCCTTCTCACCTTAGCCAAGGGAGAGTGAAACAACCAACCACCCCACCAACTCACAAGATCCAGAGTTCTCCTATGAGGAGTTCCAAAGAGAAATCCCTTCTCGCCAAGGGAGAGTGAAGGGCAAGACCCCTCTGATTAAACACAGGGAATTCTTACAGGAACCTGTTGTTGATGTGTGGGATCTAGTAGATCAAGTAGAGACCATCCCATCACAGGTCTTTTCTTTTGCTTGATCTCCATTACTTTCAGAAGTTTGTTTATAGATTGTGGGAGCGAATCTTTTTTAACCAAAATAACATTTGTGTTAGTTAAACTAGCTTAAATTTCTTTGGTTAATTTTATTATTTTATTTACATATGTGTTTTGAAATTACCTCAAACAGGTCTTTGAATAATTCTGTATTAATTAGAAAAATGGCAAATCCCAAGAGTTTAATAAGCATTCTTGGTCCTTTTGGGTTTTTATTCCTGTGTGTGTAGGTGTATGTACATAATTGTACTTCAGTGTTGGTACTTCTAGGTAAGCAAAGGCTTTGTATAACTCAATTTCACAGTTGAAATTCTCCACTCCTTTCTTTGTGACCCTTTTCTCATTACAGTAGTTACATAAACATTTAAAGGCTCGTACAACTGAAGCATTGCAATGCAGAGTATCTATGTCTATATCTATATATTGTACTAGTTCTTTAAATACATTATACAAACTGGTGATTAATGTTATGTCACATTGTTACATTTCTTACAAAAACGACTCAACTGTTTACATGATTGATATGTTTTCCTTCTGGTAGTTTAAATTAGATATGAGCGAACTTTTGAAAAATTCGATTCGACTGATTCGCTGAATTTTCCAACAAAAATAGTTTCGACCCAAATTTATTCGCGACGAATCGCTATTAAAAATGCCTATTTCTGAGCTTCCTAGAGCCTCAATAGGGTTGTAAACCATTCTGCCTTGCTGTAACACGCATAGGATGCGTGCTGGGTTACTGAAATAATACTGTAAATAATTAGGACATGCAGATCAGAGGCATCCCTATTAGAATCGCAGAGCGGCACAATTACAGAGAGTTGAGGTGGCATCACTATGAGGGGCCCCTATATTGCCTGAAAAACACACCCTGGAGCTGGCAGCAGCAGGAGCCCAAATATTGGCTGAAACACATCCTGGAGTTGGCAGCAGAAGCCCAAAAATTGGCTGAATTACACCCTGGAGTTGCAAGCAGCAGCAGCAGCAGGAACCCAAACATAGCTTGAAAGAGACACTGGAGTTGGCAGCAAGAGCCAAAAAAATGGATGAATCACACCCTGGAGTTGCAAGCAGCAGCAGGAGCCCAGACATTACTTTAAAGAGACACTGGAGTTGGCAGCAGGAGCCCAAAAATTGGATGAATCACACCCTGGAGTTGCAAGCAGCAGCATCAGGAGCCCAAACATTGGCTGAAAGAGACACTGGAGTTGGCTTCAGGAGCCCAAAAATTGGATGAATCACACCCTGGAGTTGAAAGAAGCAGCAGCAGCAGGGGCCCAAACATTGGCTGAAAGAGACACTGGAGTTGGCAGCAGGAGCCCAAAAATTGGATGAATCACACCCTGGAGTTGCAAGCAGCAGCAGGAGCCCAAACATTGCTTTAAAGAGACACTGGAGTTGGCAGCAGGAGCCCAACAATTGGATGAATCACACCCTGGAGTTGCAAGCAGCAGCAGGAGCCCAACATTGGCTGAAAGAGACACTGGAGTTGGCAGCAGGAGCCCAAAAATTGGATGAATCACACCCTGGAGTTGCAAGCAGCAGCAGCAGGAGCCCAAACATTGGCTGAAAGAGACACTGGAGTTGGCAGCAGGAGCCCAAAAATTGGATGAATCACACCCTGGAGTTGCAAGCAACAGCAGCAGGAGCCCAAACATTGCTTTAAAGAGACACTGGAGTTGGCAGCAGGAGCCCAAAAATTGGATGAATCACACCCTGGAGTTGCAAGCAGCAGCAGCAGGAGCCCAAACATTGCTTTAAAGAGACACTGGAGTTGGCAGCAGGAGCCCAAAAATTGGATGAATCACACCCTGGAGTTGCAAGCAGCAGCAGGAGCCCAACATTGGCTGAAAGAGACACTGGAGTTGGCAGCAGGAGCCCAAAAATTGGATGAATCACACCCTGGAGTTGCAAGCAGCAGCAGCAGGAGCCCAAACATTGGCTGAAAGAGACACTGGAGTTGGCAGCAGGAGCCCAAAAATTGGATGAATCACACCCTGGAGTTGCAAGCAGCAGCAGGAGCCCAAACATAGCTTGAAAGAGACACTGGAGTTGGCAGCAGGAGCCCAAAAATTGGATGAATCACATCCTGGAGTTGCAAGCAGCAGCCCAAACATTGCTTTAAAGAGACACTTGAGTTGGCAGCAGCAGGAGCCCAAAAATTGACTGACACACCCTGTAGTTGGCAGCAGCATCAGCAGGAAACTAGAAATTGGCTGGAAGGCACCCTGAAGTTGGCAGCAGCAGGAGCACATACATTAGCTGGAAGGCACACCCTGGAGTTGGCAGCAGCATAAGCAGGAGCCCAAACATTGCTTGACAGACACCCTGGAGTTGGCAGCAGCAGCAGGAGGCCAAAAATTGGCTGGGAGAGACACTGGAGTTGGCAGCAGGAGCCCAAAAATTGGATGAATCACACCCTGGAGTTGCAAGCAGCAGCAGGAGCCCAACATTGGCTGAAAGAGACACTGGAGTTGGCAGCAGGAGCCCAAAAATTGGATGAATCACACCCTGGAGTTGCAAGCAGCAGCAGCAGGAGCCCAAACATTGCTTTAAAGAGACACTGGAGTTGGCAGCAGCAGGAGCCCAAAAATTGACTGACACACCCTGGAGTTGGCAGCAGCAGTAGCAGGAACCTAGACATTGGCTGGAAGGCACCCTAAAGTTGGCAGCAGCAGGAGCACATACATTAGCTGGAAGGCACACCCTGGAGTTGCAAGCAGCAGCAGCAGCAGCAGGAGGCCAAAAATTGGCTGAAAGGCACACCCTGAAGTTGGCATCAGCAGGAGGCCAAACATTGGTTGGAAGGCACACCCTGAAGTTGGCATCGGCAGGAGCCCAAAAATTGGCCTAAAGACATAAATATGTTTTGCACCATTTGGAAAGTGTAAAACATGGCACCATGCTGAATCTAGTCGCATGCATCAGGCATTGATGGGTGGAAATCCTGGCTGATCCATCCCTGATTCATTTTGACAAAGGTCTCTCCACATTTTTAGTTGACAGACGAGTTCTCCTCGCCGTAACTATGGCCCCCGCCGCACTAAACACCCGCTCAGATGGCACGCTACTTGCCGGGCAGGACAGCTTTTCCAGGGCAAACTCTGCTAGTTGCGGCCACAAATCAAGTTTGGCTGCCCAGAAGTCCAGCGGATCCTCAAGGTGTGTTGGCATGATCATGTCAAGGTATGACATGACCTGCTGGTTGAGGTCCTGCTCCAGGTCTTCCTGCTGCTCATGAGTAGCCTCACTATGCGGGTGTAGAAAGCTACTCATTAGCGACTGAAGACTGAGGCTGCTGCTGATGGAGCTGCAGCAGCAGCAGCCCAAACATAGCTTGAAAGACACACTGGAGACTCCTGCCAACCCCCCCAGCAGCCATGGCAGTGGAAGGTAAGCGCAGAGGTCCCCTAGAGTCAGACCTGCGAGAGTATGGACCATGGTGCAGATAGGCATCGGCCAACTGACTACGTAGAATGTCTTTGTAGTAGTTCAGTTTGTCCTCCCTCTCGGCGGGTTTAAAAAATGCCCCCATTTTGTGCCAGAAGCGAGGGTCCAATAAGGTGGAAAGCCAGAAGTCATCCCGCCGACAAATGGAAACAATTCTGGGGTCACTACGCAAGCACGTGAGCATGCTTCCTGCCATTTGCGCAAGTGACTCGGATGGACTACCTGTCTCCATCTCCACTGCATACTGCCATGGTGTGTCCGAGTCCTCTGTCTCGCCTTCCTTAAAACCCTCTAGCTCCTCTGACTGCTCCTGCTCCTCCTCTCCTGTCCGCTGACTAGATAAACCAGCCATTTCGCTAAGCCTAAACTGTGCTTCACTGTGCCCCTCCTCCTCCTCTTCCTCCTCCTCCAGTTCTGCTCCAACGGGGTTCATGTGGCCGTAAGATGTAGACGCCATGTCTCCAGTGCCCTGACCAGCCATGGTTTCCAACATGTGTTGTAGTACATGAAGCAGTGGAATCACGTCGTTCATCCCGTAATCCTGCCGACTGACAAATAAAGTGGCTTCCTCAAAGGGCCTGAGCAAACGGCAGGTGTCACGTATGAGCTGCCACTGGTTGACATTGAAGTTACACAGGGGAGTCCCCCTATCCGCTTGGATCATCAGGAAATCCGTGATGGCTTTTCTCTGTTCATATAATCGGTCCAACATGTGAAAGGTGGAATTCCAACGGGTGGAAACATCGCAAATCAAACTATGTTGGGGGATACCGTTCTGACGCTGTAGCTCAAGAAGGGTGTGTTTGGCGGTGTATGAGTGGCTGAAGTGCATGCAAAGTTTCCTTGAAGTTGTTAGGATGTCTTGCATATGGGGGGAACACTTCAGAAACCGCTTGACAACAAGATTGAAGACGTGAGCCATGCAGGGGGCATGGGTCAGCCTTCCTTGGCGCAGCGCAGACAAAATGTTCTTCCCATTGTCTGTAACCATGATTCCCATTTTAAGTTTTCTTGGAGTAAGCCATGTTTGGATTTCCTGATGAATAAATTTAAGCAGTTTCTCCCCTGTGTGACTCCATTCGCCAAGACAAGCCATGTGAAGCACTGCGTGACACCTCCGTGCCCTGCACACATGGTAGACTGGAGGGGCACTGAGACTTGAGCCTACAGTGGAGGGTGAGGAGATGGCCGAGGATGAGGAGGCCGAGTCGCACAGTGTCACAGGCCCAACGGGCAGGGAGCGCGGAGGCCGAAGCGGCTGACCTGTCCAAGTTGCTGCTGCTGCTGCAAAGGAACCACATTCACCCAGTGGGCCGTAAACGACATGTACTGTCCCTGACCGTAGTTACAGCTCCAGACGTCGGCGCTGCCATGCACTTTGCTACACACCGACAGGCTCAAGGACTGGCCCACCTTCTGTTCAACAAAAGTGTGCAGCGCTGGTACTGCCTTCTTGGCAAAGAAATTACGGCTTGGGACTCTCCACCTCGGCTCGGCACAAGCCATCAGTTCTCTGAAAGGTGCAGAGTCCACCACCTGAAAAGGGAGCGACTGCAGCACCAGCAACTTGGACAGGAGCACATTCAGCTTCTGCGCCGTAGGATGAGTGGGCGCATACTGCTGTCTCTTGGACATGGCTTCGCTGATGGATTGCTGGCGGGATGCATGACTTGGAGTAGGAGGAGGAGCAGGAGCGACAGAGGATGGGTATGATGCACAGCTGCCTGCAGCTGAGGTGCTGGAGCCCTGGCTGGCAGAAATTGGGAGCGGCGTGCTACTTGATGAGGAAGCAGACTGGACCACCCCTTGGGAGCCTCGGTTCTCCCAGGTCGCTTTGTGGTGACGCATCATATGTTGACGCAGGGCCGTGGTGCCAACATTTGGGCCCTGGCCACGCTTCACCTTCTGCCTACATATCTTGCATGTGGCCATGTTACCCTCCTGCGGATGCTTCAGGAAAAACTGCCACACTGCCGAGTAGCTACTTTTCCCACCAACAGGCCTCACTGATTCGCTGCTATTGTCGCCAACTCCAGGAACCTCTGCTCCACTACCTCCCGATAAGGTAGCCTGCCGCGCAGCAGGTGCTCTACCCCGGCCCCGGCCCCGTTTGGCTCCAGGCTTTACAATTGTGCCCCATGCTGACTGCCAACCATGCTGCTAATACCTTGCTGCCTGAGCTGCTGACTCCGGGGCAACCTGCGCCCCTCTTCTCCTGATGATGACGATGAAGCCCCTTCATCACCCGGCTCCCAAGTGCGATCGGCTTCATCATCATCATCATCATCATCACCGAGTTGTGGCTGTACGTCACTGATGTTCTCGGTTTCCTCAACAGTGTCTGGCGCAGAAGCTGGAAATCTCGCAACACCCACAACACTGTCCACATCACTATTTGTCTGCCGAGCTAAAGAAGCCACCTCCATTTCATGGCTGGGCAGTAGCTGCTGACTGTCCTCTATCTGATCGTCCTCCTCACTAAAGAGTGGAGCTGAACCCAAAGCATAGGATACGTCGCTGGGGGAGGGAACGGCGTAGGACAGAGGCAATGGGAGGACAGGGACTGCTCTCGGGGCATGCCAACTCAGGGTTGTGTCAGAGGAACCTACCGACCCTAGACTGGGGGTCTCAGACGTAACTTGTGATGATGTTGATGAGCGCATTAACCAATCTACCATGGCAGATGCGTTAGTGGTGGAGACACGACCACTAGCAGATACTGGCAGATCAGGTCTCTCACCGTGACTCCTGCTGCCACTCGCCCCTAGTCTGCTGCGACCTCTGCCTGCTGAATCTTGGCCTCTGCCACTCCTCTTTGAACATCCTGGCACTTGTCTGCCTGACATTTTTATGTATTTGCTTATTTATTATAAACAGATAGGGTGCAAGGTGCAGCTTTGGGGTTCCCTGCGGCCTGGTTTATTGAAAGCAGTCAAAAAGGAAGTGCAAACTGAAGTAGCTTAATGAAGCCGATGCTGAACAACGCTTATGTTGTATAAGAGATAGGGTGCAAGGTGCAGCTTTGGGGTGCCCTGCGGCCTGGTTTATTGAAAGCAGTCAAAAACAAGTCCAAACTAAAGTAGCTTCATGAAGCTGATGCTGATCAACGCTTATGTTGTATAACAGATAGGGTTAAAATAGCATGTGCCTTGGGATGCCAGTGTGGCGTAATGTATTTTAAGCTGAACAGAAACTATTAACACTAATCCAAGTATGAGAAATGCTTTTGTTTAACAGATAGGGTTAAATAGCATGTGCCTTGGGATGCCAGTGTGGCGTAATGTATTTTAAGCTGAACAAAAAGTATTAACACTAATCCAAGTATGAGAAATGCTTTTGTTTAACAGATAGGGTTAAATAGCATGTGCCTGGGGATGCCAGTGTGGCGTAATGTATTTTAAGCTGAACAAAAAGTATTAACAATAATCCAAGTATGAGAAATGCTTTTGTTTAACAAATAGGGTTAAATAGCATGTGCCTTGGGATGCCAGTGTGGCGTAATGTATTTTAAGCTGAACAAAAAGTATTAACACTAATCCAAGTATGAGAAATGCTTTTGTTTAACAGATAGGGTTAAATAGCATGTGCCTTGGGATACCAGTGTGGTGTAATGTATTTTAAGCTGAACAAAAAGTATTAACAATAATCCAAGTATGAGAAATGCTTTTGTTTAACAGTTAGGGTTAAATAGCATGTGCCTTAGGATGCCAGTGTGGCATAATGTATTTTAAGCTGAACAAAAAGTATTAACAATAATCCAAGTATGAGAAATGCTTTTGTTTAACAGATAGGGTAAAATAGCATGTGCCTTGGGATGCCAGGGTGGCGTAATGCATTTTAAGCTGAGCAGAAACTTTTAACACTAATCCAAGTATGAGAAATGCTTTTGTTTAACAGATAGGTTTAAATAGCATGTGCCTTGGGATGCCAGTGTGGCGTAATGTATTTTAAGCTGAACAAAAAGTATTAACAATAATCCAAGCATGAGAAATGCTTTTGTTTAACAGATAGGGTTAAATAGCATGTGCCTTGGGATGCCAGTGTGGCGTAATGTATTTTAAGCTGAACAAAAAGTATTAACAATAATTCAAGTATGAGAATTGCTTTTGTTTAACAGATAGCGTTAAATAGCATGTGCCTTGGGATGCCAGTGTGGTGTAATGTATTTTAAGCTGAGCAGAAACTTTTAACACTAATCCAAGTATGAGAAATGCTTTTGTTTAACAGATAGGGTTAAATAGCATGTGCCTTGGGATGCCTGTGTGGTGTAATGTATTTTAAGCTGAACAAAAAGTATTAACAATAATCCAAGTATGAGAAATGCTTTTGTTTAACAGATAGGGTTAAATAGCATGTGCCTTGGGATGCCAGTGTGGCGTAATGTATTTTAAGCTGAGCAGAAACTTTAACACTAATCCAAGTATGAGAAATGCTTTTGTTTAACAGATAGGGTTAAAATAGCGTTCAGGGCTAAATAGCAGAAAGGGTTAAATAGCATGTGCATTGCATGCACAGTGTGCAGCTGTATTTAAACCAAACCAAATATATTAACAGTAACCCAGTAATTATGAAATATGAATCATAGGCAGCACTAGGCACCCTGTCAATGTGACTTGTATGCTGCTGGATTGTTCCGTTTTGAAACCTATCTTTCCCTAGCTCTGTCTACCACTCTAAATCTCCCTAACTATCTGTCTCTCTCTTTACCTATCTGTAACTGTCTCTAGCTATCGCTAACTCTTACCTAACTATGACTAACTGTCTGTCCCTGTCTGCAGCAACCACCGCTGTCTCACGAATGCAAGTCTGAAATGCACACAAGCAAGATGACCGCCGCTTTATATAGCACGGTGACGTCACCGGGCTTCCTGGCTGCTGATAGGCTGCATGTGACTGTCCCATCGTCACTTGCCCCTGGGGACATGTCTGAACATGTCCGTCCACCATCTTAGAATGCCTGTCATTGAGTTTAAAGGAAAACGATTTGTTCAGAATCAAATTTTTCATGAAATTCGGAATGAATCCAGGTTCACCTGGATCGATTCGCTCATCCCTAGTGTAAATATATTTTAGTGCTGTAAGGCAAATGAGCAAGTGAGATGGAGGTGTATGGTGTGGCTGGTGATTATGAAAGATAGTCAGTTTTCTACCATTCCTGTTCTCTATTTTGGGCATAAAAGTTTTCCATTTTCATAAGTTATCCTCCCTAACCATTACTGGATATATACTAGACATATATACTGAGTATATACTCAGATATATCTCTCTATCCCAAGCCTCTCTTCCCTCCTCTATCGCCTTCCTGACTGTCTAACTTCCTTCATGACATCTCGCTGTCTTAAACTGAACATGGACAAAACAGAACTGGTCATCTTCCCACCATCTCACTCCCCTCCCCTCTCCAACACCACAATCTCTGTAAATAATCTTATAATATCTGCAAATCCTCAAGATCAATGCCTAGGTGTCATTCTGGACTCCTCTCTCTCATTCACACCTTACATTCACTCCCTAGCCACCTCCCGCCGTCTTCAACTTAAAAACATCTCCTTCATCTGTCCCTTCCTTTCACTGATACCACTAAAATGTTAGTGAATGTCCTGGTCATATTTGACTTGACTACTGCAACACCCTTCTTTGTGGCTTACCAACAAACAGATTGACAACCCTCCGATATATTCTAAACTCTACTGCTCACCTCATCCACCTCTCCTCTGGCCTCTTCAGTGCTGCCCCCCTCTGTCAATTCCTCCACTGGCTACCTGTCTCTCTGAGAGTTTAGTTCAAACTTCTAACACTAACCTACAAAGCTCTCCAACCAGGCCCCTCCTTGCATCTCGTCTCTAATTCAGTGATACCAACCCAAGAGCAACCTTCACTCTGCCTCTAACAGTCTCCTGTCTTCCTCCTCGCACTTCCGCCTTCAAGGCTTCTCCCGTGCCTCTCTACTTCTCTGGAATTGACTCCCTTGCTTAATAAGTCACTCTCAAACACTCCAGGCCTTTAAAAGTGAACCCAAAACTGACCTCTTTAAACAAGCATATATCCTTGCTTAAGCACTAGCTTCACTGGGCACACACCCCCAAACTCAAGTTCTACTTCTTGTTATCTGTTTTAGATTATTCAACCTGAAAATTGCCTATTTACCTATTTGTTTCAGCTTGGCCAGGCTAGAGGTCATATCTGGTCAGAGGATTGAATCTTTATTTTTTTATTTTTACTTTAAAAAGTGCCCCCCCCCCCCCTTGCTAGTCAGGTGGAATAATGATAGGGGATGATATCTCAGTCGGCACTTTGGCTCTCCCTCGGCACAGATCTGGTACTTTTCCAGATGGCCGGGATGGGAATTGGGTAATCAGGCAGGGGTATCGGCAAGCCACCCGCTGTATGCTGGGCAAGTGGTTTGCTGAACCCCCTACTCTTTTAACTAGTATAGGGGTCATTGGCAGCCCTTAACAGGCAGTGGAAACTAAAAATAAAAAACTAAGCTTTACTTGCCGCTGGCATCTTCCACCAGCAGATATTATATGGGTGTGAGTGAAGGCAGACCAGGAATTTCATAATGGAGAACTCAGCATCAGGCATTAGTCAGGTGATTGACCATATTGGCGTAGGTAGGCTCAAATACTGTACCAAATATCAAGGCAACAAGTATTCAGCTTTAGGCCAAAGTCTGAAACCAGAAACAAAGAAGATCAAATATAGGTTCCCTTTTATATTTTAATGAATCAACATATATAACCAAGCCCTGCAAGTGTCACACCTATAATAAATAGCCTTTGTTGCACACACCCTGCCTTGACATCTGGACCACATCTAAGCATGTACAGGAGTCTGAGCACATTGGAAAGTATTCCTAATATCTCAATACTGATGTATCTTTTATTACGTTATCTTGGTTGATCATATCCTGAGACCGGTGGTGGGAGATTAGCAACTTTTCACAAAAACATGAGCCTGTTTAGACTGAGAATGTGATTATGGTAAATTGTGAGAGTAGAGGTTGCTTACAGATCTAGAGTGAAAAAAAATCTGTCCAAGCTTGTGTTTTTGTTTTCAACTGGTAGCAATAAAATCTAAGAGTGATGGTGTAATGTAGAGATGAGCGAACGTTTGAAAAATTCGATTCGACTGATTAGCCGAATTCTCCGACAAAAATCGTTTCGACCCGAATTTATTCGCGACGAATTGCTATTAAAAACGGCTATTTCTGAGCCTCCTAGAGCCTCAATAGGGTTGTAAACCATTCTGCCTTGCTGTAACACGCATAGGATGAGTGCTGGGTTAGTGAAATAATACTGTAAATAATTATCACATGCAGATCAGAGGCATCACTAATAGAATCGCAGAGCGGCACAATGGCAGAAAGCTGAAGTGGCATCACTATGAGGGGCCTGAAAAACACACCCTGGAGCTGGCAGCAGCAGGAGCCCAAAAATTAGCTGATTCACACCCTGGAGTTGCAAGCAGCAGCAGCTGCAGGAGCCCAAACATTGCTTTGAAGAGACACTGGAGTTGGCTGCAGGAGCCCAAAAATTGGATGAATCACACCCTGGAGTTGCAAGCAGCAGCAACAGGAGCCCACACATTGCTTAAGAGACACTGGAGTTGGCAGCAGGTGCCTAAACATTGCTTGAAAGACACACTGGAGTTGGCAGCAGCAGGAGCCCAAACATTGCTTGAAAGAGATACTGGAGTTGGCATCAGGAGCATCAGGAGCCCAAACATTACTTGAAAGACACACTGGAGTTGGCAGCAGCAGGAGCCCAAACATTGCTTGAAAGACACACTGGAGTTGGCAGCAGGAGCAGCAGGAGCCCAATCATTGCTTGAAAGACACACTGGAGTTGGCAGCAGGAGCCCACAAATTGGCCTAAAGACACACTGGAGTTGCAAGCAGCAGCAGCAGGAGCCCAAAATTGCCAGAAAGACACACCCTGGAGTTGGCAGCAGCATTAAGAGAACATATACAGATTTTCGGCAAAGATATCTTATCCAAAAAATATTAATAAAAAGTAAGAGTAACGTAAAGCATTTTCTCAATAATTACTTGTGGTCTGATGCAGAGGAATGTCTAACTGGAGAGCAGCGCCTTAAATCTGTTTTGCACAATCCATATTTCTTTAGTGTTGGTCTGGCCCCATGATCAATCTACTCTAATGCATCAGGCATTGGTGGGTGGAAATCTTGGCTGATTCATGCCCTCAGTTGGCAGCAGGAGCAGCAGGAGCCCAAACATTGCTTGAAAGAGACACTGGAGTTGGCAGCAGGAGCAGCAGGAGCCCAAACATTGCTTGAAAGACACACTGGAGTTGGTAGCAGGAGCAGCAGGAGCCCAAAAATTGGCTGAATGACACCCTGGAGTTGCAAGCAGCAGCAGCAGCAGGAGCCCAAACATAGCTTAAAAGAGACACTGGAGTTGGCAGCAGGAGCAGCAGGAGCCCAGACATTGCTTGAAAGAGAAACTGGAGTTGGCAGCAGGAGGCCAAACATTGCTTGAAAGAGACACTGGAGTTGGCAGCAGGAGCAGCAGGAGCCCAAACATTGCTTGAAAAAGACACTGGAGTTGGCAACAGGAGCAGCAGGAGGCCAAAATTGGCTGAATGACACACTGGAGTTGCAAGCAGCAGCAGGAGCCCAAACATTGCTTGAAAGAGACATTGGAGTTGGCAGCAGAAGCAGCAGGAGCCCAAACATTGCTTGAAAGACACACTGGAGTTGGCAGCAGGAGCCCAAACATTGCTTGAAAAAGACATTAGAGTTGGCAGCAGGAGCAGCAGGAGCCCCAACATTGCTTGAAAGACACACTGGAGTTGGAAGCAGGAGCAGCAGGAGCCCAAACATTGCTTGAAGGCACACTGGATTTGGCAGCAGGAGGCCAAAATTGCTTGAAAGACACACTGGAGTTGGCAGCAGCAGGAGCCCAAACATTGCTTGAAAGAGACACTGGAGTTGGCAGCAGGAGCAGCAGGAGCCCAAACATTACTTGAAAGACACACTGGAGTTGGCAGCAGCAGGAGCCCAAACATTGCTTGAAAGAGATACTGGAGTTGGCAGCAGGAGCAGCAGGAGCCCAAACATTGCTTGAAAGAGACACTGGAGTTGGCAGCAGGAGCCCAAACATTGCTTGAAAGACACACTGGAGTTGGTAGCAGCAGCAGGAGCCCAAACATTGCTTGAAAGACACACTGGAGTTGGCAGCAGGAGCCCACAAATTGGCCTAAAGACACACTTGAGTTGCAAGCAGCAGCAGCAAGAGCCCAAAATTGCCAGAAAGACACACCCTGGAGTTGGCAGCAGCATTAAGAGAACATATACAGATTTTCGGCACAGATATCTTATCCGAAGAATATTAATGAAAAGTAAGAGTAACGTAAAGCATTTTCTCAATAATTACTTGTGGTCTGATGCGGAGGAATGTCTGTAACTAGAGAGCAGTGCCTTAAATCTGTTTTGCACAATCCATATTTCTTTAGTGTTGGTCTGGCCCCATGATCAATCTACTCTAATGCATCAGGCACTGGAGTTGCAAGCAGCAGCAGCAGGAGCCCAAGCATTGCTTGAAAGAGACATTGGAGTTGGCAGCAGAAGCAGCAGGAGCCCAAACATTGCTTGAAAGACATACTGGAGTTGGCAGCAGTAGCAGCAGGAGCCCAAACATTGCTTGAAAGAGACACTGGAGTTGGCAGCAGCGGCAGCAGGAGCCCAAACATTGCTTGAAAGAGACACTGGAGTTGGCAGCAGGAGCAGCAGTTGCCCAAACATTACTTGAAAGACACACTGGAGTTGGCAGCAGCAGCAGCAGGAGCCCAACATTGCTTGAAAGAGATACTGGAGTTGGCAGCAGGAGCAGCAGGAGCCCAAACATTGCTTGAAAAACACACTGGAGTTGGCAGCAGGAGCCCAATCATTGCTTGAAAGACACACTGGAGTTGGCAGCAGGAGCCCACACATTGGCCTAAAGACACACTGGAGTTGCAAGCAGCAGCAGCAGGAGCCCAAAATTGCCAGAAAGACACACCCTGGAGTTGGCAGCAGCATTAAGAGAACATATACAGATTTTCGGCACAGATATCTTATCCGAAGAATATTAATAAAAAGTAAGAGTAACGTAAAGCATTTTCTCAATAATTACTTGTGGTCTGATGCGGAGGAGTGTCTGTAACTGGAGAGCAGCACCTTAAATCTGTTTTGCACAATCCATATTTCTTTAGTGTTGGTCTGGCCCCATGATCAATCTACTCTAATGCATCAGGCATTGGTGGGTGGAAATCTTGGCTGATTCATGCCCGATTCATTTCCACGCAGGCCATTTTTGAAGCATACTGGAGCACATTGAATTGCTCTCATCAGAGCATCACACATCTAAGAGTTTCATCATTTTGTTCGTGTTAAAGTCTTCAGGGCCTAGTTACTACTTAGTGAAAGACCATAGATAGTTACACACCTGCTGCTTTTTTTTCGACAAATCCTGTTTTAAGTGTAGTGTAGCGTTTTGTCCTCCCCTCATTATACGCACTAAGTATGTCAGGCAGAGAAGTGACAGGATGGGCACAGAGATGTTGCAGAGGCCTAAATTCATCAAGCAGAGGTTGCAGCAGACTAGGGGTGAGTGGCAGCAGGAGTCTCAGTGAGAGGACTGATCTCCCGGGATCAGCTAGCGGTCGTGTCTTGACCAGCAACCCATCTGCCATCATCCATTGGTTAACACGATCATCCATTGCATCACAAGTGACATCTGACACCCCCAGTCAACTGTCGGTTATGTCTTATGCTTAGGGTTCAGCTCCACTATTCAGTGAGGACGATCTGATAATCAGAAAAATCAGCAGCTACTGCCCAGCCAAGAAGTGGAGGAAACACTTGCCGCTTCTTCCACTAGGCGGGCAAGTAGTGATGAGGAGAGTTGCGTGGGAGGTGGTGTTGCAAGCATTTTGGCTTCTTAAGCAGACACTGTTGAGGAACCTGAGGAGGACATCAGTGAGTTTTGAGGGCACTTTTAAAGGCTTAGAGTGATGGAGAGTGACAGATTTAGTGGCCAGCATGGTGGCAGAAGGGGAAAGTATGGAGGAAAACGTGCTCGGGGTAGACCACTTGCGCGGCAGGCTATCTTCCCAGGAGGTAGTGGAAGAGGGTCCCTGGAGTTGGCGGCGGCGGTGGCAGCAGCAGTGAATTAGTGCGGACTCTTGGTAGGAAAAATCAGCTACAAGGCCATGTGGCAGTTTTTCATCAAGCATCCGCAGGAGGTTAACATGGCTATATGAAAAATGTGTAGGCAGAAGGTGAAGTGTGGCCAGGGTCCCAATGTTGGACCCACAGCCCTGCGTCAACATTTGCAGCGTCACCATCAAGCAGCCTGGGAGAGTTGGCTCCAAAGTGGTGGTCCAGCCTGCTGCATTACCCAGTGGCACGCCGCTCTCTGTTCCAGCCAGCCAAGGCTCCACCACCTCCTGTGTGTCATACCCATCCTCTGTCGTTCCAGATGCTCCTCCTCCTCTTAATCCGAGTCAGTCATTCCGCCAGCAATCCATTGGTCAAGCCATGTCCAAGAGACAACAGTATGTGCCCACTCATCCAACGTGCAGAAGCTAAATATGCTCCTGTGTAAGTTGCAGGTGCTGCAGTCCCTCCCTTTTGAGTTGGTGGACCTTTCAGAGAACTGATGGCTTGTGCCGAGCCGAGGTGGAGAGTCCCATGCTGTCATTTCTTTGCGAAGAAGGCAGTACCAGCCCTGTACAATTTTGTTGAACAGAAGGTGGGCCAGTCCTTTAGCCTGTCAGTGTGTACCAAAGTGCACAGCAGTGCCTACATCTGGAGCTGTAACTACAGTCAGGGACAATACATATCCTTTAAGGCCCACTGGGTGATTGTGGTTCCTGCACGACCGCAACAGCAACTTGGACAGGTCCCTCCGCTGTGGCCTCCACGCGCCTAGGCCTTTGTGCCTGTGACAGTGCACTTGCACTTAGCAATGGTGTCACAGAAAAAAGTGGCTAATTGTCAATTACATATTAATAGTTAACATTTATCTTATTTGAACATATTTATAATAATAACATATAACATAGCAACAATAACATCTAACATAATAACAGTAACATATAAAATTGATCAAAATTTTTTTTTTCGATATTTATTTTTTTTCAGATTTTGTATTTTTTAAAAACACATATAGTTTTATTTTTATTTTTTTTAATTTTTTTTTATATTTTTTTCCATTGTCTTTTTTTAATATTTTGTGAATTTTTGTACCATTTTTTTTTGTATTTTTTATTTTTTTTGTATTTTGTTTTTTCTAAATATTTTTTTTTTATTTTTTTTTCCCAGTGCCCTTCCAGCCTACCATGTGTGCAGGACACGGCGGTTTCACGCTGTTCTTCACATGGTTTGCCTTGAGCCACAGAGCCACACATGGGAGGAACTGCTAAAAATGAGAAATCAATAAATTAAATCATGGCTTACTCCACGAAAACTGCAAATGGGGCCCATGGTGACTGACATTGGGAAGAACATCTTGTCTGCGCTGTGACAAGGAAGCCTGAGCCATGTGTCCTGCCATGGCACACGTGTTCAATCTAGTTGTCAAGCATTTTCTGAAGTCTTCCCCCCATCTGCAAGACATCCTAACAGCGGGAAGGAAACTTTGCATGAACTTCAGCCACTCCTACACCGCCAAGCACACCCTTCTTGAGCTTCAGTGTCAGAACGGTATCCCCAAACATAGTCTGATTTGCGATGTTTCCACCCGTTGGAATTCCACCTTCCATATGCAGGATCGACTATAGGAACAGAGAAAAGCCATCACAGATTTCTTGATGATCCAAACGGATAGGGGGACTCCCCTGTGTAACTTCAATGTAAACCAGTGGCAGCAAATACGTGACACCTGCCGTTTGCTCAGGCCCTTTGAGGAAGCCACTTTATTAGTCAGTCGCCAGGACTATGAGATGAACAATGTGATTCCACTGCTTCATGTACTACAACACATGTTGGAAACCATGGCTGGTCAGGGCCCTGGAGACATGGCACAT
The DNA here is from genome assembly GCA_027917425.1 of Gastrophryne carolinensis. NCBI lineage: Eukaryota > Metazoa > Chordata > Amphibia > Anura > Microhylidae > Gastrophryne > Gastrophryne carolinensis. The sequence continues at coordinate 139,191,023 of CM051244.1, forward strand.
ACATTTCACAGCCACATGAAGCCTTTGGGGGCTGAAGTGGAGGAGGAGGAGGGGCACAGCGAAGCACAGTTTAGGTTTGACAAAATGGCCATTTTATCTAGTCATCTGACAGGAGAGGAGGAGCAGGAGCAGCCACAGGAGCTAGAGGGTTGTGAGGAAGGTGAGACAGAGGACCCAGACACACCTTGGCAGTTTGCAGTGGAGAGGGAGACAGGTAGTCCCTCCGAGTCACTTGCACAAATGGCATGATGCATGCTCACGTGCTTGCGTAGTGACCGCAGAATTGTCTCCATTTGTCAGCGGGATGACTTCTGGCTCTCCACCTTATTGGACCCTCGCTTCCGGCACAAAATGGGGGCATTTTTTACACCCACTGAGAGGGAGGACAAACCGACCTACTACAGAGACATCCTACGTAGTCAGTTGGGCGATGCCTATCTGCGCCATGGTCCATACTGTGATGCCCAGCGGGACACCAGCCTTCTGTAACCAGGCAACCCCCGATCTCCACCGCTGCTTCTGCCTATAGTCAAGCCCCCGTTTGCCGGGATGCTAGGTACGCCTCACCGGACACGGTTGCCCCCAGGTCTTAATAGGCACAAAGGATGGCTGCTTACGGTGAAGGCCGATGAACCACAAGGGTATCCCGAAGCCAAGCTCGTTCACAGGTAGTCAATCCGGAGGATGCGTCAGAGTACAAGGATGAGACAGGTGCGTAGTCAGGAGTAGCCAAAGGGTCAAGCCAGGAGGTCAGAGATCGCGGGGTATCCAGAGGGGCAGGCAGCTTCGTGGCCAGACAAAGCAGAGGTCAGTACAGGCAGCAGATAGGAATGGTCGATCAAGCCGTGTTGGAACTGAACTGGCACAAAATGGGGGCATTTTTTAAACTCGCCGAGAGGGAGGACAAACTGACCTACTACAAAGAGATTCTACGTAGTTAGTTGGCCGATGCCTATCTGCGCCATGGTCCATACTCTCGCAGGTCTGACTCGGGGGGACCTCTGCGATCACCTTCCACTGCCATGGCTGCTGGGGGGGTGGAAGGAGAAGCAGCAGCAGCTCCATCAGCAGCAGCCTCAGTCTTCAGTCACTAATGAGTAGCTTTCTACACCCGCATAGTGAGTCTACTCATGAGCAGCATGAAGACCTGGAGCAGGACCTGAACCAGCAGGTCGTGTCATACCTTGACATGACCATGCCAACACACCTTGAGGATCCGCTGGACTTCTGGGCAGCCAAACTTGACTTGTGGCCGCAACTAGCAGAGTTTGCCCTGGAAAAGCTGTCCTGCCCGGCCAGTAGTGTGCCATCTGAGCGTGTGTTTAGTGCGGCGGGTGCCATAGTCATGCCAAGGAGAACTTGTCTGTCGTATACTATGGGGTGCACCACCTATAAACTATATTGATGTGCTCACTCTTAAACAAATCCAACCATTCCAATGGGAGTGGCCGTGGAAACCACACCTCCCTCCCTGTGAGGAGCACCAAAAGAATATTTTATACAAATCTATATATTCAAAAAATGTATTGTTACATATAAATTCATAAAATATACATACACAAAATTACACATAACACAAGACAATTAAAAACAATTAGCAGGTCCCTATTTATATCACTATCTCTATATAATACCAAACCCCAATCATGGGGAATCTGCTATAAAATATCTGTGATGCAGACAATGCTCCAATTATTTGAAAAGAGTATCTGAGGGCAGTCTAATTCCTGTAAATAAGATACCGGGGTCTGTACATGCAGAGATAAAAAATCTCTACACCCACTTACCCCCGCATCTGTGCCGGCACTAGGGGACCAAAAATGGTCACTCTATAAACCATACAAACCCTATCAATAATGTGCAAAACTGATATATTGTAACCAATTATGAAAAAATATATATTATAATAATAAAAAATATATACAAAGTAGATACCTCCTGGAGGCCAATATACTGTGCAAAATATCCGCAAACTAAAGTGCTAAGTGCTATACACATGTGTCCATGAAGCCACCCATGTGCTCTATATATATGAATCCATGTCCCAAACAGGACAAACCTACTAGTTACAACAAGTTACAACAATTAATGGATAATGGTAGTAATGCCAATATCGAGAATACAGGAGATTTCTTAACATTGACAAGAGAAATTAGACAAGCACAGAAAAATTATACAAGACTGTGGTGGAATGTGCACAGTCTGGAAACCTATGTCGCCCAAAATATATGTCCAAGGGGCTTAAGAATCCAGTTATTTCCAGCTTGGGAGGCTGATATGTCGTTTAGAGAGGTTTGGGAAAAGGGCCTTTTGGAGGCATCCCATATTATTTTGAAAATGTTGATCAAACATGACAGTGATCTATTAAAAACCACAAAATGTCAACTTTCCGAGCTGAAGGTCAAACTTGAACAATATGACCATCAGGATCAGGTTAAGCCTTTTCTGGATTCTTTAATAGTGGACATGAATCGATATGAACAGGTGGTCATGGAAACCAAGAGACGCAAATTACAGAGAGATATGTCTGACTTTGCACAAAGGAGGGCATTTAGGTGGCAACATGTAGGCACTGCACGCCGTAACAAGGCTAGATATATGTCCCAAACCAACACAGGACCAACCTCCAGTTCACAAAATAATTCAAAAAGTGATGCCTTTCATTTTTTATCGTCGGGCAGCGAACTGGAGGACGAACCAGGAGGGGTGGCAGGAGATGGGCCAAGGGCCCTAAGGAGCAGGGATCGGTGGGGCTACAAGCGACTGGCAGTACGCCTGAACCGGATAACAGATCCCTCCAAGTAATCAACATCTCGGAGCATGCCCTCAGCCCAGCAGAACAGAAACTACTTCTAAAAAAACAATTTCATTCAACGATGGAAGATACGGTGATCGCTCTGGGCCCAGGGGATCGGGAGGTTCTTCTTAATCTACATGGACTTTTACAGGAACAGGATCGGACAACCCCGCTTGATGAAGGCTTGCACGGCCATATTTTTGGATGTGAAACTTACCTTGGAGCCTGATGGATCAATTGGAACAAATCTTTATAGAAAGCCTACTGCTGTGAATAGTTTCCTGGAATACAGCAGTTCCCATATTAGACATCAGAAAGATGGTATTCCGTATGGACAATTCCTGAGAGCTTGTTGTAACTGTACCCGGGAAGCCCACTTTGAGGAACAAGCTGATATCCTCAAGATGAGATTTTTGGAGCGGGGATATCCACCAAGGGTGAAGCTTATGTGAGAGCGAAAGGCACTGAGAGATCGGGACTGTTGTGCTCCAGGACCATGACCAGTAAGAAGAAGGAATCAGAAAAGGAGGTAAGATTCATCACGGATTACAATGCTCAATGGCAATCGATTAGACTTTTGGTGACAAAGCACTGGCATATACTAATTTCGGATCCTCTGATTTCTCCGTTTCTGGGAGAACGGATACGGATGACAGCCCGGCGAGCCCCCAACCTTAGAGATAAATTGTCCAGAAGTCATCTATCAGCGATGAACACCTGGTTATCGGAGATCGGAACCAAGGGATCCTATGCTTGTGGACTCGCTCTGTGATTTACTTGCTCTGTTGTGACTGCCCTAAGAGATATGTAGAAGAAACCCAGAACGCCCTAAGGACCCGCATACAAGGTCACCTATCTAACATCAGACTGGCCAGACGTGATGCAGATGCAGTTCATATTCACAGTATTTCACATTCAAGCACGGTTGCGTGTGGGATCACAGATGGTTGAAGATAAATCGGTCACTGCCATTAATGAACCTCCCTTTGGAAGATCGGTTTGGAGATAGTGTGAGTCCAACCCGGAAGATCCATAGTTCACCAAGTCCTTCCAGGAAAGCACTCCAGAATAGATGGGCATCCCGGACAGAATGGAGCGGGTGTTCAACAAATACAGACGTCTGGGATCAGGAGGAAAGGGCTATGGAGTGCCAGCTTGAATTAAGGATATACCTTATCCCTTATGTTAATATATTATAATCTTGTTCTCCTTATGGTCATGATTTGATGGTTTTTAGAGATTACAGCTTGGTGCCTTTAACATTTGCATCTTCTATATGGTGCGACTGGTGTACCTTACACCACAGGGCATACTAAATTAGTATACCATTTAGTTGTAAATATGTATATAGGTATATGTAATATTTGTTGTCATGGTGGGTACATTGGCTCCTGTTTGCTTTGGTATTGGGCCATAGTGTGGGTTATAAGTGGTTTACTTATAGTAATATACAATTTAAAGTAATTTATTGATATTGTTCACTGAGTTTGTGTATTTGTGCCACGGCCGGTCCTGTGCCCCGCCAGCGCTCTTGCCCCGCCATTTCCTTTGGCTGGATCCGGCTGCCTGGCTTACCGCCTGCGGGTGGCGAGCCTCTGGTTCCCTATGGGGCTCATCATCCCCTGCCCTGCTGTGAGGAGGTCCTCTGGCCATCGTACGGACCCCCGCGGCGGGGCGGGCGGGCAGCGGGGATGCGTCACTGACAGCTGACATCTGTCAGACTGTTGGGTCACGTGCCACGGCCTGAGGCTGACGTCACTACGCTCGACCGGGTGCGCGTTCCCTGTGTGGGCACGCGCCTGGACGGGGTGGTGTTGGCGGGAGCGCTGGTGGGACATGCGATAGGTAGGTGGACATATAAATAGGAGTTTAGACAATGGCAACATTTACCTTCACCCTTCAGAACAGTGGTCGGGTTCTCTTGCGGTCCCTTCCATGTGATGTTATGCTGACACTGGTAGTATATTATTGTTTACTGTGCAGACATATTATTTTGGGCTCTTTAAGCTCTTTGAGTTCCATACCACCTGTCACATTGATTTTTATGCACGTTTGATCTTTTGTGGGGGTTTTATGTAATATGAATTGAGTGTATATATTTTTTGTAATTTATTTAATATTTTTCTGAATATTTAGGTAGTAGGTTTGTCCTGTTTGGGACATGGATTCATATATATAGAGCACATGGGTGGCTTCATGGACACATGTGTATAGCACTTAGCACTTTAGTTTGCGGATATTTTGCACAGTATATTGGCCTCCAGGAGGTATCTACTTTGTATATATTTTTTATTATTATAATATATATTTTTTCATAATTGGTTACAATATATCAGTTTTGCACATTATTGATAGGGTTTGTATGGTTTATAGAGTGACCATTTTTGGTCCCCTAGTGCCGGCACAGATGCGGGGGTAAGTGGGTGTAGAGATTTTTTATCTCTGCACGTACAGACCCCGGTATCTTATTTACAGGAATTAGACTGCCCTCAGATACTCTTTTCAAATAATTGGAGCATTGTCTGCATCACAGATATTTTATAGCAGATTCCCCATGATTGGGGTTTGGTATTATATAGAGATAGTGATATAAATAGGGACCTGCTAATTGTTTTTAATTGTCTTGTGTTATGTGTAATTTTGTGTATGTATATTTTATGAATTTATATGTAACAATAAATTTTTTGAATATATAGATTTGTATAAAATATTCTTTTGGTGCTCCTCACAGGGAGGGAGGTGTGGTTTCCACGGCCACTCCCATTGGAATGGGAGAACTTGTCTGTCCACGAATAATGTGGAGAGACTCACCTATGTGAAGATGAATCAGGCATGGTTCAACCAGGATTTCCAGCCAACAATGGCTGATCCATGGTAGTAGCTGATGCATGGTAGCTCCTAATGTTGCTGCCAACTCCAGGGTGTGTCTTTCAGGCAATATTTGGGCTCCCTATGCTGCTGCCAACTCCTGGGTGTGTCTTTCACACAATATATGGGCTCCCTATGCTGCTGCCAAATCCTGGGTGTGTCTTTCAGGCAATATATAGGCTCCCTATGCTGCTGCTGCCAGCTCATATGTGTGTCTTTCAGGCAATATATGGGCTCCTAAGGCTGCTGCTGCTGCCAACTCCAATGTGAGCACTCTTAAAAGATGCATGATAGCATATTTGGGATGCCCCCCGGTTAAAGGCAAAGTGTGGAAAAGTGACGTTAATTATAAAATGCAAGCAGTTATTAGACAGGTAGTCTTGAGATATTTATGCTAGTGTTTGGGATGCCCATGTGGGCTGGTGTTTTTACAGCACACACAAAAACAATTCAAACTGCAATATATGATAAATAGCCTTTAAAAGCTGCTTTTGTGTAACAGATAGGGTCAAATGTGCAGGTTTGGGATACCCTGCGGCCTGGTGTTTTGACAGCAGGCAAAAACCAATTCAAAATGCAATAGCTTAATAAAGCTGAGGCTGAACAAGCTTATTTAGTATAACAGATAGGGTGCAACGTGCAGGTTTGGGATACCCTGCGGCCTAGTGCTTTGGCAGCAGGACATAAAACTATTCAAAATGCAATCATTTGATTAAGCTGAGGAAGGATGAACAAGCGTATTTAGTATAACAGATAGGCTGCTAAGTGCAGGTTTGGGATGCCCTGCGGCCTGGTGTTTTTTTTGTTAAAGGCAGACCAAAAACCAATTCAAAATGCAATACTTTGATTAAGCTGAGGAGGATCAACAAGCGTATTTAGTATAACAGATAGGCTGCAAAGTGCAGATTTGGGATGCCCTGCAGCCTGGTTTTTTTTATTGTTAAAGGCAGACCAAAAACCAATTCAAAATGCAATACTTTGATTAAGCTGATGAAGGATGAACAAGCATATTTAGTATAACAGGCTGCTAAGTGCAGGTTTGGGATGCCCTGCGGCTTGGTGTTTTTTTTGTTAAAGGCAGACCAAAAACCAATTCAAAATGCAATACTTTGATTAAGCTGATGAAGGATGAACAAGCATATTTAGTATAACAGGCTGCTAAGTGCAGGTTTGGGATGCCCTGCGGCCTGGTGTTTTGACAGCAGGCAAAAACCAATTCAAAATGCAATAGCTTAATAAAGCTGAGGCTGAACAAGCTTATTTAGTATAACAGATAGGGTGCAACGTGCAGGTTTGGGATACCCTGCGGCCTAGTGCTTTGGCAGCAGGACAAAAAACTATTCAAAATGCAATCATTTGATTAAGCTGAGGAAGGATGAACAAGCGTATTTAGTATAACAGATAGGCTGCTAAGTGCAGGTTTGGGATGCCCTGCGGCCTGGTGTTTTTTTTGTTAAAGGCAGACCAAAAACCAATTCAAAATGCAGTACTTTGATTAAGCTGATGAAGGATGAACAAACATATTTAGTATAACAGGCTGCTAAGTGCAGGTTTGGGATGCCCTGCGGCTTGGTGTTTTGACAGCAGGCAAAAAACAATTTAAAATGCAATAGCTTAATAAAGCTGAGGCTGAACAAGCTTATTTAGTATAACAGATAGGGTGCAATGTGCAGGTTTGGGATACCCTGCGGCCTAGTGTTTTGGCAGCAGAACAAAAAACTATTCAAAATGCAATAATTTGATTAAGCCGAGGAAGGATGAACAAGCGTATTTAGTATAACAGATAGGCTGCTAAGTGCAGGTTTGGGATGCCCTGCGGCCTGGTGTTTTGGCAGCAGGACAAAAAACAATTCAAAATGCAATAATCTGATTAAGCTGAGGAAGGATGAACAAGCGTATTTAGTATAACAGATAGGCTGCTAAGTGCAGGTTTGGGATGCCCTGCGGCCTGGTGTTTTGGCAGCAGGACAAAAAACAATTCAAAATGCAATAATTTGATTAAGCTGAGGAAGGATGAACAAGCGTATTTAGTATAACAGATAGGGTGCAACGTGCAGGTTTGGGATACCCTGCGGCCTAGTGTTTTGGCAGCAGGACAAAAAACTATTCAAAATGCAATAATTTGATTAAGCTGTGGAAGGATGAACAAGCGTATTTAGTATAACAGATAGGGTGCAACATGCAGGTTTGGGATACCCTGCGGCCTAGTGTTTTGGCAGCAGGACAAAAAACTATTCAAAATGCAATAATTTGATTAAGCTGAGGAAGGATGAACAAGCGTATTTAGTATAACAGATAGGCTGCGAAGTGCAGGTTTGGGATGCCCTGCGGCCTGGTGTTTTTTTTGTTAAAGGCAGACCAAAAACCAATTTAAAATGCAATACTTTGATTAAGCTGATGAAGGATGAACAAGCGTATTCAGTATAACAGGCTGCTAAGTGCAGGTTTGGGATGCCCTGCGGCTTGGTGTTTTTTTTTGGTAAAGGCAGACCAAAAAACAATTCAAAATGAAAGACTTTGATTAAGCTGAGGAGGATGAACAAGCGTATTTAGTATAACAGATAGGCTGCTAAGTGCAGGTTTGGGATGCCCTGTGGCCTGGTGTTTTTTTTTTGCTAAAGGCAGACCAAAAACCAATTCAAAATACAATACTTTGATTAAGCTGAGGAGGATGAACAAGTGTATTTAGTATAACAGATAGGCTGCTAAGTGTAGGTTTGGGATGCCCTGCGGCCTGGTGTTTTTTTTGTTAAAGGCAGACCAAAAACCAATTCAAAATGAAATACTTTGATTAAGCTGAGGAGGATCAACAAGCGTATTTAGTATAACAGATAGGCTGCTAAGTGCAGGTTTGGGATACCCAGGTGGGCTGGTGTTTTTTTTTGTTAAAGGCAGAACAAAAAATATTTAAACTAATCCAGATATATTATGATAAATGCTTGTGTGTAACAGATAGGGTTAAATAAGCCACTGCATAGATGGCATGCACAGTGGCAAGGCTGATTTACAGCACAAAGAACTGAAATTGAATTGAAAACTGATCTGGCTAATGAAAAAAAAACATTTTAACTGTCACTTCTAAGCTGTCCCTGGCTGGATGGTTCCGTTTTTTCCCTATCTTTCCCTGGCTCTGTCTACCTCTCTGACTCTCCCTACCTATCTAACTCTCTGTCTGTCAGGGCCGAGGAGTTCTCTAATGTGAACTCTCGGCCAGGGAGCAGACAGTTTGGCCAGAGCAATGACAACAACCAAAATGTATTTAAAGGTTTTAATAAAGGAAAAAACAACAACAAAAATATCTTAATTTCAGATACAAAAAAATAAGGCTCACTAACAAAAAACCTAATAACAAAAAACAGATACCCTAAGGTGCTGGAGCACTCACCCAAGGGCCTATGACAGATGCCGGCAGTCTCCAGACTCCGGTAGGAACGGGTACAGACTAAAGTTCAGAACTCCAGACACAAGTAGCCAAACAAACAAAATCCTGCTGCACCAGGTGGACGGCCGATCTTACTTAAATAGCTCCTCACACCAGGTGCAGCAGATGATGGGGAGAGAGCATCCAGGGCTCTGCTGACACCCGCTGGTGGCTGATGGGACTGCACATGGGGTGTGCAGCCAGAGCTCTGCTGACACCCGCTGGTGGCACTTGGATCTGCAGATTGGGTGAGCAGCCAGAGCTCTGCTGACACCCGTTGGTGGCTACCGATACCGCAGATGGGATAATAGACCCCCAGCCACCAGCCGGGCATCAGCCAAACCCGGGGTTCTGACATTACCCCCTCTCTCAGGAGCGGGCTCCTGAACGCTCCTCTGAACGAAAAAATTCTCCCCAGAGAGCAAGACCAACAAAACAAACTCAAGTCCATGAAATAAAATGTCCAAAATCTGGGTATTAATCCCACCTCCGGGATCCACTGAGGAGCTAGATTCCATAGGGGTAGGGATCCAAATAGTTGGCCAAGTTTCACCGGTCCCGGATGCGGGTTCAAGACAGGGCCCGGATGCGGGTTCAAGACGGCTGGTAGCAGAGCCCGGGTGACGGCTGGTAGAAGAGCCCGGGTGACGGCTGGTAGCAGAGCCCGGGTGACGGCTGGTAGCAGAGCCCGGCTGCAGGCTCGCTGTGGGACCCGGCTGCAGGCTGGCTGTGGGACCCGGCTGCAGGCTCGCTGTGGGACCCGGCTGCAGGCTCGCTGTGGGACAGAGACAAGGTAGATTTTAAAAAGACATTCAGCGGCGGCTGACTCGCGGTGGGGCCTAGCGGCGGCTGACTCGCAGTGGGGCCCAGCGGCGGCTGACTCGCGGTGGGGCCCAGCGGCGGCTGACTCGCGGTGGGACGCTCTGTTGGCAGGCTGGCATCGACCATGGGACGCTCTGTTGGCAGGCTGGCATCGACCATGGGACGCTCTGTTGGCAGGCTGCCATCGACCATGGGACGCTCTGGTGGCAGGCTGGCATCAACCATGGGACGCTCTGGTGGCAGGCTGGCATCGACCATGGGACGCTCTGGTGGCAGGCTGGCATCGACCATGGAATGCTCTGGTGTCAGGCTGGCATCGACCATGGGACGCTCTGGTGGCAGGCTGGCATCGACCATGGGACACTCTGGTGGCAGGCTGGCAACGACCACACCATCCTCATCAGAAAAATCGGTCCAAGCATCGTCAGAATCAGTGGCATGGATCTCAAAGACAGGATCATCATCGTCAGATTCTTCATAGAACCAGGAATCAGGGTCCTGGCTTCTAGCAGTAAGCGCAGGTTGGCTCCATGAGGAAGCAGCAGGCCCCTGAGTCAAGGCCCCAGGTGAAGCACACAGCACCTCAGAGTAACCCCTAGACCCTACAGATCTAGCTAAAGGGACAGGAGATGGGGGAATCTGATCAGGGGCACCGGGTTCAATGGAACAGGTATGTTAAAGGAGTATTTATTTCAAAAGCTACATCCACCAGGATCTTAATGAGGGGTTGAGCAGCTGGGAAATCAAAATCTCATTGATCAATCAAAGAATGAATAAAATTGATCATGTCTAGACACATGGATTTAGAGTATCCCACAAAAAATGCTTGCACAGCATCAGCATGGCTTTCCGTTAATGAAAGCAACTTTTTGATCACTCCAGGATCCATTTAGGGGGCTAGGAACGGACTTTGGCAAAAGCTAGAGGGACTACAGGTCCCAGAATGCGCAATGCTCTGGCCAGGTGGGTGGCAGCAGGATTCTGTCAGGGCCGAGGAGTTCTCTAATGTGAACTCTCGGCCAGGGAGCAGACAGTTTGGCCAGAGCAATGACAACAACCAAAATGTATTTAAAGGTTTTAATAAAGGAAAAAACAACAACAAAAATATCTTAATTTCAGATACAAAAAAATAAGGCTCACTAACAAAAAACCTAATAACAAAAAACAGATACCCTAAGGTGCTGGAGCACTCACCCAAGGGCCTATGACAGATGCCGGCAGTCTCCAGACTCCGGTAGGAACGGGTACAGACTAAAGTTCAGAACTCCAGACACAAGTAGCCAAACAAACAAAATCCTGCTGCACCAGGTGGAGGGCCGATCTTACTTAAATAGCTCCTCACACCAGGTGCAGCAGATGATGGGGAGAGAGCATCCAGGGCTCTGCTGACACCCGCTGGTGGCTGATGGGACTGCACATGGGGTGTGCAGCCAGAGCTCTGCTGACACCCGCTGGTGGCAGGTGGATCTGCAGATTGGGAGAGCAGCCAGAGCTCTGCTGACACCCGCTGGTGGCTACCGATACCGCAGATGGGATAATAGACCCTGAGCCACCAGCCGGGCATCAGCCAAACCCGGGGTTCTGACACTGTCCCTGTCTCTAACGAACTGTGCTCTGGCCGCAATGCAAGGCTGAAATGCGCACAAGCAAGATGGCCGCCGCTTTATATAGCACGGTGACGTCACCGGGCTTCCTGGCTGCTGATAGGCTGCATGTGACTTACCCATGATACCTTGCTCCAGGGGATATGTCTGGACATGTTTATCCACCATTTTAGAATGCCAGTAATTGAAATAAATGGAGTTTAAAGGAAAACTTCGATCGATCGAATCACGGGGAAATGTGGATTCATTCAGAATCTAATTTTCCATGAAATTCGGAACGAATCCGGGTTCATCCGGATCTATTCGCTCATCCCTAGTGTAATGTCCTGTGAGTCTCCCACCTTCTGTGAGCTGGCAACCCCCAATATCCACCGCTGCTTCTGCCTATAGACAAGCCCCCGCTTCCAGGACGCGCAATATGCCTCGCCGGACACGGTTGCCCCCAGGTCTTATATGGCGTTCAAGGTCTGGCAGGTAAAGGCTTGGTTCGGGCAGCAAACTGGGATAGTCAGACAAAAGCTGGGTCAATCACAAGAATAGCAAACACTAAATCACACCCTGAGCAATATGGGCTATAAAAAGCAAAGGGGTCAGGGTTGAACTTTATTGACTGACCAATAGGCATACTGGGGACTATGTGTAATGATTGGTGTGACTGTGATACAACCTGATTGAATTGATTGAAACTGATCCCAGGGGCTGGACTGCCCTGACCAGTCAGACTGTCCAGCCCCTGAGACCCACAGGTGTAGTATAACTTTAATAAGACATTGCGGCATCGGCTGCAAGCCTCTCTGTCAATCAGCGGGGTGCGCGTGTGTGCTCGCCCGTACTACTGCAGGGGAGCGAGGGAGGCGGGCAGGGTGGCTCGCTGTGCCCTCTGGCCTCCGGGAGAGGTGAGCGCGCCCTGCTTCAGACAGCCGGGGAACGCCGTGCCGGACGGCAGACGCTTGACGCGGGTCCCACGGGACAGGTGAGTTCCTGCCAGATGGGTTTTAAGCGGCGTACTATTCCACTATTTGCCTGTCTGACGGTGGGAACATTAGCATTAACATTGCTAGCAAGCACTAGCTTTCTCCTTTGCCAAAATTCAAACTAAGGTGAGGATTAGGGATGAGCAAACCGGTTCGGACGAACCGGAATTCGCTCCGAATTTCAGGGAAAATTCGATTCGGCACGAACCCGAATTTTTTTTGGTTCGTGCCGATCGAATTTTCCCTGAAATAAAAAAAAAAAAATGCCGGCATGGTGGGAGCGGGCAGGCCGGCTACGCTGTCAGTGGGCGGCGCAAACACTTACCTGCATGGTCAGGCGTAGCCGGCGCAAACACTTACCTGACAGGCGTAGCCGGCCTGCCCGCTCCCACCATGCCGGCATTTTTTTTTTCAGATGAGCGATTCGTGAAAGTTCGATTCGGGCGAACCCGAATTTCTTGGGGAAATTCGGCGAATCGCCCGAATCGAACTTTCAAGAAGTTCGCTCATCTCTAATGAGGATGGACACATCTGTATCACGGGTGTGTGGTTTATGGTGGTAAACTAAAAACTAACATACAGTTGTGTTCTGCTTTAGATTTTCTTGTGTATAGTTATGTTGTGAGTTGTGTGTCATTAGATGACCAACTGTTTACAGTTGTTTTTGTGATAATATGTCACAAGATATTATTATCTAGTCTATTCTTTTGTAAGTCTATTGAAGGCCACTTGGGGGCTGTATGTAAATAAAACCTTTTAGGCATTGGGTTACAGTCTATTGATACTGTTTTGAGAAATTAGGGTCTAACCCAATTCATGGTAAGGTAAATGTGTTTTTACAAAAAACACAATTCATATTTTTTTCATGATTTGTTTTCAGAACAAAATGGAAAATTTAAATAAAACATTTGTCACAGAATTTATTCTTTTAGGAGTGACCAACCTGCCCCAGCTACATATATTTCTTTTCCTTTTGTTCCTTATGTTCTATCTTGTCAGCTTTATTGGGAACCTTAGTATTGTATCAATAGTAATTATTGACCATGGTCTTCACACCCCCATGTACTTCTTCCTGGGCAATCTTTCCTTCTTGGACTTCTTCTACGCAACAACGACAGTTCCGAAGCTGTTGTCAGGATTGCTCATGCAAAACAAAAGAATATCCTTTCAAGGCTGCATAACTCAACTGCATGTGTTCCATTTCTTGGGCAGCACTGAGGCCATGCTTCTCATGACAATGTCCTATGACAGATATGTTGCCATTTGTAACCCCTTACGATACCACATTCTTATGGCAAGGACAGAGTGCATTCAGCTTGCTCTTATTTCTTGGCTTGTTGGCTTCTTCTACTCATTATCTCACACTATTCTCACTTCCAGGCTGCCATTTTGCAATGCCAACAAGGTTGCCCACTTTTACTGTGACATAAAGCCACTACTCAAGCTAGCCTGCACTGACACTCATCTAAATGAAAGTTTGGTGAACATTGTTACTGGATCCGTGGCAATTGGAACTTTTATTTTAATTGTGATTTCATATGTTTTTATTGCCACCCATCTACAGAACATCTCTTCTGACCAAGGCAGAAATAAAGCTATATCTACCTGTTCTGCACACTTCACTGTCGTGCTTTTATACTATGGAACTGCATTTTGCACATACTTGAGACCAGCTACAAAAGATTCCTTAGACCAGGACAGAATAACTGCCATCCTCTTTACAGTGATCACACCTGCTTTAAATCCATTAATCTATGCACTTCGAAATAAAGAAGTGAAAAGGGCTTTTAGGAGAGTATTTGTAGGGCATCATTTGAAATCAGTTCTATAACTTTTAATATGTTTTTTTGTACTTTGACTATTAAAAGCAGGGGCACACATAGGCATTATAGGGCCCCTATAGCGAAAGCAGCATCAATAAAATGACCCCCCCAAACCCACTGATTATTTTGGACTTAGATATGGAAATTTGTGGGCATTGTATGCAAACACTCCTAGTATTTCCTAAAAGCTGACATTTCTGGCTTTGACATTTTTCCTAATGCTTGGTATTACAGGAAGCAAAGAAACAAAACCATATGGAGGGTATATGCACTGTAAAATTATAAATGCAATCATATGGAGAGGGGGTTGAAAGAATATTAAGTAAAGATTGTTTCTTTTCCTTTCAAAAGCCCATATTTACTAGAGTTTTTCTGCCAACTTTAAAACTTGGGCCTTTTTGCAATACCATTCTGTACAACATGCACCCAAATGTCGAGTCTGTCCGGCATCAGGCTTAGCACTACCAGGGTTGTAAAATCCCTTTCTCTTTGAACTGGTATAGGGGGGGTCACTTGGCCCGCTTAACAATTCCCAAAATGTTAAAGTAAAAACACAAAACCAATGTTCCAGAATTTCTGGAAAATGCTCATAAATAGTGGCTGGTAAATCGACTAGGTTGGGAGTCAGCCACTCAGCCTTCATATCCTGGGTTGTCAGCCACGCCACATGTTTGCTGGCATAGTTGGCTCTGGGATAGTCTGTACAAAAACTAGTAAACAAAAAATACAGAAACATAAAAAAGGCATTGCTGAACCTCACAAACCTGAAAACTGACATAAATGGACATGTTTTACAACAAATGGACATAAATGCTTTAAAGTAAACCAACTAGTGACCAGGCCAGCCCTGAAATCTCAAGGATACCAGGGTCAGGCAACTAGGTGCCCCTGGGACATGCCCCTGATTTGGCATATCCCACTAAATGGCTACCTGGCTGGTTGATTGGCTGTCCATGCAATTTGGCTGGTTGGGTATCCTGGCTGGCTGATTGGCTGTCCATGCTATTTGGCTGGCTGGGTATCCTGGCTGGCTGATTGGCTGTCCATGCTATTTGGCCGGTTCGGTATCGTGGCTGGCTGATTGGCTGTCCATGCTATTTGGCTGGCTGGGTATCCTGGCTGGCTGATTGGCTGTCCATGCTATTTGGCTGGTTCAGTATCCTGGCTGGCTGATTGGCTGTCCATGCTATTTCGCTGGCTGGGTATCCTGGCTGGCTGATTGGCTGCCCATGCTATTTAGCTGGCTGTGGATCCTGGCTGGCTGGTTGGCTGTCCATGCTATTTGGCTGTTTGGGGATCCTGGCTGGCTGTCTTTGCTGGTGTCCTTGCCTGAGCCTACCTGGAGATGTTGACCTAAAGGGAGAATAGAGAAGAGAAACTTAATGTTGTTTTTTTGTGTGTTGATGTAAAATAGCTCACCAAAATGCAGGTTTCTCTCCATTGGCTTTGAGGTATGTGTTCTGCATCATTCAGAAACTAAGCCTCCATAGCCATATAAAAGTTGAACTTTTGTAGCCTACCTGGCTGGCTGGTTGAGGATCCTGGCTGGCTGGTTGGTTGATTGCAAGCAAACTAGTTAACTTTCACTGATCCCTCGCTGCAAATGTGGGCCATGGCCACATCCCCGGCATCCCTGCAGCTGTGCATGCTCCTGCATCAGCCATTTAGATAGGCCAGGTGTTGGGGGGAGCGCAATAGGCTGGGACACTCAGGAAGCAGTTACAGTCACTCCCTATGTTGACGCTCAGGTCAAAAATTCGGCTTTATACCATGCATTAGTATGCACAGCATGAAGCACTGACTGGATGAGATCCCAAGCATGCACTGTGGGAAGGTTGAAAAGGTGGGGAAAATCTGGGGGGTTTCACACAGTAGGACATATCAACTTGTGATGCACCAAGTACAAGGACCAATGAACAGGATAGTGAAAATCTTGGTGATTGGTCCACTTTAAAGGGAAAATCCACTTTCGACAGCATTTCTGAAATTTTATGTTTATTTCTGCCAAAAGGATGTCACTTGCCAGAAAGCAGGTAGTGACAGCTGCCTCCATAAAACACACATTTGCTAACATAAGAAAAAAAAAAAAATATTAGATGCAATCAGCACCTTGAGGACATGCACAAAAAATACTTTCCTAAATGCTATCAAAAGTGGACTTTCATCAGGTTCTTGAAGCTTTTTTAACTCACTATAAAATTTGAAATTTGGAAAACTACTTAACCTCAGGATACACATTCAGTGCTTTTTGGGACTTGATTTGAGAAGAATAAATCTTCCAGATAAGGTGAAATTGTTTATATTCTCCTAGAATTATTTCTGTTAGTTGATGAGGTTCTCCAATGAGGAAGAGGTGGAATTAGGCTTTAGGATTAATGTTTGTTGCTTTTAATTGGTTTTCTTTTTCAATAGATTTTTATTGAGTGTTCCGATTAGGGATGAGCAAACCCCCCTAATTTCAGGTTTGGCAAGTTCGGCCGAACTTTGAAAAAAATGTGGGTTCGGGAACTCAACGGGGATATGAACATGAAAAGAGATTCTGCCTCTGGGTGCCCCTCCACCCACTCTTCACCCACCCGGGTGGAAGGGGGGGGGGGGCACCTGTCAAGGGACCCACTTGAACAAGGACTTTAGCCAGAGAACTGTGTTTGAGTTTGGCGTTTGGCCCGAACACGGAAAAGCTGATTGATGGGCTGCAGCCCATCAACCAGCTTCACCTAAAGGATACAGAAGCAGGATGGTATAATTTACCTGAGCCCCGCATTCCTGGTTCTGTAGGTGGGGTTTAGTTCGAATGGTCTACGTCAAGGGTCACAGAAGATGGCCGCTGCTCCCATGAGTGAGGATACTCCAAGTTCCAGCTGGCAGTGCTGGCACCAGGAGTGGCAGCTATCTTTCTGTGGCCCCGGCCAAGGACCATTTGAAAGGAACTCCTGCTGCTGCATCCTTTTGAGCAGCCCATCAACCAGCTTTCTGTGTTCTGACCAAACGCTGAATCTAATCTTTCTCTTTGGGAGCACAAAGTCTCAAAATTTGATGATATATGCAGTACAGTACTCCAAAACAAAACATATCTGTATTAACATGTAATGGTAGACTACTGCATTAGGCATTTAATAATGCATTTACTAAACAGAAAAAAATGATCTCTGAAGAATAGACAACGTTCTTCACATCTGGATCATAACTGACTGCTTGCTACTGTGCTCCCAAGCCAGATAAAAGGTAATGACCCCTTTCATTCTTATGTCAAATAATGAATAAAAATATTGTGGCACAATGTAACTAGAAGTGTAGGTAAAAAAAAAGAAAAAAAACAGGTGGTAAAAACAAGAAAAGTAGAGACAAAGGGGTAAAGTGGAGAAAGAAGAAAAAATTAAAAAAGGTGAAAGAGAGATTCAAAAAGAGATCCAATCCCCACAGCCACATCAGGGTTGGGACACAATATAAAGGAGTATTAGCATTCAGACACTCAAGATAAGAAGCACTCTATCAAAATTTATAAATAGGGTGCTATCAATCCATGGAGACCATAATTTTTCAAATTACTCCATCCTATCCTGGTTTATTGCTCTCATCTTCTTCATAGTCATAGAATAATTTACCCTATTCTTGAACTCCTGAAAATCAAGAATAGGAGACTTCCACATCTTGGCTATTACCTGCTTGGCACATATGTAGAACCTTACAAGGGCAGTATTAACCCACCCTATCCACTGGCACCAGAGATTTAGAGACTGTCCAAAATATTTTACCCCCAAAATATTGGACAGTCCCACCAGATTGCCTAAATGACCCTGGAGAGAGGCACCTCCGAAATCAAGTCTCCGAATACCAGGGCACTCTGTGAGCAATGTTTTACATAATTAAATACCAGCAGGTAATCAATTAAATGTTCATCTCCACTGCCTACACCAAAATGTTACAGCAAGTTAAATTGGTTTTCTTTCTACTTCTGCTTAACTTTATTCAAATATCTGTTCCTAAATGGTAAGGATAAACTGAACTTTTTAGGTAAGTAAATACTTTTCCTAAATTGGCCTAACTCCCTTGTCCTCCTCATCTTTGTTTCCTTTGTGATTATTCAATAAATGTCTCTAATTTCTAACTTTTTAATAAGCATTACTGTTCCTTCTGGGTTTTTATTCCTGGGTGTTTTTCTGTAGTTGTTTATAAAATGGAGCACATGAGAATCAGGATTTTCTTGACTCTGAGGTCAACAAAAGATGTACATGTACACTGTACTTTTATCATTATCAGGTCTGTATGGCAAGTTACTGGAATACACCGTAAAATCTGCTGTGCTTTATTTCTGTTTTCTTTCTTGATATTCTTGGTATTTGCAGAAATGTTTGAAGATCCATACAACTCCTGATTGTTACTGCCTATGACTAAACACAATTCAACCAGTTCCATGACTGACAGAGTACAGACAAGCCTGACAATTGTGGTGGCAGTGGAGTTAATGAAGACCTCCGAAAAACAAGGGGATAAAACTGTAAGCTAATGCTTTTCTGGTTCAACAATTACATTGTGACTGCTGTTCTCTTTATATTTTTGAACAAAAACATATAAACATTGGATCCATTTTAGAATGAGCTATTCACCTCTTGTGGGAGAACTTGCCATCTGAGCTTTCTGTGCTCTCCACACTTTCAGAAATATCCAGTAGGCATCTATAGATTGCTATTGGCGACATTATTGTAAATGTCTCTACCTTATCAGAAAACTTCTGCACCTTACCTGAAAAACCTCTCCACTTCCAAACCCAATCATGTACCTAAGTATATTTTATTTGCATTTTATTATGTGATATGTTTTAGTGCATGTTAAAGCGGACCCACACCCATTTTCTAACTAATGGGTGTGGGTCTGGCTCTGGCCAAATTAAGACAGGTTTGAGGGCATCCAGATTGCTGTAGAGCCCCTCGCGATTAGCCACGTCACGTGGATCGAAGTCGTGTTCTCTGTCCCAGTCACCAAAGCGCAGGACTGCATTTTTGCCCGAGGATCGAGGATAAGCATAGTGAGCGTTGCGGGGGACATTGAGCGAGGAAGGCTCCAGCAATCTGGATCCTCATCCAGCCTGTCTTAATGCGGCCGTGGCTGGTCACACACCCATTAGCTAGGAAATTTTTCTTGGTCTGGTTTAAAGAGACAGTCCAGACAATAGCAATTAAAAGCCATAAAGCAGCTCATCTGTACCATGTGCCTCTCCTCCATTTCCTAAAGCATGTTGTAGGTATAGTATCTAGTTTCCAATGTTTGCCTGTTATTTTCTATGATTACACTCTTTTCTTTTCCATGACCACATTCTAAATGTGGGCATATGGCTTCCCCCTCCCTTAGACCATTGAGGCTCAGCAGGCTCACTCACATTAGGGTCGCTGTGGGACAGGGACTGCTGTGCAACATGAAAGAATTAAAGAGAAGAATGGAAGAATTAAATAAAAAGGTTGGGCAAACTTTGGAGCCCTACAGCATACACAGCACACTGCAGGAATTGGTGCAAAACCAGATGGGACAGACATCAAGTGAATTGCTTACTTAGTATTGCCATTGCCATTGTTCCTTTAAAATGTATTGAATAACAGCGACTTGGGGAGCTCAGCTAATAAAATGGAGAGCTCTCTGACATGAGGCAGAGTTTACTGCTTTACCACCTAAAACTACAATGTATAAGTTTACAGTTTTATTTTACATTCTATTTTCTTACACATTACGTTTAATATAATTTGTTTTTAAATTGTTACCCGTATTTGCTGGCGTATAAGACGACTTTTTCCCCCTGTAAAACATGCCTTCCAGTGGGGGGGTCGTCTTATACGCCGCTCTCATACACACTAACACACACACACACACACACACACACACACACACACACACACATTCATGCTTACTTCGCTTCCTGGCTGTTGCGCGCTGGTCGTCGGTGGGCGTGTCCCAGATGGCCGCCGTCCAATGAAAACAATAGACGCCGGCCATCTGGGGCACGCCCACCGACGACCAGTGCGCAACAGCCAGGAAGTGCCGGTAAGAATGAATGTGTGTGTGTGTGTGTGCATGCTTCCCAACTGCCCCGATTCCTCCGGGATCGTCCCGATTTTCTCCCGTGAACCCGCTGTCCCGGAACGTTAATTATCATCCCGGGACGCCCTGCGCTGTGGTAGTGGCGCGCTGTGCGCCTTCTGAAGGGGTGCTTCCTGGCCGCAAAACGCAGTAACTTGCGGGTGTGGGGGAGGCGAGACTTCTGGGCGGGAGCAGGGGGGGGGAGGTGAAGAGACTTCTGGGTGGGCAGGCAGCGGTGTTTAGTAGTGACGTCACCGCCGCCCATGTCTGCTGTCGGCTGCTGCCTGCTGACTGAAGACGCTTCCAGTCACAGAGCAATGTATACGGGCTGTCATTGCTGGCTGGACCCGAGCTGCTGGCCGCCACCCTGAAGGGCAAAGTCACCAACTTCAAGTACCAGCGGCCTTGCTGGATGAATGGGACCTGCACAGACACCAGGGCCAATGTGAGTCATGAAGTGATGGGGGGGGGGGACTGTAGGTATGAAGAGGGAAAAAGTAATAAAGGGGGAGGTGTGGGATGAGGAGTAACAGAACAGGGCAGTGGGTAAGGGGTGGAGGATGAAAAGTAATGGAGAAGGGGTAGGTGTAGATAGAAGGGCACCAGTATGAGGTGAGGTAATGAAGAGGGGGCAAATGTGGTGGGGTGACAGCCCATGCTCCCCAACTGTCCCGATTCCTTCATGATTGCCCCGATTTTCCCCCCTTGATCCCGTAGTCAGGGGCGTGGCCTGTCCCTTTTTCATATCTTCAGAAGTTGGGAGGTATGTGTGTGTGTTAGTGTGTATGAGAGCGGCGGCGGTGGCGGCGGCGGCAGTGGCGGCGACAGGAACAGCAGGGACGGGCAGACCGGCCCTCCGACCATCGGTAAGTGTGTGAGCGGCGGGGCGGGGGGAGGAGGGAGTGGGGCCACTCGCTGGCTGTACTGAGGCATGCCCCCATACCTGTACTGAGGGATGCCCCCATACCTGTACTGAGGGATGCCCCCATACCTGTACTGAGGGATGCCCCCATACCTGTACTGAGGGATGCCCCCATACCTGTACTGAGGGATGCCCCCATGCCTGTACTGAGGGATGCCCCCATGCCTGTACTGAGGGATGCCCCTAATGCCTGTACTGAGGGATGCCCCCATGCCTGTACTGAGGGATGCCCCCATGCCTGTACTGAGGGATGCCCCCATGCCTGTACTGAGGGATGCCCCCATGCCTGTACTGAGGGATTCCCCCATGCCTGTACTGAGGGATGCCCCCATGACTGTAAGAAGCCAGAAAGTATGACTGTAAGAAGCCACCCAGGGACTCTGGGGAAGGGAATTAACATGTTGAAATAAAATCTGATGTTCTTTTACGTTTTATTTGGTGTGCGGAAGAGGGAGTAGTCTTATACGGTGAGTATATAACAAACTCTATATTTTGAGTGGAAATGTTGGGGGGTCGTCTTATACGCCCAGTCGTCTTATACGCCGGCAAATACGGTATATTAAATATTTGTTATTGAAGGAGATTTAGTGCTTTTTTCACCTCTATGTGTTCTTCCTTCCAGTTGAAGAATTCAACAGGCTTGGCAGAATAATTTTTCTTAACATGTATAAGTACCCCCAAATCTTCCTATCAAGCACGTCTTTTATGTTTAACCACTTAATCCTGCACATATCTGGCCTGGTGATTGGTTAATATTAGAGTGCGTTACTGTTAGAGATGAGCAAAAACGAACCGGTAGAACCCGGTTTCCACCCGAATTTCAGGAAAAGTTTGGTTTGCAGCCAACCTGAACTTCACGTGGTTCACGGCAAAACATGGAAGATTAACCTTTTTTGGGGAGCAGCTCTGTTTTAAATGTACAGGCCCCTTTCAGTGCCAGACACGTAGTTTTTACATGTTTGCTTTCACTCCTTTAAGTGCCAAGCACATAGAATCTACGGGCCTGGCTTTCCCCCTGCAACAGTAAAATAAATAAGGAAAGAAAACACTGACCTGACCCCTTTTTCGATCCCGGCCGGGTCTCAGATGACATCATCATACTGATGTCATCCCACTCCAGGCCTGACAGTTGTTAGATACGATGATCACTGGAGAGAGGGGCGGAGAAGCAATTATCGCATATGCCATCTTTAAAATTTTATTTAAAATAAATGAGACAAATAAAAAAAAAATGATTTGTATTTATTTTGTTAAACTTAGTTAAAAATGACCTGTCAACAGAGGCTGACGACATCTCAAGGAGGCTGCCAGGTTAAAGGGTTAAAAGTAGCTATGTTGGGTATTGTTGTATTCTGCGGACCTTGCGCTTTCAATTTTAACTTGTCTATTCTTGTTTTCATATTGATATTTTAGGAAAATGTGTTTTTTATACATTTTTTCGTGAATCCCTGTGCAACCAAAGAATTCCTCAAGCGATTACTTCCAGAAAGATGTGCCCACTGCAACAAGCTGGGTACATATTCAAAGCTCATTGTGTGTACTCACAGGAAATATATGGTTTGTTGGGGGTATTTCAAATGTAAAGGATTGTTTTGGTTGAACTGCGCAGGATACGCACTTCAAGTAAAATGACCATTACGAGCATGCTTTATTTTGGGGTGTTTGTCAACTCTTCCATTGACAGTACCTATTCATGTTGGGTATTGTTCTGTTCAGGGGACCTTTCTTTTTCAGAATTAATTGCATATTTTTTTATGTGGCTTTGATTCTGCTTTTTTATTCTTTTTTTTTAGGGAAACCCTGTGCCACCAAAGAATTCATTGGGAGATTACTTCTAGAAAACTGTGCCCACATCAACAAGCCTTTTATGCCTAGAAAGCTTGAGGTGTGTAGCAGTTGTATTTTAACTAAAAATCTCCTAATGCACTTTTTCAGTTTAGGGGAGTCTCCTGGGTAGGAAAGGTTGTCTACCAATACATATGTGAAGAAATTGGGCTTTTACATGCAATATGATTTTATTGAAAAACAACATTTTTTAAAACAAAAACACATATTGAGAATACACTACATCAAGGCCAAACAAGACATGCCATGTTAAAGCCCAGACTCTGCTGAAAAAAGTATATAATTTTCCCTGGAAATCCCTTCAAAAATCACAGTTGAACATGTACAGAGCAAAATATTGGAAAATGGTCTTGCAAAACAAGGGTGACAAAATCTCCAGGTAGGCTGTCAGTTAAATGGTTAAGTGTGCAGGCCCCGTATCTCTCTTTTGGGGTCCATGGTTCCTTTTTATTAAATACAGTAAAAAAACAAGGGGGGCAGCTCTGATTTAAGTGCGCACACACTGTCTCTCTCTAAGTGGGGGTCCACGGTGCCTCGGTGTGTAATACAGTTAAAAAAAAAACAATTTAATATCTAAGCGATATTTTAGGACACATTTGTCTGTTTTAGCTGGGCTGTGCAAGTGTGTCATTTCGGATAGTACATCCCAAAATAAGGAGCAAACGGTAAAGATTTACTACTTCCAAAATAATAGCTTAAAAATAACTTAAAACAAAACACTTAAAGTTTCCCCTCAAACTTCAGATCAGGATTTTAATTGTAACATGAGACTAAACTGCTTATTTTTTGCTGCTCATATTAAGTCTGTTGCTTTACTTGGGACCCGGTGACTTGGTGAACTCCCCATAGTTCCAGCTTTCAGTCTCTAGTTAAGCAAGTGAGGAGCTTGAGCTAGGACAGAGTTGCCAAATGTTTTCTATGGCTGCCTTGACCAGGCCTCATATTCTGCTATACACGTGGTAGAAGTTGGGACTAGGAGGAGCTCATCGAGACACTTGTCCCAAGTACAGCAACAGTTGTCATGGGATTTATTACAGGCAAATAGGGCAGTCTGCTGGTTTGGGGTCTTTTGGGAAACTCCACAATAGTGTTGTTCCTTTTGACATTTGATGCCTATCCAGCATATTTTAATTCCAGGGATGTATTCAAAGTGGACCAACACCCCCGTGGCAGAGGTGTTGGTGGCTGCCATGACCACCGCTGTTTGACAGGCTGGGGGAGGGTATCCTGGAGGGAATGCTGAAGCTCCCCCAGGAGGCGCGTAAATCATAACCTTTTTCATTCCCCCAACAATTGGCTGCCTTGTCACTGAGGCTTTTTTGTCCACTTTAATAAGCTATGCATTATAAATTACACAAAGAAAATGGGCTGCCAGTACAGACCACAAAGGCTCACCCCTATGTATACAGGTCAGCCGCACTACAGAGAGTATATTTAAAAAGTCAATATTTTATTATGGTAAGTAATAGTAATAGCCAAAACATACTGTACATATTAAAAACAATTAAAAACTTCAGCGTAAGAGATGAGAGACATACATGACTAATATAATTAAATATGACTATCAAATCCTTTAAATTGATATCATGTATGCAGATTATGCCCTGGGGTCTCCCCCTCAGAAAGTGCTTGTGCAATAAAAAGTTGTAAGATAATGCAGAAAATAATTGAATGTGCCAAAGAATAAAAAGTGTGCAGAGAGAGAGAAATAGAGTGAATACCACAAAGGGTGTATAGAAAGGGGGACCGAATTGTCCCTCTAACATATAAGTGTACCAGTGAAAGTGCTATGTGCAATTTTGTGCGAAGAAAAAAAGAGAGGTAATGATGCTCCAAGGCATATGTCACAAAGGTGACTAGGTGATAACTTTAGATACAAAAAATGTTATAGTCATAAAGCAATACACATTACAGAGGAGAAGAGTCCTAGTCCACCTCAATGCTCTATACGCCAGCACCACCGACGCGTTGCCTGGCAACTTCCTACTGCCACTTCATTAGGGTGTGGCTGACTGTGCTCTGTCCATGTTTAAATATCCCCTAAGTTGTTTCTCCCACACCCCCAAAGGGGACAGACCGCCTCTCCCGCCGGAGGTCGTAGTTTGGGCGGAAGTAAGGTCACAGTATGCAGCCTGCAATATCCGCTTCTGCTCATCCATATCAGGTATACACTAATAGTGTGGGCGGAAGTAAAGGCGGTGGATCCGCATCTGAGGGCTGACAAGGCCCAAGGAGTCCGCGCGCGCCCGCCCCTAGGTGCGCACGCGCACTGTGTCATACTGTCTGTGTCAGATGCGTCCGTGCGCGCCTACCTCCGGGCGTGCATGTACACCGTGCCATATTTCATTATATTAGTCCTGTATGTCTCTCATCTCTTACGCTGAAGTTTTTAATTGTTTTTAATATGTATGTTTTGGCTATTACTATGACTTACTTACCATAATAAAATATTGACATTTTAAATATACTCTCTGTAGTGCGGCAGCCCATTTTCTTTGTGTATACTTAGATACGCCCAGTCTTGGGCGGTGACTCCCCCTCAGCCAGCATCCAGTTCTATGTTACCATAGTTTATGTTATCGCTGTGCGGGTAATTTCTCTTTTCTGCCTGTTACATTATAAATTACATCTAAAATCATGTGCCAACATACAAGGGTCAAATTTTGATTAATAATAAAATTTGAATGCCAAAAAATGCTATAAACCTTATAGCAGATTATTATCAGATACTGATTAATAAAGTCCATACAGAAAAACAGGCACATTTAACAGACTACATCAGACAAAAGTGGGGGCAATCAGGGTGGTGCAGGTACAAATTTTTCTTTGATTATTACTCATCATGTTATGAGATGTCATGTGATACAGATTTCCCTGGTTGTTAAACTCTGTCATGAGATGGCTATCTACTATATTTTAATAACTTAAGCCTTTATGTATTGGTTACAGTTTATCGATACTGTATCAAATGCATTTCATGTTCCAGCCCCCCCCAACGCTCATTATCTATAATCTATGTCCCCCCTTAACTTTGCTACAGGTTCATGTCTTACCCTCCAGTTTATTTTTCAGAGGCCTATAATAGAAGAACAAAACATTTTCCGAGGTTCTAATTATAGTTGCCCTTTAAGGCACAAGGCTATACAAACATAGTAAAACACATTTTAAACTATTTAACACAGAGTGAAAGCAGATACAAGGTATAATACACCACAATATGGACCTGGAACCCTCAATTTGATGCCCCAGAAATGTCGTCTGTCCAGGCAATGGCCCATCCTTGGAAGGGGAAGGCCCTTCCCCTGAACAGTCCCTGCAATTGTTTAGTCTAGGGGCTTCCAATCAGTGGTACAAGTACCACTGGTGGTACCTGGGTTTGTGTCAGGTGGTACTCAGACAGGTCACAGACTGATCTGTGCCCCAACCTGATTTACTGCCAAATTTTATACAATCCTGATTTGCTTGATAAGTACAGAATGACTCAAAGAAGAAATGAGAACTAAGTATGTATAATTTGTACATTTTATATGGTTGTTTTGGGTGTCTTTTTGGGGTTGATATCCCGAACACACCATCCATGTTGTACTTGAGATATTTAGAAAATCAAAATCAGTACTTGATGAAAAAAGGTTGGAAGCCCTTGGTTTAGTCCCTTCAGTCCCCCCTGACACAACCAACATTTTGTATGTTTATAATGTAAGTACTTGGTAAATCAAAAAATCTGAATCTCAATAAAAAATTGGAGCCCTTGCCCAAATTAAGGTAGGGCAATAGTGGACCCATCTGTAATCTCCAATGTAGCAACACGTAAACCACAGGCACAAGTCCAAAACCAAGGAAAGCCGAAAATAAAAAAAAAAGGGTTTAAAAGCAAAAGAGATCCCAGTCCTAGCTTACTACACACAGGTCAAAGAATGAACTGCTGATTGGAAACCTCAGAAATGAACATTTGAAGATATTTTTTGAGGTAGGCTTGCAAAGGCACTGCATTTAGACAACACATAAACACGGGAACAGGCACAAGTCTAAGCACCCCGTAAAATTGTGAAATTATTTTCTAGCCAAAGTTTTAGAAAAATGTGTTATATTTATTAAACCATAATAGAATAGTTAACAGGTAACCAGATCTTAGCAGTTAATTGTATATACCAAAAACAGTTTTTATCCTAAAGTCGCGCAATGTTCAAGAGTACCTAAACCACAGTATGAGAAAGTGATACTGTGGCCCTTGGGATACTCCAGTTTGTATGTTATTAGGCTGTTTAGGGAAAGGACATATAGAAATATAGAAATGAGGCACTCCCTTTTGCGGCCTGGGGGTTAGCAACCGCTCGACTTTAGGATACAGTTTACCTTTTAACGTACTTAGTGAGCTTGCCACTCACCCAAGTCATAACACCTAATTCTGAATCTCAGCGTCTACCCAAAAACATTTTTCATAATAGAATAGTGTTGTTTAGGATATTAAACTAGGAGTTACGTCACAAAAACACATAATTTATGTTTTATTCATGTTTACTTTGCAGAGTCAAATGGAAACTTTAAATCAAACATATGTTACAGAATTTGTTCTTCAAGGAATCACCAACCTGCCCCAACTACAGTTCTTTCTTTTCATTGCATTTCTTATATTCTACCTCTTCAGCTGCATTGGTAACATTAGTATTATATCATTGGTAATTACTGACATTGCTCTTCATACCCCTATGTACTTTTTCCTGGGAAATCTTTCATTCTTAGACTTCTTTTACTCAACAACAACTGTTCCAAAGCTGTTGTCAGGTTTGCTCATGCAAAACAAAAGAATATCCTTTCAAGGCTGCATAACCCAATTGTGTGTGTTTCATTTCTTGGGCAGCACTGAGGCCATGCTTCTCATGACAATGTCCTATGACAGATATGTTGCCATTTGTAACCCATTACGATACCACATTCTTATGGCAAGGACTGAATGAATTCAACTTGCTCTTATCTCTTGGCTTGTTGGCTTCTTCTACTCATTATCTCACACCATTCTCACCTCCAGGCTGCCATTTTGCAATGTGAATAGAGTTGCCCACTTTTACTGTGACATAAAACCACTCCTTAAGTTGGCCTGCACAGACACTCATTTAAATGAAAGTTTGGTGAATATTGTTACTGGATCTGTGGCCCTTGGAACCTTTACTTTTATTGTGATATCATATGCCTTTATTGCAAGCCATTTAAGGAACATCTCTTCTGACCAAAGTAGACGAAAAGCCATATCCACCTGCTCGGCTCACTTCACTGTTGTGCTTTTATACTATGGAACTGCATTCTGCACATACCTAAGAAGAGCTACTAAAGATTCTTTAGACCAGGACAGAATAACCGCCATCCTTTTTACAGTGATCACACCTGCTTTAAATCCATTAATCTATGCACTTCGAAATAAAGAAGTTAAGAGAGCGTTTAGGAGGTTATTAGTAGGCAGTCATCTTAAATCTGTTCTATAGGTTTTCCAAACCTTTACACCATGACGATTAAAACAAATAACACCCTCCAGTGTACATAAACACATCAACACAAGTTAAAAATGGGATTGCTGTCTCTGGAATAACTAACTTTTTATCCTAAATTGGCATTATACATATAAAAAGTATGCACCACATATTTCTGCAGAGGGGGCAGAGGGCTATAAAGCCTTATCCCATATGGCAGCTGTGTCCTAACTGATATTGATATTGAATGTATGGCACTGCTTAAAATGTCTGATCAGGCCTGCTTACCTTTATCTCCTGCAGGCCTGGGGGAAAAGATTTCCACAGTGGGTGGGTTTTACAGATATAGAAAGCATGGGGGCAATCTTGCTCTGATTGGTCATAGCCAGCTTTGGTTGATGGTAAACAGCTCAGGAGTCTCAGGCTGGAGAGATCTCCCGGCAAAGAAATACTGGGTTTATGGATGAAGTGATTGATCCACAGGGGATCATGTTTGTTCATACTGCCCTGAGCAACCCAAATTGTGTTACTGTGGCATCTCTGTGATCAAAAGTCATGATGGGTTCAACCAGGATTTGTCCTGTGGCTTTGGGTTAGTACACCTGTTCAGAAAACAAAATTTTTTTTTTTATTTTTTTTTACAGTGCCTATAAATTTAGGTCCGTAAGACACCGCGCTAAGAACAGGTTAAAGGATTATACATGGTAATTAAGAAGCTCAACGTGTGCAGAATTCCCAATCTGTAAAAGTATATATATCACAAAAAACACAGAGCTAATGAAAAGTTCATTCAATCAGAGCATGAAGCCTCTAGCCACAGCATCCCTCGGTGTATGTATCAATCTTTTGAACACGTGGGCCCACCACCACCAGGTTTATGCTCTTACCAGATGTCCCAGCTTTAATGGCATGAATGAATCAAATATAGTTCCGTCTCCAGTAGCATCCAAATCAGATACAGGCTCCTGCCCAATAACTAGTAGCACCACTTCAGGTCTTCTTTAGAGTTCAAATCAAAGATTCTCATAGATAAGCTCCCACAAACAAGGCATGCAGCATGTAGGGAAGACACAAAATGCAAAGACTAGTGTAATATTGCTAAAAAAACATTTAATACTAAAAAGCAGTGGCAAATGCACTCACAAAAGTGTAATAAAAACCAGCATAAAATATCCAGCAAGGCCAATAACAGTGGATCTCACCGCTCGGCGCAGCAAACATCAGCCATAAAAGAATCCGCAGCTCCCGCTGCAAGAAGGTAGATAAAAGGTCCTGTTCAGAAAACAGTCAGATAAATATATGACCAATCGGAGCAAATGAAAAATCTAACCTCACAAGTTCCATTGATTAAGACGTATATCATAAAGGGCATTTTGTTCTATTCAAAAGGTTAAAGAAACAGGACACAACACTGTTTATAAATTATATTGCATTGTCCAACTGTATGTGCTGTGGTAAAGTGTATAGGAAAGTGCTGGATGGTGTCTATTTCTCCCTTGCTTTTCTCAATCAGACACTATCCATGCCAGGTTTACAGGACCCCAGTCCACATTCCCAGTCCTCTACAGGTTTTTCCCCTAATCCCAGTTCTCACACAGGTGATGAGGCTAATTGCAACGAAGCCTAATAAAAGGAGCCGCTGAGGTCTTCAGTTGGCTGTTGGACAGCCTGGGATAAGGAGCCCAGGCCTTGCTACTCACAATTACTGACAGAACTGAATTGCACCTGAAGGACTTGTTTGTGTCACCCGAACTTGGAACTTGTGGATTAACAGCCTGGACTTGTATGCCCTGAAAGCGGACCTGTTACAACAAGAACTTGCAATTTGCTGTATTATCCTACCCTGGATATTGCTAGAGCTGGTGAGGTAACAGCTTACTGTACTGCATTGTAGGCTGCAACATTCTCTGAAGTTAAGAGATTTTTGGCTGTTGAATCTATTTTTCAATAAATTGCTTTTGATTTGAAGAATCCAAGTCATTGCTGTTCGCCCCAGATCCTGACAAATTGGTGGAGGATGCGGGCATTTGGCTGTTGCTAGGGGCAACTGAGCAATAAAAACGCTGCATTTTGAACCATTGTGGACATTTAAAGGCTCAACCAGAAAATGGAGGAGGTGATAAAGCAGCTAATACAGGCTAATCTCCAATATGAGCGGGCCATGGCACAACAGCAGCAGGCCGTAGCTTATCCTGTAGCCATGGTTACGTTTGAGAACCCCTCTGGAACACTGACCTACAAAGTCGGCGTGGAAAAACGCCTTATGTATGATGTGATAATAGGTCCCGATTTTCCCTTGTTCTGGGAGTTGTGGGAAAAGGTTAACACTTCTGCAGCTGCGGAAAATCTCCGGCAGAACCTGTAACCCTCCCTGTTGTTGAGTCGGGTGAAATGTCTAATGGAAACAATAGTCCACTTGAGGTGGGTATGGGTACATCTGAGTTATGCAGCGATGACCGATTTCCACTACAGGTGTTAGCAAACGAGGATGACGAGACTTCCCTGCCTGATCAGCGGGTCTTAGACCTAGAAGTGGCTTGGGGTAATTTGGGGTCTGAGAAATTTAGAGACCCCACTCTGGGGACCGCAAGGGCAAAAGTCATGGTAGTGAATGGTGTACCTCAGGAACCAGCAGCTGACCTGAAGTTTCCACATTTTGCCATGAATGGGGATCTAGTGTATCGGGTCTCCAAAATGAATAATGAAATTGTGGAACAACTTCTGGTGCATACCGTCACATGGTGCTGGAGATCACCCATAATCATGTGTTTGGAGGGCATTTGGGCACTAATAAGACCCAAGAGAGAGTTCTCCAAAGGTTCTTTTGGCCTGGGGTATACGAAGAAATAAAAAGGTACAGTGAGTCCTGCCCTACGTGCCAGTTAAGTGCCCCAACATCACATCTCCGGAGTCCCTTGGTGCCACTTCTCATCCTTGAGGTTCCCTTTGAGAGAATTGCCATGGATTTGGTGGGGCCCATCGTGAAGTCTGCAAGGGGACACCAATACATCTTAGTGGTGTTAGACTATGCTACCCGCTACCCGGAAGCAGTTCCGTTAAGAAATATGGCCTCCAAGAGTATTGCTAAGGAACTGTTTCTTATGTTCTCGCGTGTAGGGATTCTGAAAAAAAATCCTAACTGACCAGGGCACGCCCTTTATGTCAAAGGTTTTGAAGGAGCTGTGCAAGTTATTTAAAATTACTCATCTCCGCACCTCAGTGTACCACCCCCAAACAGACTGGTTAGTATAGAGATTCAACAAAACCCTTAAGCACATGTTAAAGAAAGTGGTAGAAAGGGATGGCCGGGATTGGGACTGTCTGTTGCCTTATCTCATGTTTTCCATCCAGGAGGTACCCCAGGTGTCTACAGGGTTTTTGCCCTTTGAATTAGTATATGGTCGGCATCCCAGAGGTTTGTTAGATGTAGCCAAAGAAACCTGGGAGACTGAGGGCACTCCATACAAAAGCGTTATTGAACATGTGGCCCAGATGCAGCATTGAATAGACAAGGTAATGCCGATCAAGTCAAGGAGCATATGCAAAGGGCTTAGGAGGCCCAGAGCAGAATACATAATAGATCTGCCAGGGTGAGGGCCTTTAATCCTGGGGACCGGGTCCTGGTTTTAGTGCCCACAGTTGAAAGTAAATTTCTAGCTAAGTGGCAGGGTCCTTATGAGGTTGTAGAGAAGGTGAGTGAGGTGAACTACAAGGTTCAGCAACCAGGTAGAAGGAAACCCTACCAGATTTACCACATAAACCTGATCAAGCAGTAGAAGGATCGTGAAGCTTTAGCAGTCACTCTGGCTAGAGTTAAAGATGTGGTGCAGATAGTTTCCCCCAGTCAAAATAGGTGAGAACTTGTCAGGACACCAGAAGCAGGAGGTCAAGGAATTTCTACAGGGAAATAGAGATAAGTTTTCTGATCTGCCGGGCCGTACATGCCTAATAAAACATCATATTAAAACTGAACCCTACAGTAAGGTAAACCTTAAATCGTACAGGATACCCGAAGCACGTGAGAAGTGATCTCCTCAGAAGTATAGCGCGTGTAGAGTTAGGCGTCATTGGGGAGTCTTCTAGTGGCTGGTCAAGCCCCATTGTCCTAATTCCAAAGCCCAAGGGTACATGGAGATTTTGTAACGATTTCAGAAAACTCAATGAGGTCTCAAAATGTGATGCTTATCCCATGCCCAGGGTAAATAAGTTGATTGAGAAGGTCGGGAGGGCAAGATACATCACAACCCTGGATCTCACAAAAGGGTGATGGCAGATACCATTGTCTGAGGATGCCAAAGAAAAGACAGCTTTTTCCAGCTCAGAAGGCCTGTTTCAATATGTGGTGATGCCGTTTGGGTTACATGGGGCCCCTGCTACCTTTCAGAGGCTGATGGACATGATCTTGAGACCACATTGTGAGTTTGCCGCTGCTTACCTGGATGATGTGGTCATTTTTTCATGAAAAAGTCACCTCTGCAAGGTACAGGCCGTCCTAGACTCCATCAGTAATGCTGGTTTAACCATAAACCCGGAGAAATGTGCAGGAGACAAAATACCTGGGTTACGTCGCTGGCGGAGGCCTGGTTAAACCTCAGATCAATAAGGTGGAGGCAATACAGAACTGGCCCAGACCACTCACAAAAAAAACAGGTGAGAGCCTTCCTAGGTATAACCGGCTACTATTGTCGGTTCGTGCCCAATTTCACGTCAATGGCTGCACCATTAACTGACTTAACAAAGGGTAGTAAGTCAGTAATGGTGGAATGGACCCCAGAGGCAGAAAAGGCTTTTCAAAGGCTAAAATCTGCCCTGTGTAAACAGCCTGTGCTGGTCTCCCCGGATTTCAGCAAACAGTTTTTGGTACAGACAGATGCGTCTGACTCGGGTTTGGGTGCAGTTCTATTGCAAGAGGTGAATGGGAAAGAACACCCAGTATTGTACCTGAGTAGGAAACTGACCCCAGCAGAGAGAAATTACGCTATAGTGGAAAGAGAGTGTCTTGCCATTAAGTAGGCGTTAGAAGCCCTAAAGTTTTACCTGTTGGGTAGAGAATTTGTGTTGATGACAGATCATGCTCCGCTGGCCTGGATGAAACAAAATAAGGAGAGAAATGCAAGATTGACCAGGTGGTTTCTCTCCTTACAAAATTTTAAGTTTAAAGTGGAACATAGGCCAGGGAAGTTACAGGTGAATGCGGATGCTTTGTTCAGAGTCTACTATATGGTCAGTGAAAATTGTCAGACCTTTGGTCTGAAGAAAAGGGGGGATATATGTGGTAAAGTGTATGGGAAAGTGCTGGATGGTGTCTATTTCTCCCTTGCTTTTCTCAATCAGGCACGATCCATGCTGGGTTTACAGGACCCCAGTCCACATTCCCAGTCCTCTACGGGGTTTTCCCCTAATCCCAGTTCTCACACAGGTGATGAGGCTAATTGCGGGGAAGCCTAATAAAAGGAGCCGCTGAGGTTTTCAGTTGGCTGTTGGACAGCCTGGGATGAGGAGCCAGGCCTTGCTACTCACAAATACTGACAGAACTGAATTGCAGCCGAAGGACTTTGTGTCACCCGAACTTGGAACTTGTAGATTAACAGCCTGGACTTGTATGCCCTGAAAGCGGACCTGTTATAACAAGGACTTGCAGTACGCTGTATTATCCTACACTGGACATTGCTAGAGTTGGTGAGGTAACCGCTTGCTGTACTGCATTGTAGGCTGCAACCTTTTCTGAAGTTAAGAGATTTTTGGCTGTTGAATGTATTTTGCAATAAATTGCTTTATGAAGACGAACTGTCGTCTGAGTCACTGCCGTTCGCCCCAGATCCTGACTGTGCTATTATGAAAATCTTTTTAATATATGTGCACTGTATTTCTATATAGTGCTATTGTATGATGACATGTATGTAAACACATTTTATAGATGCTTGTCAAATGATATACCCCAGTTATGACTAGGGCCCAATTTGTATATATATTTTCTTGCTCATTGATTTCCTTGCAGCCCAGCCTGGACAAGGATTTTAACTCTCACCGGAGGAAGCCTAAGATGTAGGGTCATGGCTAAAAAATGGGCACACCTTGAAATCTAAGTAAAGCGATGGGGTCTTGTTTTGTTTTGTTGCTGCTTATCTGTATTTAAAGCATAAAATGGTAGGTTCACAACAGAATGCTCTGTTGAGTGTAAAGTATGGCTTAACTGTCATGAAAGTAAGCCTGTGAAGTGGAATCACGGCTAGAAAAGAGGAATACCTTGAAACGTGTGCAAAATCACAATAAATCGTGCCATTGGTTTTTAACCGCATATCTGTTTTCAAAGCTTAAACAAAAAAACAGGGTCAAAACACTTATTGGAAGCCTGTAAAGTGGGGTTCATCTCTACGAAAGTGGCACACCATAAGTATGTGCAAAGATGGGATCAGGATTGGTGGCTGTGCATTTCAGTTGCACATCCACATTTCATGCATCAATAATAAAGAGGGGTCAAAGCAACGGGCGTTCTTGAGTGTACAAAATAGTTTAACCCCACTGAGAAAAGAAAGGAAATTAATAAGTAGAAAGGGGCATTGCACTGTTGCTCCTGTTTCACCGATATCTGTTGGACATCGGATACTATGCACAAGGTTGTGCACAGGAAATTAAGGGCCAGTAACCTCATGTGCATTGTTGGGTATGCCACTGAGCATCTTATACTTATGGACAGTCCTAGGAAACAGACCTGCTAGATATTTTTCATGATTCATGATTATTTGTCAAGTGAAATGGGGATGTTTAAATGCAGCTATATGGCTCTTGATAAGTTTGTTTGTAGATCCTAGAAAATATAGATTTGGTCAAAGGCCCCTGGATAGACATTATCTTTCAAAGGTAAACTGCCCCCCCCGCCTTCCTACTCTTAACGCCACTCCATGGAACTTGCACTCTTCTAAACAGCTCTATGGTATAGCTACTTTGGCACAGCTCTATTTTATAGCTACTTTGGCAGGAGCCTCCTGCTATAAGGGGTTACTGTGCTGGCTGTTATCTGCTGTATACACCTCTTATTTCCCTGTCCTAACATTATAATGTAATATTTCTTCTACTACTCTACACCATATCCAATGTGCACAATTTTCAAGCTAGAATAAATTCTTAGCCTACATATAATGTATATACAAACCATATGTAAATAATGTATTAATTAGGATTTTTGGTCCCCATTTGTGCTTTTGGAGTTGCAGCAGACATGATCCACTTTCCATAATTGATGTTATCTTAGAACCCAACATTTTTACCCCACATCTGCTTCCTCTAGGACTTCCATCTCCCAGGGTGGTGGCCTATCTTTTCAGTGTCTTGTTTCAGCCCCCACACGCCTACACCATTCATTGCAATGGAGGGGTGTGTCAAGGCATGTTGTCGAGCCTCTGCACGCCCTTTCCATTGCAATGAATGGAGTAGGTGTGGTATGGGGCATGAAGCCAGCTTAGTGGCAGATTTGCTGGTTCTTGGATATTGGTAAGTGAGAAGACACTGGCACTATACCGAGGAGCTGGGGGGGGGGGATATGAGTATAGACGTATTTTTTAATGCCTGAACAAGGACTTAAATTGGTTAACTAGAATGTCTTAATTACTAGATTATTTGTATTCTTTAGGCATGTAACCAAACCACATATACAGTATAAATGGCTATGGGCTAATATACTTGAAAGGTTTATTAGTTTTAGGCGCGCTTTAAAGTAAGGTTGGACAAAGGATGAATAGAGGAGGGGGGGGGAAGAGTGGGGGAGAGAGAGACCTTGTTCTCACTTAGTGGTTCTAGGGCTGTTAGAGGCTAATTGACACCAGATAACCTATGGTACCAGGTAGTATCTAGTTGCATGCAATACCTCTAGGATAGATAATTTCTGCTGCCTGATTTTAGTCATGCGGCAATTGAACTCAGAAAGTATTTATTATAGTAGTAGACTCCTAATCAATAGGACTAAACCGACATTTGTAAATATTCATACGTCACTTTCTGCAAAGGGTTACCTTTTACTCTTGTAATATATATCAAAAACAGAGTAAAAAACAAAGTAAAAAAACTCACCGCCGCGGCCCGGGGGTGCGCCGACCTACCCAGGGCCTCTGAGGTTCAATGGCCTGAACTATGGTTACCCGGTGTAAGACTTCTGCTGTGCTGGATGTGTCCTTGTGGGTGGTCACCTCGATAGCTGGCGCTTCTCTCTCTCTTGTTCCTTGTCTGCGCCCTGGGGTGCTGTGCCTCCCCAGGTGACTAAACGGTTGACTGCTCGGACGGTGAATTTAGTTGCACAGGGTCTTTTCCAGGTTATTCTTGCCTCTTTAATAAAGACCGTCACACATCTTCTTAAAAAGTAAAGGCTTTTTATTTTGTACAAAATTCAGTGCAAGTGGGGGAAATTGGCTCAATCACACAGTCTCTAAAAAACGGGGGGAGTGTAACTCCGGATTAGATAAAGATTGGGGCTGAGCGCTTATGTCCTTCTTTGTGCAGTGTCACTCTGGACCCTCCTGCACGTTAGCGCTTTTATGTCCTTAAAAAAATGTATGTGTCTGCCTAATGCTGCTCTGAGGCAGAGATAGTAAGCGTGAAGTTCGTTATTATAGCAGAGGCGCAGTAATGCGGCTTCTCTGCTTCCAGTCTCCTGTATACTTCTGTCAGTTTCAATGTAGATCAACTCACCGACGCGCGTTTCGGCACTTCCTGCCGTCCTCTGGGTGCATTCTGGGCATGCGTCCTGCAGCCCTTCTTATTGGTCATGGGAAAAACGTCATTCCTTCGCAGTGCCTTCTGGGAAGTGTAGTCTTCTCCTGTAGTTTCAATTGTCGGCTTTTAATGCCGCCGCTGTCCTTCTGTTAATTGGCGGTGTTTACAGTTTTTTTCTTCTTGATCCAAGGGTTTATTATGAATCACTCATAAGGAAAAATAGAGAGGGGGAGATGTAACAGAAATATGGGGTTAGGGTCTAAGGTGTTAGGAATTCATTCTTATATAGACGCACGATCTTTATCTGATAATGGAATAACAGCCCTTGTCCCTTATATAAGCAGATGCTTCTATATATAGATACGAATTAATAGGGAATACCAAAAAAGGGGTGATAGAATATAAGACTGAGTGCGTGGTTAAGTAGTTATTTATTATTATTATTATTAATATGTGATTAAAGTTAATGTTATTACTCTATACGGCGTATGCTAAAAATCATATGTGTATGTATGTAATGAAAATATAGAAAGGTTCTGAATTGTAGATTATTATATAAATTGTTATTAATCCATACTATGATTAGGACATTACCATTTGTCCATGTGGCGTGTGTTGGGAACATATATAGCAATGTTTTAATATAGAAAAAGGAATATAGATTAAAATTAATGTTATTACTCTATACGGCGTATGCTAAAAATCATATGCATATGTATGTAATGAAAATATAGAAAGGTTCTAAATTGTAGATTATTATATACATTGTTATTAATCCATACTATGATTAGGACATTACCATTTGTCCATGTGGCGTGTATTGGGAACATATATAGCAATGTTTTAATATAGAAAAAGGTGTTTTAATAAGGATAAGCTGTGATACTTGCGTGAATGCTAATTATGTCCATGATTGGTATAAACTGAGTGTGTGGTTCGAATCAAGATGCACACTCTTAATTAAAAGATTTTTAATACACCATACACAATGAAATCAGGATGGATACTTTTAATTAAAAGATATTTATTATTGTGCTATACAGTGTTTACTAAGAGCATGTGACTAGAGTTATTTAAGAAATCTTTTACTTAAAATTATATAGTTTAAAATTATTATAAATCTATTGTGAATGTTGCGCTATAAATTAATTAGTTAATAGATCTAATAAAAAGATATATATATCTAAATTAGATAAAATTATGGATATATGGTGATGGCTACCCCCAGGCTAGATCTTTGCTATCGGTGCAGTATTGGTAGCAACGTCAAGTCACTTGCTGCACCGATAGCAAAGATCTAGCCTGGGGGTAGCCATCACCATATATCCATAATTTTATCTAATTTAGATATATATATCTTTTTATTAGATCTATTAACTAATTAATTTATAGCGCAACATTCACAATAGATTTATAATAATTTTAAACTATATAATTTTAAGTAAAAGATTTCTTAAATAACTCTAGTCACATGCTCTTAGTAAACACTGTATAGCACAATAATAAATATCTTTTAATTAAAAGTATCCATCCTAATTTCATTGTGTATGGTGTATTAAAAATCTTTTAATTAAGAGTGTGCATCTTGATTCGAACCACACACTCAGTTTATACCAATCATGGACATAATTAGCATTCACGCAAGTATCACAGCTTATCCTTATTAAAACACCTTTTTCTATATTAAAACATTGCTATATATGTTCCCAATACACGCCACATGGACAAATGGTAATGTCCTAATCATAGTATGGATTAATAACAATGTATATAATAATCTACAATTTAGAACCTTTCTATATTTTCATTACATACATATGCATATGATTTTTAGCATACGCCGTATAGAGTAATAACATTAATTTTAATCTATATTCCTTTTTCTATATTAAAACATTGCTATATATGTTCCCAACACACGCCACATGGACAAATGGTAATGTCCTAATCATAGTATGGATTAATAACAATTTATATAATAATCTACAATTCAGAACCTTTCTATATTTTCATTACATACATACACATATGATTTTTAGCATACGCCGTATAGAGTAATAACATTAACTTTAATCACATATTAATAATAATAATAATAATAAATAACTACTTAACCACGCACTCAGTCTTATATTCTATCACCCCTTTTTTGGTATTCCCTATTAATTCGTATCTATATATAGAAGCATCTGCTTATATAAGGGACAAGGGCTGTTATTCCATTATCAGATAAAGATCGTGCGTCTATATAAGAATGAATTCCTAACACCTTAGACCCTAACCCCATATTTCTGTTACATCTCCCCCTCTCTATTTTTCCTTATGAGTGATTCATAATAAACCCTTGGATCAAGAAGAAAAAAACTGTAAACACCGCCAATTAACAGAAGGACAGCGGCGGCATTAAAAGCCGACAATTGAAACTACAGGAGAAGACTACACTTCCCAGAAGGCACTGCGAAGGAATGACGTTTTTCCCATGACCAATAAGAAGGGCTGCAGGACGCATGCCCAGAATGCACCCAGAGGACGGCAGGAAGTGCCGAAACGCGCGTCGGTG
Source organism: Gastrophryne carolinensis (assembly GCA_027917425.1). Classification (NCBI taxonomy): domain Eukaryota; kingdom Metazoa; phylum Chordata; class Amphibia; order Anura; family Microhylidae; genus Gastrophryne; species Gastrophryne carolinensis. The sequence continues at coordinate 139,230,896 of CM051244.1, forward strand.
AGTTGATCTACATTGAAACTGACAGAAGTATACAGGAGACTGGAAGCAGAGAAGCCGCATTACTGCGCCTCTGCTATAATAACGAACTTCACGCTTACTATCTCTGCCTCAGAGCAGCATTAGGCAGACACATACATTTTTTTAAGGACATAAAAGCGCTAACGTGCAGGAGGGTCCAGAGTGACACTGCACAAAGAAGGACATAAGCGCTCAGCCCCAATCTTTATCTAATCCGGAGTTACACTCCCCCCGTTTTTTAGAGACTGTGTGATTGAGCCAATTTCCCCCACTTGCACTGAATTTTGTACAAAATAAAAAGCCTTTACTTTTTAAGAAGATGTGTGACGGTCTTTATTAAAGAGGCAAGAATAACCTGGAAAAGACCCTGTGCAACTAAATTCACCGTCCGAGCAGTCAACCGTTTAGTCACCTGGGGAGGCACAGCACCCCAGGGCGCAGACAAGGAACAAGAGAGAGAGAAGCGCCAGCTATCGAGGTGACCACCCACAAGGACACATCCAGCACAGCAGAAGTCTTACACCGGGTAACCATAGTTCAGGCCATTGAACCTCAGAGGCCCTGGGTAGGTCGGCGCACCCCCGGGCCGCGGCGGTGAGTTTTTTTACTTTGTTTTTTACTCTGTTTTTGATATATATTACAAGAGTAAAAGGTAACCCTTTGCAGAAAGTGACGTATGAATATTTACAAATGTCGGTTTAGTCCTATTGATTAGGAGTCTACTACTATAATAAATACTTTCTGAGTTCAATTGCCGCATGACTAAAATCAGGCAGCAGAAATTATCTATCCTAGAGGTATTGCATGCAACTAGATACTACCTGGTACCATAGGTTATCTGGTGTCAGTTAGCCTCTAACAGCCCTAGAACCACTAAGTGAGAACAAGGTCTCTCTCTCCCCCACTCTTCCCCCCCCCTCCTCTATTCATCCTTTGTCCAACCTTACTTTAAAGCGCGCCTAAAACTAATAAACCTTTCAAGTATATTAGCCCATAGCCATTTCTACGAATTGCAATAAGGCGTGACCCCTTATTTATAGGCAGCTGCTTTTCCCCGACCCGAAGCGCTCCTAAAAGAACTTCTTTCTTTTTTGAAGAAAGGAACACTACCCTCACATATACAGTATATTTCTATTTAAAGTGGTAGTGGGTTTGTAAATTATTCGAACTGCACCAGCAAAACAAGGAGACATCTTTGAGGACCTGAACAGTTGGGACTGGTCCTGGCATCTAGGAACTAAGCCTTTCATTTTGTGGGACGAACCTAACTCTCAACGACAACCCCCATCTTGCTATTAGTTTTCACCTTTTTAGTTTTTTAGCCCATTTTATGCACCACAACATTAAAAGCCTAATTCCAGCCAAAAACAGGATGGAATGCATTTTTTTTTCATTGGGTTAACATTATAAAATATTAATATACCGTATATACTCGAGTATAGGCCGACCCGAATATAAGCCGAGGCACCTAATTTTACCACAAAAAAACTGGAAAAGTTATTGACTCGAGTATAAGCCGAGGGTGGGAAATGCAGCAGCTACCGGTAAATTTCAGCTACCGGGCGGGTTATAGCTGTACTTTGCTCAGACAGAGCAGTTAGGTACAGTAATGGTGGACTGAAACATGATAGCATTCCTAGTCCTGTCTGGATCTTTTATGTGGATTTGGTCTTGTTAGGGAGTGTAGCTGGGCCTTGCAGAAAGGGAGATGGAGGAGGCTCTAATCGACCCTGTGGCCAGCACCTGACTTTTTGCTGGTGCTATGCATACTATGCACACCCACCTATTCCATTTGCATACGGTACATGTTAAATATTTAAAATATGGTACCTCCTGGATGCTGGACACCAGAAATCCTCACGAGTGCTCCTGACCTGCTGCTGTCCGGACCCGGAAGAGGATTTCAGGGGGGGGGGTGTCTCTTTGCGCTCCTCGCGCTCATTGGCTCCGCAGACTGTCAGACGGCAGATGGGGCTGCGCGGCCGTGGATGGGCGGATGCGTTCCCTGTATCGCATCCGCCCATAAGGTAATCCGGCCCCGCCCCTTTTTCTCCTCTATTGTCCACTGACTCGAGTATAAGCCGAGGTGGCTTTTTTCAGCCCAAAAAGTGGGCTGAAAAACTCGGCTTATACTCGAGTATATACGGTAGTTGAATGCAGAGGCATACCAGTTGGGACTTTCAATGGGGCAGAGAGGGAACTGACAAAAGCACATCTTTCTGCTGCTGCCAAGTCCAGGGGAGTGGTATCTTGCTTTATTGGTGGGGGCCTGCGGCTGTGAGGCTGGGCGCGTGTGGGTGTGGGTGCGAGAGAGAGGACAGAGCTGTCCATGTGTGCTGTGAGATTGGCAGGAACATTCTGTCATTCATTTGTGTGGGGGATTTTCCAAAACCTTCTCCCATTCCTATCCACTGGAAATGTTTAACATATAAACCTAAATTTATTTAAAACAACAAATCTTGTTGACTTCAAAAATAGATAGCACACCTTTCCGAGCCGAGAGGTTCCAAATGCAGTATTCAGGGCGCTTTAAATCGGACCAACAGCCTGGTACAGTTGTAAAAGAAAGGTAATGGCCATTTTGGGGCTCTCTCTCCCAAATGACGTAATTGACAATGCATATAAACAGAAAGCCCAACAGCACTTCCTGTTTTGCAGGTGGCCTGCAAGTCCATTAACCGCCATCTTGTTTTTAAAATTGACCACAGTATGAGTTAGAAAAAGGCAAATTCATTTTTTTATGTGCAGCAATCTAAATTGCCATGCGGAGGGATGCATATGAGCACTATTTGTTGTGTTGGTCTGGTTTGAGTCATTTTGACTGTTGGTTGGCTTTAATTGCAGAAAACTGGATCTCAATACACAATAGTGCTTTATTCAAGCACTATAAATAATGATGCTGTCACGATGAACTAGATTGAGAGCTGTAAAGGCTAAAAGGCTATTAAGTGCCCTGCATCCTCACACATTTCCACCACATTCTACAGCGAAAGTGTGCCATCTCTGTATCTTGCATACATTGGTCTTTGATGTCGAGTTGCACAGTATGTTGTACACACAAGCCTGGAAGGGACTCCAAGGATGTAGGGAGTTGGGTTTTCTACAACCCTGAGGTTTCCTTGGAGTGCTCATAGGGAGCCCAGAGAGAACTCACATTGGCCTGCACTGCATTATGGCTGTGGTGGGACAAACCCATTGCTGATGCCGTATCTGCCCATACAAAGCCCAGTCCCATACCTGTAGTTTTACATATTCCTGATAAAGAGAACTGTGCAACCCAGAATTGTATGTGAACTAAAACACTTGTCACACAGTCCTAGATTTTAAAAAGACACCAAAACCAGATGAAAGCTCGAGAACTCTCATCATTGCCGCAGGACCTAGCAGCAACACTGGGCACTGTGTGTGAACTCACAGAAGCCATGCGAATTTGCCTAGCATAGTGAGTCCACAGACTGAAAATGCTGCCGGCAGGGTTTTCACAATGCAGGGCATTGCAAATCAGAATGGCCAGTGGGTTGGGGGCAGCCAGAAGAGGGTTTTGGGATGGAAAGGCTTAATTATTTAGGTAATTTGGATGTAAAGCACCATCCACATACACTGTTGCAGCACCCCATCAGCACTTGCTTTAGGGAGGACCTGCTATGATTCCATATCCATTGGTAAATCTGCAGCAGGCCAAAGCTGCATTGCAGAAATCAGGGGTGTCACTGTTGATCCTAGAAGTGGAGGGGACAAGACTAAATAGTTGGGAAATACAGCCTGGTTGTCTTTTATGGTTTAGTTTCATTACTGACTAGCAGGTTCAGATTAAAGTGGACCAAAACCCAGGATGTTGACTATGCTGGGTTTTGGTCCTTTCCACAGGGGCACCCCGATCGGTGTGTGAAATCCCCCCCAGATCACCACAGCAACTCGCCTTATCCCGGTCCCACAGCGTGTCTAAGAGCAGTGGCTCCGACGGCCTCATCCTCCGCTTCCCTGTAGCAGTGCGTGTGCCCTTGCCAGGCGTTTGTGAATGACCAGCGTGGGCACACTCCCTGTTAGAGGGAGGCGTAGGATGCGGCCTTCAGAGCTGCTGCTCTTAGAAGCGCCGTGAGACTGGGATAAGGTGAGTTGCGGTGATCTGGGGTGGGGTTTGACACAGCGGGGCACCCCTGATCTTTTGACTATCCTGAGTTTTGGTTCACTTTAAAAATGATTTTCTAGTCAATTTAAGGGCTCCAAATATTGGATCCAGGGGAGCTAAGCAATAACATATAATCACAGCTAAAATCATACTACATCATCTACATGTACAGTTGGTAATTACATGAATTCCCTTGTCATTTTGTTGTCGTTATTCCCAAGCTACCTTTTATGCTCTTTATAAATAACAACAGAACTGCTTGATATAACAAATTGACCGTAACTAAGACCTCTGGAGTAATATGAGTAGAATTCATGGTCATCTCATTTCAGCCATATTTACTGCCTTTTACGTTATTCCCAAATTGATCAAACACACTTTATAGCTTAATAAACATGACCAAGAGGCATCAGAATATGATGTCATTGTGAGTATTAATTATCCTTTTATTTTGATTTTTCATTGCTTATACTTACACTGCATACAGTAGCATATGTCTGTATGTGTATATGAAGAGTGTTCACCCCCTTCAAAGCATTTTAAAATTCAATAGTTTGACAAACAGCTTTGGATTGAGCATGGTGACGGAAGCATTTATGCAGTTGCTCAGACATCAACATTCAGTTCACAAAGCTCATTGTTAGCTCCTGTTCACACCTATGCAGATGCAGCTTCAGTTGCAGATACAGCAGTTGTTTCTGTTCCAGTTCAGATGCAGTATCCAGACAATTGTGAAGGTAGACAGCTGGTACAGAAACAGCATCTGCACTTGATTAACTTTACAACTGTATTTGCAGGTGTGAACGGGGGCGTACTAAATAATTAAATAATTGTTTACAGAGGCAATAGTGTTTGTTACAGGTTAGAGGTGTGCAGGTACTACTCTAATTACTCTCTTTTCGAGGTTTAGGAAACTTCGTTGGGTATTCATTAAAACATTGAGAGCTTCTTCTAAGGAGGAGAAATATTCTAGTCTCCCCAGGTCTCTCTTTCCCAAGACAAACAATCTTTCCAGGCCTCTAACAGTGCGGTGCCACCCTGCCTCGCTTCTCGGGGAGGCTGATTCATTACTAGAGCCAGGTATTGGCAGATGAGCGTCTGTATAGCAGCGATTAGAGCGACCGCTAGTATACGCTGTGATCGGCTATCGGGCGATGTAACAGAGCACCTCAGTCGCTGTAGTAACTTGGCCGGCATTGATGAATGAGATGTATGTTGGGCTTTCTAATACCTGTACAGTGATGCAGCGAGCGAAAGGTAGCGCCATCTCAGTGCGGCCGACTCTCAGCGACTCCATCACCATATACAACAAAAAAACAGACTCACAGAGAGGGTAGGCACCCTTGATCTGGTCGCTATAGCGCCAGACGCTGTGTGATTAAAGTCTGTTTTTGAACACATATCCACCAGTAACAAAGTGAAAACACATGGAATTACATAGTTGTAACATTGGACATTAATACTTTAGTGCCAGACCTGTAATGACAATTATACATAAAAATATAAAAAATCTAAAAAGTTTTCAAAAATGATTTTTTTCTAGGCCAGGAGAGGTGACACAATTATTTGATAGGAAAAAAAGTGAAAAGCAAAAAACCCTATTTTAACAGAAGAAAAGGAACGTCCATTGAAATGTATCGGAGAGCGACAGGAAGCGACAGGTAATACCTGGCGCTCTGGAAGCTAGAGTGCCGGCGCTATATGCTGAGCCGCCTGTAATGATGAATCGTACGCTACATGGCGCTTAGAGGCGCTCACCAGAATCGCCTTCATAAATGTGATATTGCGTACAGCGCCCGGCATTCACCAGGCGCTGCCTGCCGCTACGAACCACTACCTGGCGCTATCCCTTGATGAATAAACCCCTTAGCCTGTTTCCCTGATGCAGTATGGGGCCCATAGAATGCATAACAAAGACAGCAATCGTGGGAGCTATCCGGACGCATAATCACTCCTATCACATCGGTGAAACTAATAGCATAATTGGAGTGCTGAAAAAGCAAATTGATTCAGTGAAACATCCACCCACTACAAGGTTACAACAAGCTAATCTAATAGATCATAAAACATGCATTAGTGAAGATTGGATTATCATTGGCTTACATAAAGGGTACAATAATGACATTTACAGTATGTGATAATGTTTTTTAATCTGCGCTTTATTATGATCACAATGCATAATTTATATATGTGTAAATAATTAATATTGAAATTGTTAAAGAATTCATATTTTATGATGATATTGTAAGGGATGGGGTGAGTGACTGCAAAAAAGGGTGCTGGAGCGACCGGAGGCTCCTAAAAGTCTATAATTTATGCCCTTATTCATCAAGCGATAGCACCAGGTAGTGTCTGACGAGCGCCAGGTAGCGGCAGCTAACGGCGACTACCGACTCAAGTACGCCCGGCGGCGGTCACAATGACGCATTTATCAAGCAAAATGAGGCTAGCGCCGGCGAGAGCGACGGCTAGCGCGGCATTCATCATGAAGCCGCCTGGACCGAACAGCGCCGCTGCAAATTCCCTCACAGCGCCAGGTATGAGCTGTCGCTCCCTGGCGATGTCCAATGCATTTCAATGGAGCAATCTATAATTATTCATAATTAATTGGTATTAATTTTTTTTTTTTTTTTTTTTTTTAATGTCAAAAAATCGGAGACCACTTCTGCAATGTTAGGATTTATTTTTAAGTAAAAAAAATATTTTTTTAAAATTTGTGCAGAATTGATCTAACAGGTCTGAGATTAATGTATTCATATTACAAAATGATTCTAAAAACATGTATAATGTTACATTCAAAAAATATGGTTGTTTAGGGGTTAAAAACTAGTTAATACCCATCGCCGCCAGCGCTCTGGGGTTTAAACAAGGAATGGACAGCGACAGCACATTCGGAGCGTGATTTGTTAATGAATATGAAGCTAGCCGTTCGCTCTGGCCATTCGTTGTCAGGCGCTCACATACAACGCTGAACCTGTGAAACAGCGACCCCCCAGCCCGTATTCAACATTACCGCACACCGACTGAGTCGCTGTCATCAAGCTAACGCCGGCCAAGCACAGCAAATACTGGCTGACGCTGAAAAAATCACGCTACAGTCGCTCATCTGTCGCTACCTGGCGCAATGAATCGGCCTCTTAGTGTATATTTTAAATACCCTGTCTCTCACCAGCCAGTGGATTTGATCAGGTTGGAAACACTAAAAAAGGAAAGGCTAGCTAGTGCTAACCTATCCAGTCTTAGAGGCCGATTCATTAATAGCGGCAGGTAGCGACAGTTGAGCGACTGTAGCGGCATTTTCAGAGCGCCCGCTAGTAGTCGCTGTGCTTGGCCGTTGTTCGGTAGTTGATAGCGACTCAGTCGGTTTGCCGTAATGTTGAATATTGGGTGAGGAGTTGCTATTTGACCGGTTCTGCTGTGTATGGGAGCACATGATAGCGACTGGCCCTAGTGACTGGCTCCCACCATATTCATTAAAAAATCACACTCAAAATATTCTCATGCTGTAAAATGCTTGTTTAAACCCCAGAGCGCTGGCGGCGATGGGTTAAAAGTAGTTTTTTAACTCCCAAACAACCATATTTTTGGAAACCAAAAAAAAACAAGTTTTTTAAATAATTTTGTAATATGAATACATTAATATCAGACCTGTAATATCAATTCTGTACAATTTTTTTTTTTTTTTTTACCTTAAAATGGCAGAAGTGGTCACAGAATTTTTCACATTTAAAAAAAAAAATAAAAAAAAATTCATAACAATTAATTATGAATATTTAAAGATTGTTCCATTGAAATGCATTGGAGAGCGCCAGGTAGCGAGAGGTCATACCTGTCGCTGTTTAAGGTCGGACGCTGGTGCTGTGGGCTGAGGCTGGAATAATGATGAATGAGTGGCTATATGGCGCTATATCAGTCGCTAAGCAGGATTGGCTTGATAAATGTGTGATTGTGGTGGGGAGCCGGCGTTCTCGTGGCGGGGCCCGTCATTACCGGCCGCTCACCAGTCGCTACCTGTCGCTATCCCTTGTTAAATAAGGGCCTAGGTGTACATTTGCAGCTCATGTTTAGATTTGTGGGGAGTTGCATCACTAACTTGTTTGGTTGTTGCCTTTCTAGTCGCATAGGTCTGCATTCTAGCCTCTAAATATTTGTTATTGGTGTACCTACCCCCAGTATGTATTTGGTCTGCCCTCGACCTGGTCTGTTCACCTGCACCCTATCCTTCCACTACCCTATCTAGGTTGTTTTTGTTCCCTCTCTATTTGTCGCAAACATTCTGCTCATTACTATTGGCTATAGCTTACGACTATGCTTCCCCACAGCACCCCTCCTCCCCAGTGTCCAAGCACCCCCAACCCAGCTGGGTGCTTTCTACTCCCCCATTATCACATCTTAGTTCCCTTTCCTCCCCATTCTGCTGGGTGATTCCTAAAGCCCCCCCCCCCCCCGTGCCCCAGGACACACATCTGAATCCCCAATCTAAAACCCAAATCCCTAGGTTATGTGTGGTAGTTTATGAAGTTAATTTCAATGAGTTGTTTCTGTTAAATTGTCATCCTTGAAGATGTTTGCTAAAACTGTTCAAAATAATATAATTGGTATTACCTTGAATAACTGCTTTATCATACAGTAGTTAAAGGACACCTGTGGTTCTAGTAAAACAAGAAATTGAGAGACAACAGGAAGTGCTTGAGCACATGGAACCAGGAGGAGCTGATCAGGCAGCACTATGATGGTGTCTGCTGCTCCCTTTAAATGACAGTGTGCAGATGAGAAGGCCCGGGAGCAAACTGCAGGCTAGGATGAAATCCGGGTTTATGCTTTGATGTGCGTGAAAACCTGGAAGCGGATTGCCTGCTGGATAAAATCCAGGTTTCAGCACAGATGCACGCATGTAAGGGGATCTGCGCATGTGTGAAAATACCTGGAGGCATTCTGACAGTTAAAAACCAAGGTTCTTAGCAGCCATCGCACATTAGTTCCTGAGTGATGGTGGTTCATTTCTAATCCACTGATCAATCTCCTATTAAGCAGCCCCAAATGACATTTCGGCCTCCTTATATAGCCTATATAGAAAAGATCCACCAGCACATCATAGTCATAGTAATATTGTAACATAGTCCACCCAGTTCAGCCTGTTAATTAAATAAAATCCAGATCCAGTGCTGCAGTAGCCACAGCTGGTAGTGGTAATGTTATGACAAAGAAGACATATTTTAAACTTTGAACTTGTTTAGTGTATTTCTCATAAGAGAGTTCCATAGTTTCAGTGCTCTTACAGTGACTCCTTCTATACTGTGGTAAGAAGTGTATTTCCTTTAACCTTTGCAGATCCCCCGAAGTTATATTTACAGTATAAATAGGGTATAAATAGATTATGGGACAGATCTTTGTATTGAGCCTGGATATATTTATACATAATAATTAGATCACCCCTCAGACATCTCTTTTCCAAACGAAATAAACCTAATTTCAACATTATTTCAGGGTTCTCTAAGCCCCCCATTACATTTAATTTAGTTGCCCAACTTTGAACGTATTCATTTTCTGATATTTTCTTCTTATACACTGGTGCCCACAACTGTAGACAATATTCCATATGGAGTCTGATTAGTGTTGAGCGAACTCGTAGAAGTTCCGTTTTTGGAAGTTTGGCAACTACACCTGAACCCGAAACCCACTGAAATTAACAGGGACACTGATGACCCATATTTGGCCCACAAAGAGATAGGAGGGGCGACTGGGGGGTTGAGGAGTGGGGGGAAGTAGGTGTTCACATGTCAAGGGGCCCCCAGAGGCATAATACGACTGGGACTGTTTAACATAATGCAAAGCATAAAGCAACTGTACATTTAATCAGGGTCTGTGGTTTTTCATCTCACGGAATGTCGATGGCTGAGGCTACAATAAGATGGCTGCCCCCAGGAGTGAGCACACTGGCAGCTGGCTGGCTGCACACACTACATTATTTTAAAGTGCACCCCTAACTCACCACTACTATAGATTAAAAGTTGGTTGATTGGCTTCAAATGTATTTTTAAAAAATGCACAGCTTAATATGGTGCTGAATTGCACCAAGGAAAGAAACCAAAGGAGTAAAATGAAATACCCACAGTGCTGAATCAAGTCTATAACGGGATAAAATAATACTCCGGCTATGGGCACCTATTCTCTGCAACTATGCACCCCACAATACTGTCTGCATCGGCAGCTGATGCCTGGCATTGATCACTATTATTTAGTGTATTATTCACTACAACCCCTAGGTGCACTCTTACCAAGCATTTCTTTATTTGGTGTGTAATCATGGCACAACTTGCTCTTGCTCATGTGCATAACCCTCATTTTTCTGTATTAAATATAATTTTCCATTTTTCTGCACAGACTTGTTTGTAACTGCATGCTGACATTTCTGTGTTAATTACTGTACATGGCTCAGTATTATGGCCCAGCACTGAGCCCTGCAGTACCCTGCTAGTAACGGTGATCCAATATGAGTACGTACCTTTGATAACCACTCTATGTTTCCTATCATAAAGCCAATTACTCACCCATGTTCCCCTTTAATGAATGACCCCCTGTTCTCTTATCCTCCTACAGACTGTCAAACAGAGCAGTTAAGCCCAAAATGTTTTTTTTCTTTTAGGCCCTCTTTTACTAATCTTCCCAATACTAAGTGTAAAGCAATTATTTGAGATGAATAACCAACTCTGCAAAATTCAAAATCAACTGAACAAGCCATTATAGATTCTATTGTACATAATACCATGAAAAGATGAAGTCATTGTTCTCTAGTTCCTCTTATAGGTCAACCAATGGAATGTTAAATCAGACAGCGGTCAAAGAATTCATTCTTTTGGGACTTACTGATCTTCCTCAATTGCGTGTTTTCCTATTCATCATGTTTCTTCTCTTCTACCTTTTCAATCTTTTGGGAAATATCAGCATTGTTCTCCTGATAATTAGAGATCACTCTCTTCATAGACCCATGTACTTCTTTTTGGCCAATCTTGCTACCCTGGACATATTTTACTCCACTACTACTGTTCCAAAAATGCTCTCAGGCTTACTTGTCGAAGACAAGACTATATCTATTCTTGGTTGTATGGCTCAGCTACATTTCTATCATTTCTTGGGTAGCACCGAGGCTCTTCTTTTGACATCCATGTCTTATGACAGATATGTTGCTATTTGTAACCCACTACGATATCAGGTCATCATGGCAACAACAGCTTGTGCTCTACTGGCCATTGGCTCTTGGTTAACAGGATACATATATTCTTTATCCCAAACAGTTATTACATTTAGGTTACCATATTGTGGTCCTAAACAGGTAACTCACTTTTACTGTGATTTAAAGCCCGTTATTATACTGGCTTGTGCCGACACCAGATTGAGTGAACTTCTTGTGTCCATCATTTTTGCCGTGGTTGCTGTAAGTACCTTTATGCTGATTATTATTTCATACCTTTTGATTGGATGGCACCTCCTGTATATGTCCTCTCAAAGTAGGGGAAAAGCCTTCTCAACATGTACCTCCCACCTCACTGTTGTTTTCTTGTACATTGGAACGGCATTGTGTACGTACCTGGGACCAACCACAGGCAGCTCTCTAGAGCAAGACAGGATAAGCGCTATCCTGGTTACTGTTGTCACCCCAGCTTTAAATCCTATTATATACACTCTGAGAAATGTAGAGGTGAAAGGTGCCATCAGAAGAATATTCTTGAAAAATCAGGAACATTTTATATTGCCTTAAAATTGAGACTTTTGATGGATTTTGTGAAATCAAGCCAGAATTTCTGATTTAGTTCAGTTTGACTGTTGGCAATAATGAAGTTAAATTCAGCCAACTATATTAAAATAAAATTTGTAAAAATATGGTTGATGATCCACTTACCTACCCACTAGTTAAAAAGTAAAAGAAAGGCCAAAACCGGGCAAAATAACTCATGGGGTCAGCACGTTGGTGTCTCTCATGTGTCCCATGTGATCACGACCACTAGTAGCAGGGAGGTTCTCTGGGCAATGGTAAATCAATACATATGATACTAATACTGACTTGTTTGTCTGAAAAAAAACATTTGTTTTTGCCCCAGTGTGGCAAGATTTGTTATAGGAGAACAGTTAAATGAGCATCCAGCAACACAACTAACAGTGTTTTTGAGTGAAGAGAACATCTGTAGGCTAAGAAAAAAATATCATCTATGCGGGTAAGCCCTCAGTATCCTCTCCGAAGGTTGATCAAAGTTGTTACTAGAATCCTTCCCCTCTGCCAAAATCACAGTGTAAACCTTTTTATTTGTGTGTGCAGAAGGGTTCATCCCTGTTATCTTCAGCGTAGTTCACTAGCAGTAATACTAATCTTTAAAATTTGCAAGCAATGCTGGTGGGAAAAATTTGCAGGAAGCTGGAGAGAACAGAGGTAGGGGGTCACTTGTTCACACAGTTCTCACTCCATCCTGTAGAGAAAGGGGTTTGGTTCAGGCTACACTTTTTCCCCAGCAAAACCAACTAGATCCAGAGATTGAGTCCCATAGTGTGCCTAGAATTATGGAAAAGATGAAGCTCTTTTCTGTTCCAACATGCCTAGGCCTCAGTGAACCAAGCACAAAATAAAGGTGTGGTTGAGTTAGTAAGTTTGGTGTGGAAAAACTTCCCTGTTCAAACCAATGTGTCTTTAGACAAAGTGTCCTCCAACTGCCCTTTTTCAGTGCCCCGTCAGCAACCAGTTATGTAATGCAGCAGATTTTAAATGCATCTGGCTCATGGTGGGAGGGTAGGTGATCTGTAGGGGATAGTGATGTGGGTCTGAGGAATCTGAGACTGCCTGCTTTGCCATGACCATTGAGGCCATTTGAGGTGCACTCTGCCCAACCATTTCCACAAGGGGCAATTACTCACCATGCCACAAGATTGGACATATGTAACGTATTTACTTGTACAAAGTTTGTCATTCGCCACTACCTATGTTTCATATTGTTGTTATACCATTTTTTTCACATCGACTGAGCAGTATGGCTTTTCATTAGTTTTTCTCCTCCTCGGCTCATGCAGCCTAGCTATGATGCAAACAGCTGCTCCCGTCCTCTCTTATTCACCAATTTCTTATGCTGTATTCAATGTGAGCACGTGTTCTGCTATTCTCTGGCAAAGAACAGCTTTTTTACCTGTTGTGTTTATCTTAGGATTCCAGTGTGGCACACACACAAACAGGGTAAAGCTGTCTCTTGAACCCACATTACTGCACATTTCCTAGTTTTCTCGAAGAGTCAGAATAGTAAAAAGGCTGTAATACATCTGCCAGATTCATATGCAAGCTGACAGTGCACAGGAAATAAAGTTCTCATCTTTGTGTGTATTCTATCGAAAGGGCTCTGGTCACTCAACCCAGCTCAGTATTACAGAACCCTAATCATTTTTCTGGCAGCCTGTCAGCTCCACTTGTATACAATTTAGATACATTCTGCCATTACGTCTGAAAGTGGACAGCACGCAAGCGTTCAGAGCAGAACCAGAATACAGATCTGCAGCCCAGTAATACATCAAAATTCTCTGTCAAGATTCTAAAGAGAATCTTGAAAGTGTTGATCAAATTACTCTGCTATGAGAGTCCACATTACCCCACCAAGTTTTTCTTACACTGCAAATGATGTGTTACCACTAGAGAAAGCTCTAGGACAACCTTCCACAGTTTATCAAACTAAAGCTATAAATACATTACCACCTTCCAGAAAATTAATTTTGAACTTTATTTAAAGAGAGACTGTTTAATATGTAAAATTTAAGCCAATATATATATGCAAGAATTGTACAACTGTGAGGTACATCATCTAATTTCCAAGGCCACCAGTAATTCTAAAGGTTTGAAGCGATGATCTAAATCACAATATTTAAGTATTCAACTATCATTCAGCAGCTCATATTGACACGTTCAGATGTGGCAGCTAAAATCCATGCAATGTTTGTATAAAATAAATCAGTTATGGAGGCAGAGGTGTCTAGCCAGAGGGCAGATATGGAGGCAGAAGCACCTTGCCATGGGGTAGAGGCAGCCTGTAAAAATAGATTCTCTGGGGAAACAATGTGAGCATATTTAAGTGAAGTGGAATCAGAAGATTCTCCTGAGCGCATTTCTCCACAGCAAAAGAGGACAGATCCTTTGCCTAGGCACAGTTATATGTTGAAATAGTATTTTCTGATTCCTCGTACAGTCTTTTTGCTTGATCCCAAGCAGGGAAACGAAGAGCAACCTCTCAAACCTTCTACCCAGTATTCTAAATAAATACGGAAGGCCTTCTACCAAAAAAGCTGCATCACAGAGCAGGACCACCAATAGTTAAACCTACAGTACTTCCTCAAACTCCCTAAAACATAAAGCGAAGTGTGAGGGGTAAATTTTTTGTAACAAGTCCGGAACTAGGTACCAGTAGAATAGCACTTTGAGTCCAGATAGCATCTTTAATACAAGTCCTCTTCAGGAGCGAAACATCTCTCTCATTATTTGTTTTTTAATCACTCCTGTTGAAGTGATCACATCATTTACTCTGCAGGGTTGGACTGGAATAAGGGAATAAAGATTGCATTCTTGCCAAGAATTATGGCATGCCTACAAAAAGATAGTACTGGCCAATGTGGTGAGCCTAAATTAACCGTAGATTTTTACATTATCCAAAATTCTAAATGAGCGTATTGTAATAGGATTATACAAAGGTTTGCGACAAGACGGACAAAGCCTTAACATTACAACAAACCTTGATATCTCAGTTTAAGTCAGTGTCAAATGTAATCAGCTCGCAATGGTGTTTGGTAAGGTGTATGGGAAAGTAATAAATGGTGTCTATTTTTCCCCTGCTATGCTCTATCAGGCACGATCCATGCCGGGTTTTCAGGACCCAGTTCACTATCCCCAGTCCTCTACAGGTTTGTTTCCTGATCCCAAGCCTCGCACAGGTGATGAGGCTGATTGCAGGGGAAGCCTAAATAAAAGGAGCCACTGAGCCTGTCAGTTTGCTGTTGAACAGCCTGGAGTAAGGAGCCCAGGCCATACTGCTCAATGTGAATATCAGAACTGTATGCAGCCAAAGGACTTTTTTTGTGTCCCTGCACTTGGACTTCTGGATGAGCAGCGTGGGCTTGTATGCCCTATAAGCGGACTTGATATAACCTGGACTTGCAGTTTGCTGGACTATCAAACCCCGGACTTTCACAAAGCTGGTGAAGTAACCGCTTGATATACTACGTTTTGTGCTGCAACCATCTCTGACGTAAGAGATCTGTTCTGTTTTGCTGGTGAATATTTGATTTTTCAATAAAAGTACCCTTGTTTTTGAAGAACTGTCGTCTGTGTCACTGCCGTTTGCCCCAATCCGACAAATGTAACAATTACCTTTGCCTGCAGTATCACTTCAATGCACGACACTGTATAATTGTGCTGTTCGTGCAGCATCCCATTAACATCCATGCTGCATTCCTGTTCAACAGGGGTGTCAAACTTACCTTCACCAAGGGCCACATCAGCATTGGTGGCCTTCAAAGGGCGGGTTAATAGTAGATAAAACAAAATGCAAACACACCCAAATTCAAGTGTATGGTTACAGATGCAGAATGATTTTTCCCAGGTGCAGACAGGAAATTAAATATTTTTCACAGGAGAGCCACAGAATTATTTTGCCCAGGGCAGGTGCAGAATTATTTTGCTCTGGACAGCACTGCAATAATTTTCTACCCATGCAGCAGATGTAGCACCCTCCGCTGTGGAGGGTGAGCTAGTTGCACAGACACAGAGCAGTTGCAGACGCTACTATCTTCTCCCCACGAAATGTTAAAATGATAGCACCAGTTGCATTTATAGGTGCTACATCTGAGACTAGAGGCAGTACTGTACTACACAGTGGAGTGGAGAGTGCTAAAATCCATGGAGTGACCAGGATAGTTAGAATAAGTGCCACCCAGCCACCACTGTCTGGGGCCACATAAAAATGCTTGAAGGCCACCGGGTTTGACACATGTGCCCCGGGTCTTGAGTTTGATACATGTGCTGTACAAGCTGTACTATCTAATAAAATGTTTATGACTTTTATGACTTTTCTTCTAGCAGCAATCACTATTTACTATCCTAGAACAGCAGCCAATATATACTGGCTCCAAAGGCTAGTTGTCACTGGGTATCGGCAATGACTTAAAATCTTTCCCACTGTCCACTGTTGAATAGTAGAGGCAAACCTGTTCCCAGCCTAACCAATGACATAACCAATAACGACTGCACAGTGCTCTATTTTTTATTGAAAAAAAGCCTTGTATGCCGCATTTGATATTCTTTTAAATATTAAAGTCATTTAAGAATTTGTTAATGGATTTTTTAACATCTTGGTTTCTGAAAGCGTAAATGACAGGGTTAGCCGCTGGTGTTATAACTGTAAACAATATGGCTGCAATCCTATCCTTTTCTATAGAGTTCTGCGAAGAAGGGCCAAGATAGGTGCACATGGCTGTCCCGTAGAACAAAATGACAACACTCAAGTGTGAGGAACATGTTGAGAATGATTTGGACCTTCCACTTGAGGAGCAAATTTTTATGAGTTTATGAATAATAAAAACATAGGATACAATAGTAAAGACGAAGGTGCTTGTACTTAAAAACCCTAGAAGGTTAGTTAGCACTGCTTCATTAAGGTGAATATCTGCACAAGCTAAAGTTATAACTGGTTTGACATCACAGAAAAAGTGGAGGATTCTGTTGGAGTTGCAGAAAATAAGTTGTGATGTCATAATTGCGTTGACTAAGGAGGTGGTGAGACCAACAACCCATGAAAATACCACAAACTGAAAACAAACCGTCTTTCGCATTAATGTATGGTATCTTAAAGGATGGCAAATTGCTGCATATCGGTCGTAACCCATAGAGGCCAGAAGTATTCCTTCTGTGCAACCCAGGAAATGAAAGAAATACATCTGTGCAATGCATCCTTGGAGTGAGATGGTGTTTTGCATTATGAACCCAACCATCATTTTAGGAACAGTAACAGAAGAGAAGCAGATATCCACAAAGGAAAGGTTGGCCAATAAAAAGTACATAGGAGAATGAAGGGAAACATCTCGGAACACCAGGAATATAATAAGAAGGTTACATAACACATTAATGAGGTAAAGCCACAGAACTATGGCAAATAGTAACTTTTGAAGCCATGAAAGGTTGGTAACACCCATGAGGATAAACACAGAAATTGATGTACCATTCCCTTCTTCCATTTATAAGATCTAAATATATATAGATTTTTTTTTTTTAATTCGTATTACTTGAGTTCCAAATTAGGTTGCAACTACCCAATGGGAACTATCAGGGAAACATACCTCCCAGCCAGCCTCAGCCTCTCTCTCTGACAGGAAGAAGCTGGATAGAGCAGAGAATCAATGGCCCCTTGATCACACAGAAATAAAAATGCTCATCCTGCGCTAAAAGTGTTCAGGCCACTCTTTGCCCTTTAGCAAAGCAAATTGGATCCAGTTTAATTCCAATTATATTAAAAGTTGAGCATATTCTTCCCCTAAACTGCGGTCAGTAACACAAGATAATTAGGCAGCAGTTACCCCGTTCATGCGCTGCATAATACATTTGCAGGTGCTTTGCTCCTGGACTGTGTTGATGCTGCTGTGTTGCCCTGCTTCCCAGTGCGGTGGGGCTGTGGAAATTGGAATGAGCTTTTACTGTAGAAGCAAATAACAGAAAAAAAGCTCCATGAATCCACATTCCCTGACATGTGTCTCCAGTAACCAAGTAAACTTAGTTGTCTTGTGTGTCATGAATTCTGAAAATAAAGCACTTTTTTATCCCAAAAACTGTTGCAATGACTTTTCCAGCTGACTGCTGCACACGAAACATCTTTGAAGTTGGTAACCCTTTGTGTTTCTATTGCCTGAACTCTTGTTTGGTCTCACGATCACGGTGGTAGACCCATGTTTCATCTGTTTCATAAAATCAATGAGAAAAAATATAATTTGACATCTTTCAAAACAGATCTAATCCATGCCTGGTGCTTTTTTTCAATTATTTAAGGTTCTAAGGGTCACTACAAGAATTTAGGGGTGGTTGTTTCCCTCCTTATAGGGCATCAAAACTGCAATGCCCTACTGTGTGAAATTCCATGGGTCCGGGGGTAACCTAGTACAATCATCTTTTGGCTGGTCCCATGCTACATCTCTGGCCCACAGCCTCATCCCCACTTTACCTTAGGCACCTTCCAACAACAGGCATTTCTGAATGGTGGCTGTTGGAAGGCCCGTCAGCTAAAAGCAAGCAGGCATGTGAGTTCACGAGCGTTCCTCGGCAATACATACAGCAGATCAGAATGCCACCAGCAATAGGAACAAAACCCAGGTAAGTGAAGTGTTTCAGGGGCTCTATATAATATGCTGAAGGAAATTAAATGAATGGCTGGGCACAGAAGAGGAAGCCGGGGATGTGGCCCACAAACTTGGGCCTTTTGAAGAGCACGGATTATATAAGCGATTTGAAAACTGGCAGTGGGACACAATGAATAGGTTAAGAATTTCCAAAGTTTCTTTTAAATAGAATAACAAAGATTTCCTACAACAATCAGGACACCCACTGTCTCCACAAACATAGATTTTTTTTTAGTTGTAGGTACTTCTACCGCACCACCCCATTACCATATTGATATCTAACAATCCCCGTATGCTACCAATATATGTGCTGATTGCCTTACCTCTCCAAATATATGTGGCCCACATTTATAGCCCACCCCCCATCAATCTCAAATCATAATTGTATTCCCAATACTCAGCCTAAACATAAAAATAACATCTAAACATACAAATATATATACAAAGACCACACTCTCCACTAAGTGCTATGGAATAAGTGGCACCACCCTACAAAATATATAAAAGTATCAATTTATTGCATAGTAACTACAGGTTAAAACCACATGTAAACAGACACATCACATACACAAACATAACACCATCAGAGGTCGCCAGAGGTCTCATATATTATACATAGTACTAGTGAATAAATTCATTCCAAAAAATATTCATTCCAAAAAGTATATTAAACATTTGTATTAAATTAGTCTCTCTATACCATCAATCATGTGCAAATTTGTGCAAAACTATGTGCAAAATACAAACAAATATAGCTAGATAATTTTCAATAATGAACCTATCATAAAGTGAATAGAAGCCTAACCGGGTACAAGACAGCGCACCAGGATGGACCGGAGAGAAAGAGAACAAAGGACGTGCATACAGACCGACCACAGGCGCCCCCACAAACCGTCACCAACGCGTATCGTGGTGTCACCACACCACTTCCTCAGGGCAATGTGACAAATATATATAGAACAAACTCTTATTTTGTGGTGGTGCCATAGATTTCACCCAAGGAGGGTGTTGCACCTCCAAATCACCACTGCCACCTCTACTTGGCAATGGGCCCCACTCTACTGGCAACCTCTCATCTTTGCTGAGTCTTGTTTTACCTTCACATGCAATTTCTATTTAACCCTCCCACTTTCCCTACAGCAGGTCAGTGACGGCTCCGAGGGCCACAGGTAGAGCATATGTGACTTAAAGTCCCTATCCAGCCACGCACTAATTTTCCCCACCTTATCCCCCTTGGGAACAGTGTAAAATAAGCAATTTCAAAAAATCTCAAATTTTATGTAAATCCCTTATTTATTCTAGACAAAAAATGACTTTTTGTTTAAATTTCTGGGTCATGGCTGAGCTAAGAAGGGCATTTCATGGAGTAGATTTAGAATCTGTGAGTGCTTTTAGGTGGGTTCACACAGTGGGGCATGATGAATCTGGATGCCTTGGGGGAAAGTTATTGGCTGCCCCAGGTGTCTTTTAGACTAGGTGGCTCTCTTCAACCCTTTAAGTGCCAAGCACGTGAATTTTACGTGGTTGCCTCTTCGTCCCTTAAGTGCTAGCCACATAAAATTCACGTGCCTGGCATTTACCCCTGCTAGCGCCCCCCCCCCCAAAAAAAAAAATACACTCACTTGACCCCTCTATCGATCCGGCTGGGTCTACTCTTTAATTTGGTGCCATCTAATCCCCCCTGGTGATTGGAGGAGGAAGGCTGGAGGAGGCGAGATGGCTCTGATCTCTCGCCCCCCTAGCCCTCCTCCACCAATCACCCGAGAGCTGTCATCGGAGCTTCGTTGGACATGATCGCTGGGGGACAGCTGAGGATCGGAGGTGAGTAAAGAAAAATAAACTTTCTGTGTGTGTGTGTTTATTTTTTTCGGGTAGGGGGGACCCCATGGGATTTTTTTGGGGGGATTTTTAAGGATTTTTGGGTGCAAAACTGCAAGGTGTGCATAGCATAGTTGTATTTTATCTGAAAATCTCTTTCAGCTTGGGAGAGTCTCCTGGGCAGGAAAGGGTGTCTACCAATACATATGCCTTACAGTTGTAACCAGGAGAATTTGAGATTTCACATGCAATAAGATTTAATCGACAAACTTACATTTTTTATTGTAAAAACTACAAATTGTAAAAAATATATAATTTTTTGCACATATTTCACCCAAAATTATTAAGAATACACCAACAAAAGGCCAAACAAGACATTTCATGGTGAAGCCAATATATCTTTTTCTGGGAAATCCCTTCAAAAATTGCAGTTGAGCATGTGTAGCGCAAAATAGTGAAACATGGTCTGGCAACAGAGGGTGACAAAAAAGGGTCAAGGACCAACTAATAAAGTACCTTTGGTGCATCCAGGATGTGCCTTCTCCATCACTGGGTTGGTCTACCTCTTTATTAGGCACCCTGAATCAGGATGCCTCCCTGTGTGAAAGTTTACAGGTGATCACAGGAGATACATGCAGCAAGGCAACCCAAATAAGGATGCCCTCAGCAGGGCAGTTAAAATTGTGGCTTTAGTTCCTTTTATGGGGCTCAATATTGTAGGGGGCAGGGAAATAAATGAATGGCTGAGCGCAGCAGTGGGAGTGGGCTCCAGCCACAGGGATATTGGAGATGTGACTGTAGTCCACATACGTGGCATGGGACCTCAGAAAAGGTGAGTGTTGGTGATTGGGGGTTTACACAGCGGGCATTCTTAGGGGGAAACTATTGGCCAACATTGGAGTCTAAACCAAATTGGGTTTCCCTAAAGGGAAGAAAAATGAATCGGGATACCCCAGGGGGAGTGAAACAGCCAGCCCTGGAGTATTTTAGATTTCAGGGCTGGGCTGCAAAGTGTTTGGTCCACCTCAATTCCCCATGATCACCGGCAATCACTCACCTTTCCGGCGCTCACATGAAACATCGGCATAACTGCCCCCCCCCCCCCCCTGCAACTGAGGCGCTACAGTTCCCAGCCATTCAGATAGGCTGTGGATGGTAGCAAACTGCAGACCACAGGGAGGCTGGGTATGCGCCCGCTCCGGCTTCTCTATGCCAGAGCTTTGTCTTTTGTAGCTCTTGGTGTACAGTTGCCAACAGCAACAGATTGCAGATAAGGAAACACACATTTTCCAACATAATAAAAAATATACTGCCTTATACTGCCATTTAAAAAAATACTGAGTAAAAACTGATTTATGAAATAAAGGCATTAGGGTTGATTCAGTAAGAGCGGCAAAAATCTTGCCAGTAAAAAAATTCTCTTTAGAACAAGTGCCATTGCCTTTCATTGTCTTCCAGCTGATGGTTCAGCAACAGTGACATTTTCATGCTTTTTTCGTCTAAAAATATTTTATTTACTACAAACTGAATTTTTTACTGAATCTTACTGAAGTGAGGCCAATTTGTCTGTTGTAGTTATGATAGTTTATGCACCACCTGGTGTCTGCAACCCTTTTAAGCAGCCTCATCTGATATTCCACATATCCAATTTTAACACAATAAAATATCTCAGCTACAAAGATGTAACCTTTGTTTTCAGCCATGAGAAAGAGTACATTTAGATGCATCTGTTTCTGCCATTGTGTGTGCTCTACCCCACTGTTTCTCAACCTGCATTACGTGTACCCCAGGGGGTACACGTTGGTGTACAAGATCACACAAACAAGGGGTGTATGAATAGTCTGGTATTTTATTTAAACAGTTAAACAGTATTCCGCCTTGCTTTAAAAGTGCTATGAGGCTTGAGGACTTCTCATTTTGGCACTATTTATAATTGATCATACTATAGGGGGTAATTGGTTAGAACTTCTTGAAGCTAGAGGATACTTGGCATAAACAGGTTGAGAACCCCTGCTCTACACCACTGGTTCTCGACCTGCGGTACGTGTACCCCAGGGGGTATGTGGGAATGTTTGGGGTGCAGTCAACAACAGAGGTCTGATGGGTCTATTTTTTAACAATACATCATTTTTTTTTGGCTTTAAAATTACAATGAGGCCTGTTGCCTATTTATTTTGGTCAAATGTATCACCTAAAAAGGTAGAGAACCACTTTTCTACACAACCTGAGGTAGGAAAAGGGGAGAAGGAGGAACTTCAAGCACAAACGCTGACTCAGCATGCATGCCTGTTGTATTGAGCTTTACACTGTGGCAAGACAGGACATCTCAAATGCTTGCTGGCAGTTTGCAGGCAGCCAATCCTGAATAGGAGAGAGGCATAAAATTCCATAATATATTAAAATGTTTAAAATATATAAATATTATGAATATATGAATATTAAAAAAAAAAAACATTAGTATCAGTTTAAAACCCACCATGTTAATTTTAGCAGCGTCCAGCCCAACGGAACCAGTCCAACAGTTGCACAGAAATGGCAGCCCTAGCAGATATTGCTCTCCCTAACAGCCGGGAGGACAGCCCAGTTAGCGAGCGGGTGGCTGGGACTTTTATCAGATGGACTGATAATATTTTAGCACCAAGACCGCCTCAACTGAATGGTTTTCTGTCTACCTGGTGCCAGGGTTCGGCATGTAGTGGAAAGGGTGGATGACCCAGGGGCTGGGGATGACCCAGCTGTCGTGGTCCACATGGGTACCAATGACAGAATTATTGGTAGATAGAGGATGCTTAAGAATACATTTAAGGAATTCGGCACCACGTTAAAGAGAAGTACCTCCAAGGTTGTATTCTCTGGAATACTGTCTGTGCCATGTACTACACATGAATGACAGTGGGAGCTTAGAGAGTCCTGGTGCAGGGCAGAAGGATTTGGGTTCCTAGAGCACCAGGCTGACATTTAATTGTCTGTATTCTACAGATATTTTGCACCTGAATGGAAGGAGGACTGCTGTGCTGTGCAAGAGGATACTAGAATGGGTGGGGGGTATTTAAACTAAAGATGAGGGGGGAAGGGCAAGATAGAAAATGAAGAGGAAGACAGATTACTTAGGGGACAACATATGATGGTGGGTGGAGAATTAGAAGGGCGGAGGATTGCTATGATACATAAGGAGAGTGTGGCAAACAGCAGTAAAAAATTAGGCGGATGTATTACTGTAGAAGCTAATACTAAATCTCAATGTGTCCAACTAGATAGGAACGTAAGGTTTATGTTTACAAATACCACAATTCAGGCAAGTAAAGTGGGGAGCTTGAGGCCCTGGTACTGCAAGAAAATATTAATGTTATTGGTGTGGCTAAGACTAAATTCCACACATGACTGGACTGTCACTTTTCAAGGTTTTGCTCTCTTTTGGAAAGACAGAGCAAATAGAAAAGGAGGTGGAGTGTGTCTCTATGTAAAGCAAGAATTCAAAGCATATATTAATGAGGGGATACTAGCAGAAGATTATGAGGATGTAGAATCCTTGTGGGTAGACGTGTGGAGCGATGTAAACAAGGTTAAAATATCATTTGGTGTAATTTATAGAACCCCAACAATAACTGAGGAAATAGAGGGTCAGTTGCGTAAACAGATAGAGAGGGTGTCACAGGCTGGTACAGTGGTGGTGCTGGGGACTTCAACTACCCAGGAATCGACTGGAGATACGGTTCTGCTTCTATTACAAGAGCGAGAGCATTGCTCAGTTTGCTACAAGATAGATAGATAGATAGATAGATAGATAGATAGATATTAGTTCATGAAGGCACCTACTAGGGGTTATGCTCTTTTGGATCTGGTAATATCAAGTGACCACAATATACTGTTTTTCCTGCGCTTCAAGATGCACTTATTTTTCCCCAAAGCTTGGGGGAAATGTCAGTGCGTCTTATTGTGCGAATGTGGGAAGAAAAAAAAAAGGAAAAAGTCAACTCACCTTTCCATACTTCCCGCTCGCTACTATCCCGGCCACCTTCGCTGTATCTGCTGCCTTCTCCACAGTGCCTGCACACACAGACATCCAGCATCATAGAACAGGTGGACGTGGCTGACACTCGAGCGTCGGCCCCGTCCACTGCTGAATAAAGCAGAGTGTCAGTGTGTGCTGGCGCCACAGAGAAGACAAAAGTAAAAAAAAAAAAAAGGAAACTCACCTTTCCTTCCTTCCCGTTGTCCCCACCGTCTTTGCTGTATCTGCGGCCACCTGCACACAGACACCCGGCTCGGTACTGCAGTGGACGCGCCCACCGCTGAATAAAGCCGGGTGTCAGTGTGTGCAGGCGGCGCCATGGAGGAGAAGTGGTGGAGTCAGCTGTATCTGCTGTACCGGGCCGGGGGCCTGTGTGCAGGTAGCAGCAGATACAGCGAAGACGGCGGGGACAGGGGGAAGGAAGTTATTTTTGTAAACTTTTGCCTATGGGGAATTGGAGGGGTTATGCCGCACTGACTATATGGGAATGGGAGAAGGGATGCCACATTGCCTATATGGGAATGGGAGGGGGGAATGCCACACTCCCTATATGGGAATGGGAGAAGGGATGCCGCACTGCCTATATGGAAATGAGAGAGCGGGAATGCCACACTGCCTATGTGGGAATGAGAGAGGGAATGCCACACTTGCCTATATGGGAATGGGAGAAAAAAAAAACAGGGCATTTAAAAATTACAAGGCTGAGCTCTCCCATAAAACGTATAAATTAGTAAATAAAGCATGTAAGAAAGAAATAAGGATATCAAAAGCACAAAGTGAAAGACTTGTGGCCAAAGAAAGCGAAAAACAAACCCTAAATGTTTTTTGTTTTTTTTTTAAATAAAGAAAACTAAATCAGAACCAAGTAGGTGCCCTAATAATGATAATGGGGAAATGGTCACTGGGGATGAAGAGAAGGCGGAGATGTTAAATGGATTCTTTAGTGCTGTGTACACAAGAGGGGAAAAAGGAGCCAACACAGAAGATGCCACTGATAGCAATTGCCCAAGTATAATACTCAACAAGCAAAACATGGATATCATCCAAGAAATACTAAATAATTTAAATGTGACTAAGACTGCAGGACCAGTTGGACACCCAAGAGTTCTTAAAAACTCAGCTTAGTTATTTCATCACCCCTGTTCTTGATCTTTAAATACTAACAACTGATATAGTGCCAAGAGATTGGCGCAAGGGAAATGTGGTGCCCATTTTTAAAAAAGGCTCTAGGTCTTCTCCAAGTAATAACAGACCGGTAAGTTTAAAATCCATTGTGGGTACATTGCTTGAGGGGCTATTAACCCTTTAAGTGCCAGCCTTCCTAGAATTTTTGTCATCCCTTGTTGCCAGACCATGTTTCACTATTTTTCGCTACATATGTTCAACCTTGATTTTTGAAGGGATTTCCAGGGATTTTCCAGGAAAATTATATATATTTTTTTTCAGCAGAGTCTGAGCTTAACATGCAATATCTTGTTGGGCCTTTTTTTAGTGTATTCTCAATACTTTTGGGTGAAATATGTGCAAAAAAAAAAAAAAACTATATTTTGCAATTTGTAGTGTTTTTTGTAATAAAAAATGTAAGTTTGTCAATAAAATTTTATTGCGTGCGAAACCCCAATTTCTCCCACTCACAGTGGTACCACATATGTATTGGTAGACACTTTTTCCTGCCCAGGAGACTCCCCTAAACTGAAACAGCGCTTTAGGAGATTTTCAGATAAAATACAACTATGCTACGCGCCAAGCGCACCTTGCAGTTTTTCCAGAAAAACAACCCTTTAAATTTGAAATACCCCCCACAAATGATATATTCTCTGGAAGTACACACCTCAAGCTTTCTAGGCGTACCAGGCTTGTTGACATGGGCGCAATTTTCTGGAAGTAATCCCTCAATCAATTCTTTGGTTGCACAGAGTTTCCCTAAAAAATAATAAAAAAGAAGAATCAAAGCCACATTTTCCTAAAAAAAAACTATATGCAAACAAGAAAAAACATGCATAGGTACTGTCAATGGAAGAGTTGTCAAACACCCCCAAAGTAAAGCGTGTGCATAACGGTAATTGTACTTGAAATGTTTAGCTCTGCTGACAAAGTGCGCACCTTGCAATTTTTCAACCAAAACAACCCTTTACATTTGGAATATCCCCCATAAACCATATATTCCCTGAAAGTACACATGTTAAGCTTTCTAGGCGTACTGAGCTTGTTGTAGTTGGCTCATCTTTCTGGAAGTAATCAATTGAAGAATTCTTAGGTTGCATAGGGTTTCCCTAAGAAAAATTATAAAAAAGCTGAATAAAAACCATGTTTTCCTAAAATATCAATATGTAAACAAGAAAAAACAAGCTAAATCTAAAAGCGCAAGGTCCCCCGAGCAGAACAATACCCAACATGCATAGGTACTATTAACCCTTTTAATTGCCAGTCTACTTGAAGTTTTGTCACCCTCTGTTGACAGGTCATTTTCCCCATTTTGCGCCATTTTTAACCGAAATTTTTGCTGGAATTTCCAGAAAAATGATATACATATTTTTTTTGCAGCAGAGTTTAGGCTTTAACGTGAAATGTCTTGTTTGTAATTTTTCTACTGTTTTTTGAATATTTTTGCGTAAAAAAACAAAAAAATAAATAAAATAATATTTTTTAGACAATTGTCTCCTTTATTTTAAATAAAAAATTTGTTTTATTAATGAAAACCATATTGCATGTGATAGCCCCATTTCTCCCGATTACAACGGTAGCACATATGTATCGGTAGCCCCCGCATTCTTGCCCTGGAGACCCCCCAAACTGAAAAGAGCACTTTATAACATTTACAAATAAAATATAACTACTATACACACTATAAACATAAGGGGTTAATTAACCCGGGGGGGGGGGTTGGGGACGCATTTTTTTTTTAATTTTAAGGGTTAGGGTTAGGGTTAGGTCCCCCACCCTGCAGCCTACAAGCCCACATAGCCTGTGTGGGCCCGGGCTCTTCTGCCCCCCCCTGGGCTTTGGGGAGCAGGTAATTAGCAGGGGTGCGGGGATTAATGGCAAGTCACCCGCTAGCTGCAGGTGACTTGCCAGCCCCCATCCTTGTGAACTGGTACAGGGGTCTCATGGAGCACACCCTCCTCGGCCACATTTGCCATCGCCACAGGTGGCAAGGCACTCTCCATATGCCACATCGACGCCTGCAAGTTCAGTGGCCACCCAGCCAAGGACCCCAAGTCCATATTCAAGTCCAGTACAACCTTTAGGCAGCCACCTGTCCTACATTTCTCCCCAACACAGCCAGCCCAGAATGTCCCCCGAATTGCCTGCAACCACTGATGATCCTGAACATCAAGCAATAGGGCGGACATTGCGCCGAGGACAGTTGAGTGGCAGGCTTGGGGAGGCCCAAACTCTGGCATTGGCTAGTGGGCTGACCTTACATTATGATGAACTACATGGATGTAAATCCAAAGCAACCAGCAAATTGCGCAAAGCTGAAATTTTAGAGGAGCTCACCAGACAGGTCAATGCAGCGGGGGATGAGCTCAAAGATGTGGAGCAGATTCAACGAAAAATATTGGACCTGAAGTATGCAGCACGTAAGAAAGAAAATAAACGGCAAAATTGCAGGTATATATATGCTTTGTGCATTTGTCTGCTTCTTGTATTGTCCACATTTTCATACATTTCCCAAACTATATTTTTCAGCTCACAAACTGGCGGAGGCTTCCCCACTAAATTACAATTTTCCAGAGCTGAGGAGATGGTGCTGGGCCTGATACATCCCGTGGCCTTAGAGGGACACTCGGGGCGACGGGACACGGACATCCCTACTATTCCAGCAGGTTAGTAATGTTAGTGTGTATGTGAAATGTTTTAAACGTGTAAAATGAGGCTCACAGGCATATATGAACACATGCCCCTAGGGAGTGGCTTGTAGGAGAGTTTACAGTTTTAGCAGGGTGTTGAATGTTTTTGGAATGTTCATTTTCTAATTTGCTAGGCCATACATGACCTTGGACAGTATCCCCTCGATTCAAAGAGCAAAAGTTAATTGATTTCGTATCGAGAATCGTAAGTTTGGGTGGGTGTTTGTCATTTTTTCTTGTTTTTTTGCCCATTTCGTATTCGCACGATCGTTCGCGCATAGACGTATATGAACATACGCATTTCGTACGAGAATCGTATAATTTGCGTTAGTTCGTGTGTTTTTCCCGTCCAAATCGTATTATTTGCGTCCGATCCTATTTTTTACGTCCTTCACATGGGCTTGCGACCAATTCAGAGAGGTGATTGCTAATTGTTTGGAAGCCCATTAAAGAGCTGCTTTACGAAATGTTTGCCGGCAGCTATTTGGCCTCGGGAGTAGGATGGAGCGGAGCGAGTTTGTGGCACATCAAGGGCTTATGCTTTTTGGCATTGAGTTGATCGAGATGTCTGAGAGCAGATTGCCCCTGCGTCGTCGCATGAACATCGATAGCATGAATGATGTTGAGCTGTTCGAGCTGACCAGGCTTAATCGCGCTTCCCTCCATAAATTATATAGTGAGCTGCGGCCATGGTTAGCCCGCACCACAAGGAAGGGGCATGCAATTTCAGGTATGACCAAGATGCTTGGCTGCCTGCAATTTTTGGCGAACGGCTCGTTCCAGAGGCTGGGTGCCCTCTCCGTGGGGATGTCACAGCCTACGCTGAGCCGCGCACTCTCTAAATTTTTGGAAGGCATGGCTGCCATAACTCCAAAATATATTTATTTTCCGGATGATATGGCAGCCAGAAACGCCATTAAGCTTGGGTTTTATAATGTGGCCGACATGCCCAACGTTATTGGTGCTATTGACTGCACACATGTGGCACTCGTACCTAGGGCAGCCGACGAGTATATATATAGGTATTGAGATTGGTTATTATGTTGGCCAACGTGTCATGTAACCTGTTTTCCTTTGCGGCAGCATATTTGTTTATCCCTCATTTGTGTAGCTGCTTTATCTAGGCTTTTCATTAGTATTTCCCAATAGAGTGCAGACATGTTTTTTTGTTAATTTTTTATTTTGGGTCAAATATCAATTTCCCTTTTTGTATGTTTTTGCCTTAAGGAATCGTAAAATGGGACACTCACTTAATGTCCAGGCCGTGGTTGGTCCGGACATGCGGTTTATGAGTGTCCTTGCCGGCTACCCAGGATCGTCCCACGACTCCTATATCCTCAGGCGATCTGGGTTGTTTCGGAGATTTGAGGCAGGTGAATTTTCGGGGGCATGGCTGCTTGGTAAGTGTGTCCTATTTGTGTGTTATTAAATGTTGCATTAATCTTGTATTTGTTGATATGTTTGTATTTGAATTCTTTACATAAGCGTCAAACTGCCTTTTTCTTGGGTCATATATTATGAACTTCCAAAAAAAATGCTTGCCTCGCTTTGTCCTTCAGAATGTTTTCCCTTTAGTTAGGATGTCTGTAAGTTCCTTGTCCCTAAATATATTGGTTTGGAGTTTATACCCAAGGATCTTTGAGCTTTGGCTCCTTTTGTACTATTGGTCTTTAAATGTCAAAGTGGACTTAAACTGCATACATTGTAGTTTCCAGATAAATGTGGATAGCCCCTCAGCAGCATCCTAATTGTAACATGTCTGAAAACTAAAAATATATTTAAATTCCAAATACCCTTGGGCGTGCAGATGTTTGTTAATTAATTGGTATATTGAAGTGCCATTTTTAATTAGGTAATACATTAGTGGCAAGATTTATTTGGCTAATGTGCCCTGTTTTTTTTTTTGGCCACTTTACCTTACATCATTATGATATATGTTAAATTTTTTGTGTTTGTTGTGTTGCCTTTTTAATTTTGATTACATTTAATTCTCTGTTTAAGGTGATTCCGGGTACCCACTTCTACCCTGGCTCATGACGCCTGTGCTGTGGCCCCAGGATGCCTCTCAGGAAGCGTACAACCGTGCGCATCGCAAGACCCGGGCTGTTGTGGAGAGGGCCTTTGGGCTGCTGAAGACACGTTTTCGTTGCCTTGACCATACTGGGGGCGCCCTGCAATATGATCCCAAGAAAGTGATCGACATTATCATGGCATGTGCTGTTTTGCACAATTTTGCCATCCTGGAACGTGTCCCACGTTATGTGGACAGCCTGCCCTCTTCAGCCGTCGAGGATGAAGTCGAGAATTTTGTGGGGCCCCCCAGTGAGTCTGGCCAATCTGTTAGAGCCAACCTGATCATGCAGCATTTTACTTAACTTTTTTCCCTGTCTCAACATTCTGTGTGTCTGTGTTATCCTTTTTGTTAAATATGTTGTTTTGCCGTAATGTGGCATTACCTCAAAGTAAAACATTTAGACCTTAATTGTTGCCTAATGTATTTCATGTAGTTTCCTTAGCTTTAGATTTGCATTGTTACACCTCTTCAAACAAAAATTATCTGGTTTAGCCCAAGCTGTTTAAAATGTGTTCCCACTAAAAACGCCACAAGTATTGTAAGTGAGATTTTTTTTTTACTTAGAAAAGGAAAAATTATAGTGCTTAACAGAAAACATTCCACATACATCTGTGGTTACAA
The DNA here is from genome assembly GCA_027917425.1 of Gastrophryne carolinensis. NCBI lineage: Eukaryota > Metazoa > Chordata > Amphibia > Anura > Microhylidae > Gastrophryne > Gastrophryne carolinensis. The sequence goes on from CM051244.1 coordinate 139,261,825, forward strand.
ATGGATAACATTACAAAAAAAACATCGAGCACATCTACACCTGGAAGTGAGTGGCACAACCAAACAAGGACACCCAGTCCAAAGGCCAGCCTAGTCCAGTCATTAATATTGCCTGTGCCCAGGGATATTTGGGCATGGCCATAATGTCACACAAACATGTCTGCAAACAGGAGGAGCACCAACCAAATCCATATTTAAAGCCATAAGTGGCCAGATACCCTCCACATAGACCTATGGCATTGGCTAGTGGCCTTAAGCATTACTCTAAGGAGCTATATGGGAGCAAATACAAAACACAACCTGCATGAGCAACACAAAATGGATTGTTTGAAACCTCAAAGGACAAGTAAATACAGTGGGGGTTAAGAGAAAAGATGTCCCACACACCCATGGCTTAATAGGGTGGCTGCCCATAATACCCAGGTGGAGGTCCAGGTGGAGGTCCATGTGAATGGGACCTAGCCTGGGCCATGGCAGCATTGTGAATTTGAAACTGCTCCACAATGTTTCTCTGCATATTGGTCATCTCAGCCATGGCTGACTGGATGCCATTACTTGCATTGACCACGTTGCTGTTGAGGGTACGCAACTCCGCGAGGATGCCCTGTAGACTGGTATGGATGTTGACCATGTCGGCATGCCTTTGCTCATGCTCTGTAACGAGCTGTGCGTCATAAGAGTCCCTTTGTTGGGTCCATAATTGAAGCAGGGCACTCTGCCTCCCCTGGGAAATTGTGGGGCGGCGTAATGGAGTCCGCCGCACAATTACCCTGGCTCTTGGGCGTGCCCTGCCGCGTGGTGTCGTCCCCTCAACAGCAACAGGCCTGCTTTGCAAATCCTCAGCAGCAGAGTGAACACTGGGGACTGTAGTGTCAGTCTCCCCATGTGCATGCACAATGGATGGAGATTCACTCTGCTGCTGAGGATTGGCCAGAGAAACATTATGGAGCAGTTCCAAATTGGGACCCAGGGGGAGGTCATCCGACGTGCCCTGCATGGAGACATCATCATCTTCCTCCATGTCCTGGATCTCTTCCATGAGTGTGCGGGTCTGTAGGGACATATAAAAAAAAAAGTGTAAGTTGGCGTCCAAATTTGGGATTCCAACAGTTTAACACATTCTTAAGCACTTGGTAGTATTTATGGTACTAAATTAACTTACCGGAAATCTCTGATCTGGGCTCCTATGCTGTACGGACCTGGTAGGCATAACCAAACTGGGGGGTGAGTTTACCCTTGCTGAGGGATCATGCTGGGCTGAAGAAGAGAAAAACAAACCACGTAAACACACACATAACCATTTTTGGGATAGGTAATCAAATATAGCTCTATTTGTAATATTAATCAACTCTAGAGCAATGGGGACATTTGTTAAAAGACATGCAAGTTTAGATAGGTGCAATGGCTCGCGAAAACTGCTAACTGACCTCAGTTCTAAGTCAGGAAGTGTACCCAGTCAGCATACAACTTTCAACGCACATTTTTGGATTTAGACTACCATTCGCTAGGTCCGGGGTACTCAAACAATTGTTGGAAAGGCCCATTTAAAGGTATGTGGTGAGAGGTGAATGTCTGGCCATGGTGCTGACGCAGGGGGTGTCTAGTTAGAAATAAACACACTGGTGGAGGGGCTGGAGATTTCAAAGTGCAAACTAATAAAGGCTGCTTGCCCTTGCTGGGCTGGATGGGGCAGAGCTGAGGGGACAGGGATTGGATGGCTAAAGGGGGGAGTTAACGTATTGATGGTGATGGGATGGATGGAGCAAATCTGTTACAAATGTATGGGGCTTATGTGGGGGGGGGGCATGGGGGGACTGTGGCAGATGGGCCAGAGCAGGGGCAGCGGGACACGATTGTGCCAAGAGAAAGTTTTACCAAGTTACTGTGTACCTTGCAATGCCACTTCCTGTGCAGTACTTCATATTGCAATGCTATGTTTCAGGGAGCCATCACATTGGGCAGGAGAACAACCACTACATCGCCGATCAAGGGGGCAGCTCTGAGCACGTCAACACAGAAGTAACTGAGTGCAGGGCTGTCTGGGCAGGGGTCCTGGAATCTGGTGCCAAGGTCCGCATTGGGACCCCGGGCCGCCAGTTGAGTCTCGCTGCTCTAGGTCAGATATGTTTGGGGGTGGCTAATGACATTGTTAACTCAAACACAACTCACACAACAAAAAGGCAACCCATACATAATGATGTGTGTTTTGTGATTGATTCCAAATATATCACTTTCTGGAGAAACTTCATGACTTTAACAATCCAATTGGAAATTTGATCTTTGCCATAATGGCTGTGGGCCTAAATGTGTGATTCCCAGAGACCAAAAGAGGACACAAACAGGCACAGTAGTGCGAGGCCAAGCAAGGCAAACCATAGGGGCATCCCGTTATCTTGTTACTAGTGAACTGTAGATTATTTAGCAAACAGGCAAACATGCAGATTTAAGAGTACTCACCGTGGGTACGGGTCGGTGAGTCTGTGTCCCTTAGACCAGCATGTCCACCGACCGCGACCGGATGGAGAAGTCCAAGCACAATCTCCTCAGCAGGGGTAAACTCCAATTTTGAAGGAAAGCCACCTCCAGTTTTCAGGCTGAAAAGAGAAAATCGTTTGGTACTCAGAAAAGGTGCATACAGTACATCCTAAACATTATATTTAGAGAAAACATTTATTTACCTGTAATTATGCCTTTTAATTTCTTTTTGCCGTACAGCATACTTCAGATCAGAGATTTTCTTCTGAATTTGGGACACATCTTTCCTCTCTTCCCCCGCTGCATTTACTTGTCGGAGGATGGTTTCAAACAATTCCATCTTGCGCTGCTTTGTGGTGTGTTTGGATTTGCTCCCATAGAGCTCGTCATAGTATAATGTAAGGCCACTAGCCAATGCCATATTTTGGTCATGGGAGAATCTCCCACTCAACTGGCCGCGGCGCAATGTGCGGCCAGATGGTTGGCTTGGCTGCTCCTCCATGTGTGCAGACACATGTGGTGACATTATGGCCTGGGGCTGGGTAGGGGAATGGCCGGATTGGTGGCTTCCCAATGACTGGACTGGACTGGCCAAGGGACTGGGTGTTCTGGCGTGGCTGGCCACCGAACTTCCAGGTGTAGATGTGGTCATGGTTGCAATTCTGGGCCCTCTTGGGGGGCTATGTTCCCGGCTGGTGCCAGGTCGGGGGCTCTGTTCCCGGCTGGTGCCAGGTCGGGGGCTTCTGGCCCTGGATGGGGTTCTTCGGGCCCTGTAGGGGCTTCTGGCCCTGGATGGGGTTCTTCGGGCCCTGTAGGGGCTTCTGGCCCTGGATGGGGTTCGGCGGGCCCTGTAGGGGCTTTTGGCCCTGGATGGGGTTCGGCGGCCTCTGGCTGGGCTTCTGGCCCTGGATGGGGTTCGGCGGCCTCTGGCTGGGCTTCTGGCCCTGGATGGGGTTCGGCGGGCCCTGTAGGGGCTTCTGGCCCTGGATGGGGTTCGGCGGCCTCTGGCTGGGCTTCTGGCCCTGGATGGGGTTCGGCGGCCTCTGGCTGGGCTTCTGGCCCTGGATGGGGTTCGGCGGCCTCTGGCTGGGCTTCTGGCCCTGGATGGGGTTCGGCGGCCTCTGGCTGGGCTTCTGGCCCTGGATGGGGTTCGGCGGCCTCTGGCTGGGCTTCGGGCCCTGGATGGGGTTCGGCGGCCTCTGCCTGGGCTTCGGGCCCTGGATGGGCTTCTGGCCCTGGATGGGGTTCGGGCCCTGCTGCGGGGCCTGGGTTGCCGAACTGCCCTACTTGAAGCCATGGCCGGTGTGGGCTCCCTTGTGCGGCCTCTTCTGGGGGCAGAGGTGGTGGGTGCTGCAGTTGGCTGCTTTTTGGCTGCAGGGGCACGTGGCTTGGGGCCCCTTTTTTGGGTTCCTGAGGGTCCAGGGTCCCTTGGTGGGGCCGAGGTGGTAGTCTTGCCTCTCAGCTTTCTCCTACCTTGCTGGGACCTTGTTGTTGGGCCCTCCGCGGTCTTGCTTTGCTGAGGTCGCTTGCTCATAGGCTTTTTAGGTGCCATCTTACACAAATGCTCAAAGAGAATGAGCTTTGGGTGCAGGGACCTTTAAATAATGAGCCCAGCGTGTGACGCCTATGCGCACGACTACGCGCTCGTACGAACGTACGTTCGAGCGGAACCAGGAAACCGCTGGGGATTTCAGAATTCGCCGCACCCGGAGGCGTACAGGCCGACCAGTGCTGCATGAGTCTGCATCTGTGAGTGAAGGTGGTGGATCTCCCGGGCGACGGACCTACCCCTCCTCTGTGGCCTCCTCAGACCAGCCCCTGGACCTTACCACAGAGGAGGGGCCAAACCGCGTGGGCGTGGAGTCATACCTGGCCAGGCATGGGGAAGGCTCTGGTATGTCACTCTTCATGTATAGGCACAAAGATATACATGGCAGGCCAAAAACTAAGTTATCCTTTATTATGTATTTGTAGAAGCTTCTGGTGCGGGTGAAATAGTGGAGGAGGAGGCAGCAGAGATGCTGGAAGTCGATCCTGGCGAAGGTGAGTGATGTCAGCCAGACTGGGAGCCAGATATGTTGGGAATAGTGACTCTCTACAAGTACTAACCAAATGTCACATGTTTCTCCAGGGACTTCTTCACAGCAGAGCCAGGACCAAGGGCAGCCTGTTGGCCCCAACCAGCCATCTGTCGGCCACCAACTCCGTAAGTCTCCATGCCATTATTCATATTAATGTTTGGTTAGCTAATAACACACACATAACTAAAGGCGTAGCCAAAGTGTAGTTCACACTTTCATGTGGGCACTTCGTTAGCTTAAAGAGGACCCTAAGTTGTATTAAGAACCAAAGAATTAGCCATCACACTGTACCTACAGATTAGAAACATGGAAAAACACCCTTCACCCATCTAATGCATGTTATTAGACTGAACCAAACCAATATTGGGGAATATGGAATGCGCAATATTTACAGGCAGCATGGGATACAGATTGAAAAAAGGAAGGTGCTGCCATGCATTGTGTGAGTGATGACCTTTCCCTCAACCCAGCTATGCTCGGGATTCCCAACGCACCACTTTAACCTACTCCCCTGTACTTTATCCAACTCTCCACTCCTCATTAAGTGTTATGCTTCAGAGTCCAGATGGCGGCGCTGTAATCCCAAAAAAACCCTAATTAACTTTGAGGTGGTGCAGAATCATTTGTGAATAGTTATTGGTTTTCATTAAATAATGTGGAAGGTCCGGTTTAAGGAGTTTAAACACTTACCTGTGGGAAATGCATTAACTGTATCCCTTGGAAGAATGACATATGTCATGCATTTACATGTATTTGATTAACCCTAAATCTATTTCCAGCATACAAACCGGTCTGGGACTCCTATTTATGTTTCTTTCTCTATTGGTTACAGGGATGATCCCCCAAACATTGGCGGGCAAAAAAAAAAGAATGAAGGAGTTGGTGGCCGAGCTGCTGGCCATACAGGCGACGTTGGGGCCAACAGATGAAGAAGAGGATGATGAATAGTGCCCTTGGTCCTGGCTCCTTTGTTTGACTTGTTTTTAAATTTGTTAACATTTTAAAAAGGCTTTTATGTATTTTTAAAAAAAAACAAAAATATGTTTTTTTAAAAAAAAAAAAAAAAAAAAAAATATGTGGTTTACTGTTTAAAAAAAAAAAAACATTTATATGTGTTTTACTGTTCCCCAAAAAAAAAAAAATTATATGTGTTTTACCGAGACAAAAAAAAAAAAAAAAAGTTTTAAACAAAACAACCAAAAAAAAAAAAGAGGTTTTGAAAATTAGTTAAAACAAAACCAAGCAAATAATGTAAATAAATTAGATTTTAAGCCTTCCTAAATGTGTCTTTTCTAATATGCACACACCCAAAAAATTACACAAACCAGAAACAACACGCTTAGAAACATATAGACATATGTACATTATGTGATTTTCTTACGTTTTAGGGACCGAGAAAGGAAGTTGGATGCAGGCGCTAAGGGGTTTAGGTAAGTTTGAGGGACCGAGAAATGAAGTTGGATGCAGCCGCTAAGGGGTTTAGGTAAGTTTGAGGGACCGAGAAATGAAGTTGGATGCAAGCGCTAAGAGGTTTAGGTAAGTTTGAGGGACCGAGAAATGAAGTTGGATGCAAGCGCTAAGAGGTTTAGGTAAGTTTGAGGGACCGAGAAATGAAGTTGGATGCAAGCGCTAAGAGGTTTAGGTAAGTTTGAGGGACCGAGAAATGAAGTTGGATGCAGCCGCTAAGGGGTTTAGGTAAGTTTGAGGGACCGAGAAATGAAGTTGGATGCAGCCGCTAAGGGGTTTAGGTAAGTTTGAGGGACCGAGAAATGAAGTTGGATGCAGCCGCTAAGGGGTTTAGGTAAGTTTGAGGCACCGAGAAATGAAGTTGGATGCAGCCGCTAAGGGGTTTAGGTAAGTTTGAGGCACCGAGAAATTAAGTTGGATGCAGCCGCTAAGGGGTTTAGGTAAGTTTGAGGCACCGAGAAATGAAGTTGGATGCAAGCACTAAGAGGTTTAGGTAAGTTTGAGGGACCGAGAAATGAAGTTGGATGCAAGCACTAAGAGGTTTAGGTAAGTTTGAGGGACCGAGAAATGAAGTTGGATGCAAGCACTAAGAGGTTTAGGTAAGTTTCTGGTTGAGGGTGCGCATGCGCAAGATCTTATAAACATACGAACGCACGAATCTAAAAGGCCAAAAACCAATGAAAGCCAGAGGCAAACGCAAGTAATTGGAAGTGGTTGACGATGGAAGCAGCCGAAAAAACAGGCTGCCGCCCCAACAGGTGAGCACATGAACGTGATTTTTACGATTGCCAACTGACTGAGGCAAGTTCGGGAGATATCATACGAACGGACGTATCTTTTAGGATAGAAACGTATTTGCTTATTGAATCACTCGCAAGTTCATACGAACGCACGAGCGGACGTGAAAAATAGGATGATCGTGAGCCAAATCCAAGCTGTTACATGTTTCTTTGAATCAACCCATATAACTGCGTGTTATGTGATTCTACTCAATCATATCCAACACTTCCATCTTTGTCTTTAGGCCACTTGGGTTTTAGCTGTGCTTTGGTCTCAAATACTTGATCTGGGGTCAGGGAAAGGTCTACATAGAAGAATGCCCACCAGCATACTCTTAAGGCAAATGCTATTTACAAGCTGAGTGTGGGCCCCTAATGGCCCTTTAGGCATGTTTGTTTTATTTAAGGTGACCAATGTGTATGTACAGGGTGACTCATACATATAACAGATAATGACATTCATAGTGAAGGAGACCTTGGACCGTTGGGGAAGTTGCCATTCCTGCTTGCCCACATGTTTTATTGAAGCATATGTAATACAGATCAGCAATGCATATTTGGGTGTTTATGTGCCTTTTTTAAACAATACAGCCCAGCATCAACCCTCAGCTAGTGTGGAAGCCTCATCCAGTTGGACCACGCCGTCAACTTCCGTGCTGCCTAGGAGCCTAGGAGCCAGGACCCGATATATACGGTAAGAGTAATTTGCTGAATCTGCTGATGCATGTGAATTAATATGACTAATTTGCATAACAAATATATTTTCCAGATTTTCCAGGAAAATTATATATTGTTTTTTTCAGCAGAGTCTGAGCTCTTGTTTGGCCTTTTTTTATTTGTAGTGTTTTTTGTAATAAAAAATGTAAGTTTGTCAATAAAATCTTATTGCGTTTGAAAGCCACATTTCTCCCGGTTACAACGGTACCACATATGTATTGGTATACACCCTTTCCTGCCCAGGAGACTCCCCCAAACTGAAACAGCACTTTCTCAGATAAGCTACAACTATGCCGTTAATTTAAAAAAAAAAAACGACATAGGGGCATTTTTGGGGGCAATTTTAAGGGTTAAAAACCCTTAAACCCCCCCAAAAATGACGTAGGGTCCCCCCTACCCAGCATAACTGACCCGGGACAAGCTATGCAGTGCTTGTAGAACAGGGCGCAGGGGCCAGCTCTGGTGGCCCCCCGCCCTGCAGGCTACAAGCCGGCATAGTGCCCCCCCCTGGCCATTGGGGAGGCTGGTAATTGGTGAGCCAGGGGTTAATGGCAAGTCACCAGCTAGCAGCAGGTAACTTGCCAGCCCCCAGCCTTGTGAACTGGTACAGGGATCTCACAGATCCCTTACCAGTTCACAATGGGTTAAATAGAAAAAAAATGACACTGACAATGAGAAAAGGTCATTTTTTTTTTTACTTTACTTACCTCTGGTCATGCTGTGTTCTCTGTCCCTCGGTGATCCATGATGACATCTGCTGGGTGCTCGGTGGAGAAGGGCTGGAGAGGGAGAGAGCGATCACAACCCTCTCCCCCCTCCAACCTTCCTCTGCTGAGCATCCAACAGCACTGATCATCGGCATCAATGTGGATGGAGATGTAGGCTGCTGAGTGACGTCATATAGACGTCACTTTTTCCGGGGCTAGCAGCCGACATGAGGAAGGGAAGGAGAGGGCGATCTTGGCCCCCCTGTTCAATACAGAAGAGCCTGGGGGGGGCGATCGGAGGCCCCCCCAGTGAAAAACAGAGGCAGCAGGAGTGATCGCGAGCGCAGGTGTGTAAATGTCATTATTTTCGCCAAATCGCACCAAATCGCGCACTGGGGGGGGGGCGTATTACGGGCACTCTCCTGAAGAGAAGGGGGGATCGGATGCCCCCTGGGTGAAGAGAGGTTGGACGGTTGGAGAGGCAGCTACGTGAGACTCACGTAGCTGGCACTAGAAGCGTTAACAGATATACAGTGTAAGCTATTTCACAGGGACTATTTACAAGGAGGGATTAACAGATATACAGTGTAAGCTATTTCACAGGGACTATTTACAAGGAGGGATTAACAGATATTTAAAATACCATTTATGTCAACTATATAAAAAAATGACTGAACTTACCTGTACATGTACTCGTCGGCTTTCGGAGGCACCAATGCAACGTGTGTGAAATCAATGGCACCCTTGACGTTGGGCATGTCGGCGATATTATAAAATGCCAGGTTACCATGTCGTCAGGAAAAAATATATATTTCTGACTAATGGTAGCCAAAAACGTGGATAGCGCGCGGCTCAGCATAGGCTGGGAGATCCCCACGGAGAGAACCCAGCAGTTCGCCAAAAATTGCAGGCAGCCAAGCATCTTGGTCATACCTGAAATTGCTTGCCCCTTCCTTGTGGTGCGTGCTAACCATGGCCGCAGCTCACTATACAATTTATGGAGGGAAGCGCGATTAAGTCTGGTCAGCTCAAACAGCTCAACGTCATGCATGCCATCGATATGCATGCGTCGCCGGTGCAATCTGGTCTTGGCCCTGCTGACACATTCAATTCCTATTAGCTGGAGCTCGTGATGCTCCTCCACAAAGGCACACAACTGGTTCATTGCAAGGGTATCTGAGGTCAAAATGGTCCTGTAAGGGGATCGCAAATGAAATGGTTTTATAGGGTGGTGGTCCCTCGGCAATCAGCTCTCTGAATGAGATGCAAGCCCATAGCAATAACGTAAGTTATCTGAACGAATGCAAAATATCAGATTTTGATGGGAAAATTATCCGAACTAACGCAAATGATCCGATTTGCTTTCGTTCTTCGAAAGCGCATATACGCATTAGCCCGAACGTTTCGACAGCTACGAAAGTTCAGACGAATGAGCCTCTGAATCTAGCCTATTCTGGGGGTACCGATAGATCACAGGCTAAATAACAGTATGCAATGCCAAGCAGCTGCTTCCAAGGCAAACAAGATATTATCATGCATTAAAAGAATCATGGGATAGGGATATCATTTTCATCACTTCTTTACAAGGCACTGGTGCGCCTCACCTGGAATATGCCGTCCAGTTCTGGGCACCCATTCATAGAAAGGACGCTCTGACTATAGAAAGGGTGCAGAGGAGAGCCACCAAACTAAAAAGAGGAATGAAAGATCTTAGTCATGAGGAAGAATTATGAGAGAAGACAACTATATTAACTTTGTAATTATACGGCTGAAAAAAGACATATAACCGTCAAATTCAAGCAAGGGTGATGGGGTAGAGGAAGTTATTGAGTTATGAGTTAAAGAAGTTCCTTAAAGGGTAATTCCACTTTCAATTACATTTTTTAAGTTTCCATTATTGTGTGCCAAAATGATGTCTTTAATGTGCTAAGCTTATCTGTTATTTTTTTATTTGTTTGCAACTCTGTGTTTTAAAAGATAACCATTTTCCCTAGCAACAATGTGTTTACCTTAGCAATGTACATCAACTGGGGCATTAGATGTACTGTACAGATCGGTGATCAGTGATCACTTTAGCTTGCTAATCATCTGTGTTTAACCAATTCTCATTTAATTCAACGTTTTCAGATAGAGAAGATCACACTGTTGTATTCCAGTAGCTAAAGGGTTATGGGGAGCCTTCCCAACTGGGAAGGATCATTACTGCTGCTTGACTTATCCAAAACTGCTAACATGCTCACTTGTTACAGTGGAAGGATTCTAGGTTATTTAGTTACCGTATTTTTCGCCCTATAAGACGCACTTATTTTTCCCCAAAAGTGGGGGGAAAATGTACGTGCGCCTTATCGGGCGAATGTAAAAAAAAAAACAAAAATGTAAAAATTATTTAAAAAAAAAACTCACCCGTTCCCAGCGCTCCCGCGTTGCCTGTCACACTGCCTGTCACACTGAGAAAGGCCAGAGAAGCGGCGGGCTGTGTCCCGGCCCCGCCGCTGCGATCGCTGTCTTTTCAGGCAGCAATAGCAGCGGCGGGGCCGGGACACAGCCCGCCCACTCCTCCATCTGCTGCCTCTTCCTGTCAGGTCACACGCGAGCACCCAGGTCAGAGCAGTGGTTGGGCGTGGCCTACACTGACTCGATGCAGGCCACGCCCACCCGCTGCTCTGACCTGGGTGCTCGCGTGTGACCTGACAGGAAGAGGCAGTAGATGGCGGAGCGGGCAGGCTGTGTCCCGGCCCCGCCGCTGCTATTGCTGCCTGAAAAGACAGCGATCGCAGCGGCGGGGCCGGGACACAACCCGCCGCTGCTTCTTACGGCTGGCTCCGTAAATCGGGTGGGCGTGGCCTGCGCCGATGCTGATGCGGCGCAGGCCACGTCCACCCGATTCACGGAGCCAGCCGCTTGTCAGCGGAGAGGTGAGTTATACTTTTTTTTTTTTTATTATACTTATGCCGGCTGCCTATGCGGGGAGGGAGGATGCCACACTGTCAATGGGGGGAGAGGGGATGCCGACTGCCAATGGGGGGAGAGGGGGATACCACACTGCCAATGGGGGGGAGAGGGGATGCCACACTGCCAATGGGGGGAGAGAGGGATGCCACACTGCCAATGGGGGGAGAGGGGGATGCCACACAGCCTATACTAATGGGGGGAGAGGGGGATGCCACACTGTCTGTAATGGTGCGTTTTTGGTTTAAAATATTTTTTTTCATATTTTCCTACCCCAAATCCTAGGTGCGTCTTATAGGCAGGTGCGTCTTATAGGGCGAAAAATACGGTATAACTTTTGACTCAAGGCCATAAAAAATACTCCCATATTAGTATCACAGACATTCAGGAATATAGGAAACTTGGAAGCAGCATGCTGATAAATAAATCACAGGTCTGGGTGCACAATGCTAACACAAATGTTTATTTTACACCCCAGTAGAGGAAAACAATAATGCAGAACACCAAAACCTGACAATAAGGGATTTTTCCTTTAAGTGACATGGATGCAATTCCCAAATGAGCTAGATTTACCAAAATGAGCTGAAGAAGTTCTATAGCCAGAGATGAAATTTAATCCAAGTATGATTAAATGTTGTTCAGAGGAAATGTTACCTGAGTAAGGTGAAGGTGGTCGAGTGACATAAAGATGTTTTCTAAGTAAGGTAGAGGACATCTTCACAAGAAATAGATAATGTCTCCATGCAAAAGTGGAGGGCGTTCATAAAGAAGGGTGGAGAGGTGGGGAAGTTCATTAAAGCAAGTGGGGAAGTTCAGCATTATTTTAAGTGCAGAATTAACTTTTTATTAACTTTAACTTTTTAACTTTTAAATGTATAAATGTTTATATATGTTTTATCCTACATACCTATATTTGACGTCAGATCCTTGCTATAAGACATAGTTCTTAATAAAAATATTAATGCAGGTAGAAGGGAAAGATGGTGGAATTAAAAAGACACAATGCTTTAGGAACAGCAGCCTCTCAGGAGCCACGACAATATATAAATATATATATATATATTTGTCTGAAACTGTTTACATATTATTAATTAGATCTCTAGGGGAATGTATGACTGGGGACAGATTGTATCTTCAACTTCATTAAATTAATTAAGTAAGCCTCTAGTCTGTCATACAGGCCACTATATGTTATTGTTCCCAAAAAGCATAATATGTAGAATCCCTCTTAAATTTATTTTAAGAGGTGATGCCAACATTTGCCACCTCATGTGGATAATGCAATGTAAAAGCAATGAAGTCAATGTTGGAATGGCCACTAGCTTGGAAACAGGTCAGTGGTTTTGGTTCCCAGGACCCGCAGTTTCTGTTTTTAGCTGGTTTCCTCTACATGGTTGCCACGCTTCCTCCTTTTGGCATGTATCACGGTAACAGATAAAAACTGAGCCTACAGGATAAATTCTCTCTTAATTACTTTTTATTCATTCATGAGACTACAATAGAATAAAAAGACTCTCACTGCATCTGATGCATGTTGCATAAGAGACAGGGCTGTGATTGACCAGATGAGTAAGGGGGGCGTAAATTTCCAAAGCTAACTGTCTATTTTATTGCCCTTCCCTGGACAGGTGGCTCACATACTGAGGGGCATAACTCACATACTAAGGAGCATACTGAGGGGCAGCTAGGGACAAAGGAACCTTGTCCTTTTCAAGCCACTTCCAGGGAGCTCATATACTGAGGGGGAGAAAAAAATATCTGCTGATTGTGCTTTACAGGCCACTTCCAGGGACATGTGGCTGATATACTGAGGGGGACAGACCACTGTCAGTAACTTCAAAAATGAAGAAATTAGCAAATAAGGGACGGGGATGTGGTTGTGCTGCTGTTGGTGGTGATGGAGCTGGTGTGGGAGGGAGAGGATGTGTTACATCTCTGCTTGCCTCACCTTCCTCCATTGCCAGCAGGCTCCAGGCTAGAGATAAGTGAATCGATTCTGACTAACCCTAATTCGTTACAATTTTCATGAAATATTCGATATTCGATTCGATTGCTCAAACCGCTTCCTTAAAACTCCATTTACTGCTATACAGCCCATCTAAAATGGTGGATCCACATGTCAGGACATGTCCCATGGGGCAAGGAATCCTGGGTAGGTGTCACATGCTACCTATCAGCAGACAGGCTTACCGATGATGTCACAGCCCCATATAAACGGCGGCCATCTTGCGGAAGATCATTCTGACACTGTATTGCGGCCAGAGCAGATAAGGCAGGGAGAGAGCGAGGGATAGATAGATAGATAGATAGATAGATAGATAGATGGAACAGAAGAAGCGAGGGACAGATAGAGAAGGAGAGAGCCTGTGACAGTGACAGATAAAGACAGGGACAGTTTAAAGTATTTGCTTTAGCTTCCAAGCCTATTTAGTGTTAATAACACACCTGCCTATTTAGCTTTTCCTTTACCTGGTGTCATTCTTTAAAAAGCGTGCTAGCATTAATATTTCAAGACTACCTGTCTAATAACTGCTTGCATTTTATAATCAACGTCACTTTTCCACAATCTAAGGAGCCCACCTCTGTATGTGAGGAGGGGGCATCCCAAACACTAGCATAAATATTTCAAGACTACCTGTCTAATAACTGCTTGCATTTTATAATCAACGTCACTTTTCCACAATCAAAGGAGCCCACCTTTCTATGTGAGGAGGGGGCATCCCAAACAATAGCATTAATATTTCAAGACTACCTGTCTAATAACTGCTTGCATTTTATAATCAACGTCACTTTTCCACAATCAAAGGAGCCCACCTCTGTATGTGAGGAGGGGGCATCCCAAACACTAGCATAAATATTTCAAGAGGCCACCTCTGTATGTGAGGAGGGGGCATCCCAAAAACTAGCATAAATATTTCAAGACTACCTGTCTAATAACTGCTTGCATTTTATAATCAACGTCACTTTTCCACAATCAAAGGAGCCCACCTATGTATGTGAGGAGGGGGCATCCCAAACACTAGCATAAATATTTCAAGACTACCTGTGTACTAACTGGTTGCATTTTGTAAGCAAAGTCACTTTTCCACAATCAAAGGAGCCCACCTCTGTATGTGAGGAGGGGGCATCCCAAACACTAGCATAAATATTTCAAGACTACCTGTCTAATAACTGCTTGCATTTTATAATCAATGTCACTTTTCCACAATTAAAGGAGCCCACCTCTGTATGTGAGGAGGGGGCATCCCAAACACTAGCATAAATATTTCAAGACTACCTGTGTACTAACTGGTTGCATTTTGTAAGCAAAGTCACTTTTCCACAATCAAAGGAGGCCACCTCTGTATGTGAGGAGGGGGCATCCCAAACACTAGCATAAATATTTCAAGACTACCTGTCTAATAACTGATTGCATTTTATAATCAACGTCACTTTTCCACAATCAAATGAGCCCACCTCTATATGTGAGGAGGGGGCATCCCAAACACTAGCATAAATATTTCAAGACTACCTTTGTACTAACTGGCTGCATTTTGTAAGCAACGTCACTTTTCCACAATCAAAGCAGCCAACCTGTGTATTTGAAAAGGGGGCATCCCAAACACTAGCATAAATATTTCAAGAGTACCTGTCTATTAACTGGTTGCATTTTGTAAAGAAAGTCATGTGTCAAATTGCCAGCAGCCATTATCCAGGGGGGCATCTCAAATATGCTAGCATGTGTCTTAAGAGTGCACACATTGGAGTTGGCAGCAGCATTAGAAGCCCATATATTTCCTGAAAGACACACATATGAGCTGGCAGCAGCAGCATAGGGAGCCCATATATTGCCTGAAAGACACACCCTGGAGTTGGCAGGAGCTACCATGCCTCAGCTAATACCATTGGTGGCTGGAAATCCTGGCTGAACCATGCCTGATTCATCTTCACAAAGGTGAGTCTCTCCACATTTTTCATGGACAGACGAGTTCTCCTTGGCATGACTATGGCCCCAGCCGCACTAAGCACCCGCTCAGATGGCACACTACTCGCTGGGCAGGACAGCTTTCCCAGGGCAAACTCTGCCAGTTGCGGCCACAAGTCAAGTTTGGCTGCCCAGAAGTCCAGTGAGTCCTCAAGGTGCGTTGGCATGGTCATGTAAAGGTATGACACTACCTGCTGGTTCAGGGCCTGCTCCAGGTATTTCTGCTGCTCATGATTAGCCTCACTATGCGGGTGAAGAAAGCTACTCATTAGCGACTGAAGACTCAGGCTGCTGCTGATGGAGCTGCTGCTGCTGCTCCTGCCACCCCCCCAGCAGCCATGGCAGTGGAAGGTGAACGCAGAGGTGCCCCCGAGTCAGACCTGTGAGATTATGTGTAAGGGACTTACCTCTGCCAGGGGGGCGGTGGCGAGCGTCTGCTGGGCGACGCGGTGCTCCTGCTGCTGGGAGCGTGGCACCTCATTCTGGCAGCCTCCCTCGCCCCGCTCTAGCTGTGCAGTCGCGTGCCCCGCAGTCTGTAAATTTCACCACTAGGAGGCACTGTGCTGTGAGTGGCAGGCAGTGCAGAGTCTTCCACAACTGATGGAAATCAGGGGCTGATCAGCCTTGCAGCCAAGACTGACCAGCCCCTGGATAGTGTGTCCAATCACTCACAGTGTTGTAAGTTGCACCAATCAGCACATACACTTCCCCCCAGGGTGGCCATTGGTTGATTCTCCAATAAATATGGAGTCAGCCCAGCACTCAGTGCCCGTGATAGTCGCTTGTGATTAGGGATGATGATCATTAGTGCAAACTTTCCTATCCGACTTCAGATCAACAAACACTTCAAGAGCGGGGGGGCAAAAAGCAACTGAGAGTCCAAATGTGCGTATTGGGGCATCCCATGTATAGCATCAGGATGTGATCAGCTACAGCTCATTAAACTTTCATCACCAACTATATCCATTTCGTAGCAGCATTCTATTTTATTTTATAGCAGCACTTATTCACTTAGGTATAACTTAGTAGTTATTGCACTAATTTATTCCTTTATTCTACATAGCATGATCTTTTCATTATACACCTTTTTTAGCTACTATGGTTGGAAAGTTCATTATTTGTGTGTGCAGGGGGCCATAACTCCAGGTGGAGGGGCGCTGTATACAGATAAGGATCCAAAGTCCATACTGGGGCATCCCATATCGGGCATCAAGGTGCAATCAACTACAAACCATTTAAGATGGTTACAAATCAACTACAAACCATTTAAGATGCATAGTCCTTCTCTGTTACATCTTAAATACTGTAACTAGGGAGTACATTTCATATTGCCATCCAGAACACCGGATTGGTATAATAGTACAGTAAGTACTCCTAAGTTAACACTTTCTATTCAGCCACTGATTTCATAGCTGAAGGATCACACAGAACCATGTACACCAACCACACCTTCCAAGACATCAGTCCAGTCCTAGCCAAGACCTAAACCCAAATTACCCAGACGCATTGAACAAAATTCCAAATAAACAGAGGAAATAATTATCTCAAACCTATCAAATAATTAGTGCTGTCCCAATGGAGGCCGCTCGCTAAACCCGAGACACAGAGTTCCCATCATCCATCACAAAAACGCCTTCAGACCCATATCTGTATTCAAACCCAGGGGTACCATAGTTCCCAGTACGAAGATAAGATGGGACTCCTGTGAAGGAGCCTCACATCCTTGAAACCTCTCCTGCCTTCTATAGATATTTCTTACCGCATGGACAGGTGAGTAAATATACCACAAATGTTGAAGCACAGTTGAGGAATCCTCTAATGGGTCTGTGGGTCCTACTTCTTGCACCCATGCAAGATGTTGTTCTCACCATGAATTCACACATATGGCAATGCCCACATTTAAAGACCCATTAAAGCCGTTCACAGACCTAACCCCCTCCACTGATTTTTGAATATATTTACTATGTACTAATCGATTGCCCATATTGGTAGCTCGCTGAGTAGTCAGGAGTGGTCTAGGGCCTATGAATCTAGCTATAGTGGGATCCAGTAACAATACATGCCAGTGTGATTGTAAGATGTTTTGCAACTTTTCCCAATGGGCGCCAAATTGCGTAATTAAACGTAGTAGCTGGCACTCCCTTCCCAGGTCCTTTTTGTTTTTCTTATTAATCCCTAAGAGGTCCCCTCGTTGTGAGTTGAGGGCCCTCTTGAAACAGGTATGCAACGGTCAGCGGGGATACCCCCGTCCCAAAATCTCGCCTGAGCTACAATTCCTGCGTATGTGCAAGAATCTTTCCATTGGGATCCCACGCCACAGAGGACCCGGGTGGTGGCTCGAACAGGGTGTTCTCCTCTGTGGGCTTGTGAAAGGTAGTGGTGACAAACCTACCCGCCTCATTGGTAATCAGTAAGTCTAGGAACTCCACACTGTTGGAACTGATCTTATGAGTTAATCGATCATTCTGGTTAAGTGAAGCAACGAATTCATCAAATTCAGATACAGTCCCCCTCCACACCACCAAGATGTCATCTATGTAGTGAAGCGAGAGGGCGACATGCACCCCAAAGTCTACCTGCCCAAACACATCCAGACTCTCCCACCATCCAAAGTGGAGGCAGGCGTACAATGGAGCAGAGGACACGCCCATGGCTGTTCCTCAGATCTGATGGTCGAGTTTTTTATTGAAACGGAAAAAGTTATTAGCCAACACAAATTAACTCCATCGAGATTTCATTGTAGGCAGCATCACCTGGACCCACTTCCTCAAGGATCTCCCTAACCACCTAGAGGCCCACCATGTGGGGAATGGAGGTGTACAGACTTTCCATGTCTATACTGACCAGAAACCAAAGGTTTAAGGTATCCATCAATAATTCTGGCTACCCCCTCAAGGGGACCCCCATTCCCAGACACAATGGGCCTCCCCAGTGGTTCGGATTAGCACTTATGAATCTTTGGAATGGTATAAATAACAGAGATTTTGTAATCACTTACCTTACTTACTTAACTTACCCAGTACCTTTGGGGCAGCAATATCTCCTCTTGGGCCCAATCAAGTTTGTCATTCAAAGCTGACACTACCTTGGGGAACGGATTCTCCCCTATTCTACAATATGTGTTTACATTTAATTTATTTACTTAGTGGCCAGCATGAGTGTGTGAGAGTGGATGGGAAGGGTACCTGGTGTGGTAGGGGGGCCCCCTGTTTTTTAGCACACGCAACGTTGCTTTTTTATTAATTAGTGATTGAGAATCTAGGTTTATATAAAATATTTGTGCGATATTTATGTGTCTTTATTATCTATAAATAGTGTCTGAGTGGCAATATGTGCCTCTGATCGTCCTTTGTGCCGACCTCACACCAGTGTGTATGTGTGTTTTGATGCTATTAATAGGTGGTTAGTGAGGTGCTGGGTATAATTTGTCTTTCCGCTTTCCCCCGCTTCCCCCCTGAAGAAGGTTAAAAACAACCGAAACGTCGAGGGTTACTTCCTGGTGCTGCCTGTAAGATTTACTCTCGTCCTCAATATTCTTGTTCTCATTTATGTACTATATGCACATCTAGCATTGTGACTAAGGAGTGCCTTCACACTCTCAACTAATGCTACCATTTACTCTGGTTATCCCTTATTTTTGGACTCTGTATAAACAATGATTAACTGTCATTCTCTATGTAGTGTGATGTTAACACTGTATGCTGTACTCTGGCACCATTTAGTGGTCATTTTGGGGATTTTACCCATCCTTTTATTTGTATTATAGTTTTCACTGAGTATAAACCTCAGCATTCATGTGCACTAACTCCTCATTAAATTCCGATGTTTTATTTGCATACTTACTATAGTTGTTCGCCTCTCCTTCCTTCTTTCCTACATGTGCTATATCTCTGAAGGGTGGAACAGAGATTTTGGGACAGGCTGAACACCAACTCAGATGTATTATCTCCCTATTTCTTTGATTTAACCAGGTGTGCTTCAACTACTCCCTTTTACTTATAATTTGTCTTTCCCCAGGCAGTGCATCCACAAGACCACCTGTCCTCCCCCCAAAGGGAGGATGTGACCTAAAGCCCTACTCTTGCAAACAGTGACAAAAACTATCTAAGAGGGTTGAGCTACATGCAGATGTTATCAAATAGCAGGCAGATTATATGCTGCATAACTGCATGGGAGCGGCCATCTTGCAACATACATGAGTCCAGCTCCTGAAAAACCCTCCTTTATTTCTAATAGAAAGCCATAAGCTGTGATGACTCATTGCTCTGCTGCACAGCTGAAAGAATTGTAACATTTTAGAAGATAAATATGTTTACATTGACTGAATGGTGTGCAATAAATCTAGATTCCTCAGTGAACAGTAATAAAGAAATGGTGTTGCAGCTTTCCCTTCACATACTTAAATCCCTCTAGCAGCTGGTTATTCGATGTGAATGTTTATATAACATAATACACAAGCTGCCCATGTTTCTGAGGCATTTATCTCTCTCAGCTTGTGGGCTGCTGCTGGCACAGCTCTTCCCTCATACTTATGTGTGTGACAAGATGGCCACTCCCATGTAGTTCTGCAGCAAAGGATCAGCCTGTTATTCCAGAACATCTGCATGTTAAGCCCTCTCAAATAGTTTTTGGTAGAGGGAGGCTTTAGGAGAGCAATTTACTATTTTTTCTTTGTTTGACTTTTGGTCTGCTTTAATGTAGTAGCAGCCGGGCCTGAGACACAACGTGCTTTGGCACATATACTTCCACCACCCAGAATTGCCGGACATCACTTGTTGCCTTTTAAATTATCTTGAGGTCAGACATGGGTAAATGACAGCAGGCAGTGCTAAAACCCATCTGTCTAGGCAAAGTACAACACACTACCTAGGAGCTGTGGCCTGGCATCCAGGAGCAGACAGATAAGTGGTTGCTGCTGCTGCACCTAAAGCCCAGCAAGGTGGTGTGCAACAACAAGCAAACCCTGAATGTGTTTATGGACTGACTAGAACTCCACAAGGATAAAAGATTTTATGCTCTTGAAGTACTTCCAGAAAGAGTTGCTTCATCCAGAATAAGTGATGCCCATTCGACTGAAACAATGATTGTTAAAACTGTGGAACATATGGTTGAAATGGAAGATGGTTCCAAAGAGGAATAGTGAGGTGAGGAATATAGCACCAATCATGAACACATGATTTTATATAAGATGTGAAAAATACCCTGTTCTATAAATGTATCAGCATTTAGATAACTTTAAAAAAGGAGATATTTGCATCATGCCTGGCTCTAATGATTCTCCTCCAGTGGGAAGAGAGCCAGGAGAGCACTGACATACCAATGGTTTGAACAATTGGTATTACAGAACAGGGACCCCAGGTGGCATGAACAATTAGTATTCCAGAGCACTGACACACCAGTGGTTTGAAAAATTGGTATTCCAGAGCACTAATGCACCAGTGGTTTGAACAATTGGTATTACAGAGCATTGACACACCAGTGCTTTAGCAAATGGTATTCCAGAGCACTGAAATACCAGTGCTTTGAACAATTGGTATTCCAGAGCACTGACACACCAGTGGATGGAACAATTGGTATTTCAGAGTACTGACATACCAGTGCTTTGAACAATTGGTATTCCAGAGCATTGACACACCAGTGGTTTTAACAATTGGAATTCCACAGCACTGACACGCTATTGGTTTGAACAATTGGTATTACAGAACAGTGACACACCAGTGGTTTGAACAATTGGTATTACATAGAACAGACCCCCATGCGGCCTGAACAATAGGTATTACAGAGTACTGAGACACCAGTGGTTTGAACAATTGGTATAACAGAGTACTGACACACCAGTGGTTTTAACAGTTGGTATTACAGAACAGGGACCCCCAACTAGCCTGAGCAATTGGTATTACAGATTACTGACACACCAGTGGTTTGAACAATTGGTATTACAGATCAATGACCCCCAAGTAGCCTGAACTATTGGTATTACAAAGCAGTGACCCCAAGTGGCCTGAACAATTGGTATAACAGAGCACTGACACCCCCGTGGTTTGAACAATTGGTATAACAGAGCACTGACACACCAGTGGTTTGAACAATTGGTATTATTGAGCAGTGACCCCCCAAGTGGCCTAAACAATTGGTATTCCAGAGAACCAACCCACCAGATATTTGAACAATTGGTATTACAGAGCAAAAAAACAATATTGCATGTGAAAGCCCAATTTCTTTACATTACAACAACCACATTACACAATCACATATGTATCAGTAGACCCCCTCAAACTGAAAGAGAACTTTTTTAAATGAAATACACCTATCTAACAACTACATGTACTATCAAGGGATAAAGCAGGACAAAACCTGGAATGTTGACTGTCCCTGGTTTGTTTTGCTGCACCCAGCCTATCTGAATACTTGTGAGGGAGTCCTCACACAGCTCAAGGATGCAGGGGATGTGCCAGCTCACGCTCTCCATTGAGAGAAATCAGAGCTGTTTGGCAAATGGCTCTTTTTAGACGAGAGCCCGAGCATGCATTGTTGGACTGTGGAAAGGTGAGTGATCACTAGCACTCCAGGGGTTTCACACAGTGAAGGCCAGCCCTGTAATTTTTTAGATTCCAGGGCCAACCATACTGGGTTTTGTTCAGATTTAAATTTAAACAACAATTGACATGCCCACCCCCCTCTCATTTAGTAAAGGGCATTTTTTTTTCTTTACTTACCACAATTCCATCGCAATCTCTCTTTTCCATGTCGATCACCCCGCAGCACTAAGAGCCAGTAGTGATTGTGGGGCCAGGGGATCAGATTCCCCATTCTGGAGCTTCCTCTACCAGCATCTCTGCGATGCTGCTGCCTGGATTCAACTGAAAATTTACCACAGCAAGAGTTAGAAAAGGATAAATTAATTTTTTTGTGTAGCAATCTAAATTGTCCTGGGAGGGATGCATATGAGCACTGTTTGTTGTGTTGCTCTGGTATAAGTCATTTTTGACTGTTCGTCTGCTTTAAGCATAGCCCAAATGCTGTTGTTTCCAAATATGCTACCTAGAGAGTTTGCCACCCTCTGTTGCCAGACCATTTTCACAATGTTGCGCTATGCATGATTATTGAAAGGATTTCCAGAGAAAATTCTATATTGTTATTTTTAGCAGAGTCTTTCTTGTTTGTTATTTTCATGTGTATTCTCAATATTTTCAGGTGAAATATGTGCAAACATTTTTTTAACAATTTTTTTGTAATAAAAAATGTAAAATCATGTTGTTTTTAAAGCCCCTTTTCTCCCAGCGATAAATGGTACAACATATGTATTGGTAGAAAGCCTTTCCTGCCCAGGAGATTCCCCCAAACTAAAACAGCGCTTTAGGAGATTTTCAGATAAAATACAACTGCTATGCCCACTTTGCAGTTTTTTTAAAATAACAACCCTTTACATTTGAAATGTACCCCCCCACAACCCCCATAAACAAATGCATAAAAGGCAGAATAAAAACACATTTTCCTAAAATACCAATACGCAAACAAGAAAAAACAAGCTAAATCTGAAAGCGCAAGGTCCCCATACTTTTGACCCTTTTAACTGCCAGCCTAGGAATTTTTGTCACCCTCTGTTGACAGGTTATTTTTCAGCATTTTGCGCTATGTTTAACTGCAATTTTTGTAGGACTTTCCAGGAAAATTATATATTATTTTTTCCCGGCAGAGTTTAGGCTTTAACATGAAATGTCTTTTTTGTAATGTTTTCAGTGTTTTTTTTAAATATTGTATCGGTAGCTCCCCCCCCCCCCCCCCCCGTTCCTGCCCAGGGACCCCATGTTTTTTTTTTTTTAAAGGGTTAAAAACTCTTTAAAATCCCCCCCCCCCAAGAAATGATGTGGGTTTCCCCTACCCAGCATAACCAGCCTGGGGACCAGCTATGCAGGGCTTGTAGAACAGGGCACGGAGGCCAGCTTTCATGGCCCACCACCCTGCACGCTACAAGTGTGCATAGCCTCTGCCCCCCGTGCTTTGGGAAGGCAGGTAATGGGGTGCTGGGGGTTAATGGCAAGTCACCCGCTAGCCACAGGTGACTTGCCAGCCCCCGAGCCCTCTGAACTGTTTATGGACCCCTTACCAGTTCACAAAGGTTTAAGTGTAAAAAAAAACACAGACACAGATACAAAATATTTTATTTATTTATTTATTTTTTAAAACTTACCTCCCATCCACTCCCGAACACTGTGTCCCACACCAACTACTTTGGGCTCTGCTCTCCTACTGGAAGCCTTTTATACCAACCAGGAAGAAAGGAGACATAGGGTTAATTTAAAAAACAAATGACGTAAGGTCCCCTGTCATTTTCGGGGGGATTTTTAAGGGTTAAAACCCCTAAAAATCACCCAAAAAATGATGTGTCCCCCTACCCAGCAACCAAACTGGAGACCAGCTATGGGGGCTTGTAGAACAGGGCGCAGGAGCCAGCCTTGGTGGTCCCCCGCCCTGTCCACTACAAGCTCAACTGGCGCCGGGTTCCTCTGCCCCTCTGGGCTTTGAGAAAACAGGTAATGAGGGGGCTGGGGGTTAATGGCAAGTCACCCACTAGCCTCAGGTGACTTGCCAGCCTCATAAGCTTCGTGAACTGGTATAAGGATCTCATGGATCCCTTACCAGTTCACAAAGGGTTAAGTGTAAAAAAACACAGACACAGAAAAAAGACTTTATTCAACTTTTTTTTATTTAAAAAAAGCATTGTCTCTATTTTTGCAGATGACACAAAAATATGTAGCACAGTGCAGTCTATGGAAGATGTTCACAAGCTTCAGGCTGACTTGGACACTTTAAGTGTCTGGGCATCCACTTGGCAAATGAAGTTCAATGTGGAAAAATGTAAAGTCATGCACTTGGGGTCTAATAACCTGAAGGCCACATATGTCCCCGGGGAAGTAAAACTGGGAGAGTCACTTGTTGAGAAGGATCTGGGTGTACTGGTAGATCACAGGCTAAATAACAGCATGCAATGCCAAGCAGCTGCTTCCAAGGCCACCAAGATATTATCATGCATTAAAAGAGGCATGGAATCACGGGATAGGGATGTAATTTTGCACCTTTACAAAGCACTGGTGTGCCCTCACCTGGAATATGCCGTCCAGTTCTGGGCACCCATTCATAGAAAGGACGCTCTGACTATGGAAAGGGTGCAGAGGAGAGCCACCAAACTAATAAGAGGAATCAAGGATCTTAGTTATGAGGAAAGATTACGAGAATTAAAATCTGTTTAGTCTTGAGAGGAGATGACTGAAGGAGGACATGATTAACTTGTATAAAAATATAAATGGCCCATACAAAAAATATGTGAGAACACTATTTCAGGTAAAATCCTCTCTAAAGACAAGGGGCACTCCCTTTGATTGGAAAAAAAATAAATTTTGGGCCTTATTCCTGAAGGGATAGCGTCAGGTAGTGGCTGGTTAATGAGAGGTAGCGACAGGTAGTGACTGGTGAACGCCGGACACGGCACGCAATTACACATTTATCAAGCAGAATCTGTTTAGCGACTGGGATAACGCCATGTAGCGTCTGATTCATCATTTTCCCAGCCTCAGCGAACAGCGCCGGCGTTCAGCCTTGCACAGCGCCAGGTATGACCTCTCGCTACCTGACGCTCTGCCATACATTTCAATGGACGATCCTTTCCTTCTCTTTAAATTGTGTTTTTGTTTTTTGTTTTTTAAATCTCAAATAATTCTGTGACCTCTCCTGGCATTGAATAAGCAGTTTTTTCACATTTTTTTTATTTTTTATATATTTCTTCAGAAATGACATTACAGGTCTGCCATTAAAGTGTTCATGTTACAATGTTGCTACAATGTAATTCCATATGTTTTCGCTTTGTTACTAGTGGAAAGATGCTGAAAAACAAACTTTAAACACGCCTCCTGACCTCTGGGCTTCAAACAAACATTTTTCAGCGCCAGAGATTTGTGAGGCTGTTTTTTTGTTGAATATGGTGTTGGTTGCTATGAGCAGTCGCTACCATGCGCTCCCATACAGCGCTGTACTGGTCAAATAGCGACTCCTCACAATGTATTCAACATTACTGGACAGCGAATGAAGTAGCGACTATGAAGTAGCGACCCACGGCTGAGCACAGTGACTACTAGTGGGCGCTCTGAAAATGCCTACTACAGACGCTCATCTGTCATTACCTGTCGTTAGTGATGAATCAGCCTGCCAGTCTCCGGAGGCGACAATCATTTTTTACCATAAGAACTATAAATCTATGGAATAGCCTCCCACAGAAGCTTGTTACAGCATCAACCACTGACAGCTTCAAAACTAGCAGGGGGAAAAGCCAGGCCCATAACTCTCATATGCTCAGCGATTAACGACAAGAGAGGCAGCCTTGCAAGAGTTACGTGCTTGGCGTTTAAAGAGTTAAGTAGCAGGTCAATACTATGGGTCTTATTTATGATGTGCATCTGTTAGCATCCTTTTTGTGGCTACAGCGCCAGCATTGATTGCTGGCATTAGCATCTAATCTGGCACTGTACTGTGTACTACATTGGCGCTAACTGTAGCTGCGCCGAACACGACTGATTACCTTTGTTTGTTGCATGGGTATTGGTCAGCCTGTGTCAGTTCAATCACTTCAATCCAGTTCTGCCCATTGTGCTCTATGGGATTTTGAGCAACAGTGCCAAGTTACATATGCTTCAACCACAGCTCCCGGCGCTCCATCCTTTTCACCGCTAGTCTTAAATAAGATGCTAGCCAGTGGGTGCATCGTCATTTTTAGCTGTTAATACTGATGCTGAGTGCTGCTGAGGCCAAAAAAGTGGCACTGTGTGGTGCTGATGCTTCTTAAATAAGGCTCTTTGTTTTCCACACTATGAAGTTGTATGTTTATAATTTCTTACATTACCTTGACATTGGTTAAACTCTTTCTATTTCTCAAATTAAGCATTTACGCATTTAGCACAGTATAAGGATGTTTCAGAACCAGGTGAGAATGCATTCTTGCACAGTTTTGGGTGAGAAAATGTCATTACCACCCCTCTCCTCCTCTCTCCCTATTCAGCAGACAGTTTGGGGATTTTTTTTTTAGAAGTTTTTTTTTATTGTGAGAAATCAGAGAAAGTGTGTTTCAAGGAGAAATTGTGTTTAGGTGAATGTTTTTTACTGTGACTTTAAGTGATATTGAGTTTTTTGTTGCTGGCTTTTCTTACCTGCTCAGAGCAGGTGAGAAAAGTTGGCTTCACTAACCAGCATGCTGTTTCATTGGAAAAAGCCAAGCCGCAAATACCAAAATGTTTTTTTATAAAAAAAAAATGTTCAGTTAAACAAATGTGTAGCCCTCTCTTAGAGCCAATTAGCCAGGGCTCATAGGCCAGCTCATGGTCCATAAAAACCCATACCAGTACAAAGGCCAGGGGTACTGCATGCCAAGCTGCCCAACCTCCCGGGTGGTGGCTGGCTACATTACCCGCACTTCTCTCGGGCAGGGGGCACGCGTATGAGTTGGTGGCCAGGTGGCCTGGTAGAATGTGGCATGGGCCCAGTACAATGTGGACCCACTGAACTTCATCCGAGTGAACCAGGTTTTGGCATCAGATGATATATGACGCTACTGAGTCTTATGAGCCTACGGCATAGCATCTATTTACATAACTAAGACCAAAATTACAAGCACAGAGCTAAAGGTCCAACACTCTGTTGCCTTACTATTTGTATAACAAAGACACATGAAAGAGACTTTTTGCTTTTACTATAAGGCCTTATATTTTTGTAAAGAAGGCCATGACAGCAGACTTCTGCCCTGCCCACCCAGAAGGCTGAATCTTTAAATTTTATTGATCAGATGTCTTCTGTTAATTGTGTTTCTGTTTTTTTTTCTATTGGTGTCCTTCTTACAATTACAAATGAAAAGATAATTACATTTAATAAACTGCTTTTGTTAACACTCAGACATCCTCTTCCCAACTCAGCCAAAAACTCAGAAAGTGAAGCAAATAAAGCTGGTTCCCCTAGAATACATGAGATATTTACAGGGCTCCCATACATGCCCCCCATTTTTGATCTTACACAAATGTATAAATACAATTTTTTGGGTAAATAAATCCTGATATCATCCTGAATCAGGGTGCCCTGTTGTATGAAACCCTCAGGATGTCCATAAACACTCTACGTTTACCTCTTTAACAGCGCATGCACGGACTCCCGTCCATTAAGAGTCGTCTGCTGTGACTAAGGCCCTTATTTAACAAGGGATAGCGCCAGGTAGCGAATGGTGAGCGAACGGTAATGACGCTCACCGCCACGGGAACGCCGGCTCCCCTCCGCAATCACACATTTATCAAGCCGATCCTGCTTAGCGACTGACAGAGCGCCAGATAGCGAATCATTCTTCATTATTCCAGCCTCACCCCACAGCGCCAGCGAGCGACCTTGAACAGCGACAGGTATGACCTCTCGCTACCTGGCGCTCTCCAATGCATTTCAGTGGAGCAATCTTTAAATATTAATAATTGCTATTAATGTTTTTTTTTTTTTTTTTTAAATGTCAAAAATTCTGTGACCACTTCTGCAATGTTAGATATTTTTTTTAAGGTAAAAAAAAAAAAAAAAAAATTGTGCAGAATTGATATTACAGGTCTGATATTAATGTATTCATATTACAAAATGTTTGTAAAAACTTTTTTTTTTCAAAAATATGGTTGTTTGGGGGTTAAAAAAACTATTTTTAACCCATCGCCGCCAGCGCTCTGGGGTTTAAACAAGCATTTCACAGCGCGAGAATTTTTTGAGCGTGATTTGTTAATGAATATACTCGGAGCCGTTCGCTATGGCCATTCGCTGTCATGCGCTCCCATACAGCGCGGAACCTGTCAAACAGCGACTCCTAACCCCGTATTCAACATTACCGCACACCGACTGAGTCGCTGTCAACAACCGAACAACGGCCAAGCACAGAGAATACTAGCGGGCGCTGTGAAAATACTGCTACTGTCGCTCATCTGTCGCTACCTGACGCTATTAATGAATCGGCCTCCCCGTAATTCAGCAGGCAGCTGCCATTGTTGTGAACAGAGAGCGTGCTGCTGCTTCCCTGGCAGTGTGCATGTGCTCCTGCCCCCAACATTCAGATAGGTTGGGGTGAGAGCCTGTGTGCCTTTGGGGATGTAATACCCTATGGATTGCCCGCTGTTCTTACCCTTCCTCGGTGCAGGCACAGCTCTATTCCAATCAGCAATCCTAGCCGCACACATCAGAGGTACATGGCATCACTTGCATCCCTCAGTTGTGCTCGGCCACGCACAGCCTTTCAGTTATGGCAGGCAGGACCACACACAGCTGGAAAAGGATGTGAGCGATACACCAGCCCATCACGCATGCATGATGGGCTCCTTGGCAAGGTAAGCATACCAGGGGGAGTTACAGACAGCAGGGAATCGGAAATCAGGATGCCCCAGGTAAAGGTGATCAGATGGTCTATGAGATTCCAGGGCAACTTTTGATCAACTTAAAGAATGAAACAGCAGAGGTGAATGGTGCTTCCTTTCTCTAAATGATACCAAGTGAGCAAAATCTGATAAATAAAGTGAAGGAGGAACAAAAATGGGGTCCCTCTGACCTCCTGGGCCCCAATCACGCTCCCTATTGATACCCCCTGATATGGCCCCCCCTAAGTTTTGCAATCCTTTTCCCCTGCATGTCCCACTTCATTTGCCATGGTCCACACTTTCACACCCCCAGGCCCTAGTAAATGCAAGGCATTAAAATAAAGGCCTTACTTTTCTCTGCCGAGTCAAGAGTCCACAGCACGCAGCTGCTCATTATGCCACCCTCATACTCTAATCTGAAGAAAGAGGCAGGTGGTGGGCGGGGCCAGCTGCACATGTGAAAGTCAACACAGAGAGCTCCGAGCATCCATCTGCCAATGTTGCCTGGAAATGGGGGGGGGGGGGAGCAGGGGTTGTGCTAGCAAGCAGGGCCCAGAAGCATTGGGAATTGTCTGCATCGGTATGGGGTGAGCCCAAGCCCCCCCTCCCCGGTAGACCCCCCCTGCCCCCCGAACCTGATGGCAGCCCTGGGTATTTACATACAATCATATTTTCAGGTGCTTTGAAATGGCTTATTTACTGTTTCCAAGGGGTATAAGGTGTGAGAAAGTTAGTGTTCCCTGGACAGGGACTTTAAGGAAGCAGCCTGATGACAGGAGAGTGGAAGGATCTATTCCCGGCTGAGCAAGGCTAACCCGCCAAATACTCCCTGAGCGCTATTGTTAGGGTTGCTCTCGCTCTGGTAATATGTACAATCAATGCTTGTGTTTGTCTCACTGCATGGATGGATGAAATGCAGAAGTATTCCTGTGTGCGAAATCATACATTGGCCATATATGTACAGACATAAGAACAGAGAAACATATATAATAAGAAACGTTTGGACAGTAAACATTTAAAAATCTGTTGTTTAAAAATACATCTCAAATTTACCATCTTTTTAAAAGCTTAAATGATTGTTATTTGTTCTTATATTGTAATTCATATATTTTTTTAGAGTTTTCTGAACATCCTTGTTCCTTAGTGTATAAACAATCGGATTGACTGTTGGGGTAATAACAGTAAATAATATGGCTGCCACTCTATCTTTTTCTATTGACAGTTCTGAAGTAGGTCCTAGGTAGGTGCACATGGCCGTCCCGTAGAATATGATGACAATAGACAAGTGCGCAGAACATGTAGAAAAGGCTTTGGATCTTCCCGTTGAAGACCGCATTCTGATAAGATGGGAAGCTATATAAATATAAGAGAGTATAGTCAAAGAAAAAGTAGCTAAACTTAAAAATCCACTGACAATGGTCATTGTGATTTCATTGACATAGATATCTTTACACGCCAGCTTTATTACTGGTTTAACATCACAAAAAAAGTGCTTGATCTTGTTATTCTTGCTGCAAAATGGAAGCTTGGATGTCATAATGGCATTTACTAATGCAGATGTTAAACCTATAATCCAAGAGATTAAAACTAGCTCAACACAAGTCCTCTTTTTCATGATGACCACATATCGAAGTGGCCGGCAGATGGCCACGTACCGATCATAGCCCATGAAGGCCAGAAGAAGACCTTCTGTACATCCTAAAGAATGAAAAAAATACAGCTGAGCAATGCAGCTGCTGATAGAAATTGATTTCGCTTCCCAGAAGCCAGCCATCATTTTTGGCATTGTGATAGACGAAAACAAAATATCAAGGAAAGAAAGATTTGCTAACAGGTAGTACATTGGAGAGTGCAGGCTGACATCTTTAACCACAAGGGAAACAATAGTGAGGTTCCCAAATATGTCCAGAAGGTAAACGAGGAACACTGGGACAAAAAGGATCTTCTGGAGCCATGGATAGTCCGTTATACCAAGAAGAATGAACTCAGTTATCAATGTTGCATTTTGTGCTTCCATCCCTTTATCATACATGGATTGCTAGGAGAATAATGGTCCATTAGCTAATATGAAATGTATAAGGACAATGTTTGATCAATGAGGTAGTGGGGGGCTCCACAGTCTCATCCATGCTCCTAGATGCCAACAGACTGGGCCTTCAAGCTATTTAGAGGCAGCTACAGTAATTTACATGCCATACTACCATTAGGTCAGCATTGACTATATTGCCAGATTACTTCTCTACTGTACTTTTTGGACCATGGGATTACTTACCTGTTTAGAACCTATCCTTAAAGTGGAAATCCAGTCTCTATGTAATGCCCTCCCCTTGCACTCACACAGGACAGGGCCACAGCACAATCCAAGGGTGCTATCTACTGCATACAATACACCAAAACCACAAAGAGTCAGAACTAGCAGCTAATGACAGCACAACCTCAAAAAATAAACCATTAATGGTCCAAAATATTTTATTAATGTATCACATAAACACAGACAAAATACACTTTAAAACCCATAAAAAGCATATGTCAAGGACAAAAACCATCAAACATAAAAGTGTTCTTCAGCAGCAATTACCATAATATTCAAGTTGTGTATAAACAATACCAATAATTAATATTTAAAAATAATAATCCATTCTCTACCCTGTATCCAGATCATCATAGAAAGATATATTTTTATATAAAAATATAAAATGGCTAAAATGTTCTAATCTGGAGCTGCCAGACCTGTAGTAATTGTGAATAAATGTTAATAAAATAATAAGCAATAATTGATATGATAGCTTCGGCAGCATATATACTAAAATTGGAACGATATAAGACCTGATTCAGAGCCGCCTCAAAACCGTGTCGTATTTGGCTCGTTTTGTGTATTTTACACTTTTTTTCCGTATGCGTATGAGCTTATGCATGATTCAGAGCCTCCATCAGAAGCCTTCCATTTACTGTTCGCAGCTGCGTACGCCAATGAGAATGGCATTTTCTGCCTCTCGTTGCCTCCTCAACAGGACGAGGGTTACATATACGTTCCCCCATAAACCTTGTATACTACTGTTTTTCCAACGTAGCTTCCAAGGAAGATTTACCGTCTCCCGTAAGATTCAGCCTGCATCTTTCTATAAATATACATCCAGATGGCATTTTCTTGGAAATCTGCAGAGTATGTTTGCATGTACTCATGCACGCAGCTATTTACCTCATTCATGTCCCCGTCTCAACTATTCTCTCACTCACTTCTGCTTCCATGCTTACCTTAAGTCATTCGCGGTTCCACTTTTTGTCCTCTCCCGTGCTTAATGCTTACCTTAAGTCACTCGCGGTTCCACTTTTTGTCCTCTCCCGTGCTTAATGCTTACCTTAAGTCACTTGCGGTTCCACTTTTTGTCCTCTCCCATGCTTAATGCTTACCTCACCCCCTCCGGTTCCACTTTAGAAGTTCTTGCGCCATTCATGCTTACCTAATGTTCTTCATTTTCTTATTAGTTTTGGTTTCCTTCTTCATTACTTCTGGTGTTTGTTATTTTTTGCCTGTGTTAATGCCTAAAAAGTGTATAGCTTAACCTAAAATAAACACGAAACACGGGTAAGTTTAAGAACTTTTATTATATAAAATATTTTAGCTTTAAAATATTCTTTGTTTTTTTTATTTTGTGAGTTTGAAACTAATTTTTTTTGGTATTTTTTTATTTTATAAACTACATATTTTTAAAAATATGTTTAAAAACTAATCTTTTTTAAAAGTAATCAAATGTACTAGATAAAACCAAGTGGCAGGCCCCAGGATTTTAGTCGTTACTGGTCCCCATGGAAGCAGCAAGCTCCTGGATGTCGCCCACCAGCCGATACACCATCGCGGTCAGCTGTTGTAGTCTCTCCTGTGGGGTACCTGTGTAAAGGAAGCAATAATTACATATTGGAAAATACATGTTTGCTAGCTGTGGATTGCAATCTCATTAATGTTCAAGCAAAGGGATGAGGCCATACTTCATTATGCTAATGTATTAGGCTAGGTATGAGGCCATAGGTCATTATGCTAATGTATTAGGCTAGGGATCAGGCCATAGGTCATTATGCTAATGTATTAGGCTAAGTTTTTAATGACCTATGAACGAAGCTATGTTATAGGTAATAAAATAAGTAGACTTCAAACTTACCAGGCTGGTGGGCGACCTGTGATGGGGACCAGCATTCTATCTGGGGCCTGCCACTGAACAGGATCTGAGGCTGTTGAGGAAGCAAAAATATGTTTACTTGCAATGTCAGATTAGGTCAGGCAACATTAGTTTCATAATGTGTGTGTGACAACACCCACCTTCGCCATGCACCTCAGGGGCGGATTGTTCCAGGCTCTCCAATGCACGCTCTTCACCCACTACATCGTAATCTAAAAGAATAGAAGAGTGTGTGTTTACAGTGCATGTACCTGTGTGTGCTTCAGTCAGAGAGTTGTGGCTCCGGCATCTGGGACGACTCCCTGGAGAGCCGCTGATGCCCCTCCTCTGTAGACAGGTCAAGTGGCTGCTCGGAGCCACCTACAGAGGAGAGGGAGACGCACCACCTTCACTAGGCCCAGATCCATCCCGCACTGGCCGGACTGCTCGCCTCCGGGTGGGTCTAATTCTATAATCCCATTCGCTCACTAGAAGAGAATAGCATTCCTAACTAAGGGCTTTTGGATATCTAACAACTAATAGTCATGTACTTACTTGGGAAATGCTGAGCGAAGAATCGCCTCCCCCGGGGCCTCTTACTTCACTTCAGGTCCGACCAGTGTTGGATGATCTGGGTGAAGGTGGTGTCGCTGTGGCCTGCAATTTTGGCCAACGTCCTCTTTAGAAAATCACTCGCCAGGTAGACGTACCTGTTCTCCATCATCATCTAAAAGACACAAGAAAAAGACATTTCTTGAATGCAAACATCATACAAATCACTATCTCAGTTATAGCAGGTAAAAAAATTAAATTCAACATAACATTTCTAGTCTTCAGCTCTCCTTCTAGATGCCATTTTGGTGTTGCGCACATGTGTTCACTAACTTTTGCTTGGCACAGCGTTTAGATTAAAAATTCTCAACCACTGTTTTGCCCTGAGCTGCCTAATCGCATATGCATGCATTCCCCCTGCAAATATAAGGCCTCAACAAACACGAGCATGATAGTGTCCTGTTGCTCGCGGGTGAAGAGCGTGGGTGCCATCTTGATTGCCTGGATCAGCAGATATGTTGTGCCCCAGCGGTTTCCGGTATGCGCACATCCGTAAGCATGCTTACGCATAAGCGTCACACACAATCATAGCTATTTAAAGGGTAATTTGACACACAGCTGTGTCTCTTTACAGATCTTACCATGCCTGCCAAGAAACCTAGCCGCAAGTTTGCCCCGGCCAAGGAGCGCCATGAGCGTCGTGCCGAACGGTCTGATGAAAGCTCCTCCAGGCCTACAACTCGGTCCCACAAAGCCAGTGGGCACTCGCATACCACGAGGAGCTCCAGTCACCACATGAAGGATACATTGGGCCACACTCCAGCCCACTCCAAATCTGCATCAGCCAAGAAGGCGAAGGAGCATTCGTCCAGGAAGAAGGCTCCCGCCTCTCTACATCCAAAAGCCAAGGGATCACTAGTACTAAAGGCAAGGGTAAGGCGAGGGCAAGAAGCCCCAGCCCACCAACAACACCCTCTCCTGGTCCTTCACAATGTCAAGAATCTAACGTGGAGAGCCCAGAGTCACCGGGAAGCTCCACGGCAGTTACTTCTTGGTGCAGCCAGCCGATGACACCAAGCCCCCATGCCAGTCCAGCCCAATCCATGGTAAGCGAAAGGTCTGGCTATTCGACGCCTGCAAGTCAACAAATAAAAAGTTCCTAGGCTAAAAAAAAATAAAAACAAAGTTTTCTACAAATACAACCATTATTTACAAAAAACCCAAAGAATATTAAGAAAGTGGATCCAGGGCCCAGACGGATTGGACAGAAGCACTCTGTGTGCCATCATATATTTCTTCCGGTATGTCCTTGGTGCTTGTGGAGGGGGACACTTCCACATACCGGGGGACCTGCTGCTTGATAGCAAAATTGTGTAGCCCACAGCACACAATGATAATCTTTATCACTTTGTTGGGGTCATACTGCAGGGCCCCCCTGGTATGGTTTCCTTGATTTTAGGAGGCTGAAGGCCCTCTTAAACCGGACCTTCACCATGATTTAATGAAAAGCCCAATATAGGATACGGGCGCCGCCATCTTGACTCAGAAGCATCACACTTACTGAGGAGAGGAGTGTGGGATAAGGTACAGGGGGGCGGGTTATAGCTGTGCTTTGCTCAGATAGAGCAGAGCTGGGGTCAGGTAAAGGTCAGCAGTCCCAGAATGCAGAGCAGCACAGTCAGGAGGCACTTCCTGTTTGCAGGCTGCCTGATAAGATGGCGGCTTCCATAAGCCGCCATCTTGGATGTTTAAAGGCTCATAACATGCAGTAGATGCAGGTAGGATGATTTTTAATGTGAGCAATCTGTATGTACAGGGTGTGGGAAACATATAACATAGACTCTTATTCAGAGTGAAGGTCCGCTTTAACAACGGCCCGGGTCTTTTTATGGGCCCGGTTAAAGCCCTCCTGGGCCTGAGTCTGAGGCCACAGGACAGGTGTCATGAGCCATGGCAGGAGTGGATAACCCGAATCCCCTGAAAGCAGACAAAACAAACTAAGTTAGTTTCAACTTCTAAGCAACATGATTGTTTAGTATTTCATCAAGGGAAAATAACATCTATAGGTTGATACAGGGTTTGGCAAATATATTCCAAGGCATACAGTGAAAGGCTCTAGAAATTATTAGTTCTAACTTACCCAAGAGCAACCCACCAGACAAATTTCCAGACTCAAAACGGCCATACAAGCTGGAATTGCGCAGGATATAGGCTTCGTGGGTGGATCCGGGAAACCCTGCCATGACACTCATGAACCTAAGGTTCGGCCCAACCACTGCTTGGACGTTGATGGAGTGGCCCATCTTCCTGTTCCTGTAAAAGCAGAAATACAGGAATTTAGTCCAAAAATACAAGTAAAAATATTAAAAAAAAGATAAAAATACAAAAGGGATCCTTATTGTTAAAGTGTCTTGTACAAATTTGGATAAGTAATTACACTAATAACACAATAACTAATACACTAATAACTAATATTTGGAATGTGGTTTCAAAATAAGGTGTACATGCTAAGGACTAATTAAGGTCAACATTAAAATGATTTGGTAAGGTGTACATGCTAAGGATGAATTAAGGTCAACATTAAATGATTTGGTAAGGTGTACATGCTAAGGACTAATTAAGGTCAACATTAAAATGATTTGGTAAGGTGTACATGCTTAGGACTAATTAAGGTCAACATGAAATAGTTTTGTTAAGGGCTACATGCTAAGGATGGAATTATAGATAAATGAAAACATACTGTGAATACATGATTTCTGGCAAGTCAGAATGTTGACCTAAAACACTTACCTAAAAAGTTACTCATCAGCTGATAGAGGGACCAAGGCAACATGGGTACAATCGATCGCACCCATGACGTTGGGCATGTCAGCTATATTGAAAAATCCCAACTTAAGCGCGTTTAAGGCTACCATGTTGTCGAAGAAAGAGATGTATTGGGGACACAGGGTAGCCATGCCATCCAGTGTGCGGCTCAGCGTAGGCTGGGACATGCCCACGGAGAGGGCACCCAGCCTCTGGAATGAGCCGTTCGCCAAAAATTGCAGGCAGCCAAGCATCTTGGTCATACCTGAAATTGCATGCCCCTTCCTTGTGGTGCGGGCTAACCATGGCTGCAGCTCACTATACAAATTATGGAGGGAAACGCAATTAAGGGTCAGCTCGAACAGCTCAACGTCATGCATGTGATCGATGTCAGTGCGTGTGCGGTGCAATCTGGCTTCTACCATGCTGATGCAGATCAGCCCGTTGAGCTGCAAGTGCTCGTGCTCATCAACGTAAGCAGGAAACATCGCAGACACTGTGATTTCGGGTACAAAATTACCCCGTAAGTTGAGCGGAAATAAACCCGTTATATGGGGCGGGTGGTCATCGGCAATCAAGGCTCTGAATCATGCGCAAGCCCATACCAATAACGTAAGTTTCCCAACATAACGGAAAAATGCAGATAAACATATGATCATCGAAAGCGCGTATACGCGTTAGCGTAAACGCATATACGCATGAAAACAGTAACGTAAAATACGAAAAAACTAGCAAAAACTCTCAAAAAATACACAGACACATGCGAAAGTGCATGTGAAAGTGGCTCTGAATAAACCCTATAGAGAAGATTAGCATGGCCCCTGCGTAAGGATGACATGCAAATTCGTGAAGCGATCAATAATCGATATGAGGTACAAAAAGTACTAAACCCAGAACAAAGTTCCAATCGATAAGAAATCTGCATTGTCGACACACCACAACAATTGCAGTGGGCGGCAGGGCAACACCCCCAATGTGTTAGTAAAGTGCACTTGAATGTAAAAAATACATACCTTATTTTTCGTCCTATAAGATGCACCTGCACATAAGACACACCTAGGATTTGGAGGAGGAAAATAAGAAAAAAATATTCTAAACCAAATGTGCTAATACATCCCATTACAGACATTGTGGTATACCCTCACCCCATTCCCCATAGGCATTGTGGCATTCCCCCATCCCATTCCCATAGGCAGTTTGGCATTCCCCCCCATTTCATTCCTCATATGCACTGTGGCATCCCTATCCTTTTCCCATAGGCAGTGTGTTTGAACCCCCCCACCCCACCCCACGCTGGGGATAAGAG
Organism: Gastrophryne carolinensis; assembly: GCA_027917425.1. Taxonomy (NCBI): domain Eukaryota; kingdom Metazoa; phylum Chordata; class Amphibia; order Anura; family Microhylidae; genus Gastrophryne; species Gastrophryne carolinensis. Next base: position 139,299,193 of record CM051244.1, read on the forward strand.
AAAAAAAGAAACTTACAGTCTCCCTGGAACCAGCGACGGGCAGGGAGAGGGCAGGGTTACTGAACCCCGCCCACTGTTCCCGCTGCCTGCACCGCCAGTATTTCTCGTGTCAGCATGCACACTGCGTCCATGCCCCGGCTGCATGAACCAGGTGTGTGCGCGAGTAATGGGCGAGGGCCGAAGTGGAGACAGTGGGTGAGGTTGAGTTACCCTACCCTCTCCCTGCTCGCCGCTCTTTCATTGGCCTTGCCCTACACCCCCCAGGACGCCAGCCAATGAAAGAGCTGCAGGCAGGGAGAGGGCAGGGTAACTGTATCTTGGGTCCTGGCGTAGAATGGCGGGTTAGTCACCAAACCCTGTGCAGCAGTGACTGTACTGATCACTGGCTGCCATTCAGAGTCCTGCCCCTCACCAGAATCATGTTCTGATTAGATTCTCGTTGGGACTCTTTCGGCGAACACTTGTTATTGAAATGCATGTGTGATTTAAGCTGATTTATACTGGTGTGGATATGGATTCTAACATGTTACTTGAGCGCCATCTAGTGATGAATTACCTGTACTGACTATAAGCTTATTCCATTGAAATACATTGTGGTGTTCAGGATTCATATCCTATATAGCGTGTATACACTCAGTTTCTCTAAAAGCGATTATTTGTATGAATAGGAGACCCTTTTTTGTATATAAATTTAATTATGCAATTTTGTACACCTATCAATACACACAAAAATGTTTTTGCATTTAATCTCATGACTCTATGCTGTGCAATTTCTTGATCATTGATAACTTTTGCAGCCAGTGGCCATATCTCTGTAGCCCCGGCTGGGGCTGATTTCAAATGCCTCCGCTGATAGAAAGAGGTACATGAGCCAACTTGCTTCTTGCTGCACATGCTGCACACATGTAAAAATGCTCCAACACAGGTGTTAGTGATTTTTTTTTTTTTTTTTGGGGGGGGGGGGGAGAATTAGAACAAAATATTTTAAATATTTTTTTGTGTGTTTAAGTAAAATACCTCACACAGATGTAGATGTTAGTTTACACAGGAAAGCAAACCCAGAGATAAAGCACACAGTTTTGTATAAAAATGAAATTTCCTGACTATTTAGATCTCAAGCAGAAACGGGGTAGTTGACCCGGTTGACCCAGGCAGAAGTCAGTGTTCGAGTTTTGCATCTGGCCTGAGCATAGAAGCTGGGGCTACAAAAAGATGGCCACCAGCTCCCATGAGTGTGGACATTCCTAGTGGGAGCCAGCGGACAACTTTTTGTAGCCCCAACTGGGGCCAGATTCAAGTGCTTCTGCTGCCACCACTGCTGCCAGTTAAGTCTCACACTTTGCACCTCCCCCGAACATTTATTCAAAGTTTGGCCTACCTCGCCGAACCCGAACTTTGGGGGGGGGGGGGGGGGGGTTCCGAGGTGTCTGGACCTGTAATGCTCATTCCTTTTACATAAATCACAAAGACCACAAATCTGGCACCTTTCAAAATCAAAATTAAAGAATTCACTTTTACTTCAGACTTCAACAATGTGCAATACAAATTCACACCCATGTGGATCTTAGATATACTGTAGCGGAACCCATGGATAACCAAAGTAACAATATCCTATTTCTCTTAAACAGAATAGTCTAATTCTTGCATGTTGATAATGAATATCCAAGAGCAATGTATTTCATGATGTAAATCAGTGTAATGTTCAGAGTATAACAATTAGGGCGAACTTTCTAAAAATTCGATTCGGCTGATTCACAGAATTTCTCCAAGAAATTTGGGTTCGTCCGAATCAAACCTTTGAAAATCGCTCATCTCTATTGGAATACATACAGTGCGGTGGGAGCGGGAGAGGCCTGCCGCATTGTCAGCTGTGCAAGTCGGCTTCCACCGCACGCTGACAGTGCGCCCGGCCTCCCCCGCTCCCACCGCGCTGTGTTTATCGCACACTTACCTACATGCGGGCTTCCCGTCATTCTGGTCCAGCGGCTGGCTGCAGGTGAAAGTTGGCTTGCAAGCCAACTTGCGCCCGCAGCCAGCCACTGGGCCAGAACGAGGGGAAGCCGGCATGTCACACAGCGAGGTGGGAGTGGGGGAGGCCGGCTGCACTGTCAGTGGGCGGTGGAAGTCGACCCAGCCCAGCCTCCCCAGCCTGCACTGCAACTGGGCCAGAAAGTCAGGGAAGCCGGCATGTCACACAGCATGGTGGGAGCGGGGGAGGCCAGACGTACTGTCAGCGGGTGGCGGAAACCGACTTGCACAGCTGGCATTGCAGCCGGTTCCCCCATACCCCATGCAGGGGATGAGTGGGGAGCAGGCTGCACTGTCAGCTGTGCAAGTCAACTTCCACCGGACGCACTGGATCCAAGAGTGGCGCTGGAACGAGGATGGTGGTGAGTTTTGTTTTTGGTTTACCCACCGCTCAAGCTGCCAGTGAATTTCTGTGAAAATGTGGTCAGCACGATCCCCAAATATTCTTTTATTCTATTTTGTGCTGAATCTAATTTTTCCTGAAATTGGGAATGAACTTCTGACGAACCAGTTTGCTCATCTTTAATAACAATCTTTACCAGTAAGTTAGTGGTGTGTAATCAAACGCATTGAGAAATCACAATGTTGGGGGACATTCTTGTTTGGGTTCTATAAATGTTTTGACCTGCATAAAGTTAAATGTTACTGCTTAATGCACTGCACTATAAAAGCTCACCTGCTGTGTTGTTGGGCACAGACTATTGTCTTGCATAGGCACAGATTCTGATATGCAATTATATCATTGCACCCTGCAGAATTTAAAGAAACCAGAACAGCATCTCGATGAAATCTCCAGATGGCAATTGTGAAGAAAAATAACGTCTGAGCACTATTACATTCCCCCAAGCTAAAAATGCTAATAATAAATTGTAAACAAATTTTAATGGCTTCAACATTTTAACTCTAAATAGGTTGCTTCAGTTTTTTCTATTTTATCAAAATCAAATACACAATTTTACTATATATATATATATATATATATATATATATATATATATATACACACTATCTGATCAAGAAAAAACAAGTTAGTTCTTAAACAGCAAGGTCCCCCAAATAGAACAATACCCAAGATGCATAGGTACTTTCAAGGGCAGGGTTGCCAAACACCCCAAAGTGACAAAGAGAAAACCCTTTACATTTGAAATTCCCCCCACAAACCATATATTCCCTGAAAGTACACATCGTTTGCTTTCTAGGTGTACCCAGCTTTTTGTAGTGGGCAGATTTTTCTGAACGTAATCCCTTCGATTAAGTTTTTCGTTGCACACGGTTTCCCTAAAATAATGTATAAATTATATAAGTTGAATAAAAACTAAATTTTCCTTAAATATCAAAATGCAGACAAAAAAAACAAGCTAAATATGAAATCACAAGGTCCCACAAACCACAAATTCCAACATGCATTGATACTTTTAATTCTTTTAACTGCCAGCCTACTTAAGATTTTGTCACCCTGTGTTGACAGGCCATTTTTCACTAGTGTGTGCTATGTTTAACTGTGATTTTACAGGAATTTCCAGGAAAATGATGTATTGTGCTTTAACTGGAAATGTCTTGTTTGTAATGTTTTCATAAACATTTTGTTTAAAAATTAAGTTGTGTTTTTATTGAATACATTTTTTATGACCACCATTTTGCATGCAAAATTTCCATTCCTTAATGATTAATGGTACTTCATATGTATCAGTAGCCCCCCATTCTTCTGCAGGAGATCCCCAAAGACTTCTTATGACATTTTCAAATTAAAGATACATTAACTACTATCTACACTATCACGTGTTACATTTTTAAAAAATGGGTGTGGCTTGCAGACCAGGACACGGGCTTCAACCTGGGTGGCTCCCGGCCCTGAAGGCTACAAGTCCCCACAGCCCTCACGGGCCGTGGGTTCTTCTGCCCCCTGCATGGGCTTTGAGGAGGCAGGTAATGTGGGAGGTTAATGGCAAGTCACCCTCTTGCCGCAGGTAATTTGCCAGCCACCTCTTGCCCTCTGAACTGGTATAGGGGTCTCATGGATCCCTTAACCATTCACAAAGGGTTAAATGTGAAAACAAACAGACACACAGAATAAAGTATTTTATTTTTCTCATATACCTACCTTCCGCGTTGACCACCCTGGCATTCCTGCTGCTGGAAGGAGCCTTTTAATCCAGAGTGACATGACATCAAGGGTTAATTTAAAAAAATGGCGGGGTCTCCCCTTCCTAGTAAAGCCAGCCCAGGCACCAGTTATGGGGGCTTGTAGACTAGGGTGCAGGGGCTAGCCTGGGTGGCCCCCGGCCCTGAAAGCTACAAGACCCCATAGCCCCCACAGGCCATGGGCTCTTCTGCCCCCCTTTGCTTGGGTAATGGGGCCAAAGGGTTAAGGGAAAGTCACTCACTTGCTGCATGTGACAGCCCCTTGCGCCTTGTGAACTGGTATAGGCGAATGCCCTACCAGTTCACAAAGGGTAAACATGGAAAGTCAGTGATCAGAGTGATATGTCATGAAGACGTTTTTTAATTTACTGATGCCTGATCCAACAGCCATGATCGGCTGTTGGATCAGGCGCCCCCACACCCATACTTCACTGATCACCCGCCACTTCTGACAGATTTGCTGGTCCCCGATGATGTCATCCCTTTCTTTGTATAAAAGCCTCTCCCTGTGGCGTCCAGCTTAGCTGCCAGGTGTGGGGGTGTGTGTTATGGAATGAACCCTCTATTCACCGCTGAGGACACCGGGGGGGGGGGGGATTGGAGGCCCCCTAGGGGAGGAGGAAACCCACGCCTTTGGATGATGGACCAAGGTGAGCAGTTTTTTATGCCACAAACAGGCGGGTACACCAGGCAGGTAAAATTACGTGGCTGGCAGCAAACTGTTGGAAAGGCAACCACATACATTTTTCCATTGCATTTAAAAGGTTAAAGGGTAATTCCACCTTCAATGGCATTTTTAAAATGTCTTCAATGTGCTAAGCTTATCTGTTATTTTTATAATTTTCTATTTGTTTGCAACTCTGTGTTATAAAAGGAAAAACTTTTCCATAGCAACAATGTGTTTACCTTTAGCTATGCAACAAAGTGGTGATTTCGAGAACATATCATAGACTTCCTCACTCTAGCCTGCTAGTCATCTGATTGGCTAAGGCATGTATGACTGGTTTAACCCATTCGGCTGAAATATAACTTCTTTAGTTTGGAAGGATCACAGTCTTGTGTTCCAGTAGCAAGGGTTATTGGCCGGGTTCTCAGCTGGAGAGGTCCTTAGGTTACTTAGCCAAAGCTGCTAAAGATTTCACCTGTTAAATTTGAAAGAATTGTGGGACTTGTAGTCTATGAAAACCACTCCCACTGTAGCAAAGCAGAGTCCCAGGATTATGAGAATCATGGAAACAGCATGCTGATAAGCAAATCACAGGTCTGGGGGCAAAATACTTCCACAACTGTTTATTTTATATTCCAAAAGAGAAAAACAATGAGGCAGAACACCAAAAGCCTAACAAAAAGGGAGTTTTCCTTTAAATGTGGAGGCAAAATTAATTTGTGTGCGCAAGCATACGGTGACCATATACGTCCAAAAATCCCCCCAAAAATCCAAAAGTGCATATGGTTGCATACCCTACAACCTCCAAACATGATATTGAAAAGTATTCTGTAGAAGGTGGTTCTATGCATCAAGGGACATAATCTGAAAGTCAGTTTGACCTATTATAGTGGTTTAGTAGATCTGATTTTCAGCAGATACTTGCTTTCCAAGGTTTTTGAAATATTATACCAAGTTCAACAGGGTGGAATGTAGTACTATGAACACATTTTTAAATACTGACCCTTGATAAATATGCCGAGATGGCTAATGTATGCCTGATTAGTATTGCATGTGACCCAATGATTTAGACATGCTTTCTTTGTTCTAATGTTTTGTGTGATTGGATAGGTGGTCACATGACAACAGTGGCATTCTAGGTTGTTCCTAGTCATACGTAGTTACATAGTTAATATGGTTGAAAAAACACATATGCCCACCAAGTTCAACCAAGGATGTTGGGTGTAGGGGAAGTATTTTTTATTTTATTTGAAATTACTTCCATAAGGACTTTTATTTAGATAAAATTAGGTGCAGTTTTGCTTAGAGATTTGGGATGATTAGAACTAAGATATATGTGTCTAGCAAAACATGCTTCGGTCTAGGATTTAATTGACAATATTAGGTTGTCAATTTGAAGTTTGTTTGCTTCGTAGATATTTACCTATTCAGTAATTTGGGAGTGGTAGCACAACATATGTGTGGAAGAGCCACACTTGCCAGGTAAATGGTGGAGATCAATTTGGGACATGCAGAACAAGGGTTGACACTGTCTCTGACAATGAAAGAAAAAATATAAACAAATGAGCCATCTATTTTTAAGAGAGAATAAAAGGTTATTATTAAACTTTTTTTTCAAAGGTCTTACCATAGGGTTGATTCAGCACCGTACTCAAGTTTTGTTTTAAAGAAAATGCTATTTCTCATTCTCTCCAAAACAGGGGTCAGAGCAGACAACAAGGGTTGAAATTCCAAGTCAAAGGGTCAGGGCAGACGGCAGAATTTCAGAAGCAGTAATCCAGGCCAAGGTCGGGGCAGAGAACAAAGAAGCAGAGTCAAAGTCCAAAGCCAAAGGCCATTACTGGGGAAAGCAATCCAAGAGTAAGTATAGAAGTGAGCCAGGTTGTCAATGGGAAAGCTAGTCCAAGAATGCAGAGCATGGCCGAGAACGGGAGCCAGGAAACAAGCTCACCATGGCCGCATGTTCCATCTTTAAATAAGGCAGAAAGGGCTTTGTGCGCCTGTACAGTTTGCAGTATGCGCCTTATCGTAACTAGATGCGAACATTCCCATGCCTGTTTGTGTGTGTATATGCAAGTGCACTTGCGTGGATATGAGTGCTGCCGCACAAGCGCACCTTCAATCAAGGCCAAGACAGGACACCCTGGTTGTCTCTTCTACGTGTGCCCAATGGAACTGTGAGTATCCTACAGGAGGCCTCCAAACAAACAGTCTGTCGGGTTTTCTGGAACGCCTGAGGTGAAAAGACCTGATTAGGGCTGGAGCATACAGATTCCTAGCAGGTTCCCAGGGATCTTCTTCTGGGCTACAGAGGATACAGAGGTGAAAACATCAAATCAAAATGTAAAGCCTCTACATGTCCCTTGGGTGAGGAAGTAAGAAGTGCTGAGGTTCACATTGCAACAGGTCCCAACTGGATCGGGGTGCTGTCTGCCAGTGTGAGGTCCATAAATGAACTGCAGGCACTGGAGCCTACCATGGCCTGGGTCTCAATCTTTCTTCCAGAGAGCTGGAAGACAATGGTGAGAGGGACATGATCACTGAGTGAAAACAACCATGGACAACTGGAAGGAAGTACGAAATCTCTCTTACTCTGCACCCTAATGGGACAATTGATCCGGAAATGTTCAGAAGCTCCGCAGTACAGACAAAGGTTGTTCTGCTGGCGATGTTCTCTCTCTTCAGCAGATAAGGAAGGATGAATAACTCCCAACTTCATAGGCTCTGAATCACATGTCCCAGAACTGGAGGGAGGAGCTTGTCCGGGTGCGGGTTGAGTAAAGGACCGGGCCGGGCGTTCACCTCGACAATCCCGTAGGCAACGGTCAATATCAATGGAGAGCTTGATCAGATCCTCAAGATCCTCAGGGACTCCTACATGGGCCAGTTCATCCTTCAATTGCTGGAAAAGGCCCAGCCAGAACTGATGGCTGCGGGCTGGCTCAATCCAGTAGTTGTCAGAGCTGAAGCACCAAAACTCGTCCACAAACTCCTCTACAGGGCATCGACCCTGGAGCAGGTTCCGGAGAGCAGCCTCTGCAGATGATACACAACCCATAGATACATACATGATTGCCAATGAAGGGAAGAGGTTCTCCACTTTGGCCAAGATGGGGCTGCCTTGCGTCAACTAGTAGTGGGCCCAGGTCTGGGGAGGTCCCTTAAGAAGGGATATGATGGTTCACACTTTGAAAAGCAAACTGTGTGACAGAGCCCCCATCACCCCATAGCAGACTGTGTGACAGAGCCCCCCATCACCCCATAGCAGACTGTGTGGCAGAGCTCCCATCATCCCATAGCAGACTGTGTGATGGAGCCCCCCATTACCTCATAGCAGACTGTGTGATAGAACCACCTATGATCCATAACAGGCTGTGTGGCTAAGCCACCCATCACCCCATAGCAAACTATGTGGCAGAATGCTCTCCCCCCCCCATAACAGCCTGTTTGACAGCTTTGCTCGCTGACCGTGAGCTGTGTGCCATAGGCCGTGACAACTTGCACCCCCTGTCGCAGGCGGTCCCCCCATATGCCATGCCTGTACCCCTTCCTGATTAGATGGGTCATGGGCAGGGTGGGGGCAGTGAAATTGCTTGCTTGCCGAACACAGACTTCTAGCAAAGTTTGGTACAAACTGATGAAGTAAGTTGTCACATTGCTCAGTGAAAATTTCAAGGGAAAATCGTGCTCCAACTTTACTCCCATCAGGCTGTATTTTGAAAGCACAGAGCACTATCTCCCTCAGTATACATAAAAAACAGATTGTGCATATATACAAGTGTACTACTGCAACGGAGGCGTGGGTGTTACAGAAAGTGCATAAAAGATCAAACCTGTGCAATAAGCTCTATCTTATGAGAAAACTTTATTCACCTAAGCTAAGTGAGAGCCAGAATATGCAGGACTATATAATAGACACCCAAGAGATTGTGGAACACCTCAGCAGCATTGGGGAAGAAGTTCAAGAGTTCCATGTTGTTGCACTTCTACTAATTGGTCTTCCAGAAAGTTATGACACACTTGTCACTGTACTAGATGCCCGGCCAGATGATGAGCTAACACTAAAGTAAATTATTGGCTTGTTCTCCATGAATATGAATATAGAGAACAGAGGAAGGTGGACCTGGAATCAGTGTTTAACATGGAACAGGATGTTGAGCACATTAAAGTGGACCCTAAAGGTGGTAACTTAAATAAAGAAATGAGGGTGTGGTGGGATGTAGCTACCCTTGAGGTTTACCTTAGTAGAAAAATGGTCCCAAGGTGTTTAAGATGGGACCTGTGTATTTATGATGGAGATGATTTGGACGTTAAAAAGGAGGATTGGTTTGATTTTTTCTTAAACTAATTGAAAAATTAGTAAGTAAATAACGGCTTCAATTACAACAAATTAGTAAGGAAGTAGAAAAATCTAAAGAGGAACTGGAACCTTATAAGAACTTAGAAGAATATGCCAAATTGTCTGAGACTCTAAAAAAGAAACTGATGAAGGAAGATACTGAAATTAAAGATAGAAAAAAGAAAAAAATAATGAGGGACTATTGAGATTACAATAACAACAAAGTATTTAAATGGCAAGGGAGGAATACCTATGAACAAAATCAACATAGGGACCAACCAATTAAATCACATCAAATAAGTTTAGGGTCCAGGGATGAGCCAAAGGAACAACATAGATATGATCCCATTAGAGAAGGAGGTCTAAGAGTATGGCAGGTCCCTAATAAAGGTAGAGGAAAATCTAAAGATTGGAGGAGCCAACGAGTACTTAAGCCTCGATTCAAAGACACATTCGTCCGGACTTCCGTAGCTGTCTGTGAAAGTTTGGGTGGGTGTTAGTCTTTTTTTGTTTTTTTTCATCCATTTTCTACTCGCACGAACGTTCGAACTAATACGTACATGCTCTTTCGATGATCCAAAGGAAATCGGAAGTTTTGCGGAAGTTCGGAAACTTTTCCAATCCAAATCTGAAATGTTTCGTTCGTTCAGAACACTTACGTTATTGCAATGGGCTGGCGATTAATTCAGAGAGCTGATTGCCGAGGGGCCAACACCCAATAGAGCCGTTTCATTTTCGATACTTACGGGACCATTTTGACGTTGGAACTAGCAGGCTAGCAGCTATGGACGACTCTAGTGCATTTGAGGAGCATGAGGATCTGCAGCTCATGGGCATTGAGATCGTCCGGAGGTCAGAGGCCAAATTGCACCTGCGGCGACGCATGGACATCAATGGCATGCATGACGATGAGATGTTCGAGCTCACCAGACTTAATCGCGCTTCCCTCCATAAGTTGTATAGTGAGCTGCGGCCATGGTTAGTCCGCACCACAAGGAAGGGCAAGCAATTTCAGGTATGACCAAGATGCTTGGCTGCCTGCAATTTTTGGCGAATGGCTCGTTCCAGAGGCTGGGTGCCCTCTCCGTGGGGATCTCACAGCCTACGCTGAGCCGCGCCCTATCCAACTTTTTGGAAGGCATGGCTACCCTAACTCGGAAATATATTTGTTTTCCTGAGGATATGGTAGCCAGAAACGCGGTTAAGCTGGCATTTTATAATATTGCTGATATGCCCAACGTCATGGGTGCCATTGACTGTACCCACGTTGCCCTGGTGCCTCCGGCTGCCGACGAGTACATCTACAGGCAAGTACAATCTGTCATGTTGAAATAAACTTTTTCCTATTTTATGCTGTACTTTTTTAGTCCCTCATTGTAAATAATCCCTCCTTGCAATTGTTCCCTCCTTGTAAATATTCCCTCATTGTAACTAGTCCCTCCTTGTAATTTTTCATTCATTGTAAATATTCCCTCATTGTAACTAGTCCCTCCTTGTAATTGTTCCCTCCTAGTAAATATTCCCTCCTTTTAAATATTCCCTCATTGTAACTAGTCCCTCCTTGTAATTCTTCATTCATTGTAAAAATTCACTCATTGTAACCAGTCCCTCCTTGTAATTAATACTTCATTGTAAATATTCCCTCCTAGTAATTATTCCCTCATGGTAAATATTCCTTTATTGTAATTATTCCCTCCTTGTAATTTTTCAATCCTTGCAAACAGTCCCTCCTTGCAAAGAGTCCCTCCTTACAAAGCGTGCATGTGAACCAATGGTCCGTATTTTTGCCTAAACAAATTTATCATGTGGTGCAAAGGCAAACATTTTAAAGTGGACTTAAAATTGAACAAGTAAATATAAAATGTAAACTGTCTAACATACATATCCTTTTTGTGGGGACTAAATTCTTATGTAGTTGTTTTGTGTTATTTGTATTGGCATCCACGTTTTACTTAGGGTGTTATAAGTTATTGTTTAAATAGTTTGCCAAGCCTTACTGATGTTTTTTTCTCTCTTTTTTCCCAGGAACCGCAAAATGGGCCACTCACTGAATGTGCAAGCAGTGGTGGCCCAGGACATGCGGTTCCTTAGCGTCCTTGCCGGCTACCCAGGCTCATCCCATGATGCCTACATCCTTAGAAGATCTGGATTGTTCCGTCGGTTTGAGTCTGGGGAATTTTCTGGTGCATGGCTCCTTGGTAAGTTGAGTCCAATAACACAATTTTCTTTTCTAGGTATGCCTATGATTTTTGTTTTGTTCCCATTTCTTAAACTATGCCTTTTTCCTCACCTTGGTAACATGTGATACACAACTGTACCCATTACATTAGCAAAACAACAAAGCCTTGCAAAATGTTTGTCCTGCATAGTGAAAAATCTAAAGACTAATTTGAGGCAAATTAGGAATCAGTCTTCCCCACACTTGTCTGTAATTCTGTTCTGGACTTTATCATAGGGTCTGCGCCATCTTTGCTTAGATGCATTACACTTACTGAGTAGAGGAGAGCGGGATAAAGTGCAGGGGCCGTGTTAGACCTGTTTTTGCCTCAGACAAAGCAGATAATGGGTCATGAAAACGTAACCTATCCAAGATTGCTGAGCAGCACAGACCTAAACCAATAGCTCTTAAAAGTCTGGCTGATGGGCCAGCATCCGCAATATTGGTTCTCTAATTTTGGCCCCCATCTATTAGATATGTTTCTTTGTCGATTTGCCCTGTGCAATATGTATGCTCATGTTTTGGGCCAATGTCACCTAGCCTCTTATTCAATTAGTTTGAGCGTTTTTTGGCTTTAATGTATGGAGTAAATTTTTTTTTTTCTTTTAATTTTTCCAGGAGATTTGGGATATCCACTCCTCCTGTGGCTGTTGACGCCTGTTCTACGCCCACAGAATGCCCACAGAGGTCTATAATCGGGCGCACCGCAAAACCAGGGCAGTGGTGTAGAGGGCCTTTGGCCTATTGAAGACCTGATTTCGATGTTTGGACCATATCTCTTCAGTATGACCCACAAAAGGTCATCATCATGGCCTGTGCTGCGCTGCATAATTTTGCTATCTTGCAGCGGGTCCCCCGGTATGTGGATTTGCCACCCTCTCCACCCGCCGCTGAGCCAGAGGACGCCTATGTTGTGCATCTGGCCAAGCTGTCCGTGCTAATCTAATAGCAACACATTTTGCTTAATTGTTTTCCCCTTTGTTTTATGTTTTTTACTTTGTTTGTTGTTATTGCTTTGTGCCATTTGTTTTTGGCTTTGTGTTTTATTAATAAAAAAAACAGTAATGAATTGAGTTTGTTTTTGGGGCTACTTTAAGTCATATTTATTATCCAAAAACCGAAAGACAGCAACTTACTCATCAACACGTGTATTTTATTTTGTTTTTGATCATTTTTTTAACATAAAAATTGTACTTGATGGTCACTCCCATAGTTATGGGGAATACATGGACATGAAATGTATGGCAAATCATGCCACATAACAATTACACATAGCCTGGATTTACAAAGTAAGGCACTCCAGGACTAAGTTAACCTTAAAAAGAGCATACTAACATATATGTGCCAAGCATTGTCAAGTGGATAATTCAGAGATGTTACATGTTAAAAATAGGGACACAAACACACCCTCTCCTGCTTTGGCACATTTGCCACGGGCACAGGTTGAAAGCAAACATACCTATGCCACATCTACACCTGTTACTCAGTGGCCCACCCAAACAAGAACACCCAGTCCCAATCCAAGTCCAGTAAAATCTCAGCCAGGGGCCAAGGTAGTAGTTTGCCAGTCCAGAATGTCACACAATCGTGCCTACAAACAGGAGGAGCCACAACCAATGTAATTAGGGCCAAGGCTGCAGCGCAACAGCTTGAGTGGCCGGTTCAGTGAGGCTTGACCTCTGGCATTGGCTAGTGGGCTATATGGGCGCAAATCAAAAGCATACAAGCAAAGCCATAACAAAATGCTATATTGGTAGGGCTCAATAGACAAGTCAATACAGTGGGGATGTAGAGCAAAGATGTAGAACAGATTCAGGCCAAATACACCTTAATATGGGGGATGCCCATAGAACCCAGGTTGTGGCCCTTGGTAGTGGGCCCTAACCTGGGCCTGTGTGGCATTCAGAATCTGCAACTGTTCCAAAATGTTTCTTTGGTTAGTTTGCAATTCAGCCATGCTGGCCCTGAATTCGGTTGTCAAGTTGGCCATGTGGCTGTTATGGGTCCTAAATTCAGTCAGCATGGCACTTATTTTATTATTGAGGTTCTCTAATTGGGCATTAATATGCTCGTGGTTTTGTTGATTTTGGCGCCGAAATAGCCGCCTCTCATGGTGCCATGCTGACTCCATCATCTGCACGCCCCTCCCTTGGGAAACTGGATGACGTTGCTGAGTACGCCTCCAAATTCCCCGGGTTGTGGGGCGTGCAGATGATGGTGCTCTAGGACCCCCAACAGCCACAGGTATTAGGGCAAATCCTCAGCAGCAGATCTAAAACTGGGGCCTGGAGGGTCAGTCTCTGCATGCTGCCCACGATGTGCAGGCAGCATGCAGCCAGCTTCCCTCTGCTGCTGGGGATTTGTCGGAGAAACATTTTGGGACAGTTGCAGATTCTGGCCCAGGGGGAGATCTTCATAAGGTCCCATGCTGGTTCCATCCTCTTCCAACTCCTGGATTTCCTCCATCAGTGTGTCGGTCTGTTGGGACTTGTTAAAAAAAGCTTCAGTTTGGGCACTACATATGTAAATCAGCTAAAAATAACATGCCAAGTCACATGCATAAGCCACATTTGGAAAAGACACTTACCGAAACTATCGGATCCTGGGTTCGTGGCAGCACGGAAGTTTGCGGCATGGACAAACTGGCTGAGGATTTCCCACTAGCTGAGGGATGAGGCTGGGCTGCGTTAGGAGAAAACAAACACACAACTCTGCATTGGTGATGCTTAATAACACATATGCTTAAATCAAACACGTGGCCAAGCTGGAATGGCCACTCCCACAACGGTGCAACTTGACCTTCACTATGAATGCCATTATCTTGAAAATGGATTATGAAACAAGTACAGACACATTGGTCACCTGAAGCCAACAAAACATGCAAGTACTGCCTGTTGTGTGTGTTTAAACATCCCTTATAGGCCATTAAGTGAACACACTCAGCTTTCAAATAGCAGTTACAATAAGATTCTGCTGGTTACCATTGTATCTATGAAAACATTGCATTCACCCCATCTTAAGCCTTTGGGACCCAAGCACAGCTCAAACCCAAGTGGCCCACAGATAAAGATGTAAGTGTTGGATGTGATTGAATAGAAATACATATCAGGCAGTCCTTTGCTAATCTCAATACTTTACTACTCTTTCTAAATGTTCAGAAACGTCATGTATGGGCAACCAAATTATCAAATTATCTGTCCACACACATGACACACCCTGGTCAAATTGTTCACTCCACTACAAGGCACACCCTAGGGGCATGAGTTTAGATATGCCTTGCTGGTTAATTTCACAGGTTGAACACTTTTTAATCGAAAATAAAACATTACTAACCTGCAGGAATAGGCAGGTTGTCCATGTCCTGTTGTGCCGAGTGTCCCTCCAACGCAACAGGATGTAGCAGGCCCAGCACCATCTCCTCAGCCTCGGTAAATTTCAATTTAGTGGGGGATCCTCTGCCAGTTTGTAAGCTGAAAAACATAGGCCCTTATTTATCAAGGGATAGCGCCAGGTAGTGTCCCAGTAGCGCCAGGTAGCGCCAGCTATCGGCGGCTACCGACTCCAGAACGCCAGGCTGCGAACACAATCACACATTTATCACGCTAAATGAGGCTAGCCCCGACGAGAGCGTCAGCTAGCGCGGGATTCATCATGTTGCAGACTTCAGCGAACAGCACCGCTGCTAATCCCATCACAGCGCCAGGTATGACCTCTCGCTACCGGGCGCTCTCCAATGCATTTCAATGGAGCAATCTTTAAATATTCATAATTGATTGATATTAATGTTTTTTTTTTTTTTAAATCAGAAATTCGGTGACCACTTCTGCAATGTTATATCTTTTTTTTAAGGTAAAAAAAAAAAAAAAAAAATTTGTGCAGAATTGATATTACAGGTCTGATATTAATGTATTCATATTACAAAATGTTTATAAAAACTTGTTTATTATTTTTTTGGGGGGTTGTTTGGGGGTTAAAAAACTACTTTTAACACATCGCCGCCAGCGCTCTGGGGTTTAAACATGCATTTTACAGCGCGAGAATTTTTTGAGTGTGATTTGTTAATGAATATGCTGTGAGCCGTTCGCTATGGCCATTCGTTGTCATGCGCTCCCATACAGCGCGGAACCTGACAAACAGCGACTCCTAACCCCGTATTCAACATTACCACACACCGACTGAGTCGCTGTCAACAACCGAACAACGGCCAAGCACAGCGAATACTAGCCGGCGCTCTGAAAATCACGCTATTTTCGCTCATCTGTCGCTACCTGGCGCTATTAATAAATCGGCCTCCCCGTTACACAAATTTAGCTCAATGATGTCTATACAAGAAGAATAAAAACCCAAAAATAAGATATGTACCTGTAATGCCGCCTTTTATTCTCTTTCTTCCGTGCGGCATATTTGAGGTCCGATATTTTCTGTTGAATCTGTTCTACATGTTTGAGCTCGTCCCCCGCTGCATTCACTTGTCTGGTGAGTTCTGCCAAAATCTCAGCTTTGCGCTGCTTGCTTGTTGCTTTGGATTTGCTCCCATATAGCTCATCATAATATAACGCGAGGCCACTAGCCAATGCCAGAGTTTGGGCCTCACCAAAACGGCCACTCAAGTGGCCTCTGCGCAATGTGCGCCCTGTTGGTTGTGGTTGTGGCTCCTCATTGTTTCCAGGCAAATGGGGTGACATTCTGGCCTGGGTGTGTGTTGGAGAATTCAAGGACTGCAGGCTGGCTTGATCTAACTGGACTGGGAAAGGGACTGGGTGTTCGTGGCTGGGTGGCTACAGAAGTTGCAGGGGTTGATGTGGCATAGGGTGATTGGCCGGCCACCTGTGCCGGTGGCGAATGTGGCCGAGGAAGAGAGGGTCTGGATGAGCTTGAAGTTGTGCTTGGGGCCCTGTGGCTCTGTGGGCCCTTGGAACGAGCATGGCCCTTTGAGGTACTTGGACGGTCCATGGGTGAGCCAGAGCTTGTGGTTCTGCCACTCTTGCCTGTGGATTGGTAGCCCCGTGTGGGTGGGCATGTGGAGCTTGGGATTCTCTGCCTTTTGGGGCTTTTGTCCCTGCTGTGGCTTCTGGGCCGTCGGAGG
Source organism: Gastrophryne carolinensis (assembly GCA_027917425.1). Classification (NCBI taxonomy): domain Eukaryota; kingdom Metazoa; phylum Chordata; class Amphibia; order Anura; family Microhylidae; genus Gastrophryne; species Gastrophryne carolinensis. Next base: position 139,315,673 of record CM051244.1, read on the forward strand.
CTTCTGGGCCTGCTGTGGCTTCTGGGCCATCGGGGGCTTTTGGCCCTGGTGTGGCTTCTGGGCCGTCGGGGGCTTCGGGCCCTACTGTGGCTTCTTGGCCGTCGGGGGCTTCTAGCCCTGCTGTGGCTTCTGGGCCGTCGGGGGCTTCGGGCCCTGCTGTGGCTTCTTGGCCGTCGGGGGCTTCTGGCCCTGCTGTGGCTTCTGGGCCATCGGGGGCTTCTGGCCCTGCTGTGGTTTCTTGGCCGTGGGGGCTTCTGGCCCTGCTGTGGCTTCTGGGCCGTCGGGGGCTTCTTTTCCGGCTTGGGCTTCTTTCATGGTGGGTTTTGGATTTGCTCACTGCCTTGGTGCCACGTGGGGGGGTGTGGGCCTGGGGGGGCTGGGGCTTCGCACCCTCTTACCAGTTTTTAGCACCTCCCTTGTGGTAGGCTTGGTGGCCTGTGTCTTGCGCTTGGCTTGTGCCTCCTTTTTTTTGGGAGTAGTGGTGGGTGGCTTGGGCGGAGCATTGCGTTTTTGCCGCAGTTTGGTTTTGGGCATTTGTAAACAAGTTTTTGGCCCTTCTGAAGCCTCCTGCTGCTTGGGTGCCTTTTTCCCGCTTGCTGCTGCTTGCTTCTTTGGTGCCATTTTGCATGGACTCAGAAAGAGAATGAGCTGTGTGTCCAGGGACCTTTAAATAAGATTGGCAGCCTGGGACGCCTACGCGGTCACGTACGCGTGCGTACGGCCGTTCGTTCGGCCACGCGGAACCTAGAAACCTCTGGGGCATTATTTATCTGCTGCGGAGAAGAACAAAGATGGCACCCACAATCTTCACCCGCCAACAAGAAGAGATCATCATGCTTGTAAATGTCTTTTTATCAGTTTGATTTGCCAGCTAAATGCATGTCTACCCCTTAAGGAAGCGCAGGAAGTAAGGGCTTTATTTAAAAGTGGCTACAACTCCGTGCACAACCAAAGTCACGGCACACACGTGCCAAACACCAGTTCGGTTCGGATCTATTTTTGACAGATATTGGTAGCCAGTTGGAACTAAATGCTATGTTTGTTTTATGTTTTGTAGACCATGCTGGAGCGCAGGTACCACTACCTGCCCAACTCTTTTGAGAAACGCACCGTCGCCCTGGAGATCATCAGGAAAATACAGCAACAGACCGACACCACCTTCACCCACACTCAGATCATGCAGCATTGGTCGGATCTGAAGCGGCTGCACATGCCCCGTGTGCGGAGGTTTTTCGACATCCATTTCCCTAGTAAGTACATAGCGATTGCATGCCAGATGTAACTAAGACAGAAGGAAGGCCTTTAGTTAAAATGCCTTTTCTTTGGTAGTGTTGGAAATGGATAACCGTATACGCCGCACCCGGAGGTGCACAGGCCGACCAGTGCTGCATGAAGCTGCAGCTGGAAGTGAACGTGGTGGATCTCCAGGGCGACGGTCCTACCCCTTCTCTGTTGGGTCCTCCAACCAGCCCCTGGACCTTTCCACAGAGGAGGGGTGGCACGGCGTGGGCAGGTAGTCGTACCCTGCCACGCATGCGGGAGCCTCTGGTATGTGACTCTTCATGTATACGCACACACATATACATTCTATTTACTACCAAGCTGATTCCCTTCATCTGTTTTTATAGATGCTTCGGGAGCGGGTGAAGTTGTGGAGGAAGCTGCAGATCGGCCACCTAAAGAACATGGAGAAGGTGATTGATGTGACCCAAACATTTAAACAGACATTTTATTACTGTTGAATAAGACATAAAAACGAACTGTAATTGCAATGTTTCTCCCCAACGAGCCCTCTCTCGGCCACCAACCAAGTAAGTAGTAATGCCATTATTTGCAGTATGTGGTAATTGACATGAACACACAGATACATCAAGCCATAGTCAATGGCATTCGAAGAATGACCTCTGGCCACTTCCTTAGCTTAATGACTTTGCATAATCACCTCTGGCCACTTTCTTAGCTTAATGACTTTGCAAAATCACCTCTGGCCACTTACTTAGCTTAATGACTTGGCAGATAGACATATGTGGCCTTTATTTAATTAGCTAACTAAAAAACATTCAATCCACAGGTGACAAACATGTATTGTTCTCAAAAGTTTCATTCTCAATTTGTTACAGGGACCACACGCCAAGCAGTTTTTGAACTGAATAGGAGGGTCCTTGAGTTGGTGGCCGATATGAAGGTGGTGGTTGCCTCGTTGGGGACAACAGAAGAAGAAGAAGAAGATTAGAGTCCTGGGTCCTGGCCCTGTTTAGTTTATACACTTTTATTAAATTGGCAGATTTTTACCCCTTTTACTTAAAAAAAAAAAAAAAAAACTAAAATGTACATAGTCCACTTTTTTTTTAAATGTTTAAAGAAAACATTTTTACAGATAAAAAAACACATACATCTACACCAAAGAAAGGGTCAAAGACATATTTTTCTATCAAGATTCAGATGTCCGCGAAGTGGTTTGGGTAAGTTTTAGGGGCCTAAAATGTAAGAAGAACCTAACCGCGAAGTGGTTTGGGTAAGTTTTAAGGGTCCAAAAGGGAAGATGGAGGATAGGGCTAAGTGGTTTAGGTAAACATTGTAGTAGAAGTGAGGTTGTCAAATATGTAGGCGAGCACTTTAATGAGTTAAGTTTGTAGTGCGCAGGCGCAAGATCTTAAGGATTTTCATCCGGAAGATTATTTATTGAAAAAGGGAACCATAATCTATCGGGCAACGTAAAGGATTCGTGTAAAGAGACGATGGAAAAAGGGCAAAATCGAAATCTGACGTTGTGACCTGAGAAAATTTCACAATGGAAAATTACATCCTCGTACTCGTACTCTGGAATACGAACAGACGGAAAATTTACAGAAGGTTTGCAATGCATGCATAGAATCGCTCGCACACTCATACGAGAGTGGGAAAATTTGAAAAAAATGCGAAATCGGCACAAAGACGAAAGTCTTTTTTTGTCTCTTTGAATCGAGTCTATAGTCCTCTTGATCAAAGGGATTATGAACATTTGATAGAAAGAACAAATGTGATATATAGGGGTAAAAGATTTGATGCTTTGAGGAATATAGATACAGATGGGAATCAGGTTGAAAGGAAAAAGAGGGAATTGGTGTCTCCTTTTACCAAGAGAGAGGGACTCCAAAGAAGGAGGGACACTCCATACAATTCAACGATAATGGAGTGGAGGAAACGCCCCCATATTTACGATCAGTCCCCTTTAGGGGGGAATTACAAAAAATGAAAAGAACAAGAGGAGGAAGAGGGGGAAGGATCCATAAAAAGGTACAAAAGGATGTAGAAGAAGATGGTAAAGGGATTTATAATTTAAGTAAAAAATACTTAAACGAAGATGACATTTTACATCCTTAAAGAGGAATCACACAAGATTAGTAAAACAAGCCGATAAGGGTGGGGGGATAGGAGTACAAGATCAGGATACTTATATCACTCAGATAAACTTGTTGTTAAGTGGCCAGGAGACTAGATAAAAAATTCGAAAGAGACCCTAATAAAAAATATCAAGAAGAACTGAATGAGTTAATGAAAGTAGGACAAGAATTGGAGATTTTAAATAAAATGGAGATGCAGTTTTGTAATATTCGCTTTCCAAGGATTCTGACTATATATGGACTACCAAAGGTCCATAAAGACCAAAATAACCCTCCCTATCGCCCTATAATTCGTGGCATAGGGTCGATTACCAGTAATTTAGGAAAGCACTTGGACTGGTACTTACAACCAATAGTATCCAAACTCCCATCCTATTTAAAGGATAACAAATTGTATATATCCAAATTTACACAGAGCTATCAAAAAGTCCACCGTGGTGCAAGTCAATCCATGCGTGTTCTTCTTAGGCTAAATAATCCACCACCAAGTAATCAAGCCTCTTACCGGACAGCCAATATTAATAGGCAAAATACAGATGTGGTCATTCAGATTATATCCTGGTCTCCATCATGTTCGCTCCAACTCATCACCAAAAGAAATGCTTTCAACAGATCGAATTTAAAGCATATAATTGTCAGGGAAGAACAACCCCCTCTTATTCCAGAGATCTGCTCTCATCAGGGACTCCACAATAAAGGTTCAAAGTGAAGGACCGTACAAAAATAAAAACAAATATAGTGCAATATGTCTAAAGATAAACGATGGTATTTAATAAAATAAGAATGCACTCACAAACAATCGTTAAAAATAAGCAGAGTTAAAATACAGCTCCATTTTCCATGGTAGTTCTCACCACACAGGTATCCAAGGCAGCATGTATTCCAATCCAGATTTAAAAGCTGACTCCTCCAACGCATTTCACCCTCAGGGGGCTTTGACTAGGATGATCAGCCCAAAAATCCTACTCCATTTATAGTAATCATATCAGCTAAACGGGCCGCCAAATGCAGCTGTGGGACCCGGAAGTGATAGAGCCATAAAGTGTTCATATATCTAATGCACAATAGTTCCTATTTCGTTTTCACCCAGGCGGATTATAAACACATTCAAAAGGAATCTTATTTCTTTAATTGCAAAACATAAACTAACCTACATGTAAACACACGCAGAGATCTTTACCTCAAACCGGAAGTGATACCGAAGCGCTCCCGGACTGTGGAACGCATGAGGCCGAGTGATCTTCACCTAAACAGGAACCCACATCAGCACGCTCCTACGCTGTGAAGCGCATAAAGCCGGAAATGCGTCAAGCCCTGCTCCGCCAATTAAAAAGCGTGCAGAGCCCAACTCTGAAGGTTACGTCACAGCGCAATCCGGAACTACCACTCCTTGCGCTCCAACTTATGGAGCGCACCAGGCTGTCTGCCCGCATTAGCCCGGAAGTGCCGGCATACAGTGCGTTTCAACTCGTGGAACGCAAAGAGATATCAAACACCAAGTGCTACATAGTGCAATATAAACAAAAAATATAGAAAGTAGTCCTCGATTTGCTCCATCTCAAAGGAGCACTCCCCAAAGACTAATATATATACATATAGTGAACTACACCATGTATCTATGTGAAAAGATACCACCAACAGTGTACTTAATTAATATAGTGAAAAGTGTGCTGAAAATTAAAAATAAGTAATCTAAAGAAAGGATCTATCATTACTATCCAATTAACATAATTATACCTCTGTGATTAATACCCAATTAAGATGATAAAACCACCTAATATAGTGAACAGTAGTGAATTATTATATATAGCCAATTAAAGAGATTGATATAAAGGGTCTAATCCAGTTATTATTAAGGTGACCATTCTGGTTAATTCTCATTAAAGAGGAACCCTCCATCCTAATAATCAATTTATACTTTAAACCAATTATTAATATAAATGAATGTAATATACCCATTTAGTTAGACCCTACCCCAATTTCTCTAGGAAAATGGTCAAAGATATAAAATAGCCTCCTTGGATGACTGAATAGGTGAGAACCCATTTACACATAATAAAAACACAAAATACAAGTTAAAATCTAGAATAAGAATCAGGAAAGGAATAGTTGACATTCATAGAATACATCAATCCTACAACTGCCACCATGCCAAAGCCTGTCATGATCTGACATTCTACTGCAGTTACGCTTAAGCCTAAGGAATTGACCCCTGGGTATAGCTCGAAGCCAGTTGGGATGATGGCAACTCCCTTGGGGCACATATCCATTCCTATCGGTTGACTTAAAATAGGTCGAGGTTATCAACTTAGGTCCCTCTTTTTTGATTGTAAGGTCTAGAAAGTGGACCTGTAGAGGGTCAATTTCTGCTGTAAATTCTAAATTAAACAAATTCTGATTGACCTGCATAAGGAAACCTTCTAGTGTGTCTCTCACGCCGTCCCATATAATCAGTACGTCGTCTATATAACTTGAAAGGTTTTTTCTGCTGTGGCTCCTGTTGTGGGTGTAAGACGAGCCAAAGACTAAAAAAATCAATAAGTGAATTTCAAGTTGAAGGTCTTCAGAGATCTATTACAATTAAGAAACTGATTAGTTGTAATACTAAATATGTTGTATATCTGATATGGTGTCCCTGTAACCTCTTCTATGTAGGTAGAACTGTCCGTCTTCTTAAAATAAGAATATGAGAACATGTCTACAACATAAAAAGAGGTTATGAGGCCCATAATCTTTCAAATCATTTAAAAAAATTCCATGCTTCCGATCCAGGCCAGATGAGCTTTATAGGGATAGATAAAATTGAAGCACATTGGCGGGGAACAAATTTGGTAAGGGAATTGTCACAACAGGAGAGTCGTTGGATATTTAATTTAAACACCGTGGTCCCCAATGGATTGAATGTGGAATTTGACTTAAATTGTTTTATCGATAGCTCATGACAGGCTTTGGCATGGTGGCAGTTGTAGGATTGATGTATTCTATGAATGTCAACTATTCCTTTCCTGATTCTTATTCTAGATTTTAACTTGTATTTTGTGTTTTTATTATGTGTAAATGGGTTCTCACCTATACAGTCATCCAAGGAGGCTATTTTATATCTTTGACCATTTTCCTAGAGAAATTGGGGTAGGGTCTAACTAAATGGGTATATTACATTCATTTATATTAATAATTGGTTTAAAGTATAAATTGATTATTAGGATGGAGGGTTCCTCTTTAATGAGAATTAACCAGAATGGTCACCTTAATAATAACTGGATTAGACCCTTTATATCAATCTCTTTAATTGGCTATATATAATAATTCACTACTGTTCACTATATTAGGTGGTTTTATCATCTTAATTGGGTATTAATCACAGAGGTATAATTATGTTAATTGGATAGTAATGATAGATCCTTTCTTTAGATTACTTATTTTTAATTTTCAGCACACTTTTCACTATATTAATTAAGTACACTGTTGGTGGTATCTTTTCACATAGATACATGGTGTAGTTCACTATATGTATATATATTAGTCTTTGGGGAGTGCTCCTTTGAGATGGAGCAAATCGAGGACTACTTTCTATATTTTTTGTTTATATTGCACTATGTAGCACTTGGTGTTTGATATCTCTTTGCGTTCCACGAGTTGAAACGCACTGTATGCCGGCACTTCCGAGCTAATGTGGGCGGACAGCCTGGTGTGCTCCATAAGTTGGAGAGCACGGAGTGGTAGTTCCGGATTGCGCTGTGACGTAACCTTCAGAGTTGGGTTCTGCACGCTTTTTAATTGGCGGAGCAGGGCTTGACGCATTTCCGGCTTTATGCGCTTCACAGCGTAGGAGCGCGCTGATGTGGGTTCCTGTTTAGGTGAAGATCACTCGGCCTCATGCGTTCCATAGTCCGGGAGCGCTTCGGTATCACTTCCGGTTTGAGGTAAAGATCTTTGCGTGTGTTTACATGTAGGTTAGTTTATGTTTTGCAATTAAAGAAATAAGATTCCTTTTGAATGTGTTTATAATCCGCCTGGGTGAAAACTAAATAGGAACTATTGTGCATTAGATATATGAACACTTTATGGCTCTATCACTTCCGGGTCCCGCAGCTGCATTTGGCGGCCCGTTTAGCTGATATGATTACTATAAATGGAGTAGGATTTTTGGGCTGATCATCCTAGTCAAAGCCCCCTGAGGGTGAAATGCGTTGGAGGAGTCAGCTTTTAAATTTGGATTGGAATACATGCTGCCTTGGATACCTGTGTGGTGAGAACTACCATGGAAAATGGAGCTGTATTTTAACTCTGCTTATTTTTAACGATTGTTTGTGAGTGCATTCTTATTTTATTAAATACCATCGTTTATCTTTAGACATATTGCACTATATTTGTTTTTATTTTTGTACGGTCCTTCACTTTGAACCTTTATTGTGGAGTCCCTGATGAGAGCAAATCTCTGGAATAAGAGGGGGTTGTTCTTCCCTGACAATTATATGCTTTAAATTCGATCTGTTGAAAGCATTTCTTTTGGTGATGAGTTGGAGCGAACATGATGGAGACCAGGATATAATCTGAATGACCACATCTGTGTTTTGCCTATTAATATTGGCTGTCCGGTAAGAGGCTTGATTACTTGGTGGTGGATTATTTAGCCTAAGAAGAACACGCGTGGATCGACTTGCACCACTGTGGACTTTTTGATAGCTCTGTGTAAATTTGGATATATACAATTTGTCATTTTTTGGTAGGAAGTGGAATCCTACATGTCACACGTCGAGCTGTACCTTTCTAAATCTTAACATAGCTTTGAGCAGCGCGGTATTTCACATCTGTACACTATTTAAAGGATAGTCAACAAGTCCTTACTTTATTGGAAGATCTTACAGTTAATGATAACACCCTTCTGATAACAATAGATGTTGTATCATTATACACTAACATCCCACACGAGAAAGGCTTAGAAGCCCTAAGACACTATTAAATCCAAAAAACTGAGTTGTTATTAATACAGATTGAATTCCTAATGGACTGCTTCCAATTCGTGCTTAGGCACAATTATTTCTGGTTCAATGGGGAATATTATTTACAAACAAAGGGCGTGGCTATGGGGGCAAAATTTGCCCCCAGCCTCGCCAATATTTTCATGGGCCTATGGGAAGCAACCTTTATCTATGGAATTGAAAGGAAAGAGCTTATTGTGTGGAGAAGATATATAGATGATTGCTTGGTATTGTGGGAGGGCGATGAAAACTCCTTTGAACAATTCTTCGCTGCTATAAATGATAACAATTGGGGAATTTCCTTTACTAGGGAATTGAGTAGAGGAAAAATCAATTTTTTAGATCTAGAAATTCAGAAAGGGATCATCTTTGAATACAAAAACATATTTCAAGGGGACTGACAGCAACTCTTTTGTACCCAGATCCAGTTGTCATCATCCGGACTGGTTGAATAATATCCCGAGGGGACAATTCCACCATGTAAAGAGAAATTGTAGAAGAGCCAGTGATTATCAGAAACAGGCAAAAATCCTGAGGGATAGGTTTATTAAGAAGAGATATTAGCCTCGATTCAAAGACACATTCGTCCGGGCTTCCATAGCTGTCTGTGAAAGTTTGGGTGGGTGGGTGTTAGTCTTTTTTTTGCTTTTTTTCATTCATTTTTCATTCGTACGAATGTTCGGGAAAATGTGTATATGCGCTTTCGATGAACGGGAGCAAATCGGAACATTTCCGTTAGTTCGGATCATTTTTCAAACAAAATCTGATATTTTTCCTTCGTTCAGATAACTTACGTTGTTGGGATGGGCTTACGTCTGATTCAGAGAGCTGATTTCCGACGGATCACCACCCTATAAATCCGTTTAATTTCCGATCCACTTACGGGACCTTTGAGGGCTCGGATTCCTATTGTTGAACATGTTTTGCGGCTATGTGGAGTAGTCTGCGCGCCTTTAGCACCAAGGCATTGCATGTATCAGCATGGCCGAGGCCATAAATTGTATAGCAATGCATACCTGAATCAATACATTTCATGTATGCCTTATAGATGCATTTTAATGCTGACCTTAATTAGTCCTTAGCATGTAAACATTTATTTTCCCACACATCCATACTATTGCTAGATTTTTTTAGACTTATGTTCTTTGTGAATTATATTTGGATTGTTGAACTTGAATCTTAATTTGTTGTAGTTATTGTTTTAGTTGGTTACCTTTGCTTTGTGTAATTATTTAAAATTTGGTTGCAGGAACCGCAAGATGTGCCACTCACACAACATACAAGCAGTGTTTGGTCCAGCTATGCGATTCCTCAGTGTTCTTGCAGAAAAAAAAGATATAGATCTAGTTGGGAATATGGATTGGAAACAAATGTTGGGGATAACCCATAAGGAAGGTAAGAACAGAATAAATAATCCCAGCGAGTTTGTCCTTATAACACAATATGGGGACAATTATAAAGGGATCAAGAAGGTGCTGGACATTGGTATTTAATTAAAGGGGATGAGGTTTTAGGGGATTTGGTCCCAGATAAGCCAAAGGTAATCTTCCGCAGACCCCCTACTATTGCCACAGAGTTAGTAACAAGTTATATTGAACCCCCTAAAAAAGAAAAAGGTTTTCTTGACAATCGAAAGGGTTTTTATAATTGTAGGCGCTGTATGGTATGTAAATCCACTGCAGTTGGGTCTGTTTCACTAAAAGGCCTTAGGAGTTTTAAATCTAACACTACAGGTGACTGTTTCAATATTAAACATTTTTTTACTTGTAACAGTACAAATGTGGTGTATGTATTGAAATGTAGCTGTGGAAAGCAATATGTGGGAAGAATGAGTAGAGCCCTTAAAATAAGATTGAGAGAGCATATCTATAACATTAAGAGAGGCTATGAGGCACATAGTGTCTCCTCCCACTTTAAAGAGTCCCACAATAGTGACCCAATAGGCTTAAATACCCCCCAAAAACCCTTAAAGGGGGTAATCAAATTAGAAAATTATCCCAGTTAGAATCCAAGTGGATTTTTAATTTAAAAACTATGGCCCCGAAAGGCCTTAATATTGAGTTTGACATCAATTGTTTTATAGGGGATAATTAAAATTGCTTTATACGTCTTTTGGTGTGGTATTGACCTCCCCTTTTCAGGAATTTTTAGTTTATTTAGTTTTATTTCTAGATTTTTAACCTTTAGGGTCTTCTAACAATTTTTAAATTAGATTTTTGTACTTTAATCTATTAATGTGATTATGTGAGATTGTTTTATTATTCAACAATTGGTTTTAATAATATTAGCTGTAGTCTAATAATTATGCGCAAATTGCTTGTGATTTTTGTAATGAGGCTATTTGTCCATAATCTTAATATCACTGTTAATTATATTAGATTGTGTGGGGAGGCTGCAAAGAACTTCCTATAGCATTCAATAGTATCGAGATTTTTAAATAAAATATTTCCTGTAGAATATACACGTTGGATTGGGAAAGCACTTTTTATTCAGACGCGGCCAGGACACATGCAGCCCAAGATTAAGTTGTTTGAGAACAACGAAACGTGTTGGGCAGGGCTTGTGCTGGACAGAGTCATCACGTTCTATCAGAGCGAGGAGGAACTTTGAGATAGCGAGCGCTCCCGTACCCTGCAGCCGAGGGGACGGAGTGTGGCGCCGCTACACTAATTATTACACAGCCTCACCTCGCAGACATTAGCCGCAGGTGCCTGACTATTGGTGATAAGGAGATTCTTTGAAGATTCTTATAAAATCGCTGTTGGAAGTTGGATTTTATATGCAAGTTTCTTCTGTTGTTTTGGTAAGCATAAATAAAAACGGGCAGGCAGCCCATTATTTTTAAGGATTTTATGCTATGTCTTCTATTTGATTTTAATTCTATGTGACCTATGGTATTGGAGCCTGATTTGGTCTACAAATAAGGGGATTTGACCCCTAAAGAGTACCTAAAGCGTATTTTGATCTCTATTTGTTATTTGATGGGACCGTTTGCTGCTAATCACGAGGCATCTCTACAAAAGAGTTAAATGTTTGAAGCGATCGTAAATTGAGATTGTCTGGTACGTCTTATATCTTTGATGTTGGGATTCACAAGAAACGTGTGTATTATCTACACTCAAGGTGCTTTGGTGCTAATTACCCAGCTTTAACAGACATCATTCCCCGCAGAGTTATTGATGTTTTTATAACACAGTGAACTTTTACATGTTGTTACATGTTACAAGACCGCATCAATATGGTCTAATAAACTCCAGCGCAGGGAAAGACTTTTAATATATGTTATTAGAATTTGGCCTAATAATAGAATTAATTGATTGTAGCGCAGTGCTTTTGAAATTTCTTCACTTCTTTTCAATTAACACTAAAGTATGTTAAATGCAAACTTGTTGATTAGTACAAGCAAAAAGCAAAATAGCCTCTATGCAAAATTAATGTATGCAGAGCAGAGGCAGCATTACAAACACTGGATTTTCTAAAACTAAGAGCTATATAAAGGAAACTGAATGTTTTGTGTGTAAAAAGCCTGGCCATCTGAAATCAGATTGTTTGGAAAGGAGAGTTTGGAAAACTAAAATGAGTAATCTTCAGAAGCAGAAAGTTCAGCAAAGAGTTAAGAGTGCTGTGGAGGAAGCTGATGCTCCTGAATATATTGAAGCTGATGAATGTACCAAAGCTGCATTTAATGTAAACACAGGCAAGGAATGCATGGTTTATAGACTCAGGTGCTACCAGCCATATCAATAAAACAACAACTATTTATCTAAACTAATTGAAAGCAAGTCAGAAAGATTTTTCTTAGCTAATATATCACTATATGACTTCAGAAGGTGTGGGGAATGGTTTTGTACACTGTCAAGTTTTCTCAATGCAAATCAGAAAGATCCCAGTAAAGGATGTGCTATATGTTCCCAGTCTTAAAGCGGACCTTCAGCATCATTTCATAAAAAGCCCAAACTCTTAAAAAACTATTCCCCAGCATCTAAAATTAATATATTTAACGTTTTTACTCATTTACTTTTTACTTTTTATTCTTTCCTCCACTGGCCTGCAACTCTGTCCAAGACTCTAGGATACGGGCGCCGCCATCTTGGCTAAGTAGTATCACCTACTGAGGAGAGAAGAGGGGTCAAAAGTGTAGGGGAGCGGGGATATAACTGTGCTTTGCACAGCCGGAGCAGAGCTGGGGTCAGGAAAAGGTCAGCAATCCCAGAATGCAGAGCGACACAGTCAGAAGACACTTCCTGTTTGCAGGCAGCCTGCACCTCCATGGGCCGCCATCTTGGATGTTTAACCCTTTAAGTGCCAGACTACGTTTCACTATTTTGCGCTACACATGTTCAACCTGAAAGGAATTTCCAAGGATTTCCCAGGAAAATTCTATATTGTTTTTTTGTCTGGGCTTGTATGGCCCTTTTTAGTGGCTTCTCAATACTTTTGGTTGCAATATATGTGACTCACGTAGCTGGAACTTAAAGGGTTAAAGTCTCAGAAAATGCAATAGATGCAGGTAAGATGATTTTTAATGTCGGCAATCTGTATGTACAGCGTGGGGGAAACATATAAGATAGGATCTTATTTAGAAGGTCCGCTTTAAAGGCAATCTTTTGTCTGTGAAAAAGCTCACTACACAGGGAAATGTAGTTCATTTTAAAGATGAGAGCTGCATCATTTCAAAGAAGGGACACACTCTAACCTAGCCTCTATTGTCTAATGGACAATTAAAGGCAAACGTTATCAGCTAAACTGCAAAGAAAGCATGTGCAGTGCTAAACAAGATCTGCATAAAAACTCTATCCCCATCTTGGGCATAGACACCCAGAAGCATTTTGAAAAAGAAAGGAATCCTGTTCCAGAATACTGTTCCATGCTACCCAGAAAAAAATTGTGTTGCAGAGAGGAAACCACTTGCTCTGTGAAAGTGCAAGAAGTATGCTGTTTGATGCAAATCTACCTACAACAATGTGGGTAGAAGCCACCATGACAGCATCTTCAAAACAGACTGCACTGCCAAGCAGAGTTAAAAACAAAGCTTCATGCTATGGAACTGCAAAAAGCCTGACCTGAAGCACCTCAGGATATTTGGAAGCAAAACATTTGTGCATGTTCCCAAAGAAAACGTTCCAAGCTGGAACATTTTCCTGGTTGGCTATAGTAAAACTCTAAAAGGATAGGAAAGGAAAGGATTCTTCAGCCAGAGACCAACACAGTAACAATCAGCACATAATTAGTGATCGATGAGAACTAAGTTTTGCCAGTAAGTCAACCAAAGCAAAAAGAACAAGAATCTCAGTCACAGGCTCCACATACAGAAAATGAAAGCACTGAAGTCTGGATAAGCTCTGAAATCACCAAGGAAAGTACAGAAGAACCAAGTCAACCTCCAGTCAGGAGATTAGAGAGGCCAAACAACGGAATCCCAGCGGAACTCCTTTCTTATATGGTCAGAACACTGAGCCAGAGCCAGAGCCACAGTCTTGGCAGCAGATGCCTGTCCATGAGAGGTAGAAGTGAATTAAAGCTGCATTTAAAGAAACAGAGTCTCTTCACCAACTCCAGACATTGAAGCTTACTGAGCTACCCCAAGGCAAGAAAGCAATCAGATGTAAGTGGGTCTTACAAATATGACTCTGAAGGTAAAGTGGTCAAAGGATGCTCGCAAAAATATGGTGTAGATTATGATTAGTGATAAGCGGGTCAGCTGACGTTCGAGTTCGCTGAGTTCCGCCGAACTTTCCGCCAAAGTTTGGGTCCAGGGCCCTGAACCCAAACCCAAACTACATTAGTTCAGGTATGCTCTGCACAAAATGGGCTAGACAAAGTACTCAAAATAATCATAAAAAACGAAAGAACATAAGAAATATACCAATAATGAAAAAAAAATTAAACATTAATTTTTGTTACTGGTGTTTCAGGCCGAATTTGGTGGGGTAACACCTGGACAATCAGGGTGTTTTTCATATGTTATATAAAACCATGTGTTCTCTGTTCCATATCCATGGCCAGGCACCTGCAAAGTAAGCCAAAAACATTATTAGTATTATTAAAAATAAAAAAATTATTACAAAGTTGTGGAGAAAATGAGGTGTGCACTGCACAGTGCTATATGTTACAAGGTCCACATCACAACTGGCACGCGGACAACTAAGCATGGGCAGGGATGTTACGTCTCTTCAAATGCTCAGTGGGTTAATGTAATGGCAGCTGTCTGGGTGAAAGACCACACAATGTCCAGGAGCTGTGGACTGCCATCTAGGAGCAGATAGATGAGTGGTGAGGGTGCACCTAAAGCCCAGGAAGGTGGTGTGTGGCAAGGAGCAGAATCTAGTAGCTGGCTTGGGCTGAGCTGGGTTGGGGCACACGTGTTGACTGGCGCACATGCTCAACTTGGTAGTGCAAATCTTCTTGGACCATTATCCAGACATGCTGGAGCTGCTGCATAAAGTGTGCATTCACACCTTGCTGCTGCTCACCTATCTGTACTGCAGAGGAATTTTAATCTTCCCACTCACCACCTCATAAGTGATTTACCAACCAGGTGGAATTCTACTTCACATACTGTATGTTGGAAAGGGTGTGTGAGCTGCAGCAGCAGGCAATAGTGGAGTTCATGCAGGCAAGTTGGTAAATTGGACACGTGGCAAGAGCTTGCCCTCTATGCCTTGGAGGTATGTTCAGCATGGGCGGTGTCATCACCGACAAGAGAAGCCAACAGGGACATCCTTACATTTGTGAAAATAAACCGGATGTGGATCTCAAAGGACTTTGCTGTACCAGCACCTGATTGATCGGTTAAAGTATTGGCTATCTTCATCTCTTCCACCTACACCACCACATCCACCTCCCCAACAAGTGAGTAGCTTTTTCTAAGCCCCAGTAAGCAGAATGCCATGTGTGCCAAGAACTGAGTAGTTTTTTCTAAGCCCCAGTAAGCAGAATGCAGGTGGTGCCCACAGATGAACTGATGTAAATGCCCAGATGTGCCCTATCAGCTGCCTGCCCTCAGGGTGCAATGAGAACAGGCAGACACCGTCCGCTCTCCCTAGCCTGAACCAGTGGAGTATTTGATATTAAACCAAAAAGAGCCTGATGTGGCCTGAACCAGTGGACACTCAGTTAATATTTGTTAGCAGCATTGACATACACGTGCCTTGAACAATTGGTAATAAAAAGTAGTGGCTCACAATTGCCTTGAAAAAAGGTATATTAACCAGTAGTGACATGCAAGTTCCCTGAACAATTGGAATGAAAAAGGAGTTAGACCCCAGTGCTTTAAAGGGTAATTCCACTTTTGACGACATTCCTTAAAATGTACTTGTATAGTGTGCCCAAATGTATTCTTCAATGTGCTAAGCTTATCTGTTTTTTTTATTTGCAACTCTGTGTTTCAAAAGAAAAAAATTTCCCTAGCAACAATGTGTTTAACTTAGCAATGTACATCAACTGGTGTATTAGCCGTACAGAAAAGACTTCCTCACTCTAGCTTGCTAATCGTCTGATTGGTTAAGACACATGTGACAGGTTTAACCCATTCTGCTGTAATTATTATTCAGATAGGGAGGATCATATTATTGTATTCTAGTAGCTAAAGCATTACTGGCAGTGTTCTCAGCTGGGAAGGGTTATTACTGCTGCTTGACCTAGCTAAAGCTGCTAACATGCTCACCTGTTACAGTGGAAGGATTTTGGGATATGTAATCAGTACTTTTTACTTGAGGTTAAACTACACAGGAATATAGGTAACTTGGAAACAGCATGCTGATAAGTAAACCACAGGTCTGGTAGCACGATCCTAACACAAAGGTTTATTCTTTTATACCCTTTGTGCAGCTAATTGTGTGTGGGGGGGGGGGGACTTTTACACTATAGCAAGGCAAATCTAAGGCACTATTTAAGGGAAGAACCTAATGCTGCCCCTCACTCTGCAAAGTGGTCACCCCATAGAGTGTGTGGAGTGGAATTTTGGGAGCCCCCCTGCATACTTGTTTGGGTTAAGTATTGTTGCTATCCTATTTTGTTGCTATGCTATTTTATTATTTGTAGTCACATTGTGATAAGCACTTTATTGAGTCACTTTAAGGCATTTTGTAGGAATCTTTGAGATTGTTTTCTGCTAAGGTATTTTTTGTGTGTATTTGTTTCTATTATGGATGTGTGGCAACATTGATATAATTCATGGTCATAAGTGCACTGATGTAGCGTGGGGGTGTTAATCCCTCATTTCTATTCTGTGTTTGTTGGTTTTCTATTTTTATTTAATAAAAAAAATGTTAATACCGTTTGTGCAACCAATTGTGTATGTGGGACTTGTGGGCCACATGTCCCCATTGGCTGCTTTTGGGTTCAAATGTTTATTTTACATTCCAGAAGAAGAAAACAATAAGGCAGAACACCAAAAACCTGATAAAAGGGTAGTAGTATTAAAGTGGAGTACTGACACACACCCCAGTACTTAGAATACGTTGTGGTATAAGGGGGCACACTCCCCCCAGTCTTTATAGCTAGTTGTGGTATAAGGGGACACTCTCCCCCCAGAATTTACAGAAAGTTGTGGTATAAGGGGGCACACTTACCCTAGTCCATAGAGCAAGTTGTAGTATAAGGGCACACACTCCCCCCAGTCTTTATAGCTAGCTGTGGTATAAGGGGACACTCTCCCCCCAGTCGTTACAGCTAGTTGTGGTATAAGGGGACACTCTCACCCCAGAATTTACAGAAAGTTGTGGTATAAGGGGACACTCTCCCCCCCAGTCGTTACAGCTAGTTGTGGTAACAGCTAGTTGTGGTATAAGGGGACACTCTCACCCTAGTCTTTACATCAAGTTGTGGTATAAGGGGACACTCTCACCCCAGTATTTACAGTAGACAATCTAGTGGTATTAGTGCAGCAATAGTGAGTCCAACCCTACTATAGACCTCACTCACAGCCGCTATCCCTGACTAAATGTTGTCCTGAAAAGGGCAGCTTTTTATAACCAAATATGCCTATCTGTCCCTCAGCAGCAGCCAGCAACCTGTCCCTATCTACTGCAGTGTGCACAGCGGCATTGTGCGTCATGACACGAACACTGCCTTTTATAAGGCGGGGACCCATGGAGGGAGGGGAGGGAAGGCCAAACAGCCTTCTTCCGGGTCTGGCCCAAACACTGAACGCACGCACAGATTTCTTGGCTTAGGGTGCACGAACCCGCAAAGTTCGCTATGGATCCAAACTTTGCGGGTTGGATCTGCTCATCCCTAATTATGATGATACATTTTCTCTAGTTGCTTAGCAAACCATATTCAGAACATTAATGACTCAGCTGCTGTTCAACAGATGACAGGGAGACATTTTGATATCAAAACTGCCTTTCTAAATAATGACATTAAAGAAGAGCTGTACATGACTGAACATCTTGTTTGTAAAAAAACTAAAATCTCTCTATGGTCTTAAACAGTCGGCAAGAGCATGGAACTCCAAAATAAACAAAGTCTTGATTGATGAAGGTCTGAAGATCTTCAAAGATCAAAGATCTGAAGCTGATCCATGTTTATACATAAAATGTAGCAGAGAATCGGACATATATGTTTTTTTATATTGTAGGCATGCAGCTGGATATACGCTGGAGGGAGTGTATATTTCTCCCAGAATTCTGATCTGGGTAAAATAAGTCCAGGAGGTTTGTTGCTTCAGTGTTCTTAGAATGCTGAGGCCATTTTTTAAAGTGGACCAACACCCAGGATTTTGACTATCCTGGGTTTTGGTCCACTTCAGGGGGGCACCCCGATTAGGGGTGCCCCGCTGTGTAAAACCCCCCAGAAACCCCCAAACTCACCTCACCACGCTCCCACGGACAAGCGGCGGACAAGGCAGCGCGCCCGCCGCCGCCTCCCGCGCGCCCCTCTGACAGTGCGCGCGCCCGCGCCGGCCATTCACAAACGGCCGGCGCGGGCGCGCGCACGGCTAGAGGAGTTCTTTTGGGGTTTTGGGGGGGGTCCCTCACCGCGGGACATCCCGATCTCGGATGTCCCGCGGTGAGGGGGGTGATCGGCCCGGGAATCTTATAGATTCCCGGGCCGATCACCCATGGGTGACGGTCCACTTTAAGTTTTCCTGAGACTGAATTTTTATGGAACAGCAGGTAGGTTGGTAGTGGAACCTGCCTTTCCCCTTTGCTGGCCTGTCTCAGCCACACAGGCTGGGCCTGGCTTGTTACAGGGCAACAAAGGATCGCCTTGTCCTATAGTCTGGGGGGGAAGCCATGTGGTGAGACAGCCAGTCTCATGTGTGGAGCCTGTGAGTAAGCAGCCTGAAAGTGGACCAGTTATATAGAGGACTTGCTATGCTCTGTATCTAACAGACACTGGACGGTGCCAAAACTGGTGATGAAACTGCTATTTTGATGCTGAATCTACTGCACCCTGCATTATACTCTGATTTTAGAGACTTTAGAGACGTTTCCATTTTCATTTGCCGTTTCATTGCCGTTAGAAACCCAGATCCTGAGAATATGTAGATAATGTGAATTCAAAGACCACGCCAAAGAGACTGTAATGCAATTAAACCGGATGTTCACCCTGAATAAGAACATATCGTGTATGTTTCCCCTACGCTGTACATACAGATTGCCCACATTAAAAAAACATGCATATTGTGGCAATTAAATTACTTCATAGAATATTTATCTAATCTCATGGAGGTGGGTTGTAGGCAGTATAATGCAAATCCTTTAGACGCACCCAGGAGGCTGGGAATGCTGGTCACACCCCTAGTGTTTAGTATATTAGGAGGCTGGTTGCAGTGGAATTCAGTCTTTGAACCCCCTATCTAAAGCATAATGGCTAAGTGCCTACTTGTGATATCTCTCCATTTTAACATATATTGAACTGTAACTTATCATAACTTATACTTTGCATGTAATAACTGCCTGTAACATTTATGCTCTTCCTGCGGAAAATTAGGTAACATATTAGATTAGTGAAGGATATTTACTGTTATAGTAAATTAAACCTGTTTTCATTTATAAATCTTACTCTGTTTGTCTTGGCTAACTTCTCACACGATAAATAGTATGTGCAAGGCATTTCAGGGAATATTTCTTCTTAGGACACTTTACTGGATGTGTGAGGAGAGCCTCAGTGACCATTGGTTTCTATCTGATTGTCCTTGGGCTGATATTATTATTGGTATTTGCGTTATTTCAAATATTATTCTCTAATAGAAATATCGGAGATTAATGTACAGCAGATAATATATATATATATATATATATATATATATATATATACATATATATAGTCTATATGTGAGTAGAGTGTGTAGTCTCTGCCTCTTGGGCTTCTAGTACAGATAACAGATAAACTGGCTGTTCGCTCGGTGAGCGACCAACCAAATAAATCTTCTGCGATTAAGCGACTGTGTGCAGACGTTGAAGATTTGTTGGTCAATTGGTCGCTAGGGTGATCTCGATTGCGATTAGACATGTCGCTCATTCTCATAGCAAAACACATTTTTTTAGAGTGACCTCTGTTTACACACTCCAACCACCAAGCGATGAACAATACATTTTTAATGAGCCAAAATAACGAATGTCGACTGAATAAACAATTCTCGTTAATCGCTTGATTGCCCCACACATTTCCACGAAGCGATTATCGAAAGAGAAATCACTGAAGCCACCGCAATTTAGTGATAATTGCTCAGTGGAAAATTGCGATTTTCTAAGATCCAGTGTCTCTTAGGTTCCCTCAGATGGATGTGTGTTAACCTTTCTTCTGCCTGCTACCTTCACCTGTGATTCTCAATCGATAGTATTGTTTTTTTGCTCTACCTTCCCTTGCACTATCAATTAATCAGCCTCA
Organism: Gastrophryne carolinensis; assembly: GCA_027917425.1. NCBI lineage: Eukaryota > Metazoa > Chordata > Amphibia > Anura > Microhylidae > Gastrophryne > Gastrophryne carolinensis. The sequence goes on from CM051244.1 coordinate 139,335,879, forward strand.
CCCCTCCATACCATTCCAATTTCCCCATCAGTCTTTAAAGCAGACCTAAACACAGTTTTCTGCTCCCCTGGGTTTTGCTCATCCCATTTTAATATGCCCCTATATTTGAATCCCGCATCTTCCCTCGCTCAAGTCTCCCTTGCTCACTAGACTGACGTGCATATTGTTACCAGGCAACCGATTCAGCACACAGGGATGCCTCTGGAAAAGACTTTCACTTAGTCCTGGAGTTTTTTAGAATCTAGTGCCGGGTGCTTATGGGATTGCTCTGATTTAAATAACACCAAAATCCATAAATATATATCTCCCCCATTTGAACCCCTTAACAGGGGCATACCAATTTTGGATGTCCTGCATTACAAAACCTCTGTGACATATATTTGTCCCAGTCTTTCGTTGGTCCCTAATGTGGAACAAAACTCGGGATTTGAACTATCCTGTTTTTTGTTCCTTATCAAGATAAAGGAAACCTGTGCAGAGCCCAGCTACCTAACCCTAAGGGAGAAGCCAGCTACTAATTGCAGACTCGGGGAAGGACAATAAAGTAGCTGTAGACCACCCTAATTACCCTCTGGATAGTTGTTAAGTGGCTGCCCATTGTGGCCCAGAATACCTGAGAATCAAATGAAAAAAAGCCATGCACAGAATCCATTTAAATCAGTTGATGGACAGGTGTATAGTCTATAAGTGAAAGAAGAGCGATTTTAAGTGGCGGAAATTTAAATACATACCCTAAAAAAATTGACATAGCATACAGTTATTTGCTGCCTAAAACCCCTGTGTTTACACGTTGTTCTACATTTTGCCAACACATAGTTGGATGTACCATTTATGGCTAAGACCCTGGGGGTGCCTTGTCCTCAGTTCCCAAATCCAGTATGCTTCCCGCATTAAAAATTTATGGTGGCAATCTCCACCTCTGTTTCTGATGGAACCTGTGTTTCGAGAACTTGGAATGTATCCATTGCAGTAGATCGGGAGTTGACTGGATAAAAACTTTTAAAACTGGGAGTTTGGTGGTTTGTCAACAACCTGTATCACTCCTAACAACTTGAAAGAACAATTGTGTTACATTCATCTTTAAAATTACAAACTACATATTCACCTGCATGGATAGTTTCCAGAGTCGGCAGTCTCATGGCCGGCCATATCATCAAAAAAATGCATTTTTAGAGCCAGATTTTTTCACAAAATTGTGCACATCTAATATTGCGGAAAAAATGTGCAAATGATAAGTAGGAGAAAATGTTAGACCTTTTGAGAGGAGACATATTTTGTCTGGAGTAAGTTCATGCAAAGATAAATTGAGAATACAGTTAATTTTTGTTTTGTCTATCCCACAATTGCCTTTGTTTGTGCTTGTTCTGACATACAGACATTTTCTTTCCCTTTTTCTTTGTGGTGAGACTTTTTTTGCCTTTCTCACTGAAAATTCTTATTTGATGAAAAGGATTCATCTGAGGAGAAGCCTTCACTGGCATTGGCAGTACCTGAAAAATTGTCAGAGTTTGAAGAACTTGAGAATGAGAAGCTGGCGTTTTATTTTTGGTCGATTGGTCATTTTTTTCAAGATAGATTTATGATGCTGAGGGCACTTTCTTCATCAATCTTTTTATTATGTATATTTGGAACATTATTCTATAAACATAATACTGTTCATACACAGAATTTAAAGATTACAGACAACTTAAGTCACAATCAGAAGCTTATTCACTGCATAAAGAACATTGAATAAGATCCAGGAGTTACTAAAGAACTTCAATTCAAATAAATTAAAGAAAAATAACAACCCCTCTGAGGGGGGAAAGGAGGGGGAAGTAAAGGAAAGGGTCGAGCGAGGATCAGATGCTCATTAGGTTTACATCAAAATCTGTAGGCAGAAAATTCAGAACCCAAGGATTCCACACCTCCCTGAACAGCTCCAAAGTCCCATTATGAATGGTGGACATTTTTTTCATGGCCATAATGCAGTGACCCTTGTTTTTAAAGGCGTTGAAGCTCAAGGTGAGGGATCTTTAAGCCCTAGCTATCACCAGCTTTGCCCCTGATAGAATATAGTACATTAACTGCTTTTTCAGTCTAGAACTGTGGGGGATTGGCACGTTGAGGAGAGCTATCCAAGGGTCTCTGACCACAGATCTACCACATACCTTGCTGAGAACTCTAAAGATTCTTGACCAAAATCCCCTAACTACTGGGCAATCCCACCACACATGCCGGTGAGAGGCACCCACAGAAGCAGTTCCCCTGCAAGCAGTTCAATGCAAAATTATTTAATTCTCTCTGGGACCATGTACCATCTTGTCATTAGGTTTACGTTAGCCTCGATTAAAGTCACGCCGAGCAACCAAAGGAAGCGTTCCATATCCTCAGCCATTTTTCGTGATCCATCTCCCTATCCAGTTCATGGTGCAAATTTGAATCATGGTATATATTTGGAACTGTGTAATCTGGAATTATTTATCCACTGAGATGAAATCTGTTTTTGAAATATATCCTTGTGTTTAATGGTTGTGTCTCTTTTAAATACTTGATGTAATATGATGATTTATAAGTGGGGCTCCTAAAATGAATTTAACTTTTTTTTTTTCTGCGCCCTGGAAATGTATTACTTTATTGTTATATACTTTCCAGAAAACAACCAAGACTCCTGACTTCTTGAAGTTAATATACTGACTCGGATAGAATGACGTGTATAGGAGTCATAAATTACCCTAATGAATATCAGGTTGGTTGCTGAACGCGCAAAGGAATGGAGCTCCACCATGAGGTATTTAAGATTTATCTACTCTTTCCATTGGATGTCGTGATTAAGGACTCGCTGTCCGAAACGTGTTGGCATTGGGGCCCTTCATGTACATTTTGATGAATGCTTTGACCTGTTGGACTATTGATTTTAAATGAAGACAATAAACACTTGAAGGATTTTTAAACGATCGCTGGCTGGCTTTACTCTTTCTACAATTTATTAACAAATATTATCCCAATCAGGGTCACAGGTAGCAAAAAGCAACATAGATATCTGATCTGACTCTTCCCCACAATGTCAAAAGTTTTAAACATTTTAGTCAAAGTATAAATATTTTACTCAATTTACAGAGTTTACTTGTGAAATCATTTCTAAATAAAATATTATTATATAATAATAAATTTATTTTTCAGCATAAATCCGAATACTGCATTTCAACAATAGATCACTCTGATGAATGTTGCATTGGTACCTACTGAGGGCCCTAGGAACTGGTTCCCAATATGACACTAGAGCAGTTTGAGTGCATGATAAGTGATTTAACTTGGACGGACATAATGAAACCTCTTCTGACCCTACTAGACTGCTGTACTATGAGTTAAAAGTCCCTTGAGTTAAATAAACAATGCTTTCTTGAAATATTTGAAGCTTTTGAATGGCATCTGTGATCCGAGATAGAGATATATCAGGACTTAAACCGGACCTTCACCATGATTTACTGAAAAGCCCAAACCCTTAAAAATGATTCCTCAGCATCTAAAATTAATATATTTTAAGTTTTAATCACTCACTTATTATTCTTTTCCCCACTGGGCTGCAACTCTGTTCAGGAGTTTAGGATACGGGCGCCGTCATCTTGACTCAGAAGCATCACACTTACTGAGGAGCGGAGAGTGGGATAAAGTACAGGGGGGCAGTTATAGCTGTGCTTTGCTCAGACAGAGCAGAGCTGGGGTCAGGAAAAGGTCAGCAGTCCCAGAATGCAGAGCAGCAAAGTCAGAAGGCACTTCCTATTTGCAGGCTGCCTGATGTTCCATGAGTCGGCAATCTGTATGTACAGGGTGTGGGAAACATATAATATAGACTCTTATTCTGAGTAAAGGACCGCTTTAAAGATTGCTAAATCTGTATAGGAAAAGACCATCTCTCCCTACTTTTGAGATATCCCTCTTGTCATGAGTACAGCTTTACTGCTAAGTAACATTACACATTACATTGCTAAGTTCTTCCAAGATGGCTCCATTTGAAACCAACAACTATGATCCAGTTGTATAATACAGTATATCCACTACTTGTGACCATATAAACATGGTCCTAATATTTAGAATGCATTCTGCAATGTTTTTTCTGAAACAATAATGAAAAGCTGCAGAGCAACAACATGGAGAGTCTATAGTCACTTGATCCAAGTATTTCCATCTTGGCAAACCTATAGAAAGAGCACCCCAAGAGCCTTAAAACAAGGGCCCTGGTTTACCTGAATGCTAAACTAATATAACCCACCCCTCAAGCCATCAGTTATCTCTGCATTAGAAATATAAAGATGCAGCGTCACAGCAGCTTGAAGAAGAGATCCTTCACATATTGCAGTCAGCTCCAAGTCAGCTGTGAATCTGTTTAAATTGTGACACAGAAAACAGCATGCAATAGCCATTGTTGCTTTGTGACAAAACCCATGCACCTGGGTGATTACAATTAAAGATGAGCTAGCCAGTTCTCTAGAACCAAAGTTTGCTCTGAATTTCAGGGAAAGTTTGACTTGTTGCCACATCACTGCCATCACCGCTCCCTCCCTGTATAAATTGCCCCTCCCTGCAGTGCGGAGTCAGCAGTCACTGAGAGCCAGAGAGACCAGCGGGGGATAAGAGGTGATGGGGGAAAACTAAAATAATAAAAGTTTAGTGTACCCCTCCATGAGACCCCTATACTAGTTTACAAGGCACAAGAAACTGGCAAGTCTCCTGCGGCATGTAGATGACTTGCCATTAACCCCAGGTGAAAAAATCTGCCCCTATTTCCCGGCAGATACCTAAGAGCGACTCCCACTGAGTCCTCTACCTGGGATTACCTTATTTGTCTGTAGACCAGAGTTACCTTTACACTTCAGACGTCTGGAGCCCACACCAAGCGCAAGAAAGACACATAACAGCTATTCTCGGTGTGAACTGTTTATTACATCACGATTTTTAATATATAAAGCATGATAAGGTATAGGCGGGGAAAAGCGGGGAAACAACAAGATGCTGCTCCAAATAAGGTTCTGAAGTGAGCATTTGCTTTTTAATTGGAGTAGTTGTATCAACACCTTGCTGTCCGGGGTGTGTGCTGGGGGTGGCTGTACATCACCCCATTGGGATTTTCCAGACATTCACCTACCCATGGACATTTCACAGAAAACAGATTGTTATGTTCTGCTGTGGGCCCATTCCATTCCCAGAGATAACGGTTACTCCGTTATTCTCACCCTTGAATATTAAAGCAATCCCCTTAAGCATAAGCCAAGCATAAGCCATGCAGTAGCCATTTTGTACCTACACCCTCTCAGCAAAAGGGATGCCCCTTCTTTCAGCCCCTTCTTCGAGTCAATGACTTCTAAGTTGCTGACTCGCCCATCGCCTTCTCATACTCCTTTTGGTTGTGAGCTAGATGAGCAGCATAAATACCTTGGGCCTTGCTAGCACGCATGGCAATTACACACATTATAATCTTAAAAGCCACTACTGCAATTATGATGAGCATAATGATAATAATAAACTGAGTTAAAAATTACTTCCAGCTGGAGAAGAAATCTTTAAACCAATTTCCCCAGTCCTTCTCCGAGCCAGCATTTGTGTTCATCTCCACTGACAGGGTTTGCAGACGGTCTATTGCCTTAGTCACCTTCCCATTAGCTCCGGTGTTATCTGGGATGTAGGTGCAACACTTCTCACCTACCATTTTACATACCCCTCCCCTTTCTAAGCAACGTCATACGTGAAAGAAGGCATTTCCCACTGCTATCTTTTCTATCCAGAGCACTTTGGGGTCTATAGCCCCAGTTACCCGGTTATCCTCCCTTATCAGTGTTCCATCCCACTGCCCCCCAGTAGTCACACGTTTTACCCCAATAATTATCAGTTACACACATGTAGTATTGTGAACGATAATCCCCTAAGAGTTGAGAGTGTGACTGATTAGTACAATTGACCAAATCGCATAAATCAAAGATATACATCATTCACTACATGGGATAAGGTATTGAAATAAAGTATAGGGGCACCGTCTTCCCATGGAACCTGGGTCTCGACCCCAGTCCTAGGGCTTCTCTTCTCCCTTCCAGGAACTGGGGTTCCATTCCCTGGTAGGTGTCTGGGGGTGTCAACGGTCATGGGCAGGGGACTCAGCCCTATTGGCTCACAGACTCCTTTAACTTTTTTTGACACAGCAGAGAATATATAGAGCAGTATACAGAATTGCTCCTTACCCCTCCCTTCGGGGAGCAACTATTATCGGGACATTTTGCACGTAGGCATAAACATTGCACATTTCCCCTCTTAGGTCCTATTGCTGTATATGCCAAGGAAACACCCCTCCTCCTCCAGGGACTGGGTCAAAGGTACAGGGCCCAGATGAGGACGGGCAGCTGCACAAACATAGCATTCTGTTCTGGCTCTGTGCTGTATAATGAGCCAATTTAACCCATAAATTGGTGATACTGTCAAACCCTGTCTCAGAGGCAAAAGTATCCTCAGGGGAAGGGTTGGTCATGACCTGGACCTCTTGCAGTGACAATTTTCTTATCCAAGGGGTCATTTGGGGGAAGAGTTGGGGCTCGGGGCTTACCCCTAAAACTGGACATATCCCGGGAGTAAAACCTTCTTCCCCAATCTGAGCAGCCACTACAGGAACAAAAAACCAATAGGTCCCATTATCTGAGAGGGAAGGATTTTCTATAGTGAGGGTAAAATTTGAGCAGGGATCTCTCCCTATGGCCTGAAAGCGGCAGATGTGTGGGGTGCGACCCTATCCTTATTTATCCCTATCATACACATAAACATTTTAAACAGCAAATATAAAAGCAGAATTATTAAAAGTATTGACTAGTATTGATATTGACTAATTTCAAAATAACATTTTCCCTCATGATCTTTAACAAGACCATTTACAGGGATTAGGACAGCCATATAGCACCATCCTTTCAGCTCTAGTGGGAACCAGGGGTAACACACTTTCCCCACAACAAATGTAAATGTTATTACACAAGCTCATGCCTCGTGTTATGCTCCTATTTCTAAACTTCCTTTATATTCTTCATCATCAAGAACATTATAAGAAATGCAGAACATTATAAGAAATTCAGTTAGGCACGTACAGATTAATCAAAATGAAATTCCAGCCAGTTGCGTTGTATTGGGCATTTATCTCAGCTAGCTTAGAAATATTAAACTAAGAATGGGATTTTCACTTCCCTATTAGATTTTCCAAATTTAAAACCAGCAGTCTGGGTTGTGGGTCTTATATCTGAAGCAGGGCTCTAAGCGGCCTATTCTTATTTTGCTCTGTGCCACATCACTATATAGTTAACCTTGGACCTACTGGGATATTTGGGTCATAGCATGTTGAGCAGTTCTCCTTTGTAAAACATAACAATACTTTTCTGCAAACACTATAACAAATTTTAGCGCGGTAATCTTTAAAAAATCTTTTTTTTTCCCCAAAATCTTTTGATAGATATCAAATGGCCTGTAATATTTCAGGGTGTAATTTGCTACAGATCCAACACTGGATTTTCAGGCGTAGGCATCTATGAACTAGAAGTAGCATCTTAGGAGGTCACCTTCACTTGTCCCTCTTTTACCTAATTTCTCTAATTTTACTTTTCCCACATACACCTTGAGTGGGGCCTAACACCTGTGGGTCATAAATGCACAAAGTAAGCACATATATTATCACAAAAAGAATAAAAGCAAATATAAAAAGTTTAGCCATTTCAGCCCCATAGTCCAGCAAATAAGGCCTGGTCAAGGGCTTCGTCTGTTCTTCCTTCTTCGGGGACCCTAGATCCCCCGCATTAGTCATCATCTTCATGCTTGTCCTGTGCTCTAGGTAGCACGGTCTGCTTGTCCTCCGCTTTAGGTAGCGGTGTCTGCTTCTTGCTTAGGCATTTCTTCACTCAGCACCCACGACTGGCAATCCTCCACTAGGACTGGTTCTGGTCTCTGCGATCACCGTGGCAGCCTTGCTTCTTTCTGCAATTCAGCTACTGGATCACAACCGTCACCTACTTCAAAAGGATGGATGGATGGATGAGGGACATCTGTGAAGAAAAAGAGAGATACGAGACAGAGAGGTGCAAGCCATATTTCTTTCAATCCACACAAACAAATAATCTTAACACTCTATTGTCAGAGAGAAAGAGAGAAAAAGGTTTCAGTGGTCAGGTAAATTCACAGTAAACAGACAAATCTGTTCCCAAATCACAAATAATCACAAATAATCACAATTTATATAGCGCGCTTCAAATAACCAAGCGGCGGTTCCCTACGAACCCCGCAACGCCTCGCTAAGACCGCGAGAGGCACAAGGGCAAGTCCTTTAACCTTCCCTCGGGGTTAAGCGTATAAATAACCTACCCCCTTCAAGGAGACTTGCCCGCATCCTCCACCACTGAAAAAATCTGCCCCTATTTCCCGGCAGATACCTAAGAGTGACTCCCGCTGAGTCCTCTACCTGGGATTACCTTATTTGTCTGTAGACCAGAGTTACCTTCACACTTCAGACGTCCGGAGCCCACACCAAGCGCAAGAAAGACACATAACAGCTATTCTCGGTGTGAACTGTTTATTACATCACGATTTTTAGTATATAAAGCATGATAAGGTATTGGCGGGGAAAGGCGGGGAAACAACAAGATGCTGCTCCAAATAAGGTTCTAAAGTGAGCATTTGCTTTTTAATTGGAGTAGTTGTATCAACACCTTGCTGTCCGGGGTGTGTGCTGGGGGTGGCTGTACATCACCCCATTGTGTGTCATGGGATTTTCCAGACATTCACCTACCCATGGACATTTCACAGAAGATTGTTATGTTCTGCTGTCGGCACATTCCATTCCCAGAGATAACGGTTACTCCGTTATTCTCTCAGCAAAAGGGATGCCCCTTCTTTCACCAGGTCCCGTGACTTGCCAGCCTTATGAACTGGTATAGGGATCTCAAGGGCCTCTTACCAGTTCACAAGGAGTTAAATGTGAGAAAATACATATTTTAAATAAATATTTTATTTTTATTTCCCCCCCCCCATCCCTCGCTGTTTTCTTCAGAAATCCAAAGGGTGTCCTAGAGAGATCGGTGGACAACAGGCGTGGGTCCAGTGTCTGCCGGCTGTCAGTGACTGATCGCGCTCCGCTGCAAGAAGGAGCAATTTATATTGGGAGGAAGTGGTGACATAACAGCATACTCCCAGTATAAATGTCCGTCCCTGGGGGGGACAGCGCCGGAGGATGAGATCATTGCTCTAGCGCTGGAACAGGGTTGGTGGTAAGCTTATTTTCTTTTTACATTTTTAAAAGAGTTCATTAAAAGTTTGGTTAGCACAAACCCAAATTTCTTGGGGAAATTCAGCAAATCATCCAAACCGAACTTTTAAGATGTTTTCTTATCTCTATTTACAATATAATATGGCAGGCAGATGGCTGGCTTTTTGCAATTTAATACCAGGACTCCTGTCCTGGTTGTTGCAGTGTACAGTGGGGCTTCCTAAGCATTTTTAAAAGTAGAGGCACCTTAAATCAGGAAGCGTTTGCCAAAAGGGACCTAAAGTGATTAAAGTGAACTGCTGGTCTGCTTTGAGGTTAATGTAAGCTGTGTACCTGAGGTTTAACGAGATTACCCAACTACTGCAAAATGTTTGGCTTTTTTAAGAAATTTTTGTAGAGACTTCCAAACCTCCTTGTTTCTTAATGTATAAATCATTGGATTTACTGTTGGAGTGATAACTGTAATCAAAATGGCTGCCACACTGTCTTTTTCTAAAGAGTTTTCAGATGCCGGACCAAGGTAAGTACACATCGCTGTTCCATAAAACAAAATGACAACAGTCAAATGAGAAGAACATGTTGAAAAAATCTTGACCCTTCCTTTGGAAGACTTCATTTTTATAAGGGTAACAATGATAAAGAAATAAGACAGAATGGTGAGGAAAAAGGTGCCTGTGCTTAAAAAACCACTAACTACAGCCAGCGTGAGCTCATTGACTGTGATATCTTTACATGCCAATTTTATAACTGGTTTAACATCACAATAAAAGTGTTTGATTATCCTTTTGTTGCAAAATGGAAGCTGTGATGTCATTACAGCATGTATGAGTGAAGTACTAAGACCTGTAAACCAAGAGATGAACACTAGCTGAATGCAAGTCATCCTTCCCATGATAGTTTTATAGCGGAGAGGGTGGCAAATGGCAACGTATCGGTCATACCCCATTGAGGCCAGCGTGACACCTTCTGCGCATCCTAGAAAATGGAAGAAATACATTTGGGTGAGGCAGCCAATTTTCGAAATGGTGTTCTCCATCAGAAATCCGTACATCATTTTGGGAACGGTCACGGTGGAGAAAAAAATGTCCAGAACAGACAAACTGCCCAGCAAGAAATACATTGGGGAGTGAAGGGCATGTTCTGTGCTCACCAAGAAGACAATGATGCAATTCCCACATATATCAAGAATGTAGAAGAATAAGACCAGGAAAAAGAGGTACTTTTGAAGCCATGCAAGGTTGACGAAGCCCAGCAGAACAAATTCGGTTATCAATGTTTCATTTGTTTGTTCCATCATCTAAAATGCAAGTACAATATTCACAGCCTTTTTAGCATTATATGGAGCAATTTGATTTTTTTTAAACGTAGCCACAGCTGTCTATCCAAGCAATTACCTAAGCAAACGCTATATATATATATATATATATATATATATATATATATATATATATATATATTAATATTTAATTATATAAAGTAATTAAAAAAGGTCTAAAACATCTTAAGCAGATGCACACTCATACAGACACACCCAGAAAGAACTGCTCAGCATATGCACATTAATTGTGTAAAAGATCTCCTATCACACACAATGTTTCCATCAATATTTGCTTAGTTAATTGGTCCACTGCCTCCACTGATTCATCAAATCAGTTTGAAATATCTACATCTTTCTCTTAAGCAATTATTTTAATAGCCTGAAAACTGTATAGTGTGCCTGCCAGCAAAGGCAATTAACAAAATAATGGAAAGTTTTAAATCAAACCAATCTAATGATCCTATGTCTAAACTGTGTGGCACAGCTTTAACCAGTTTGTGGGTAATGGGCATGGCTTAGGTGCGTGGCTTAGGAGTGTGGATTATTATATATTCTATTCTACTCATGTATGTATGTAGGTTTAGCTCTACCCCAGGTCACATTCCCCAGGGACCTAGTCCATAAAATATTAGTACAAGGTTTGAGAGGTGTCTTGGGAGGTATTGTGGGACTAGATGGTATAGATGGATCTCATATTGATATTTGAGTTTTGAGTAGGTTGGGGGCTCAGATGGTAAAATCAGGGTGCAAGATAATAACAAAGAGCTTTTTCTGGGGTGCATGGGATGGTATAGGTGGGTTTTGGGGTGCTATATTGGTCTGAAGAAGTTCATATGTCGGACACATGGCTATATAGTATGCCATTAGATGTATAAAAAATGTGAAAAAAATATTTGTATGGTATAAAGGGGGTGAACATAACTGTACCAGGAGTCCTTGGAAGACAAGATAGTGACTACTATTATCATCATGGTCATGAATTTAGGATAGTTATGCCCACAAAACACACACAAACATTCATTCACACTCACAAAAGATGGAAGGATCACGTTACAAAAGAGAGAGAAATGAAGACAGTGAAAGGCAGGTAGAAAGAAAAAAGAGAGAGAGAAAAATGCTGGAGCTTTAGAAAGAGAATAACGAATCAATGTACAAAAATGAAAGGATGAGATGGCAGGAAGTTTCAGAGGATAGGCATAGCTAAGCCAGTTCAGGCCTTTCGAAGGAATGTCTCAATGGTGTCGCCAAAATAAAAAAAAAAAAAGGAACAGGGAAAAAGGAAAATGCTGGAGCTAGAAAAGGCAGAAAGGAATAATGAAGGGATGTACGTAAAGGAGAGGAAAAGATGGCAGAAAGTTTTGGTGGAGAGATATGCTAAACCAACTCAAACCTTTATTTCTGAAGGGATGTTTAAATGATGTCTTCTGGTGCCCCCTTACAGAAAGTTTGGGGTGACACCCTGTGCTTTATTTTTAACATCTTTTGATTTCTACTGGTTTTACGTGTTTAAAAGTCTGTGCTTTTCGACCACCATGTCTGACGAAGAGGGCCAAAGGCCTGATTTACCAACCACTTAGTCCATCTTTGCTGGCATTTGTGAGTGTTTGCCAGAACAAAGTGTGCCTTGTTCGCCTGTGTTTGCTGAAGTTACCTCTATCTCAGCGTAATTGGGTGAAGACATGTGAACACCTGAGAAGTACTTCCAGGATTGTCTAGTTCATTTTGCATCAGTACCTGATATTGAACATCATCGTCAGCCAATAGTAAATTTTACATATGTTTGCGACTACAAACATAGCTGTGTTTGCTAGAATTATAGCTCTGTTAGCTAGAATTATAGCTCCCTTCGCTGCTGTGTTTACATGTTGTGGTACACACACCGCACTATAGGTAGGGCAAATTAGCGAAAACTAGCAAATATTGTAAACCAGGCCCTAAATATCTCTGAAAGCTCACCTAAATATATGTATATCCAGTTAGCCCACAACAGGTATCCCATTATTTCTTCACTCTGCTACTACACTCTACTTCCACTATTCCCAATAACTAACATAGTACATTTTTATCTGGATCCTTGATAGATGCTGTAGATAAATTTAGATTGTTCCACCCGATAAAAAAAATCTGATTCTTCATTTATCCTAAATAAAATGAAATGTGGCCTTTTCCCTCTGGTCTCTTACAGTTTTGTTAAATACCTAGTTTGGGTTCCTGTCTATGTCCATTCTCTGACCAGTTATGCTGTTCATTTTCCAGTCCACTGGTCCAAGGACCTGGATGCCTTCCAGTCTTGCGAATCTCTGAATAGAATTTTTTTCTGAGGCTAGACATCTGCTTGTCTCAAATAGGTTTACCATGACCTGCAGTGAATTGACCACCTTCTTCTACTGAAAATCTGTTACAAGTAACCACTTCTTTCCCAAACACAATAATTTTAAGATAAAGCTTATAGTGTATATGCCGGCAAGATTAGGTAGAATAATAAAAGTCGCTCAAGCAAACAAATCTGGAACTAATTTTGTGTGTGTTCTTCCTTACGTAATTCATAAAAAATGATTTTTTTGAGGGTCCTGTTGAAAGATGAAGTCACAAAGAAACTCGTAGTCAAAGAGACTCGTAGTAATATCTGGAGATAGGTATACATTTTATATATAAACCGCTTATAATTCCCATAGAGATCTAAATAATGTCAACAAAGGATACATTAACTGTTCATCTCAGTGTCACTAATAGTACATTATATTGAATTGAGGATACAATAACTGCTCATCTCAGTGTCACTAATAGTACATCATATTGAATCTACTTTACAGAGCCAAAATTAGGAAATGCGAACAACATATATTTTATTAATGACAGGTCAACTAACTTCAAATCTAGGAATAAAAACACTCCAAAAAGGAGAAATTCAAGGGTAGGCACTAAAAGGGCCACTAAGGAAGGTTGGGGGAAGGCCAGTCATGGCTACATGACATAGAATTTAGTGGGGTCAAATAGTATCCCCAATTCGAGGATCTACCTGCCAATGCAGCAGTTCACAGCAGCAAAACGGAGGAGTCCTGGTCCAGGGAAAGTGGGTGGTATGTCAGTCAGGTCATAACAAACCATTTATAACAACTTTCCAAGATTTTACAACAATGGTAGCACAGTACAAATAAGGATGAACTGCAATGGAAAAATAGCATATAATATTCTGTCCAGAAACTCAAGTAGCACAGAAAATATACAATACATATAAATATACATAAAATGCAGAAGGTCCGGCCAGATCGTGAACAAGTGAAGAGCACGAGAAGATTGCTCCAGGGTCATTTTACAACTTTTTTGAGATACAATGGTGCTATGGGCAGAAATCAAAGAAGAGTAAGAGTGACACCATGAACAAGGCTAGCGCCTCCACCATCAGGGTTTGTTAGAGCTGCTAACATGTAGGAACCTCCCCAAGGTGTGCACACTGTGGATCCATTGAATCTAGCACTTGTAGCTTCACAAACAAGTGCAGAGGATCTGGTGCCAGTCCTTATCTCAGCTGCCAAGAATGGTTGGCCAATATCTGCTAGCTCTTTCCAGGGCTTGCAAAGGACATTGAAGCCTTAAGTGCATTATCAGTCAAATGTCAGAGGAAGCAGGCAGGGAGTATGGCTCCACTAAATAGTTTACTTACAGGAGCCAGAAACTGTGCATCCGAAAGACATTCCGGAACCAAAGTAGGACCTAGAGTAGATTGATGGGAGAATAAAGAATTTAGTGTGAGAAAAACCCTAAAAGTAGGATTGACACAATTCATAAAAGTTAAATGACTTAGGGAATATGCATTATAAAAAATCTGGCTATTCCGGAAGCCACTACCAATCAGGTTTTACTAACTCTTTAACTGCCAGCCTACCTAGAGTTTTTGTCACCCTCTGGTGCCAGACCATCTTTCACTATTTTACGCTACACATGTTCAACTGTGAGTTTTGAGGTAATTCCTGGGTTTTGTTGGGAAAATTATATATTGTTCTTTTCAGCAGAGTCTGAGCTTTAACACAAAATGTCTTGTTTGTCATTTGTTAAGTTTATGCTTAACACTGTGGGATGAAATAGTGCTTTTTTGTAAAAAAAAAATGTGCGTTTTTCAATGAAATCTTATTACATGTAAAAGCCCCATTTCTCCCAGTTACAACGGTACCACATATGTATTGGTAGACACCTTTTCCTGGCCAGGACACTCAAACTCAAACAGCGCTTTAGGAGATTTTCAGAAAAATACAACAGCTACATACACCTTGCAGTTTTTTGTTTTTTTTAAACATTTACATTTGAAATACCCCCACAAATGATACATTCCCTGGAATTACACACCTAAAGCTTTCTAGGCGTACCAGGCTTGTTGATGTGGGTGCAGTTTTCTGGAAGTAATCCCTCAATTAATTCTTTGGTTACACAATAAAAAAGCAAAACCAAAGCCACATTTTTCTTAAAAAAAACAACATGCAAACAAGAAACAGAACAGAATGATACCCAACATGCATAGGTACTGTCAAGGGAAGAGTTGCCAAACACCCAAAGTAAAGCATGCTTATAATGGTAATTTTACTTTTTTAAATTGTCAGCTCTGCATACTCTGCAGTGTGCACCTTGGCGAGCGCTGCATGGCCATCTCACAGGGCTCCCTGTTCTCCCTCCTTACCCGCTCCTGCCGACGGGGCCACGGCTTCCGGCGTGGCAGCTGACCGCGCACCGGCTGCTCCCAGTCGTCTCCCTTCTCCTTGCTCTGCCTCCTCGCATGGCGCGATGTGCGCAAGTCCACGCCCTCTACAGGGCGCGCGCGCCGGTTTCCTGAAGTTTAAAGGGCCGGAACACCACTGATTGGTGCCCAGTCATCCAATCCTGCATCCACTTCCCTTATTTAATGGGCACTTCCTTTTCATCAGTGCCGGATCTTGGTCTTCCTATGTATGCAGAAAGTCAGTTGTTTTCAGGATTGCTCACCCATGTACCGACCTTTGCCTGTCCCCGCCTCTAAACCTTCGCTGCCCGTCCCGATCTTGGCTACTTCCTTCGATCTCAATGTTATGCTGCCAGCCCTGACCTCTGCTTGAACTTTGACATTGCTTTTGCCTGCCTCCTTTGCACCACGCAGTACCTCGGCTGACTGTGTGGCTGAGCGGCTGTTGGGGGGTAGCGACCTGGGGGTCAGTCGCCGCTACCAACCTACCTTGCGGCGGGCTCTGGTGAATACCGGTGGCCTCTTAGACTCCGCTCCCCTGACACGGTACTCGCTATCAGTATCACAGTCACAGCGGATCCACACCTGTGCCGCCACACCCGGTCCGTGACAGTAGTGGCTTTATCTTTCTGGAAGTGATCCCTCGAAGAATTCTTTGGTTGTACAATGTTTTTTTTGTACAATAAAAAGCAGAATAAAAAACACATTTTCCTGAAATATTAATATGCAAACAAGAAAAACAAGCTAAATCTGAAAATACAAGGTCCCCTGAACAGAACTATACCCAACATGCATCAGTACATTTAACCCTTTTAACTGCCAGCCTACTTGAGATTTTGTCACCCTCTGTTTGCAGGTCATTTTTCACTATTTTGCATTATGTTTAACTGTGTTTTTTGCAGGAATTTCCAGGAAAATTACATATTTTCTTTTTGCGGCAGAGTTTAGGCTTTAACATGAAATATCTTGACTCTAAAAAAAACAGTTTTTTTAAATATTTTTAACTAAAAAATTAAAACATTATTGTTTAAAAATTGGAGGACCCCCAGATGAAGAGGATGGCCGGATCGATTAGGGGTTCAGGTGAGTGGAGTCAGGCACGTAGAAATTACGTGGCTGGCAGTTAAAGGGTTAAAATATACAACATTTTTTTTCTAATTTGACTGTTTCCTGTATAATCTTATAGATTCAGGAATCAGGAATTAGAGGTATAGGTGGGACTGGATTGTATAGCTGGGTTACAGATTGGCACTAAAGTTCCAGTACTTTGAGGGCTCAGGTAGGATTAGAAGGTTGCAAGGTATTAAAAAATGACCATTGTCCAAGGTGCATAGGATCGTATAGTTGGGTATCAGGGTGATATGTTGGGCTGACAAAGTAAATGTGTGAAACTACTGGTTGTTTAACATGTTTTGGATGTATCCTTTATGTAGGCAACATGGTCCTACAAATTGCCCATTAGATTGCACAAGGTTGCCACAGGGTGAAGAAAGAGCCTTGTATGACGTAAATTAAGCAGAGAGGTAAAATAAGTCAGATCCCAACTACTTCGATAACAAGGTACTGACTACTATGATGGCATCTTGTCTAGGAGGCAGGCCATGTGGCCTTGTTGAGCTCTGATAATTTGACTGTACAGTATGGAGCTAAGAAAATCCTGATGGTGACCCTGATTAAGGACATAATAAATGCATTTATCCATTCATAATTATTTAAACCAACACAATTGCCCAAAATAGACATTGTTGTCTTAGAATACACCTACTGTAACTTCTATGAGATCATTTGAACCTTACGGGACATTTTTAGTAACCCACTGAGTAACCCACTTACAGGAGATGTGACTCAGAATATAAGAGATAACTAATTCTACTTTTTAAGCCTTAGAAAGAGGCTTCTCTTTAAGCCTTAGAAAGAGGCTTAACCTCTTGATCCCTCTTGATAGTACATCTTAATTTGCCCCCCCCCCCCCCCCCCCGGGACAAAATATGGATACTCTTCATTCATCCTCATTAAAACTAAATATATATTTAGAGTTTATTTGTGGAAAATATCTCTTATCAGTATATACCGAATAGCTCACTGATGATGATGACATTTGTTTTCTCTAGGTCTTATCTGCTGTTTTATCTAGGTCTTATCTAAGCATGTGTCCTAGTTCCTTCAGATATCCTGGCCTATTAAAGTTTTTGGACCTTGCACCGTAGCTGGTGTTCCTATTTATGTTTTTTACTTATTCAGATCACAGCCTCTCCAGACTGTTCACTTTCCAGTCCTCTGGGGGGAAAGACCAGGAGGCTATGCAAATTTCTATTTATATTTTGTAGTCCTAATTTTTGGGGGCTAGACATCTGCTTATTCCAAATAGGTTTAAACCGCTTGCTTAGTTGATTGACCTGCTGCCTCCACTGATTCATTAAATCATTTTTAAATATCTACTTTTTTCTCTCAAGCAGTGTACTTGCCAGCGAAGTCAAGTAAAAGAATAATGGAAAGTCTTAAATTAAACCAATGTTATGCGCCCATTACTAAACTGAGTGGGATGGCTTTAACCAGTTTGTGGGTGATGGACGAGGTGGGCTGTGACTTAGTGGTGTGAATTTGAAGAACAAATATCCACAGCATTATATTCTAGTCATGTATGTAAGTAGGTTTAGCTCTGCTCCAGGTCACATTCTCCGGGGATCTTTGGTCCATAAAAGATTTGTACAAGGTTTAAGAGGTATTGGTGAGACTAGATGGTATAGATGGGTCTCATATTGATATCTGAGTTTTAAGTAGGTTGGGAGTTTAGTTGGTAAAATCAAGGTGCAAGATAATAATAACGAGCTTGTGGGGTGCATAGGATGGTAGAGGTGGGTTTCAGGGTGCTATATTGCACTGAAGAAGTAAATGTGTGGAGCACATGGCTATATAGTATGCCATTAGCTGTATAGGTGAGCAATACGGTTGTGCAAAGAAAGAATTTATGGGTGGTAAAACATTTTTGAATGGGTGCGACACATGGTGAAAACAAATATTTGTATGGTAAAAAGGGAAGTTAACATACTTGTGTTAGGAAGACAACATAGTGACTATTATTATCATCATGGACATGGTTTTAGGATCGTTCTGCCCCCATAACACACACACACACACAAACATTCACGCTCAAAGGAAAAAAAAGAGGGAAGAGGAAGGAACAAAGGAGGAGATAGAAAGATAGATGGGGGATCACATTAAAAAGAGAGAGAAATGAAGACAGGGAAAGGCAAGAAGAAAGAAAAAAGGGAGAGAGAATGCTGGAGCTATAGAAAGTGAAGGAGAATTATGAATCAATGTACAAAAATGAGAGGATGAGATGGCAGAAAGTTTCAGAGGTTAGGCATGGCTAAGCTAGTTTAGACCTTTTCTTTTGAAGGAATGTCTGAATGGTGTCTCCAAGATAAAACAAAAAGGAACAGAGAAAAAGGAAAATGCTGGAGCTGTAAAAAGCGAGAAAGAATAATGAAGAAATGTGCTTAAAGGAGAGGAAAAGATAGCAGGAAGACATGCTAAGCCACCTTAGACCTTTATTTCAGAAGGGATGTTTGAATGGTGTCTTCTGGCGCCCTCTTACAGAAGTTTGGGGTTACACCCTGTAGTTTATTTTTTTTTAATTTACACTGGTTTTACATGTTTAAAAGCCTTTCGACCACCATGTCTGATGATGAGGGGCTGATTTACCAACCGCTTTACGCATCTTTCCTGGCATTTGCGCATCTGCCGGAACAAGATGTGCCTAGTTCGTCTGTGTTTGCTAAAGTTACCTCTAGCTCAGTGTATTTGGGTGAAGACTTGTGAACACCTGAAAAGTACTTCCAAGTTGTCTGCCTAGTTTATTTTTGCATCAGTACCTGATATTGAACATCACTGTAGTGTCAGCCAATAGTAGGTTTTAGATATGTTTGCAACTACAAATTTGCTAGAATTATAGCTCTCTTTGTTGTTGTGTTTACATGTTGCAGTGCACACGCTGCTCTAAAAGTAGTGCAAACTAGTGAAAACTAGCAAACATTGTAAACTAGGCCCTAAATATCTTTAAAAGCTCACCTAAAATATGTAGATTGTTAGCCCACAAGAGGTATCCCATTATTTCTTCACTCTACTTCTACTATTCCCAATAAGTAACATAGTACATTGTTATCTGGATCCTTGATAGATGCTGTAGATACATTTAGATTGTTCCACCCGATAAAAAAAAATCTGATTCTTCATTTATCCCAGTTAAAATGAAATGTGTCCTTTTCTCTCAGATCTCTTGTCCTCTTACAGTTTTGGTCCTTATTTGTTTAATCCTATGTCCCTTCTCTGACCAGTTCTGCTGTTCTTTTTCCAGCCCGCTGGTCTGAGGACTTAGATGCTGTGCATTCTTTCCACCCATGGCCTGTAGTTAATTGACTGACTTCTTCCACCGAAAATCAGTTACAAGTAACCACTTCTTTCCCAAAAACAATAATTTTAGGATAAAGTGTATAGTGTATATGCTGGCAAGATTAAGTTTAGTAATAGTAGTAGCTCAAGCAAACTAATCTGGAACTAATTTTTTGTGTGTTCTTCCTTACATATTCTTCAAAAAATGACTTTTTCGAGAGTCCTGTTGAAAGATAAATTCAGCTTACAAAGAATCTCAGGTCACCAAGCATATGGTGTTTTGGCCTTTTATGGAAGAAAAAGGTTTAAGTAAAACTGCAAATGCAAATTGCTAAAACCATCCCCAATAAATGAAATGTGTACTTATCTATAAGACTGGATTGAAAAGATTTTATATCTGCCACAGGTTTAACAGTGTATCTCACACGTTTGTTCTAATGCCAGCCAGCGAAAGATTTGTTGCAGTTTGTGTGCTCTTGTGTATGAATGTAGGCATTTCTTGACGCTGCGCAATATATATATTTCATTTTCGCTAGCAAAAAGCAAATTTAGCTGCTTTGTATAATTCTCTGGGGTCATTAGTATGATGGTTATTGGAGTTAATATCTGGGGATAGGTAGACATTTTAAATATAAACAGCTTATAATTCTCTTAGCGATCCAAATATAAAGGATACATTTACTTAACTGCAAATCCCAATGCCACTAATAGTAAATTATATTGAATCTACATTACAGGGCCAATTGTAGGAAATGCGACCAACATATATTTTATTACTGACAGGTCAACTAAGTACATTCAAATCTAGGAATGAAAAACATTTCAAAAAGGATAATAACAAGGATAATAAGGATTGGGAAAAATCCAGAAATTCTAGGGTAGGCACTAAAAGGCCACTAAGGGAGGTGGGTAGAAGGTCAGTCAGGGCTACAAGACATAGAATTAAGTGGGGTCAAAGAGTATTCCCTCTTCCAGGATCTACCTGCCAATGCAGCAGTTCAAAGGTGCAAAATGGAGGAGTCCTGGACCAGGGAAAATGGGTGGTATGTCAGTCAGGTTATAGCAAACCATTTAAAACAGATTCTAACATTTTACAACAATGGTAGCGCGGTACAAATAAGGATGAACAGGGCCATATTTAGGATTCATGCTGCCCTAGGCACTTTTTGGCCACATGCCCCTATTGGAGAGCGGGTAAAAGAAATGTGTGCTTTAACCCTGTAACCGCCAGCCTACTATTTTGCGCTCCCCATGTTCAACTGTGATTTTTGAAGGGATTTCCAGGGATTTCCCAGGATATTGTTTTTTTCAGCAGAGCCTGGGCTTTAACATGAAATGTCTTGTTTGTCATTTTCTAAGTGTATTCTCAATATTTTTGGGTGAAAATTGTGCAAAAAGAAAAAAAACTATTTTTTACAATTTGTAGTTTTTTTGTAATAAAAAATGTAAGTTTGTCAATAAAATCTTATTGCGTGTGAAACCCCAATTTCTCCCGGTTACAGCGGTACCACATATGTATAGGTAGACACCCTTTCCTGCCCAGGAGACTCCCCCAATCTGAAACAACGCTTTAGGAGATTTTCAGATAAAATACAACTATGCTATGCAATATGCACACCTTGCAGTTTTTCAAGAAAAACAACCCGTTACATTAGAAATACCCCTGACAAACTATATATTCCCTAGAAGTATACACCTCAGGCTTTCTAGGCGTACCAGGCTTGTTGACATGGATGCAGTTTTCTGGAAGTAATCCCTCAATGTATTCTTTGGTTGCACAGGGTTTCCCTAAAAATGAATAAAAAAGCAGAATCAAAACTACATTTTCCTAAAAAAAAACTATATGCAAACCAGAAAAAAATCTGAAAAAGCAACATGCCCCGAACAGAACAATACCCAACATGCATAGGTTCTGTCAAGGAAAGAGTTGCCAAACCCACCAAAGTAAAGCATGCGCATAACGGTAATTTTACTTCAAAATTTCAGCTCTGCAGACAAAGTGAGCACCTTGTGCTTTTTCAACCAAAACAACCCTTTACATTTGGAATATCCCCAATAAACTATATATTCCCTGAAAGTACACATGTTAAGCTTTCTAAGCGTACCCAGCTTGTTGTAGTGGGCTCATCTTTCTGGAAGTAATATCTCGAAGAATTCTTAGGTTGCACAGGGTTTCACAAAAAAATGTATAAAAAAGCAGAATAAAAAAAACCTTTTCCTAAAATATCAATATGCAAATAAGAAAAAACAAGCTAAATCTGAAAGTGCAAGGTCCCCCGAGCAGAACAATACCCAACATGCATAGGTACCTGTAACGTTTTAACTGCCAGCCTACTTGAGATTTTGTCACCCTCTGCTGACAGGATATTTTTCACCATTTTGCGTGATGTTTAACTGTGATTTTTGTAGAAATTTCCAAGAAAATGGCATATTCCTTTATTTTAACAAAAACATTTATTTTATTAAAGAAAACCATATTGCATGTGAAAGCCCCATTTCTCCCGATTACAATGATACCACATATGTATCGCTAGCCGCAGGTGACTTGCCAGTCCCCCGAGCCTTGTGAACTGGTATAAGGGGTCACATGGACCCTCTGGCTGAAGAGGAGACCCGGCCGGATCGAACAAGGGGTCAGGTAAGTGACTTTTTTTTTAAATGTTTTTGCTGTAAGTGGGGAAAGTCAGGCACGTAAAATTTACTTGGCTGGCAGTTAACTGCAGGGAAGGCAACAACGTAAATTTTATGTGGCTGGCATTTCAAGTGTTAAAGAGGAACATCTGAGGCCCTAGAGTCTAAAAGACTAAATGACTCCAGGGTTGTTCGAGTTCCACTCCCTATGGCATTGTGAATTGGGATGACCTGCTTTGTGTAAATCCCAGATCACATGATCGACTCACCTCTTCACAGAGCCCTCGCTGCATCTCAGTGCTGCAGCCACATTCCCAGCATTTCTCTAAATGCGGTGTGTACCCAGGTCAGGATACAATATACCAAAGGTATTTCTGGGTATGAACCGACCCAGTGTTTATGGGAACTCAAAGTGTGACCGCGCCTAAATCATAATTGAATAATACAATTTTTACATGAATAAAATACATGAATTTATTTTGATTGACAATAGCATATTAAAATACAAACATAGGGGTTGAGTTTAGAGGATTTTCCTTGGTGCTCTACGCTACCAATTCAATTCCCCTTTACCCCTATTCCCCAATATACACCATATTGTAGAAAGAGGAATACATCCTATAACCTAACAAAAATATTGACATGTATTCTCGACTACTCTGATTGACAATCCGCTGGTTCAGCGTAATACAATTTAACAAGTTGCACATGGCTCACAATACACAGTGTGCAAAACATTTAATTGGCCATACAATGGCGGTAGATGATATCAATTTAATGAATGGTAGACTAGTTTCACCCCCACTAGGGGGCTTCTTCAGTACCAAATCGCATTTGAAAGCACTTGATCAGCCCATTCAGGCTCATAGTATTATTGCAAACGGCCTCATATCCAGGTGCACTGTCCCAAGACTGACGCTAAACAGATAAAGACATACACAAAGACAAAAACATAAACCACTAATTAGATAAATTCTATTCCCATGTATTAAGGGTACCCACATAGTTCAATTAGACTATGAGGCCCTAGTATCCACTAAAATTTAATTATTACTAAACAGTAATATGCATTAATAAGCTACCTGGATAGAAAGGCTTGGAAATCATGAATTGATCAGTGCTCCATACACCAGAGGAAAGGGAATGGCATCAGCCATATCTGATAGTATTCTCCACTTCTCGGTCATCTGTGGGCATATGTATAATGTCATATTGACACCACATAAATGACAAGCTACATTCCAAACAATATATGTACTGGGTAAGAGTAGTACTTACAAAGGGAGCAAGGAATACCGGCTTGAGGTCTGCTCAATCGGCTATGATGGAAAGTGCAGTCCGCCCGGTCGCTGTCCCGGGCAGGTCGAAGAGAGCCCACACAGCTGGACACGTAGGAACGTGTTGTGCTGTGTGCTTGACCCGGATGTGACCCTGAACAGCGGGAAGCGCTTTATACAAGCGTCTGCTCCCAGCTGTAACATGACGTGTCAGCGGCCGAGCTGACAAAGCCGAGCAGCACGCTTGGAGAATGCGTGCTGGCCGGTGTCTCAGCCTACGTCATTGCGGTGGGGGAGGGGTAGACAGCATATGGCCACGAAGGGTGCGAGGGGGAAGAGGGCGGACAGACGGGGCGAGGGGAGGGGACACGGACAGCCGACACAAGCGGTTGCCATGGCAGCCCCCTGCCGTCAAAGGGCTCCATGTAATGCCCGCAGTGCCACTAGATCTACAACAGGCAGCGCTGCGTACACACGCAGCCTGCTGGCTGTGCAGGTATCTCCTCCCCTGCCCCGACCCGCTGCCCCCATCCACCCCGCACCATCTCCCCGGGCACAAGGGTGCCCAAGAACCTACTGCAGCCAGGGGCCCACCCCCTCCCCACCCAGGGTCACATGCTAAGCCCGGTCTCCAGCAAGTTAAGTCCCTTTCATATTTAAGTTAGTTGAGCTCTATGCGGTCTTGGTATAGAGGGTAGTGGCTTCCCCATATCTTTTAGTGGAATTTAAGAAAAGCCTTAATCCTACGTCCTCACAACTTAGGTGGTAGGTCCTCATGAATGTGGACTCTTACCCAGTTTCCAGATACATGGGGCCCCCCTTATTCAGAGCAAAGTTAAATCACCTATAGTGACAGGCCAACCACACACATAAATACAAAAAAAACAAAAAAAAAAAAAAAAAAAAAGGGGGGGGGGTGTACCCAGGTCAGGCCTTTCTGATTGGACACCCAGCTAGAGGTCAGCTGGGATGCGGCTGCTGGTGCGCTCGGCTCCGTTCGGCTCATTAGCTAACTAGTGAGACAATTGAAACCAAGAACACTTGGCTGAGCTTTGCCCTGTGGAAGCGGAGAAAAGTTGAGTTTCCTGAAGGATTTGTGGGTATATACACAGCAGGGCATCCAAATCAGGATCCCTGGTCTGAGAGGAACAGCACCTGGGAGAGTGAAATTCCTGAGTGTTGTTCCTCTTTAAAGTCTGCATTTAGTAAACTTAATGCCTTACCAGAGTGCATTGTGCAGTGAAGGGGAAGTCTTTGCTCTTACACCCAGGAGGTCATGAAACCAGAGCACCCTTTGCCAACAAGCTACCCCTGTACATAGAAAATCTTACAAATAGACATGGGTCCCCTTTAAATGTGTAACCAACTTTCAAGTTGCTGGTTATGAAGCTCAGGACCACTATACTGTACTACTGTACAGACAGCCATCACTGTGCAAGTGCCAACCCATAGACCTGCCACACATGGGGGGCAGTGTAAAGGGGCTGGGAACACCATGCAGATGCACATTAAATGGTGGCTATACTACTATGTCCAACAATCATTAGAGCAGCACCCACAGACTAAAGATACCCTGGCAGTCTACACTGGCTCATCATAAGGTAGTATACTGTAGTATAGAGCCACCATGCTGCTCCCCCTTCAAAATGCTGTGCTTACACAGTAAGCAATCACTTCACACAAACACATACAGACACTGAAAACACTACTGCCAACAATCTAAAGAGCACCCTAATCCACCTTGATGTGCAGATTTGGGGCACTCATCATCCTGTAGAGCAGTGGTCCCCAACCTTTTTTTCACCATGGACCGGTTCAGGATTTGGTAATTTTACCATGGCCTGGTGGGGCACTGGGGGGGCTGACTGGGGGTGGGGCTGGCGGTGGTGCAGCGGCATTGATTGTTAATATTGTTTTGATACAATCATTTTAATGTTAACGTATTTAAACATGCCTTCGAAATAAAATACAGTGGCATGAGAATGGCAATGGGCACTGAGGGCAGCAGGGAGAGAGCATGGTGGACAATGGCAATGGGCACAGAGGGCAGCAGGGAAAGAGCATGGTGGACAATGGCAATGGGCACGGAGGACAGCAGGGCGAGAGCAGGGTGGACAATGGCAATGGGCACAGAGGGCAGCAAGGATAGAGCAGGGTGGACAATGGCAATGGGCACAGAGGGCAGCAGGGAGAGAGCATGGTGGACAATGGCAATGGGCACGGAGGGCAGCAGGGAAAGAGCAGGGTGGACAATTGCAATGGGCACACGGGGCAGCAGGGAGAGAGCAGGGTGGACAATGGCAATGGGCACAGAGGGCAGCAGGGAGAGAGCAGGGTGGGCAATTGGAATGAGCACAGAATGCAGCAGGGAGAGAGCAGGGTGGGAAGCAGTAAGGAATACAGAGGGTAGCAGTAAGGAATACATGGGGCAGCAAGAAGAGGCAGAATGGGCAATATAAAGGGGCTGTAAGGCAGTAATTTGCAGCTAGAAAGAAGCACAGTGGACTGGAGGTAGAAAAAGCAGACTGCTGCAGTATCACACAATTCAAACATGGTCAGCACAAGCAGCAGCAGACTGCACACATCTAATAAAACTTACACATCTACTATCCACTACTCCAGCTCCATTACATGTGCTGCAATTCTGATAAATTCAAAGTCAGGAAACAGTAGAAGAACCCTGATGATGATGATGATGATGTGTGTGTGTGTGTGTGTGTGTGGGGGGGGGGGGTTCTAACAGGGTATGAACTCTGCCCAGCAAATTAGGCAGAGCCATGAGAGCAGGACCAAGAGGGGAGGAGGAGGTAGGACACACGGACCTGGCAATCAGCAGCACAGCTTTGCTGTCATGTCGCTCTCCTCTTCTCCTTAGCTAGAAGACAGAGGGGGGGCGATCACAGAAAGCTTCCTTCTGGTGAGGATGCCGTTATTTCCCGCCTCCAGTTCCAGCTCAGCAGCAAGTGATGTTCTCCCCCCAGGACCACACTGAGCAGCCCTTTGGATACATCCTGCTCTGCTGCTGTAGAGCGTTCTCCTGGATTTGGAGTAAACAAACTCCCGGGCAGCTCGGCAGCCCACCCATCCCCTCCTCCGCTTGCTTGCATGCACCTTTGCTCAGACTCACAGTCAATGAATCTTCGATGTCCCGACAGCAGCAGCTGCAGCTGACAAATACGGTAAGAGGCGGGGTTTGGAGCGTGGGGCGCGATAGCCTCAGGGCCCGGTACCATTTGAGCCATGGACTGGTAGCGGCCTGCGGCCCAGGGGTTGGGGACCACTGCTGTAGAGAAGGCAAAGAAGACAACTTCATTCTGAAAAGAACAGCTGTGGTTCCTTCCTCCCTGTGTTGCGCTGCTCTGCCCCTAGTGGCCAGATGAATAAGCGCTGCTGATCAGCAAACAAGATTTCCTTATCATGGCATTCCCCATCACCCTGCCATCAAAGTATAATTTGCTTTTTTTGTGCACCCTGTGGACCCAGGCGCCCCTAGGCATGTGCCTATGTTTGCCTAGTTGCAAATACGGCCCTGACAATGAACCACTATGGAAAAATAGTATATAATATTCTGCCTAGAAACTCAAGTAGAACAGAAAATATGCAATACACATACATATACATAAAATGCAGAAGGTCCGGACAGACCGTGAAGGAGTGAAGAGTGCAAGGAGATTGCTCCATGGCCAATTTACAAGCTTTTTGAGATATGATGGTGCTATGGGCAGAAAACAAAGAAGAGTAAGGGTGACACCATGAACAAGGCTAGTGCCTCCACCATCAGGGTTTGTCCCTGCTAACATGCAGGAACCTCCCCAAGGTGTGCACAGTGTGAATCCATTGAATGTAGCAGCTGATACAGAGGCGGAGCGGAGAGAGGAGCAACCACCAGAATGACGGCCACGATCGCCGCCTCCTTGTGCGCAGTGAGGAGCGGCAACACAAGTGAGTGAAGGAGGCACAAAGACAGCAGTGGCTGGAGCATTGGCCGGGGTGGGAGGAGCGCAGCCTCGCACTATAGGGTGGATTCAGACACATTCACATGCACTTTCGCATGTGTCTGTGTATTTATTTTAAATGTTTGCCTTGTGTTTTGGTTTTTACATTACATTTTCCATGCGTATGTTCGCATATACGTTCGCGTATATGCGCTTTCGATGGCAGATCTAAATCTGATCATTTGCGTTAGTTCAGATAAGTTACAGATCTAAATCTGATCATTTGCGTTAGTTCCGATAAGTTACGTTATTGGGATGGGCTTGCGTCTGATTCTGAGACCTGATTGCAGATGGACCACCGCCCTATAAAACGGTTTAAAACTGCTCCACTTATGGGACCATTTTTGCCTAGGATTACTATCTATTAATCCATCCTTCTCAAGTGTCCCTTTGAACCACTTTCCAATGCATACCTTAATCCCTCCTCAAAAGTCCCTTTGAACCACTTTCCAATGCATACCTTAATCCCTCTTTCTCAAGTGCCTTTGAACCAGTTTAAAATGCATACCTTAATCCCTCCTTCTCAAGTGTCCCTTTGAACCACTTTCCAATGCATACCTTAATCCCTTCTTCTCAAGTGTCCCTTTGAACCACTTTCCAATGCATACCTTAATCCCTCCTTCTCAAGTGTCCCTTTGAACCACTTTCCAATGCATACCTTAATCCCTCCTTCTCAAGTGTCCCTTTGAAACAGTTTCCAATGCATACCTTAATCAATACTTTTCATGTAGACCTTATAAAAGCATTTTAATGCTGACCTTAAATAGTCCTTAGCATGTTCAACTTTCTTTTCTAACACATCCATATAATATTTGTTTTTTAAACTACTTATGTTCTTTATTATGTATTTAGAGATTGTAGAACTGGTGTTTTTTTTTGTTTTTGTAGTTAGTGTTTTTGTTGGTAACCTTGGCTTTGGCTAATTTTTTTTTTTTGGTTCAGGAACCGCAAGATGGGCCATTCGCTGAATATCCAAGCAGTGGTTGGCCTGGACATGCAATTCCTTAGTGTACTTGCAGGGTATCTAGGCTCATCCCATGATGCGTACATATTGAGGAGCTCCGGCTTATTTCGTCGGTTTGAGTCTGGAGAATTATCTGGTGGATGGCTCCTGGGTAAGTTTGCTGAAATTCCATGATTCCCTTTTCACTGTATGCCTATGAATATAGTTGATGACCCATGTCTTAACCTATGGCTGTTTTTTTTTTTCCTTAATGACATGTTAAACAATAATGTTGCTTAGAATGTGTAATTTATGTTAGTATTTTGTTATTCTTTCAGGGGATTCTGGATGTCCACTGATGCCCTGGCTCCTGATGCCTGTTCTTCGCCCGCAGAATGCGGCCCAGGAGTCATATAATCGGGCTCACCGGAAGACCCGGGCCGTAGTGGAGAGGGTCTTCGGACTGCTGAAGACCCGATTCCATTGTTTGGACCATACAGGGGGGGGGCACTGCAGTATGACCCCAACAAGGTGATCCAAATCATCTTAGCATGCTGCAGTGCTACATAATTTTTCCCTGAGCCAGCATGTCCCCCGTTACAGCGATATGCCCCCCTCTCCACCCAGGCAGGATGCAGATGACATCTATGATGGCACCCCGAGTGCTTCTGGGCAATCTGTGCATGCCCATGTTATTGCTTCTTATTTTTCTTAAAGCGGACCTTCACTCTGAATAAGAGTCTATCTTATATATTTCCCACACCCTGTACATAAAGATTGGCTACATTAAAAATCATCCTACATGCATCTACTGCATGTTATGAGCCTTTAAACATCCAAGATGGCGGCTTATGGAAGCCGCCATCTTATCAGGCAGCCTGCAAACAGGAAGTGCCTCCTGACTGTGCTGCTCTGCATTCTGGGACTGCTGACCTTTACCTGACCCCAGCTCTACTCTGTCTGAGCAAAGCACAGCTATAACCCACCCCCCTGTACCTTATCCCACTCTCCTCTCCTCTGTAAGTGTGATGCTTCTGAGTCAAGATGGCGGCACCCGTATCCTAAATTCCTGAATTGCAGCCCAGTGGGGGAAAGAATAATAAGTTAGTGACTAAAAACGTAAAATATAGTAATTTTAGATGCTGGGAAACCGTTTTTTAAGATTTTGGGCTTTTCATTAAATCACGCTGAAGGTCTGGTTTAAGATTTGTTTTGTTTGTTTCTGTTTTTGTCCTTTTTTAATATTTGGTGCCTATGTGAAGGCCTTTTTTTTGGTTTAACAATGTAGTAATGCTTTAATTACTAAACATTTTGCACCTGATTTGAGCATAATGCATTTTATTTTCTCATGTTTGTGATTACAAACCTTCATTAATGTAAAAACCACACAAACATGAATGCATCAACTTAGGCAAGAACAGTTAAAGTCAAATTCAATACATTTTCAGGAAATATGACACATTTTGGGTGAAGGCCACTCGCAGACTCCATGGACATACATTTTCAAACCTAAGTATAAATTGGGCCAGACTCCTGGCCCCTAGCAATTGTTTATATCCAGGAGTTCTAAGGTACCTGACTCCAGGCCGAATTTTACCCATCCACCAACATCAAGATCCATAGGGAGCACGACTTTCAAGGGGATTAGTCGGCCAGGAATACATAGGGCCACATACGCAACCTCTCCTGCTTGTAATTTTGACAGCCTATGACAGTCAGACTCCATGCCAGTCCAGTCCAATCTTTGCCATTGGCAAATGTTGTTTTTTTCCAGCTAAGAATGTCTCCTAATATTGCCACCAAACAGGATGAGGCAGACAGCATTTCCTTAGGCCCAAGCCTGCTGCATGGGAGCTTGAGAGGCTGCTTCACCGAGGCTTAAGCTCAGCCATTGGCTAGTGGGGTATGTGAGCACTCTAATGAGCTATATGGGCGAATTCCAAAACAAACCAGCAAAGCCATAAAACACCCAATCTTGGTTGCACTCACCACACAGGTAAATAGAGTTGGGATGCAGAGGAAAGATGTTTTGCAGATCCAGGTCAAATTGATATTAATATTGATGTTGCCCATAATAAGGTTGTGGTGGGCCTTGGAGGTTGCCCAACACCTGGGCATGTGTGGCATTCATAATCTGCCACTGCTCCAGCATCTGTCTGTTGCTAGTTCTAAATTCATCTAGCATGGCAGTGAGGTTTGTATTTAAGGTGGCTGTTTGTTCTGCCATCTGTCTGTTTAAGGCGGCCATTTGTTCAGCCATCTGTCTGTTTAAGGTGGCCATTTGTTCAGCCATCTGGCTGTTGCTCATCCTAAATTCAGTCAGCATGGTGGTGAATGTAGTATTGAAGTTCTCTAATTGTGCAGTAATCTGCTCTGTTGTTCGTTGCGTCACCTGCCTAAAGTAACGGCTGTCATGGCGCCATGCTGACTCCAGGATCGGCACGCGCCTCCCCTGGGAAACTGGTCGACATTGTTGACTGCGTGGTTTAAGCTCCTGCAGATGCTGGGTGTCTAGGGTGAACAACAGTACCAGATGTGCTTGCCAAAACCTCTGCAGCAGAGCTAGCACTGGGGACTGTAGGCTCAGTCTCAACCTGCTCCCCACGATGGGCTCGGATGCTGGGGCAGTGGCAGATTAGGTTCCAGGGGGGTAATTTGCGAAGGTCCAATCCGGCTGGCATCCTCCTCCTCCATATCCTGGATTACATCCATTAGTGTGGGAGTCTGTTGGGACATGTGAAAAAGTGTGTCAGATTTGGGCATAAATATCTCTTAGAACCAAATTAGTCAAGTGCATTCACATGCATCACCAGTTTCAGCAAAGTTCACTTACCCTATATATCTGGTACTGTGTCCTAGGCAGAAGGGAAGTAAAATAGCAAATAGCATTTGGCTTCTGAGTATGCTGCTGTGCATTCTTGCAATGTTGACCTTTCCCTGACCACAGATCAAGTTTGTCTGACCAAAGCACAGCTAGAACCACAGTGGTAGAAAGACAAAGAAGTAAGTGTTGTCAATTATTGACTATATTCACATCACATGCAGTGCTTTGGTAAGATAAATTGTTTAATATTTTTCAGAAATAATGTCAAAGGTTGTGTATCGACTGAAAACCTTTCTAAGGACCATTAACTACTGCACCCTGGGAGAGTGTCCATCATGAAGCCCATTCTTCAGACATTAAACACCAGCCTAAAACCTCCCCCCCAAAACCACTCCCTAGGGGCCTGTGTTCATATCTGTCTGTGAGCCTCATTTCCCAAGTTTCCAATAGTTCACATTAAAACAATCATTACTAACCTGCAGAAATGTCCTTGGTGTCCGTGTCGTGTCTGCCAGAGAGGCCCTCTAATGCTACGGGGTGTATTAAAGCCAGGACCATTTCTTCAGCTCTGGTCTATTGTAATTTTGTGGGGAAGCCTCCGCCAGTTTGGAAGCTGAAAATAAAAGGCTAAAAATTATTTGCCATTGTGGTCACTACAACAAGCAGCAAAAGGCAAACATCAAATATGTACCTGTGATTGCGCCATTTATTCTGCTTCTTCCTTACTGCATATTTGAGGTCAGATATTTTTCTCTGGATCTGCTCCACATCTTTCCTCTCATCCCCCGCTGCATTCACCTGTCTGGTGAGATCTTCCCAGATTCGTTTTTTTCGCACTTTGCTGGTTGCTTTGGAATTGCGCCCAAATTGCTCATCCAAATGCAGTGTAAGGCCACTTGCCGAGGCTAGGGTTTGTGCCTCCCCAAACCGGCCGCTCAACTGGCCTCGCCGCAAGGTTCGGCCTACTGGTTGTTCTTCTGGCTCTTCTCTGGTTGGTGGCAATACATGGGACATTCTTGGCTGGGTGTGTGGTGAAGAATAGGCCGTCACGTTGCTGGAAAAAGAATGGACTGGGCTGGCATTAGGACTGGGTGGCCACAGAATTAGCAGGCATGGATGTGACATAGGTCTCGCTGGTTTCCACGTGTGCCGGTGGCAAATGTGGCCGAGCAGGAAAGGGTGTGCTTGGTGGGCTCGGGCTTCTCGCCCTGTGCTTACTTTTCCCCTTGGAACTTGTGCTCCCTTTCTCTTTGGATGTGGTAGGCCAGGGAGCAGGAGAGGGTGTGCTTGGTGGGCTCGGGCTTCTTGCCCTCTGCTTACTTTTCCCCTTTGAACTTGGGCTCCCTTTCTCTTTGGATGTGGTAGGCCGGGGAGCAGGAGAGGGTGTGCTTTGAGAGCTCGGGCTTCTCGCCCTCTTCTTCTTTTGCCCCTTGGACATTGTGCTCCCTTTCTCTTTGGATGTGGTTGCGCAGGGAGCAGGAGAGGGTGTTCTTTGGGGGCTCGGGCTTCTCGCCCTCTGCTTAATTTTCCCCTTGGACGTTGTGCTACCTTGGTGTTTGGATGTGGTTGCGTGGGGAGCCTTCTTCTTGGAGGATCCTTCGTTGCGGGTGCTTGATGTTTTTCATGTGCCTGGAGTTGTGGCCAATGTAGCCTTGTGGTGGCCACTTTTGCTCCGCGTTTCAGGCACCTTTGGAGTAGATTTGTGCGACCGAGTGCTCGGTCTGGAGGATGAAGTGTCCTCATGCCACTCTGGCCTTTTGGTCTTGGCCTCCTTTGCTGCTGGTTGCTTTTTTGGGTGGCATGATGACAATCTGAAAGAGAATGAGCTGTGTGTCCATTACCCTTTAAATACTAATGACTGGGTATGACGCTTACACATTCACATATGCGTGCCGCTGGGGCATTACCTATCTGCTGCGGACAAGAAGAAAGATGGCGCCCACAATCTTCACCCGCCAAAAACAAGATCTGGTTACACTCGTAAGTGTATAGTAAGGACTTTTATTTGACATCTAAATGCATGCATAGGCCTTAAGGAAGAGCAGGAAGAAACTGTTATTTTTAAAAGCGATTTAAACTCCATGCCAAACACAAGTTAGTGCGCACATGTGCGAACCAACTCACTTGCATCTAGAAGGATAGGTTAAGGCTAGAAATGTGTTGTGGAATGTCATTTAGTCAACTGATCTAATTATGAATGATATTTGTATGCTGTTTGATCTAACAACTATTTTGTTTTTTGTGTTTTTTAAACTATGCTTGAGCGCAGGTACGACTACCTGCCCAACGCCTTTGAGAAAAGGAATCTGGCCCTAGAGATCATGGCCAGGATCCACCAGGAAACGGACACCATCTTCAGTTACACGCAGATCAAGCAGCAATGGTCGGACCTGAAGCGACTACACATGCCCCGGGTGCGGCGATTTTCTGCGAACCATTTCCCAAGTAAGTACATATCTATTGCATGCTAGATGTAACAAACACAGAAGGTAGGCCTTAAATTAGAAATGCTTTTCTTTTCTAGTGTCTGAAATGGAGAATCGCATTCAACCCACCTGGAGTGGGCCAGTGCCAGTGAGGCATAAATCTGCACCACCGAGTGAAGGTGGTGGATCTCCAGGGCCAAGTTCCTACCCCTCCTCTGTAGCAGTGTCAGAGCAGCCCCTGGACCTATCCACAGAGGAGGGGAGCCACGGCGTGGGCAGGCAGTCGTACGAAACAACTCAGCCATTAGCCTCCAGTATGTGACTCTGAATGTAACCCCACACACATACATGCTATTTAAACAAAAGCTGATTCCCTTAATCTCTTTTTCTGGATGAATATGTAGCGGGTGAAGGATCTGAAGCAGAGACTGCAGCAGATCATGCCCAGGAGGAGCATGGAAATGGAATGGAGCATGGAATGGAGCAGTCTAAGTGTCAAAAATGACATCATCACCAATCAACCTAACTCCATGTCAATGTCATGAGCATAATGACATATGGCCTCTTCCTTTAAGAATTTCCTTAGCATAATGACATATGGCCTCATGGTTTAAATTTAAACCTAATAATCATTCCATCCACAGCTGTTAAACATGTATTTGCAGAACAATAATTTTGTTCTCTTTTTTTTTACAGACACCGCACATGCGAGATTAGCACAACTCACTGCGACGGTGTTTCGACTGGTGGGCGATATACAGGAGCTGCGAGATTCGTTGAGGACCACAGATGAAGATTAATTATCTGGGACCTGCCATGGCTTTGTATATAGTTTGAGACATTTTACATTTTTTAAAATTTAAAAAATTTTGAATATATTTTTTACATTTGTAAATGAAAAAAAAATTGTTGAAAATGAAAAAAAAAATATTCTACAAACAAAAAAAAGGCAAAAGAATTTGCAGGTTATTAATTTAAAAAAAAACATAAAACCGGTTTCTGTGTCATTTTATGTAAACGAAAAATGTATTAAGGGTTGGTTACAGGAAAACGTAGGAAGAACTAAAAAAAAAAGACCGCAAAATGAAGAATCTAGAAACCGCGATGGAATTAAGGTAAGCATTAGGTGCGCAAAATGAAGAATATACAGACCGCGATGGAATTGAGGTAAGGATTAAGGGCGCAACATGAAGAAGAATGAAACCGCGATGGAATTGAGGTAAGAATTAGGTGCGCAAAATGAAGAATATACAGACCGTGATGGAATTGAGGTAAGCATTAAGGGCGCAACATGAAGAAGAATGAAACCGCGATGGAATTGAGGTAAGCATTGTAGCAGAAGTGAGTGATCAAAATATTGAGGCGAGCACATGAATGAGTTAATTTTGTTGTGCGCAGGCGTAAGGTCGGAAAGATTTCCGTCTGGACGTTTATTTATAGAAAAAGGAATTCAGAATCTAACGGGAAACGTAAAACATTCGTTCGAGGCGACGTTGGAAAAAGCAAAAAAACGGAAGCCTACGTTTTTTCCTAAGTAACGTAAACGAAAAACTAAAGCTGAAATATTACATTCTCGTTGGCGTACGAATGGACGAACACTGTACAGAAGGCTTGCGATGCATGCTTAGAATCACTCGTGCACTCATACGCAAGCGGAACCAAAACGGAAAAAAGACAGATCGACACAAAAACGAAATAATTGTATGTCTCTCTGAATCAACCCTAATGTACAGAATGGAACCAGATAATGAGGAGACGCCGAGGGGACAAACCCCAGCAGTGGAGCCCCTTGCAGAGCTCTCTGACTCCGGCAACAGTGAAGGATAGAGGGGGGAAAGTGGATCGCGCACCCACACTCCCCACTTCCAAGACCCTAATAGGGGGACAACACCAGGGCTGCATCAATGCCCTCAGTCGAGCGACATTAGTGCTGGGGCTTCCAAGGCCATTTAAAGCCCGATATGGGATGCCTCCGCGGATGACGGCTCCCGAAGATGGACTCCCCTGCACAACCCCATCTTGTCGCCTGAAAGCTGGATCACGGAGCTAGAGCGGCTGCTCCATACTCAACAACAACAGCTCACTAATGTCTTTTTACAGTCGGATGACCTTGAAAATCGTAACAGGCGCAACAACTTGAGACTAAGGGGCATCCCTGAATCGGTCCCTTCGAATCTACTGCGGTCCACAGCATCAGCTACCTTCAACTCCCTGCTGGAGACCCAGAGACTTTGAGGTCATTATTGATCGTATTCATAGAGTGGCTGGCTGGCCTCCAGCGGAGGTCGAGACGCCGTGAGATGTTTGCATTGAAAGAGGACATTTTATGACAGGCCTTGGAAAAGCATCGGGTGGAATTGGAAGGTTCCATAATAAAGATCCTCCCTGATGTTTCTCGGCATACCTTGCACAGGAGGAGGATCATGCACCTTCTGCTGGATAAGCTCCGAGAGATCAGCGTTTCATACAAATGGGGTCATCCGTTCCACCTTATCGTGCAAAAGGACAATGGTGCATTTCCTCTGTGGCGTAAAGAAGATCTTCCAGAGTTGTTCCAGTTTTTGGACATCAATCCCATTGTGGTCCATGATTGGTTGGACTTCAGCGTGGACCTGCTTTTTAGGGGGAAGACGGGGACAGGGTGGTTGGCGGAGGAGAGTGGCATAGGGGGGGCAATCCACCCAGGGCCTCGAAGTTAGGATGCCTTGTTTTAGTTTGCTCTACTTAAGAGAGGTGTTATACCATGAGCATAGGTTGGGGGACTGAAGGCTTGCTCACGGGAACCTGTTGAAAGCTTGGTTACAGTGGGCAGAGCTTGGGGGGGTCTGGGCTCCGCCCCATGATGCGAGGTTACTCTACCCCCGATAGTTTTCTGCTTCCTCTCACTGAGCCGAAGACCAGTGGGAACAAGGAGAATAGGGAACGTTAGTTTCATCCCTAGTTTTCGCCCACCCTCTTCATAGGGAGGGCTGGTGGTTCTTTGTGTTCTTTCTTGTCGATCCTGTCCATCCTATTTTCTCATCTAAACTTTCCTTTCTCTTTCCGTGGATTACAGCAATCTTTGCGCATAGTTGATATCGCTTTTTTTGTACTTCCTTCTCTCTAGCATACCTTCCCTGCAACTCCAATTGCCCTGTCATCCAAACGGGTTGGGAGGCCAGGAGAAATGGCCAGCTTGAAAATATGCTCCCTTAATGCAAAGGGCCTTAATATACCTCAAAAGAGGGCTAAGATATTGTATGGGTTACATAAAGAAAAGGTAGATATTGTGCTATTTCAGGAGACCCACTTTTGTGCGGGGAGGATGGTACTTCTCCAGTTGGTTTCATGAGACGAACCCTGATACCTAGTCTAAGGGGGTATCAATTGCCATCCACAGAAGTACCCCTCTGGAGCCTCAAAAGCAGACCCGCAGGGCAGGTATATTTTTCTAAAATGTATAATAAGTGGGGACACCTATACGTTAGCAATTATTTACTTGCCCAAACTTAACCAAGTAGAGATGGGACTGCGATTCTTGCATTTACTGGAGGATTACGCGGATGGGTTCCTAATCCTGGGAGGGGATTTTAACATGGCCCTGGAACCGAAAGTGGACTCTTCGAAGGGTAAGTTGGCGATTCCCCTACCCAAGCTGGCGGTGTTTTGGCAGGCCCTTACTACCTTACAGGTTATAGACGCCTAGAGAGTATTGAACCAGGGTGCTAGGGATTACACCTTCTTCTCCCATGTACACGCTTCCTACAGCAGACTTGACTACAGTTTCATTAGCCACCATGCACTGTCTAGGGACTTAGGGGCATCTATCGGCCCTATCCTGTGGTCAGATCATGCTTCAGTGTTCCTTACTCTTCCCACCCCCGAAGTATCCAAAAGATACAAAAACTCGGCATACGTGCCAGTGATCAAGGGCAAAGGAGGCCGCGAAGTATATAAGCCAGCGCAGTTAGTGGGTGAGTTCCAGGAATTCTACTCAGATTTATACAACATCAAGGGAAGTTGGGACTCTGCCTGCTGAAGACCTAGACCTAAAAGACCTAAAATCGTATGTGGCAGATACAGCAATATCCCCATAGCCGGAGAGGTTAGAAAACTCCTTGGAAGAACCTTTTTCTGAGGACGAGGTGAGGGTTGCCATCAAGGGGACACCTGCAGGGAAAAGCCCGGGACCAGATGGGTTCACGCCACGGTTCTACAAGGTCTTTGAGGGGCAGCTCTCTGCCTTCTTGACAAAGGTATTGTCAGGAACCGCTTACCTGATCCCCGTTCCAGCGACGTCTCCAGGTGGCCAGCTGCAGCTGTCACTGTGCGGCGGCCGCGCCAGGTGGCGTCGGCTCGAGCAGCGTCGTCTCGAGCGGCGCCCAGCTCAGCCATGCCCCCCGCTTCCTCCTCCAGTAGACGTGCTCGCGCGTGTCTGTTATGCCCTCCGGCGGCGCTGTGCTGCGCGCACCCGCCGGAGGATCAATTAAAGGGTTAATGAGTCCTAGGGGATTGAGGGCTTCGCCCTCTTCTGCTCTGCAGCCCAATCAGCCCCATTGATATCTTGGCCTTACCTCCTCCCTTGTTGCCAGCCAATTACCCTTGGAATCCTATGTGCTCCAATCAGTACACTGCTTCCCTCAGACCTGTCCCTATAAAGGCAATTCCCTCTCAGTTGTGAATTGCCTGTGATAGCGCTCAGAACCCTGTGTACTCTATTCCTGTGAAGTTTAGCCTGTTGCCGACCTCTGCCTGTATTGACGCCTCTTGATCCTGAATCCTTGTTGCCGACCTCTGCCTGTATTGACGCCTCTTGATCCTGAACCCTTGTTGCCGACCTCAGCCTGTACCCCGACTACGTCTTGCCTGATCCTTGGTGCCGCTACGATCTCTGCCTTCCTGTTATCGACCTATTGCCTGTCTCTGGACTTCCGTCACTCACGCTCCAGTTATTGGTTCTCCAGATCTCTCCATATAAGCTAGAATCCTTTGAGCCAATAAGTCCTGGGGGCAACCGATCCCGGGTAGGTGTACTTGCGTCCCGGCAAGCGGGGGCTCCTATAGGTGAAGCTGGCTGCGGAGATTGGGGGTTGTGAGCTCATTAAGAGGTCTGGAGTTACCCCCTAGCGTGACAGGTATTCAACAGGGTCAGTGCCCCTTCCCTGGACAGGCCCATATCTCTGTTATACCAAAACCCAATAAAGATAGGACTGTAGTGGGTTACTACAAGGTGATATCACTAAGTAATGTAAATATTAAATTGTTTGCAAAAGTGATAGCTACAAGATTGCAAGCACCCTTAGCGAAGATCATAGATGGGGATCAGGTGGGGTTTGTCCAGGGGAGGGAGGCCAGAGACAATTCATTAAAACAATTACCCTCATGCATTATGCCCAGTCAAACAAGTTCCCGCCATGCCTGCTGTCGGTAGATGCAGAAAAGGCTTTGGACAGGGTCCACTGGAAGTTCTTGAGGGCGGCACTGGCTAAGGTGGGAATAGGCCTTGAATTACTGGGA
Source organism: Gastrophryne carolinensis (assembly GCA_027917425.1). Classification (NCBI taxonomy): domain Eukaryota; kingdom Metazoa; phylum Chordata; class Amphibia; order Anura; family Microhylidae; genus Gastrophryne; species Gastrophryne carolinensis. The sequence goes on from CM051244.1 coordinate 139,375,154, forward strand.
AGATTATGGTCCTTTATAGGGGGCCTCGGCCAGGGTCAGGGTCAACGGTCTTCTGTCGACTTCCTTTGCCATTGGGAATGGAATACGACAAGGTTGCCCACTGTCGCCGCTCCTATATATAATAGTAATTGAGCATTTTGCCCAGGCACTGCGTGCCAACCCTTCGGTTAAAGGGCTTTCATGAGGTGGGAAGGAACACAAGCTGTCGTTGTTTGCAGATGATCTATTGTTGTATATCACATCCCCGCATCTCTCGCTGCCTTCTGTAATGAAAGAATTTAATAGATTTAGCAGCCTCAGCAACTTTCAAATTAACCTAGCAAAAACAGAGGCCTTGAGTGTCTCCTTACCACGGGAGGTCCAGCTGCTACTAGAATCAAACTTCCCCTTTAAATGGCAGAGGGGGTCTATTAAGTATTAAGTATCTTATCTCCCCTCTGACCTTGGTGACCTCTACAGGCTGAACTATGCCCCGCTACTTTCTTTAGAGATTTTAGAGAGCATCAAACAGTTCAACAAATCTCAGTACACCTGGATGGGTCACATAAACATAGTAAAAATGGATATTTTGCCACGTTTCCTTTATATGTTCCAAGCAATAGCTATTGTACCAGGCAGGGGTTACTTCAAAGCTCCAAAAACAGCAATTTATTTGGAACAATAAGAGGCAGAGGATCAGCTACTCAGTCCTAATAGGAACTAAGGAGAGAGGGGGTCTGGGCCTGCTGGACTTCAAGTTATACCATACAGCGGCGATCTTGGCCAGGATGTCGGACTGGTTCCACCATAGGTCTGATAAACTCTGGGTGGCCATTGAAGAAGTTGTGTCTCCTTTAAGCCGTACAGCACTCCCGTGGATAAACTGTAGGTTGAGACCTGGGGCTCACACCATGTCGGTCCTGACATGTTCGCTGCTGTCCATTTGGGTCTCGGAGCTTAAGAAAGGAAGCCTATCGACCAGGCTGGGCTCATTAATGCTCCTTTTTGACAACCCCGCTCCTCCCCCGATGTGGGGACCGGCAGGTTTCTGATTTGGGACAGCGCACAGGGGACTCGGCTTGGAGAAACGCTGAAAGGTGATCGGCCCCCCAAACCTCCAGGAACTTCAGGCGGAGGGCCGAGGGAAACGGATGTCTTGGCTCCTTCATTGCAACTGGTAACTTTTATTAGGTTCCATAATCCCATGTTGTCCCTCTTTCAACCCCTTACGAGAGCTTACTGAGGGCTGATTCGGCACCCACACCCTATCGCTTGCATGCCGGATCTTGCAAAGTGAGGGGGAGGCCTCTGGGTGGCCTGGATATGCTAGGAAATGGGAATTAGAGCTAGGTTGTGAGATCAGTGATGAGGATTGGGCTAAATCCTGTACATTAACCCACAAACTCTCCGTGGCGTGCAGAGCACAGGATAAAAACTACAAGATTTTTTCCCCATGGTACAGGTTTCCATTGGACTTGGCTAGATTCGGGGGAGCAGACTCAGGCACGTGCTAGAGGTGTGAAGGCGCGGAGGGTACAATGTTACATATTTGGTGGGAGTGTAGTCCAATACATAAGTTCTGGGACAGCGTGCTCTCCACATACAAATTCTTGATGCTGGAGGGTGTCCCTAATAACCCTCAGGTCACTCTCCTGTCCATGGTGCCCAGGTCGGTCTCCTCAACAAAGCGGGGACTACTGAGACATCTACTTACGGCAGCTAGAACGGGGATCTTGCGACACTGGCGCACCCGAAACACACCGGGGGTCATGGAGTGGGTGCAGGAGGTGAAGAACATTGGAAGAATGGAGGAATTAATGCTGGAAGGGGATGCAAAGTGAGGGGGAGGCCTCTGGGTGGCCTGGATATGCTAGGAAATGGGAATTAGAGCTAGGTTGTGAGATCAGTGATGAGGATTGGGCTAAATCCTGTACATTAACCCACAAACTCTCCGTGGCGTGCAGAGCACAGGATAAAAACTACAAGATTTTTTCCCCATGGTACAGGTTTCCATTGGACTTGGCTAGATTCGGGGGAGCAGACTCAGGCACGTGCTAGAGGTGTGAAGGCGCGGAGGGTACAATGTTACATATTTGGTGGGAGTGTAGTCCAATACATAAGTTCTGGGACAGCGTGCTCTCCACATACAAATTCTTGATGCTGGAGGGTGTCCCTAATAACCCTCAGGTCACTCTCCTGTCCATGGTGCCCAGGTCGGTCTCCTCAACAAAGCGGGGACTACTGAGACATCTACTTACGGCAGCTAGAACGGGGATCTTGCGACACTGGCGCACCCGAAACACACCGGGGGTCATGGAGTGGGTGCAGGAGGTGAAGAACATTGGAAGAATGGAGGAATTAATGCTGGAAGGGGATGAAAGTGGGAGGCAGAAATTCAGCGTAACATGGACAGCATGGTTGATGCAACGTAACACACCCGAATTCAGGGCGTTCTTATCTTCATTGCAGATAGGCCGGTAGATGCGATGTAGAGGGGAGGTGATATGGGTGCTTCTGGTCACCTGGCCGGATATTCTGGTGTTCACCTCCTCCTGTCCCCCAGCAGACGGTGCTGACCTGGGCGATGACTGTTCCCCCAGCTGGCCTCCCTGCCCTCCTCCCCTCCTGCCTCCCCAAATATGCTAGAGGTTGGTGCATAGGTCTGTACTGCTACACAATTTTCCTTTATCTCTCTCTTCTCTTTCTCTTCTTCCGCACTCTCCTTCCTTCTTGTAGTTGCTCAGTCCTAAAGTGTTTCTGTGCCCCGAAAGTAATTCTTATGCACTCAGATGTCTGAATGGTATGTGGTGGTCATATCATGGCCCTTGAGGTGGGCCCCTAGGACAGTCTGGAATTCCTGACTAGTAGATAAAGTACTGCGACATTCGTGGTCATTGGCGGAGGGGAAGGACATTCCAAGGGGTTCTGTATGTTACCGCTGGGTGCGGTCCCCGGGCGGCACCTTCCTCCTACTTCCCCGACCCCGGAGAGAGAAGTTCCAGGGGATAGTTACTAATGAAGTTGGTATCCATTGTAATAGTACGTACAACCGTGGGCGATACAGACTGTGATAAAGAAAGCACTCCTTTGCTGTATCTGTTGTACTTGCATTTTCTATGTTTTCCAATAAAAACAAATTGAACAAAATAATTGTGGCATGCATGGTACTTCACAATTTTGCCCTCCTGCAGAAGGTCCCCCGATATCTGGATTTATCCCCCTCTCCAGCAATGTTGGATATTCCACAAACTGTTTGTCAGGCCGGAGAGTTCTCCAATATGAACTCTCCACCAGGGGAGCAGAAAGTTTGGCCAGAGCAAAGACACAACAAAGAAAATGTTCTAACAAGGGTTTTATTAAAGGAAAAGGAAACAAAAAGATCTTTGATTCAGATACAAAAAACAAGACTAACTAACAAAATACCTAACAACAAAAACAACAGAAACCATAAGGTGCTGGCGCACTCACCCAAGGGCCTATGACAGATGCCAGCAGTCTCCAGACTTCGGTAGGTACAGGTACAGAATCAGGTTCAGGTCCAGATTCAGAGCGCCAGAAACAAAGCACGCAAGCACGGGTTGAATAATAATAATTCCAGCATCAGCCAAACCCAGGGTTCTTACACTGTTCATCGGCGCACACAGAGTGCCTCTGTTCAGTCGGTCAAGAATCACCTTGTCTCGTTTTAATTTAGTTAATTTCTGTCTATTTTTTTGTTTTCCCAGTGTCATTTTTGTGGTGTCATTATGTTTCTATGTCTATATGCTCTCTTTGATTTGATGCAAGGCTTGGCCTTTGAGGTTTGTTCTGTATGCTTCAAACTCTCTTTTCATTTATTCAGTGAGATTAAACTGAAAGAGAAAGTAATTTGATTGTTTATAGCTTTATTGTTGTCCCTAAACTATTACATCGTAGTATATTGTGAACACTGTGGCCACTGAGAATTTAACTTAAATCATAGGGCTTGATTCAACAAAGATAAAATTGGATCACATGTGTGAATTTTCATGCGATTCAGCAAAGGGGTCAAATTAAATACACGCATTCTAATGTGTGTGAAAATGCGATCATAACATTTTTGCTCGTGAAAAGGCTGTAGCAAACGAAAACTATTGGAAAATGTGCTCGAATTTTCCAGTAAGCATTCTTAACTGTGTGTGTGCATTTCTGGGGCAGAGTATCGTTTTTATGACTGTTGAATGTTGTTTGTCGTCTTTTCAAAGATTATTTTTACATGTTTACCTATATTTACGTGGTTAATATAGGCAAGCTGTAGTGTAAGCACTAATGAAGCTAAATTTTTTTTTAGAGGCATATATGTCGGCATTTTTTAGGGTGGGGGTGTGGTGGCAGCCAGCTGCTTATAGACATTGGCTTGATTCAATAAACATAGAAAAAAATTAGTTTTGGTTGTAAAATTGGAATCTTTACCCCTAAATGGTGCATTTGTTTTCTACATGTCACACAGCTTCAGAATGATCAGATGACGTCCCCATGTAATATATCAGGTGACAATAGAAACATAGAAACATAGAAGGTTGACGGCAGAAGGAGACCATACGGTCCATCTAGTCTGCCCTTGTATGTGTATACTGTATGTACTCTTTATCTTAGGATAGATGTTTGCTTATCCCAGGCATGTTTAAATTCAGTGACTGTTGATTTTTCAACTATCTTTGCTGGAAGTTTGTTCCAAGCATCTACTACTCTTTCTGTAAAATAATATTTTCCAACATTGCTCCTGATCTTCCCCCCGACTAGCTTCAGGTTGTGCCCCCTTGTTCTATCATTAAGCTTTTTCTTAAACACACTTCCCTCCTGAACCTTATTCAATCCTTTCACATATTTAAAGGTCTCAATCATGTCCCCCCTCTCCCTTCTTTCCTCCAGACTGTACAAATTAAGTTCTTTAAGTCTCTCCTGATTAAGTTTTAAGTTTAAGTCCTTCCACCATTTTCGTTGCCTTTGGACACGTTCTATTTGAATAATGTATTTTTGCAGGTAAGGTCTCCAGAACTGCACACAGTATTCTAGCTGTGGCCTCACCAGGGCTCTATACAGCGGCATCACAACCTCCCTCTTCCTACTGGTGATGCCTCGAGCTATGCAGCCGAGCATCCTGCTTGCTTTTCCCACTGCCTGGCTACACTGTCCACTCATCTTGCAGCTATCAGTAATCAGTACCCCTAAATCTCTCTCCTCCGAGGTCCTGGCTAACACAGTGCTGCCCATACGGTACTCAGAGCAGGGATTCCTTCTACCCAAGTGCATGATTTTACATTTAGAGACATTAAACTCTAGTTTCCACAGTTTTGACCATCTATCCAGTAAAGCTAAATCATTTTCCATGTTGCAGACACCTCCAGGAATATCCACCCTATTACTAACCTTTGTATCATCAGCAAACAGACAAACTTTTCCTACCAAGCCTTCTCCTATGTCACTTACAAATATATTAAAAAGAATGGGACCCAGGACAGAGCCTTGCGGCACACCACTTGTAACTCGCCTTTGTTCAGATTGCACACCATTTACAACAACGCTCTGATACCGATCCCTCAGCCAACTGGAAATCCACTGAACTATCCAGGGATTGAGTCCTACCTTCAATAACTTATCTATGAGCTCCTTATGTGGTACAGTGTCAAAGGCTTTGCTAAAATCCAGATAGGCAATATCCACAGCACCAACTTCATCTAACACTTTAGTGACATTGTCAAAGAAATCAATTAGATTGGTCTGACATGATCTGCCCTCAGTAAAGCCGTGCTGTTTTGGGTCCAATAGGTCATTAATTTTTAGATGGGAAATTATCTGTTTTTTTAAGAGTGTTTCCATTAATTTGACCACTATAGATGTTAAACTAACTGGCCTGTAATTACTGGCTTCTTCTCTACTCCCCTTTTTATGGATTGGTACGACATTGGCCATTCTCCAATCATCTGGAACCTCACCAGTTGAAAGGGAATGGTTAAGTAAATCAGTCAGAGGGGCTGCAATCACAAACCTAAGTTCCCTTAGAACTCTGGGGTGGATTCCATCTGGACCCATCGCCTTACTTACCTTTAGATGTGCCAGCTCGGATAGGACATCAGCCTCCAGAAACTCCGGAGCTGTGCCCTCCCTGCGGGATGTTGTGCTATGGCCATGCCTGCTACTATCTGAAAATACCGAACAAAAGTAGCTATTCAGATGGTCAGCCACAGCCTTATCTCCGTCAATATATATATTTTCCCTATTTTTAATTTTTGAGACTGCATTGTTTTTCTTCTTTCTGTCACCAATATATCGGAAAAAGGTTTTATCTCCCCTCTTCATAGATTTGGCCATTTCTTCCTCCTTTTGCCCTTTAGCAGTCCTTATAATCAGTTTTGCTTCCCTCTGTTTAGTTTTATACGCCTCTCTGTCAGGTACACTTCCACTTACTTTATACTTCTTATAGGCAGACTTCTTATCTTTTATGATAGTGATAACTTCCCTAGTAAACCATAATGGTTTCTTCTTCCTTTTATTCTTGCTAGTTTGTTTCACATATTGCTTAGTTGCCTTTAAGATGGCCATTTTTAATAGTGACCACTGGGCACTCACTTCTGCTACTCTGTTCCACTCACCTAATTTTCTTTCTACATACTCCGCCATTTCCTTGAAGTTTGTCTCCCTAAATTCTAGCACTTTGGTTCTGGTGTGTGATTGCACAATGTCTGTTTTTATTCTGAACTATAAGCATTGATGGTCACTGGAACCCAGATGTTCTTCAACCCTGACCTCGGACACCAGATCCCCATTGGTCAGAACTAAGTCCAGAATGTTATCTCCTCTAGTTGGCAATGTCACAAGTTGTTTTAGAGACACTCCGTTAAGTGCCTCTAATATAGTCCTGCTCTTGCATGTCGATGCACTTGGGATATTCCAGTCCACATCAGGCATGTTGAAGTCACCTGTAATTACAATGTCCCCCTTCTCTGCCATTCCACTGATTTCATCTATTAACAGGTTATCTAGATCCTCAGATTGTCCAGGGGGCCTATATATCACACCAATTCTGACCACAGCTCCCTCTTTAGTCTGCATGGTAACCCAGAGAGTTTCTAGTTCATTATGTGTATGCTGAATTATTGTTGATTGAAGTGTAGTCTTGACTTAAATGGCTACTCCACCGCCCTTTCTATCCAATCTGTCTTTTCTGTACAATGTGTTAACCAGGTATGGCTATCTCCCAGTCATTGTGATCCTTGAACCAAGTCTCTGTTATTGCAACAAGATCCAATTCATCTCTGGATATGATAGCCATTAATTCACAGAGCTTGTTGCCCCAGCTGCGAGCATTGGTACACATCATGTGAATGTTGTTGGTATTGTATTTTAGTGTGTCCTTGATCTTTTCCACCTCTAGCCTACCACTTACCGGGCTTCCTGCTTCAATGTCCTGCTTCATCCTAAATGGTAGGGGACAGAAATCACCCTTACAAGTTACATCTCTGTCCCCTTCCTCTAGTTTAAATCAAAAAATGTTCTGAGTTCCACTCCAAGTTCTTCTGTGCCTTTCTGTGAAGGATGCAAGCCATCCCTCTTAAACAACTCATTGTTCGACCACCTTCTAACATCATGACTAATACATCCAAAGCCTTCATCTTCACACCACTGACGTGACCACAAATTGAACTTGGCGATGTTGAGTGCCTTTTTTCCCTGATTACATACTGGCAAAACTTCAGAAAAGGTGATGGAACCTGTTATTTTGCAAAGTTCCTGACTAAAATTTTGGAAGTCCCTCTGTACAACAACCAAATCTTTTTGGGATAAGTCATTTGTGCCAAGATGTAGCACAATGTCCACTCAGTTATGTTTGCTTGCAGACTTCACAATATTTATAATACGCTTCTTATGCCTATTAACTGTGGCACCTGGGAGACACCTCACTTCCTTTAGCTCATCTTTATCCTGTCCAAAGTCCACACCTCTAATTGTTGAGTCACCAACCAAAATATGCCTTTTCCTATTGGTTGGCTTGGTAACTGTTCCTTGCTGCCCTTTTGTACTCATTTTATATGGTCCCTTACTTAAGTCCACTTCTTTTGATATTACCAAATCCTGCCCAGACTGAGCATTAGCAGATACATCCACATCAAGCTCAGAAAGAACAGCAAATGGGTTATATTGGCTTAGTCCGAAATGTTGATGTTTTTGTTCTACATTGCGCAATCTTCCAGAGCCAAAAGTCTTCCACTGTGCCCCTCTCTTGTGAAGTCTTTGTGGGAGTGGTGGCTGTATACCAAGCTGCTTTACTGGCTGGGATAGCTTCATAACTTCAGACTGAAGAGTAGAAACTAAGGACTGTAATTTTGAAATCTTGTCATACAACCCCTTCATTTGCATACAAATTGGACAGCATCGCAAGTTCCACAGAGTACTACGAAACACAACGGCCAGGCAAGAGTTACACTGCACCAAACCAGACATTCTAGATAATAAGAATAGATACGGCTAAAAAGTAAATGCTGTATTCACCACTATTTCTTGTGTACAACCCCTGCTGATTTCAAACGACTGCAGTTTTTAAAACTACACACTTCTGTCCTGCTGCACTTATGTCAAGCTGCTCTCACACAGGCTGAAACTCCACAGAGTGAAACTCCACAGAGCAGCTCACCTGTTTATATACAAGCCCCTCTTAGTTAAGCTAATGAGAGATTGCTAGCTGTTTTGCTATGTTAATTAGAACCTGCCCTATTAAATCAACACCTGCTTAGCAAACAGCAACAGGTCAAAACCAAAACTTTTACTACCAATGCAATACTATCCAACTCACATTTAAGACAAATTAAAACAGTACACTTTTGACTTATAAAAGGAAGATTCAAATAAGTCAAATACAAAAACAGTTACTTACCAAATCCAATGTAACTACTGCAGTTTTTAAAACTACACACTTCTGTCCTGCTGCACTTATGTCAAGCTGCTCTCACACAGGCTGAAACTCCACAGAGTGAAACTCCACAGAGCAGCTCACCTGTTTATATACAAGCCCCTCTTAGTTAAGCTAATGAGAGATTGCTAGCCGTTTTGCTATGTTAATTAGAACCTGCCCTATTAAATCAACACCTGCTTAGCAAACAGCAACAGGTCAAAACCAAAACTTTTACTACCAATGCAATACTATCCAACTCACATTTAAGACAAATTAAAACAGTACACTTTTGACTTATAAAAGGAAGATTCAAATAAGTCAAATACAAAAACAGTTACTTACCAAATCCAATGTAACTACTGCAGTTTTTAAAACTACACACTTCTGTCCTGCTGCACTTATGTCAAGCTGCTCTTACACAGGCTGAAACTCCACAGAGTGAAAACAATTGTTTTTTAATGCACTAATGCAACTAGTCAGCTTGTTATGAAGAATCACATTCATCCATGCAATGCTAGATAAGCTGCGAGCATTGGTACACATCATGTGAATGTTGTTGGTATTGTATTTTAGTGTGTCCTTGATCTTTTCCACCTCTAGCCTACCACTTACCGGGCTTCCTGCTTCAATGTCCTGCTTCATCCTAAATGGTAGGGGACAGAAATCACCCTTACAAGTTACATCTCTGTCCCCTTCCTCTAGTTTAAATCAAAAAATGTTCTGAGTTCCACTCCAAGTTCTTCTGTGCCTTTCTGTGAAGGATGCAAGCCATCCCTCTTAAACAACTCATTGTTCGACCACCTTCTAACATCATGACTAATACATCCAAAGCCTTCATCTTCACACCACTGACGTGACCACAAATTGAACTTGGCGATGTTGAGTGCCTTTTTTCCCTGATTACATACTGGCAAAACTTCAGAAAAGGTGATGGAACCTGTTATTTTGCAAAGTTCCTGACTAAAATTTTGGAAGTCCCTCTGTACAACAACCAAATCTTTTTGGGATAAGTCATTTGTGCCAAGATGTAGCACAATGTCCACTCAGTTATGTTTGCTTGCAGACTTCACAATATTTATAATACGCTTCTTATGCCTATTAACTGTGGCACCTGGGAGACACCTCACTTCCTTTAGCTCATCTTTATCCTGTCCAAAGTCCACACCTCTAATTGTTGAGTCACCAACCAAAATATGCCTTTTCCTATTGGTTGGCTTGGTAACTGTTCCTTGCTGCCCTTTTGTACTCATTTTATATGGTCCCTTACTTAAGTCCACTTCTTTTGATATTACCAAATCCTGCCCAGACTGAGCATTAGCAGATACATCCACATCAAGCTCAGAAAGAACAGCAAATGGGTTATATTGGCTTAGTCCGAAATGTTGATGTTTTTGTTCTACATTGCGCAATCTTCCAGAGCCAAAAGTCTTCCACTGTGCCCCTCTCTTGTGAAGTCTTTGTGGGAGTGGTGGCTGTATACCAAGCTGCTTTACTGGCTGGGATAGCTTCATAACTTCAGACTGAAGAGTAGAAACTAAGGACTGTAATTTTGAAATCTTGTCATACAACCCCTTCATTTGCATACAAATTGGACAGCATCGCAAGTTCCACAGAGTACTACGAAACACAACGGCCAGGCAAGAGTTACACTGCACCAAACCAGACATTCTAGATAATAAGAATAGATACGGCTAAAAAGTAAATGCTGTATTCACCACTATTTCTTGTGTACAACCCCTGCTGTTTTCAAACGACTGCAGTTTTTAAAACTACACACTTCTGTCCTGCTGCACTTATGTCAAGCTGCTCTCACACAGGCTGAAACTCCACAGAGTGAAACTCCACAGAGCAGCTCACCTGTTTATATACAAGCCCCTCTTAGTTAAGCTAATGAGAGATTGCTAGCTGTTTTGCTATGTTAATTAGAACCTGCCCTATTAAATCAACACCTGCTTAGCAAACAGCAACAGGTCAAAACCAAAACTTTTACTACCAATGCAATACTATCCAACTCACATTTAAGACAAATTAAAACAGTACACTTTTGACTTATAAAAGGAAGATTCAAATAAGTCAAATACAAAAACAGTTACTTACCAAATCCAATGTAACTACTGCAGTTTTTAAAACTACACACTTCTGTCCTGCTGCACTTATGTCAAGCTGCTCTCACACAGGCTGAAACTCCACAGAGTGAAACTCCACAGAGCAGCTCACCTGTTTATATACAAGCCCCTCTTAGTTAAGCTAATGAGAGATTGCTAGCCGTTTTGCTATGTTAATTAGAACCTGCCCTATTAAATCAACACCTGCTTAGCAAACAGCAACAGGTCAAAACCAAAACTTTTACTACCAATGCAATACTATCCAACTCACATTTAAGACAAATTAAAACAGTACACTTTTGACTTATAAAAGGAAGATTCAAATAAGTCAAATACAAAAACAGTTACTTACCAAATCCAATGTAACTACTGCAGTTTTTAAAACTACACACTTCTGTCCTGCTGCACTTATGTCAAGCTGCTCTTACACAGGCTGAAACTCCACAGAGTGAAAACAATTGTTTTTTAATGCACTAATGCAACTAGTCAGCTTGTTATGAAGAATCACATTCATCCATGCAATGCTAGATAAGCTGCGAGCATTGGTACACATCATGTGAATGTTGTTGGTATTGTATTTTAGTGTGTCCTTGATCTTTTCCACCTCTAGCCTACCACTTACCGGGCTTCCTGCTTCAATGTCCTGCTTCATCCTAAATGGTAGGGGACAGAAATCACCCTTACAAGTTACATCTCTGTCCCCTTCCTCTAGTTTAAATCAAAAAATGTTCTGAGTTCCACTCCAAGTTCTTCTGTGCCTTTCTGTGAAGGATGCAAGCCATCCCTCTTAAACAACTCATTGTTCGACCACCTTCTAACATCATGACTAATACATCCAAAGCCTTCATCTTCACACCACTGACGTGACCACAAATTGAACTTGGCGATGTTGAGTGCCTTTTTTCCCTGATTACATACTGGCAAAACTTCAGAAAAGGTGATGGAACCTGTTATTTTGCAAAGTTCCTGACTAAAATTTTGGAAGTCCCTCTGTACAACAACCAAATCTTTTTGGGATAAGTCATTTGTGCCAAGATGTAGCACAATGTCCACTCAGTTATGTTTGCTTGCAGACTTCACAATATTTATAATACGCTTCTTATGCCTATTAACTGTGGCACCTGGGAGACACCTCACTTCCTTTAGCTCATCTTTATCCTGTCCAAAGTCCACACCTCTAATTGTTGAGTCACCAACCAAAATATGCCTTTTCCTATTGGTTGGCTTGGTAACTGTTCCTTGCTGCCCTTTTGTACTCATTTTATATGGTCCCTTACTTAAGTCCACTTCTTTTGATATTACCAAATCCTGCCCAGACTGAGCATTAGCAGATACATCCACATCAAGCTCAGAAAGAACAGCAAATGGGTTATATTGGCTTAGTCCGAAATGTTGATGTTTTTGTTCTACATTGCGCAATCTTCCAGAGCCAAAAGTCTTCCACTGTGCCCCTCTCTTGTGAAGTCTTTGTGGGAGTGGTGGCTGTATACCAAGCTGCTTTACTGGCTGGGATAGCTTCATAACTTCAGACTGAAGAGTAGAAACTAAGGACTGTAATTTTGAAATCTTGTCATACAACCCCTTCATTTGCATACAAATTGGACAGCATCGCAAGTTCCACAGAGTACTACGAAACACAACGGCCAGGCAAGAGTTACACTGCACCAAACCAGACATTCTAGATAATAAGAATAGATACGGCTAAAAAGTAAATGCTGTATTCACCACTATTTCTTGTGTACAACCCCTGCTGTTTTCAAACGACTGCAGTTTTTAAAACTACACACTTCTGTCCTGCTGCACTTATGTCAAGCTGCTCTCACACAGGCTGAAACTCCACAGAGTGAAACTCCACAGAGCAGCTCACCTGTTTATATACAAGCCCCTCTTAGTTAAGCTAATGAGAGATTGCTAGCTGTTTTGCTATGTTAATTAGAACCTGCCCTATTAAATCAACACCTGCTTAGCAAACAGCAACAGGTCAAAACCAAAACTTTTACTACCAATGCAATACTATCCAACTCACATTTAAGACAAATTAAAACAGTACACTTTTGACTTATAAAAGGAAGATTCAAATAAGTCAAATACAAAAACAGTTACTTACCAAATCCAATGTAACTACTGCAGTTTTTAAAACTACACACTTCTGTCCTGCTGCACTTATGTCAAGCTGCTCTCACACAGGCTGAAACTCCACAGAGTGAAACTCCACAGAGCAGCTCACCTGTTTATATACAAGCCCCTCTTAGTTAAGCTAATGAGAGATTGCTAGCCGTTTTGCTATGTTAATTAGAACCTGCCCTATTAAATCAACACCTGCTTAGCAAACAGCAACAGGTCAAAACCAAAACTTTTACTACCAATGCAATACTATCCAACTCACATTTAAGACAAATTAAAACAGTACACTTTTGACTTATAAAAGGAAGATTCAAATAAGTCAAATACAAAAACAGTTACTTACCAAATCCAATGTAACTACTGCAGTTTTTAAAACTACACACTTCTGTCCTGCTGCACTTATGTCAAGCTGCTCTTACACAGGCTGAAACTCCACAGAGTGAAAACAATTGTTTTTTAATGCACTAATGCAACTAGTCATCTTGTTATGAAGAATCACATTCATCCATGCAATGCTAGATATGTATTTAGTAATAGAGTAAAGCAACTGGACATGCTGTTCTCTTTTACTTCACATATTTTGTTATTCACCCCACTGTTTGAAAAGGCAGCTGGATGGCTTGTGAAATGTGTGAAAAGTTAAAAAAAACAGCTATTGCAGTTGCATAGATATATTTCTACAGATATGCTTGAGTTAACTTTATTTATTTTGTAACTGTTTCAAATAAAATGAAAGAAGAACCATGGCCCTTCCTCCAGATTACCAGACTGGGGCACCAGGCATAGTAAGGCCAGGGTCAAAAAATTGAGTAATAGATCAAGGCAACTGGACATGCTGTTTTCTTTTGCTCCACATGTTTTGTTATTCATCCCACTGGGTGTGAATTTAACATTGGGAAAAATGGCTGGATGACTTGTGAAATGTATCAAAATAAAAAAAAAAAAGCTATTGCAATTGCGTAGATTTATTCCTGCAAACCTATTGGAGTTATCTTTTTATTTATTTATTTTTACGGTTTCAATTAAAAACAAAACATTGGTCTTCCCTCCAAATTACCAGGCTAGTGCACCAGTCTGGTCCTGGTAACTCACTAGACCCTTTAGTCTTTGGCCCAGGTTTGGTGTTCTGCCTTGGGTGTTGGCAGTTTTCAAATAAAACAATCATAAAAAAAATATAAACATATAAACATTGCCGAATCACACTAAATTTTTACAGTGGTAAATTTTAGTTGTATTTTTTTCACTTTGGACAATTTTTTTTCACTTCATGAAAAAAGACAAGTGAAAACAATTAATGTAGAAAATGAAGCATGTTTTTTTCTTTGTTGAATCACAAGAATTTGAAAAAGCTAAAATGGTAGTATTTTTTTCTCAAGAAACAGACTAATTTCTTGTTACAAACTTGAAACTTGAAACTGAAAATTGCATGTAGAAGCCCCATTTCTCCTGGTTACAACGATACCACATATGTATTGGTAGACACCCTTTCCTGGCCAGGAGAATCCCCCAAACTGAAACAGCGTTTTTGGAGATTTTTAGATGTAATACAACTATGCTATGCAATATGCGCACTGTCCAGTTTTTCGAGAAGAACAACCCTTTACATTTAAAATACCCTCCCAAAAACATATATATTCCATATTCTCTGGAAGTACTCACCTCAAGCTTTCTAGGCACACCAGGCTTGTTGACGTGGCCACAGTTTTCAGGAGGTAATCCCTCAATTAATTCTTTGGTTGCACAGGGTTTCCCTAAAAAAAGAATAAATAAGCTGAATCAAAGCCACATTTTCCTTTAAAAACAATATGTAAACAAAAAACAAGTTTAATCTGAAAAAACAACAATCCCCAAACAGAACAATACCCAACATGCATAGGTACTGCCAAGAAAGAAGTAGCCAAACACCCCAAAGTAAAGTATACGTGTAACGTTCAGCTCTGCAGACAAACCTTGTGCTTTTTCAACCAAAACAACCCTTTACATTTGGAATACCCCCCCACAAACCATATATGAAAATACACATATTAAGCTTTCTAGGCATACCCAGCTTATTGCAGTGGCTTCATCTTTCTGGAAATGATCCCTCGAAAAAATGATTTGGTTACACAGGGTTTACCTAAAGAAAAAATGAATAGAAAAGCAGAATAAACACATTTTTCTAAAATATAAATATACAAACAAGAAAAAACAAGCTAAATCCGAAAGTGCAAGGTCGCCCCCGAGCAGAACAATAGCCAACATGCATAGGTGTGTTTTTTTGCAATAAAAATTGTAAGTTTGTCAATAAAATCTTATTGCGTGTGAAATCCCCATTTCCCCCGGTTACAACTGTACCACATATGCATTGGTAGACACCCTTCCGGCCCAGGCACTAGGCACCAGTTTTTCAAGACAAACAACCCTTTACATTTAAAATACCCCCAACAAATGATATATTCTCTGGAAGTACACACCTCAATCTTTCTAGGCGTACCAAGCTTGTTGACATGGGTACAGTTTTCTGGAAGTAATCCCTCAATGAATTCTTTGGTTGCACAGGGTTTACCTAAAAAAGAATAAAAAACAGAATCAAAGCAACATTTGCCTAATACAACAATATGCAAACAAGAAAAAACAAGTTAAATCTGAAAAAGCAACATCCCCGAACAGAACAATACCCAACATGCATGGGTACTGTCATGGGAAGAGTTGCCAAACACCCCAAAGTAAAGCATGTGCGTAAGAATAATTTTACTTGAAAATTTCAAATTTCCCCCCCAAAAAAGTGCGCACCTTGCACTTTTTCTACCAAAACAACCCTTTACACTTGGAATACCCCTGGCAAACCATATATTCCCTGAAAGTACACGTGTTAAGTTTTTAAGCGTACCCAGCTTGTTGTAGTGGGCTCATCTTTCTGGAAGTGATCCCTCGAAGAATTCTTTGGTTGCACAGCGTTTCCCTAAAGAATGTATAAAATAGTAGAATAAAAAACATCTTTTCCTAAAATATCTATATGCAAACAAGAAAAAACAAGCTAAATCTGAAAGCATAAGGTCCCCTGAGCAGAACAATACCCAACATGCATATCTACTTTCAAAACTTTTAATTGCCAGTTTACTTAAATTTTGTCACCCTCTGTTGACAGGTCATTTTTCCCCATTTTTCTTCATGTTTAACCGGGATTTTTGCAGAAAATTCCATGAAAATTCTATATATTGTTTTGCGGCAGAGTTTGGACTTTAACATGAAATGTCTTGTTTGTAATTTTTCTACTATTTTTAAAAATGTTTTTAAGTAAAAAAAAACAAAAAAATATTATTTTTTCCAAATTGTCTAATTAATTTTAAATAAAACATTTATTTTATTAAAGAAAACCATATTCCATGTGATAGCCCAATTTCTCCCGATTAGAATGGTACCACATATGTATCGCAGCCCCCCGTTTCTGTCCAGGAGACCCCCCAAACTGAAAAGAGCACTTTATAACATTTGCAAATAGAAAATATAACTACTAGCCACACTATAAAGGGTTAATGTTTTTAAAAAATGGCGTAGGGTCCCCCTTCCCAGGGTGGGGGACCCCATTTTTCGGGGGGAATTTTGAGGGTTAAAACCCCTAAAAATCCCAAAACAATGGCATGAGGTCCCCCCATCCAGCATAACCAGCCCGTGACCAGCTATGGGGGCTTGTAGAACAGGGCGCAGGGGTGGGGTTACTCTGCAAGATGGCCGCACCCATCGGGAAGGCGGTGGGAGAGGGCCCGTTGGCCACCCTCCTGAAGACTGAAGAGTCATAAGAGGGTTCTTCAGTCTTCAGGATAAGAGGGCTCTTATCAGCACTGAGCGGTTTCTTAACCCATCCTGGACACACAGCTCACTGTCCCTCCCTTTTACTGCTGTACATGCTTGCTTTAGATTCCAGGAGGTAGGAAAGGGTTCTTTCTGGTTGCCTGAAGCGAAACTGGGACTGGTGGGGGGGGGGGGGTTAGGGAAGCAGCATTGTATATGCCAGGAATGGCTGTTCTACGCATGAAGATTGTGTACATTATGGAGAATTTACAGGCGATTTCTGGACCAGGCATTGGAGAGCTATTGCAGCCACCCACTAACATCTTTAGTGAGGGAGACACAGATCCAGTGACTTCATTAGTCACATATTAGGGGATTCCACAGAGGCTCCTTCTCTGTGGTATAAATGCCTCCCTGCCCCGATGGCCTGGAAATAGCTTGATGGGACATTAGGAAAGGAAGACATATAGATAAACAGAAGTATTTGTCACAATTTTAAATCTTTTTTTTTATATCCTTTTTATATAGTCCCACTGTTGTCTGATTACTGATGATTAACTTAGGGGTTTATTCATGAAGGCGCCAGGTAGCGCCTCGTAGCAACAGTCAGGGACTGGCGTAAGGCAAATGTGGTGCCCATTTTTAAAAAGGGCTCTAGGTCTTCTCCAGGCAATTACAGACCTGTTAGCTTAACATCCATTGTGGGGAAATTGCTTGAGGGGCTTTTAAGGGACAACATACACGAATATGTACTACCCATAATATTGTAACTACCCATAATATTATAAGTGACAACCAACACGGTTTTACTAAGGACAGAAGCTGCCAGACTAACCTGATTGGCTTCTATGAGGAGGTGAGTAGAAGCCTGGACAGAGGGGCGGCTGTGGATATAGTTTTTCTGGATTTTGCAAAAGCATTTGACACTGTCCCCCATAGACGCTTATTGGGAAAATTGAGATCTTCAGGATTAGAAAACGCAGTTTGTAACTGGATTGAAAACTAGCTGAAGGATCGTGTGCAGAGAGTTGTGGTTAATGATATCTACTCTGAATGGTTACCAGTTGTAAGTGGCGTACCCCAGGGTTCAGTGCTGGGCCCACTATTATTCAACTTGTTGACATAGAAGATGGAATTAAAAGCACTGTCGCTATTTTTTCAGATGACACAAAGATATGTAGCACAGTGCAGTCTATGGAAGATGTTCACAAGCTTCAGGCTGACTTGGACACATTGAGAGTCTGGACATCCACTTGGCAAATGAAGTTCAATGTGGAAAAATGTAAAGTCATGCACTTGGGGTCTAACAACCTGAAGGCCACATATGTCCTCAGGGAAGTAAAACTGGGAGAGTCACTTGTTGAGAAGGATCTGGGGGTACTGGTAGATCACAGGCTAAATAACAGCATACAATGCCAAGCAGCTGCTTCCAAGGCCACCAAGATATTATCATGCATTAAAAGAGGCATGGAATCACGGGATAGGGATGTAATTTTGCCTCTTTACAAGGCACTGGTGCGCCCTCATCTGGAATATGCCGTCCAGTTCTGGGCACCCATTCATAGAAAGGACGCTCTGACTATGGAAAGGGTGCAGAGGAGAGCCACCAAACTAATAAGGGGAATGAAGGATCTTAGTTATGAGGAAAGATTACGAGAATTAAATCTGTTTAGTCTTGAGAGGAGACGGCTGAGGGGGGACATGATTAACTTGTATAAATATATAAAATGGCACATACAAAAAATATGGGGGGAACACTATTTCAGGTAAAATCCTCTCTAAAGACAAGGGGGCACTGCCTTTGATTGGAAAAAAAGAAATTTAGACTCCGGAGGCGACAATCGTTTTTTACCATAAGAACTATAAATCTATGGAATAGCCTCCCACAGAAGCTTGTTACAGCATCGACCGCTCACAGCTTCAAAAAAGGATTAGATGCTTATTTAGAAAAAAGTAACATTAACAGTTACTATTAGCGGTTATCAGGGGTTATCAAAAACAAAATAGCTTCCCCTATAAAATAAAATAAAAAATAACTTCCCCCTCATTCCATGTGTTTTTGCTTTGTTACTGGTAGATATGTGTTCAAAAACAGACTTTAATCACACCGCATCTGGCGCTCTATGCTATAGCAACCAGATTTAGAGCGCCAATGCTGTGTGTGTGCCTTTTTTGATGTATAATGTGGAGCGCCGAGAGTAGGTTACACTGAGCTGGCACTACCTTTCGCTCCCTGCAGCGCTGTACTGGTGTTAGAGCGCCCAACATACATCACATTTAACAATGCCAGCCAGGTTACTAGAGCGACTGAGGCGCTCTGTTACAGCGCCCGATACCCGCTTACAACGTCTATTAGCGGTCGCTATACAGGTGCATATCTACCGATATCTGGCGTTAGCAATGAACCAGCCTCAAAGAAAGGAGGGGATTAAATAGTATAAATAGAAGTGGCTCTTCCCTCCCTTCCATTTTGTTTTTTTTTTCAGTTAAGTACCCCTCATTTACCCAAGATTACTCACATAGAGTAGAAACGGGCAAATTTCCATATACAAACTCCTGTATTTTATCCCATATTTAGTTCATCATTTTCCATTACATAATGATGCTTGCAATTTAAATAAACACTAATCAGGAGGCTCAAAGGAGTAATTATGGGCTAACCAAATTACATGAGAATTAAACCAATTACCCACAATAAAAAATCCCAAAGGGTTTTAAATTGTATAAAAATAAAACTAAGGCAATGCCATAAATACTTTAATTGTCAATGTAGCCATCAATATACTGCAAATGTATAAACACAGAATAATCTGAGTCTGCTTTACAAATAGAGATAATGCATATGGTGAGTTTGTTTTTTTCCGCTTTGTCTTCTGTACCCACTGTACCCATCATTGAAACCAGTAAAACTAGCAACTTCCTATAGATTTAAATAGTGTGAAGATGGGTTAGGGCTTTCTCTTTTCATTTTTTAATTAAAAAGTAATATTAAGGATAATTATAAAAATAGTTCGCAAGAAAATATAAAGCAAGATAGCAAGAAGAAAAATAGCAACAAAATGAAGACTAGCAGTAGCATAACTAGTTTTTTTGTTTTATTACAACTTGTCAATGGCATATATTTTCAAATGAGATAGCATGTTATATTAAATACTAACACTATGGCCTCGATTCAATAAAGGTAGAAAAAAATTCTCATGGTAGTAAAAAATTCAATTCATGAGAAAAAAGCCTGAGAATTTCACTGTTACTGAATCACTAGATAAAAAGACAATGAAAGTCAATGGCACTTTTTTACTCCTAAGAAAAGTAGAGAACTGTTTACTCCTTTCTACACTTTAGTAAAAGCTGCCATTTACTTTCATTGTCCTTTTTATCTAGTGATTCAGTAACAGTGACATTCTCAGGCTTTTTTCTCATGAATTGAATTTTTTACTACCATGAGAATTTTTTTCTACCTTTATTGAATCGAGGCCTTTGTAAAGAAATGCCAAAACAAATACAATAATATAAAACAGAAAACAAGCAACAATAAAAAAGAAAACATAAACAATTTAAATACCGCACTCTTAAAACACTCTTATCTTAGTACAACTTTATAAAATGGGTGCTCAACGTATCAAACTCCTTTGTCCATAGAGTCCAACAAATATTCATAAAAACAAGACACAGAGCTCCCTTTTCAATAGTGTCCCAAATCAAATGCCTTACAGGTCTTACACCCTTAGTGCATGTACTTCCTGGGTACGGTGCCGATTTCACTCATCCACCACCACATAGATCTTCTTACCAAATTGTCTAAAAAAATGGGCTTATCAGAGGTTAATTCCTCATCACTCCAATGCTTGAAAACGGCCAAAACCGAAAGAGAACTTCTCCACCTCAGCAATGCATAGTCAATAGAAGTGCAGGGACAACGTCTTTCCAGATACTGAATAGGTTCCAGCCCGTGTTCTCAGTATATGGCATGGAAAGAAAAAAGCAAATCTTGCATAATATCTTCAAAACACGATAGTTTAATATTTAAAAATTCAAGGTTTGAAAATACAAGGCTTGTAAAAGTTGCCTAGGCAACGAAACGCGTTGGTGGCGGCGGGCGGCGGACCTTCATTTATTGTACATCTGGCCAGATTGTAACGCAAGGGGAGTTTGGAAAGAACTACCCCTGCTTCTTTTCTACATGTATGATTTTATGCTACAATATGTGAGTGAATTTTTAAATATTAAACTATCGTGTTTTGAAGATATTATGCAAGATTTGCTATTTTCTTTCTATGCCATATACTGAGAACACGGGCTGGAACCTATTCAGTATCTGGAAATACGTTGTCCCAGCACTTCTATTGACTGTATGCATTGCTGAGGTGGAGAAGTTCTCTTTCGGTTTTGGCCGTTTTCAAGCATTGGAGTGATGAGGAATTAACCTCTGACAAGCCCATTTTTTTAGACAATTTGGTAAGAAGGTCTATGTGGTGGTGGATGAGTGAAATCGGCACCGTACCCAGGAAGTACATGCACTAAGGGTGTAAGACCTGTAAGGCATTTGATTTGGGACACTATTGAAAAGGGAGCTCTGTGTCTTGTTTTTATCAATAAAAAATAAAAGCTAAATAAATATGTGCTTAGTGAAAATGTGAAGTTAAAAAAAAATAAAAAAAATAATAAATAAAAATAATATTAAAAAAATAGGAATAAGCATTGTGTATGACTCTTGAGACATATAAAAAAGTGATGAATTCTAGACTAGAGATTAAAGGTTTATTTAAAGTGGACCAAAACCCAACCTGGAGTCTCTGAGATTCTAGGGCAGGCATACTTGCTCCTCCCATGGCATCCAGATTCAGGATGCCCCACTGTGTTAAACCCCGCAGGTCGCCCGAAAACTCCCAGTCCAATGGCACATGGGCAAGCAGTGGCCACATCTCTGCTATCCCTTGCCTGTCCGCGCCAGGCATTTGTGAATGGCTGACATGGGCATGCTCCCTGTTAAAAAGGGTAGCAGGGGATACGGTCACCTACGTGCTGGGATCCGCTTGCTTTAGACAAGCTCTTGGACAAAGAGGAGGGAGCAGATCCTAGCGCGCTGATTGGACGAGAGGCTGCACATGCGCTGTAGGACCGAGGAAGGGTGAGTGAGATTGGCGATCTGGAGGGTTTCACACAGCAGGGCATCCTCGATCAGGGGGCCTCGGGGGCAAGGACCATAACCCAGGATAGTCAAAATCCTGGGTTTTGATCCACTTTAACAAATGCTAGGGCCACATAGTGCCACATAGTGCCAGATGAATGTCAGGTCCCAGTGTAGTCAAAAATCCAGTGCGCCTCCAACAGTGCCAGGTAGTGTTCCATCTACCATCAGCAAATTAATTAATTAATGGTCCAGCACTCATAATAAATCGACAATTTCTATAGCTAAAGGGAAATAGAACCCTATTTTCTAAGAATGGTGCAGCTCCTTTAAATGGAGGTGTTCAGTTTGCCTCCCACAACTATATACAATATATTGAATAAAGGTGCGCACTCTTGTTCAGTAATCAATTCTAAGTTAATTTTAATTTCACATGTACCAATATACATAATACATATATAGTATAACACAGTCCTCTTCAAACACAGTACACTATCGAAGACATAAAATTCATCGAAAAAATATCATGACACACACCTCTAAGTAGTAGTCCATGCTTGTCGAGTTATTGCTATATATCTTATTGTTGTTATATGCACTATTTAGGCACTTTAGCTATATAAATTTATAAGCTTTGTTCGATTTTGTACATAGAGGTGTGTGTCATGATATTTTTTAGATGAATTTTATGTCTTTGATAGTGTACTGTGTTTGAAGAGGACTGTGTTATACTATATATGTATTATGTACAGTATATTGGTACATGTGAAATTTAAATTAACTTAGAATTGATTACTGAACAAGAGTGCGCACCTTTATTCAATATATTCCATCTACCATCAGCGCCAGCAATGGGATGAATGCTGGTGCTGAGTTCCCTAAAGTGCCAGATCAAGACCAGGCGCTCACCCTGCACTGTGTGGCCTTATTCTATACATTCCAATGGTCTGGAATGGTAATAATAATTTGGGGATTTTTGAATAGATTTTTTTCTTTTGTTGGGCTGTTGGTGCATGTGCCACGAGATCCCTGGGCTGTTTGAGACTATTTTTGGATGTCTCTCAAGTGTCTTTCAAGGGTCCCCAATGCAATTACCATTTAAAAAAAAAAATACTGCCCGATCCCTAAAAAAAGGGGGGTTACAACAGGCACTGTGTGCCAGGAATCCTGGTTTTTGAGTGCCCATGGAAACTCTTATTTTGCATAAGTTGTATCTAAGGCCATCATATATTATATATAATTTTACTTATCTAGTATAAAAAAAATTGTTAATTTTTCATTTATCATCATTCCATTCCAGAAGTTTCTCAGTGGTAATGTTTTTTAATGCTCTTTTGGTTGATTTTGACATGGGCAGGCTAATTCATTACTAGCGCCAGGTACCGACAGATGAGCGTCTGTAGCGAGGCACTGAGATTGACCGCTAGTAGTCGCTGTGCTTGCCATGGTTCGCTGTTTCAGAGCGTCCCAGTTGCTGGCCGGCATTGATGAAGATATTGTGTGAGTCGCTATTACACCAGTACAGCGCTGTATGGGAGCGAACGGTAGCGCCAGCTCATTGCGACCGACTCACACCATATTCATTAAAAACATACCCTCACACAGCGCCAGTGCTCAAAATGGGGTTAGTTGTAAAGTCTGCTTTTGAACATGTATCCACTAGTAGCAAAGCGAAAACATATGGAATTACATTATTATTACATTGTAACATGAACACTTTAATACCAGACATGTAAGGACAATTCTGCATAAAAATATTATAAATCAAAAAAAGTTTTTAAAAATGAATTTAAATAGGCCAGGAGAGGTTAAAGTGAAGAAAAGTATTGTCCATTGAAATGTATGGGAAAGCGACAGGTAATTTGTGGCGCTCTGCAAGCCTGAGCGCCAGCGCTCTACTCTGAGCCTTGGGTAATGATGAACGCTACATGGCGTTGTTCCAGTTGCTCACCATAATCAGCTTCATAAATGTGGAATTGCGTGCCGTGCCTGACGTTCACCTGCCGCTACCTGTCGCTTACAAGGCACTACCTGCTGCTATCCCTTCATGAATAAAGCTCGGGGAGGCTGATTCATCATTAGCGGCAGGTAGCGACAGATGAGCGTCTGTAGCAGGCATTTTCAGAGCGCCCGCTAGTAGTCGCAGTGCTCGGACGTGAGTCGCTACTTTATAGTGACTCAGTCGCTGTTCACTAATGTTGAATACATTGTGAGGAGTCGCTATTTGACCAGTACAGCGCTGTATGGGAGCGCATGTTAGCGACTGCTCATAGCGACTGACTCACACCATATTCAGGAAAAAAACAGCCTCACAAATCTGAAAAATACTTGTTTGTAGCCCATAGCACAGGAGGCGGTGTGCTTAAAGTCTGTTTTCCAGCATCTATCAAATAGTAACAAAGCAAAAACATATGGAATTACATTGTAGCAACACTTTAATGCCAGACCTGTAATGTCATTTCTGAAGAAATATTTTAAAAATGTAAAAAATTTTAAAAATGTAAAAAATTTTAAAAAACTGCTTTTTCAATGCCAGAAGAGGTCACAGAATTATTTGTGATCTTTGGGGAAAAAAAAACCCAGTTTAAAGTGAAGAAAAGGATCGTCCATTGAAATGTATGGGGGAGCGACAGGTAGCGAGAGGTCATACCTGGCGCTGTGCAAGGCTGAACGCTGGCGCTGTTCGCAGAGGCTGTGAAAATGATGAATCAGACGCTACATGGTGCTATCCCAGTCGCTAAACAGATTCTGCTTGATAAATGTGGAATTGCGTGCCGTGTCTGGCGTTCACCAGTCGCTATCTGTCGCTACCTCTCATTAACCTCCCTGGCGTTGTGAAATAGACAAATGCAATGGTAACGAAAGCGTTACCATTGCATTTGTCTCTGACACACGGCTCCGCCCCCATGAGCCTCTGCGGCTCACAGAGACGGAACCCGGAAGCGGAGAGGGACGCCGCAGCCGCGGCTCTCACCTGTGATCGCGGCGGAGACATCGCTGGATCGCAGGGAGAAGGTAAGGAGGCTGCGCCGCCCGCTCTTGCTCCCAGATCGATCCCGAGCGTGACTCGGGGTTACCGCCACTTACAGCGCAAATTAACCCCGAGTCACGCTCGGGATCACCGCCAAGGGGGTTAACCAGGCGCTACCTGACACTATCCTTTCTTAAATAACCCCCTAAGAAGACTGTCCTAGGCAAGATGTTGTGGACCAGCAACAAGAAACATGACTGGATGTCCATAGCAAAGGTCATGACCTGGCGCCAAGAGATTCAATCCAAAATTCAAGCAAAATTGTGTCGGTGTAGTCAATAATTCAGCCACATCTATCTGGGGCCTGGACTACCATCCGCCACTTGCAGATCCGCTCTGTTATTGCCTACTCAGTCTTCCAGTCTGTCCTGGACCTCAAAGCCTTGCTGCACCCCACAGAGGCACTTTGGCGTAGTGGTGCAGCTTAAGCATACTTCTGCAGATGTGTGTGACCGAGTCCTCTGTGTTTAACCAAGTTTAGAGACAGATTATAGGCTGGCCTGCAAGCTAACAGGGTTGAGTGCTGTGGCTCCTTTAAGACTTTTGTATCCTAATTGCCCTGCTAACGTGCGCCTCTCAGGTTAGTTATAAAATGGTCTGAGCGGCTGCCACCCCCCTTTGTTTCTTTTGTCCTGGACCTCAGTCTGGCAAATAACTCACTTTCATTCATAATAAACATGTTGTCTAGGGTCGGTCTGTGTTTAAAGTGGACCAAAATCCAGGATCTTCATTATCCCAGGTTTTGGCCTTTCCTCACTGGGACACCCCAGAATGCCAAGCTCACTCAGCTCTCCTTGAGCCCACGAAGCCGATACAATCACTCGTCCAATCAGCTTCTCACATATTAATGTGCAGATAGAGAAACTGAATGGAATACTAGCTGCACTTGCGAGCAGCGTGTGGTATCACTCAACTCCCTTCAGATGTGGGGAGCAATGAACAGCAATGTAAGTGATGTGGGTGTCAGCTTTCAAGAAAGATACGATTATCGGGTGTCCTGGGGGGGTTTCACACAGGGGGAAGGAGTAAACCTGCCTTGGACTCCAGGGAAGGTTATGGTCCACTTTAATGAAATAAGCAGGTCAGTTAGCGAGGTCATCATTTTCCTCCTGCTTTTTGCTGGAGGAAAATGCCACATAAAACAAACACATTTACACACACTTTTCACCCCTAAAAACAAGCCCTAAATTGCCCGCAAATTTGCTCTTGGGAATACATTCCACGCACAAATGTACAAGCAAAAAATGTGTCTCATTAATCGGGAGGAAGGGGAAAAACGTGAGTAAATCATTTTAGCAAATGAAAAGTGTGAGCAAATATTTTGGCACGAGACCGTGAATCGATTCTTATGGGGTTGATTCAGAGCCTGGTGAAGAAACTCACTTCTTTTTTAGGAACAAAATCTGCCATTCACTTTCATTGTCTACTGGGTGTGAATTTTCACCTGGCTCTGAATCAGCCCCAAGGTAGATAATTAAAGTTATAGGCAATTTTTGAGTTTTCTCACCAGGCTCTGCAACGACCTCATGTGGTATAAAAATAGTGTTCATTTTTTATATTCTCACTGTCAGTACTGTCATCTCATCGATATAAAAATGTGTACATTAATATATGGTACTTGTGCTTCTTATCTCAACAGGATCAATTGAGACTCATAGTCAAATATGCACAAAGTAAACCAAACCTTTTCTCAAGACTTTATACTACTGGGGTTTACTGAGGCTGAAAACTATAAACTTCCCTTGTTCTTGCTTTTTCTTCTAATATACCTGCTTACTCTTTCTGGTAACATGTTGATCATTACACTTGTGCATTTTCAATCTTTTCTTCACACACCAATGTACTTCTTTATCACAAATCTTTCCTTTCTGGAGATGTGGTACATATCTACTACAGTACCCAAGCTTCTTTCAATCTTTGCGACTGATGATATACATATCTCATTTCAGTCATGTTTTGCTCAGCTCTACATGTTCCATGGTCTTGGCATGACGGAGTGTGCTCTGTTGGCGGTTATGTCCTTAGATAGATTTATGGCTATATGCAACCCACTTAGATACAGAACTGTCATGCATGAGAAGATATGTAGGTTTCTAGCAGCATTATGCTGGACTTATGGGTTCCTGGCTGCAACGATACCCTTAAGATTTACCCTAAGGGTGTCCTTCTGTGGTTTACGAGCCATAAACCATTTCTTCTGTGACTTAGCGCCATTGCTTAACTTAGCATGTACAGATACCTCAACAAACCGTACAGTGAATGGTTGTGTCATTGGCTTTGCCACTGTGTTTAACTTTATGTTTATCATAATAATGTATGTAAATATTATTTGGTCAATCCTCCAACTCAAGACCAAGTCTGGAAGGATCAAGGCCTTCTCCACCTGTTCTTCTCATATCACAGTGATTGTGCTTATTTATGGCACTGCTTTCACTGTCTATGCTAGCCCTCTAGGAACACACTTTGTAGACTACAACAAGATGTTTGCGCTTGTCTATGCTGTTTTAACACCTCTTCTTAATCCGATCATCTACAGTCTGAGGAATAAAGACGTGAAACTGGCTCTAGAAAAAGTAATAGAAAATATTATACAAGCAATGCAAAACAGGGGGTGGTGGAAAGACCAAAACATCTTATTTTAGGCCAGGTCAACATTTTTATCACATATATTACTTCTTTATCTCATTTAGAGAGCATCCTCATCTCTTAAAGAACACTTCCATCTCGATTACTCCATCTTTAACACACAGTCAGTGTGACTTGCATTGTGGATTTCAACCTGCATCTCAGTGCCTCTTCATTTTTTAGTGCTTGGACACAAAGAAGTGCAGAAATATATTGTTTCTACCTTTTCCCCCAAAAAATGGCCTGTACCTGTGAAGGGGCATTTTTACAGGTGAGGTACATAATTTTTCCCACAAAGTAAGGTTTTTTTTTTCACATTTGGAAAAACATAACCTATAAGCTATGTAAATTCTTTAGCACAGCCTATAGGGCGCTGTTATTTCTAAACTTTTAACAAAACCTTTATTACTTCATGGGAAACATGCTGTACCTCATCTGTCCTACCACAGGTCCAGTTCATTTTTGGTGGAAACCAGTTAAAAAAACTTTTCTTTGCACTTTTTTGTGTCTAAACGTTATAAAGCTCACAGAGATGCAGTCTGCAATCCACACCACAATGCACACTGCAAGTCACACTGGCTTCATCAAATAATTAGCATGACTCCTATTATCTTCCATGATGCAGAACAGGTTAAAGTGGACCAATACCCAGGGGGGATCGGTCCGGGAATCTATAAGATTCCCGGGCCGATCAGATCCCTCCCCGCGGGGCATCCGAAATCGGGATGTCCCGCGGGGTGAAACCCCCTAGGAAGCCCACAATCCTACCTTTTCCACGTTCCAGCGGCGCATGCGCGTCCGCCGCCTCCCGCGCGTCCCTCTAGCAGGGCGCGCTCCCGCGCCGGCCGTTTGTGAATGGCCGGCGTGGGTGCGCTCCCTGTAAGAGGGACGCGCGGGAGGCGGCGGCGGACGCGCTCTGCTTGTCCGGCGCTGCCTCTCGCTTGTCCGCCGGTGGGGATTGGCTGCAGCGGTCACGTGGGAGCGGGGAGAGGTGAGTTTTCGGGGGTTTCACACAGCGGGGCACCCCCGATCGGGGTGCCCCACTGAAGTGGACCAAAACCCAGGATAGTCAAAATCCTGGGTGTTGGTCCACTTTAAATATTACAGACAGGTCATTCAATACTATATACCCTTTTCATAACCCCATGACCCAAGGATATGAATAAGTGTGTTCCCAGACCTAACTATTGATTTACGTTTAAAGATGTTTAATAGGTTGTATAGAGAACTGCCCTATATTTCTGGTGCACATGAGCCTTCTCTGGGAGTTATGCTAATTATTAAGGGAGGCAAGAGTAACTCTGTTTGCTCATTTGGGTGTGAATTTAACATTTTTTTTATTTTCATTGAATCTGGTGCCCGATCGCATCCAAAGGCTGCTGTCCTCCTATCCCCCCCTATATTTCAGGGGATGTCTGCTTGTGGGTACCCATCTTCACATCTGGTGGGAGTGTAGGAAGTTAAAACAGTTCTGGCATAAAGTGTTCTATATGATCAATAGGGTGACAAGTTTAAGCCTAAAGCCTACTCCACATGTGGCCTTACATATAAATCTCTGGGGTACACTAACAATCAGTTAAGCCTTATCAGGCATGTTACGACTGCAGTGCAATAAATACCTGCGCCAGCCTGAAAGAAACCTTTCGTCCTATCAGGTGAGTTAACTACCCAGGACATGATGCTTTGGTGGGCCCCTAGCATTGGCAGACTGGTGATGCCCAGGCTAGCTGGGCCTTGCCAACAGCTGAAGGACCTGAACTGGTGATGGCGAGACCCAGTACCCATAGGTGGGCCCAGATTGGCAGTAGGTACCCCGGGCACTTCATTTTGCACCAGATGCAATGATGGTTTCACAGGGTGGGACAAAGATGCCAGCATCTTGTTTCCCCCGCAGGGCTCTAGATACTGTTGGCACCAGGAGGGAATATCTTAATATATTTAAATCGGTCCTTCACTCTGAATAAGAGTCTATCTTATACGTTTCCCACACCCTGTATATACAGATTGCTCACATTAAAAATCATCCTACCTGCATCTACTGCAAATTATGAGTCATTAAACATTCAAGATGGCGGCTCATGGGACATCAGGCAGCCTGCAAACAGGAAGTGGCTTCTGACTGTGCTGCTCTGCATTCTGAGATTGCTGACCTTTTCCTGACCCCAGCTCTGCTCTGTCTGAGCAAAGCACAGCTATAACCCGCCCCCCTGTACTTTATCCCACACTCCTCTTCTTGGGGTGCACTTTGGATGTATATCACTTATTTTGAGAGTTCTATACTTTATATGCTATGATAGTTTGCTGTATCTTCTTTATAAAAATGCTATCCCTAACATCATGAAAAACAAAGATCTATTCCCTTTCCCAGATATGCTGCGCTCCCTGACTACAAACCATGAATTTCCACAGGGAAGAAGAAATAAAAGTCTAGCTAAATACCAAAAAGCCAACCACACCAGAATAACCCACATATGGTCACCAACAACAGGTCTATTATTATCCGAAAACACACAGGAATTTACACTGATCCGGCATCAAATCTGTAGCTACATCAAAACCTTATTCCTCCCTTTAGTACCATTCAAACCCACAACAATACAGGAGATTTTTTTTAACGAGCGAACAAAACCAAACACATTATCTTACTATTATGAACAAATAAGAAAAACAACAATGTCTATAACACCAGACTACACAGAAAAATGGGAAGAAGATCTAAAAATAAAGATTGAAGAAGCAGAATGGGAGGGCATATATTATTCAATCCTGACGATCCAACCACCTTTAAAAATGTTTTTGTTTAAAATTTATTTCACGTTATTATTATACCTCCGACTGCAACGACAGATTCCCCACCTACAACTGCTGGTGGTGTAACCAGGCATATGCCACGATAATGCACCTTTGGTGGGACTGCACCTATATTAAAGCAATATGGCAGGCAACAATAGAAACCCTAGAAGATATAATAAAAGATACGATATCCCTAACCCCTATACAGGGCTTGCTGAACCTCCTTTCAAATAATTGGCCTCCAGACACAAAAAAAGTGGCATCACTGCTCATCTGGGCAACAAAAAAGGCAACTGTACTAAGATGGGCCAAGCCCACGCCACCCGATAAAAAACTTTGGTACAAAACTTTAACAACAGAACTTAAAAATGAACTGGCACTGTCAACATGTGTTAAATATACTGAACTACTTAATCGTCTTGTTTATAGCGACTCAGTCGGTTTGCCGTAATGTTGAATATTGGGTGAGGAGTCGCTATTTGACAGGTTCCGCGCTGTATGGGAGCGCATGATAGCGATTGGCCCTAACGACCGGCTCCCACCATATTCATTAAAAAATCACCCTCAAAAAATTATTGCGCTGTAAAATGCATGTTTAAACCCCAGAGCGCTGGCCGCGCTACACAGTTAAGTTCAATCGGGAATCAATTAAAACATTAGACATTAATAATACAGATTTCCACAGCAAATTAAATTAGTCCGGCGCAGGGAGTCCAAAAAGCTGTGTCAGTGCAGCCTCACAAATAGCCAATGGATAAAACTATGTGATTACATAGAACTGACTCCGCGGGACAACAAAGCGTTAAATGTCTCTGTAAACTTCACCAGCAGTGCTCGTCTCATAACACGTGACCCAGCCACCAGTATTAGATTGCACGTACCAGATAGAGATTTAAAAAAGGCCCATCAATATTAATGTCGGCTCCTCACAGGTACAGTGATCCACAATAAAATCTCGGTCCACCAAATTATCCTCCGTTATCTCAAATATATTTCCTCAATAATTTCCAATATGTAAAGGGAAGATCAAAGTGCAAACATAGCATAATACCGTTTTCCAAATGATTAAGAATTAAAAACTTTATTGCGCTTACCCTCCAACAGGCTTAAGTATTCATGTAAAAAACAATCCAGCAGAAATCACAGCTATTATCTTCCTATGTTCCTCCTTGGATCGTCCAAACGGGATAAAACAACCTCACCACCCCGGCCGTGGGTGATGCAGGTAAAAGTGAAACCGCTGCTACTAACAGTCAGATTGAACATGATGACGCAGTGGAGGGTCCCGCCCAACACGTTTCGTCGATTCTGACTTTCTCATTAGGCGGAATCGACGAAACGCTTTGGGCGGGACCCTCCACTGCGTCATCACGTTCAATCTGACTGTTAGTAGCAGCGGTTTCACTTTTACCTGCATCACCCACGGCCGGGGTGGTGAGGTTGTTTTATCCCGTTTGGACGATCCAAGGAGGAACATAGGAAGATAATAGCTGTGACTTCTGCTGGATTGTTTTTTACATGAATACTTAAGCCTGTTGGAGGGTAAGCGCAATAAAGTTTTTAATTCTTAATCATTTGGAAAACGGTATTATGCTATGTTTGCACTTTGATCTTCCCTTTACATATTGGAAATTATTGAGGAAATATATTTGAGATAACGGAGGATAATTTGGTGGACCAAGATTTTATTGTGGATCACTGTACCTGTGAGGAGCCGACATTAATATTGATGGGCCTTTTTTAAATCTCTATCTGGTACGTGCAATCTAATACTGGTGGCTGGGTCACGTGTTATGAGACGAGCACTGCTGGTGAAGTTTACAGAGACATTTAACGCTTTGTTGTCCCGCGGA
Organism: Gastrophryne carolinensis; assembly: GCA_027917425.1. Classification (NCBI taxonomy): domain Eukaryota; kingdom Metazoa; phylum Chordata; class Amphibia; order Anura; family Microhylidae; genus Gastrophryne; species Gastrophryne carolinensis. The sequence goes on from CM051244.1 coordinate 139,407,471, forward strand.
GTCAGTTCTATGTAATCACATAGTTTTATCCATTGAATTTTGTAATATGAATACATTAATATCAGACCTGTAATATCAATTCTGTACCTTCTTTTTACCTTAAAACAATTATCTAAAATGGCAGAAGTGGTCACAGAATTTTTCACATAAAAAAAAAAAAAAAACAACTAATAACAATTAATTATGAATATTTAAAGATTGTTCCATTGAAATGCATTGGAGAGCGCCAGGTAGCGAGAGGTCATACCTGTCGCTGTTCAAGGTCGGACGCTGGCGCTGTGGGCTGAGGCTGGAATAATGATGAATGAGTGGCTATATGGCGCTATCTCAGTCGCTAAGCAGGATTGGCTTGATAAATGTGTGATTGTGGTGGGGAGCCGGCGTTCTCGTGGCGGGGCCCGTCATTACCGGCCACTCACCAGTCGCTACCTGTCGCTATTCCTTCATAAATAAGGGCCTAAACCAAGAACAGTTAAATTAAAATGGGAGGGAGGACGGGGGGGGGGGGGGGACGGGAGGGATGACGGGGGACCTAGAGGGGGAAAAAAATGGGAAAAAAAAAAATCTAAATATATTAAAAACCACGGTGTTGATATAAATACGCTTAAGGGCATGAAACATATAGAAAGGTATAAGGGTGTATATTTATCCATACAAAGATATTCATAGATTTATAAGCAAAGTTTACATCCCACAATGACGAAATAAGTACCTCCACCGGATAGTGTCATGATCTGACACAGACGATATCTGTAATCAACAATGTGTGCAAGGAGACACAATATCTGAGTGGGAAAAAAATGCTAATAAAGAATAATTGTAAGTCAAAAACTTTTTTGCAAGTTTCTGTTCATAAAAGTAAAAAACACTCAGGTTGCAATTCACAACCAAAAGCCAGAGTTAAAATAATTTCACAAGAAAATTAGCATGATTCCCCATTAATAGCAGTATAGAGTATGTGATGCTTCTGAAACAAGATGGCGGCGCCAATATCCTAGAGTCCTGAACAGAGTTGAAGCCCAGGGCGGGAAAAAATAATAAGTAAGCGACTAGAAACTTTAAACATATTAAATTTATATTAAATTTAGATGCTTAAGAATAGTTTTTTAAGGGTTTGGGCTTTTCAATAAATGATGCTGAAGGTCCGGCTTCAATCTCTCCATCACCATAAGCCAGCTGTTAGCTATTTACATTTTGATAGTAGGCTCATAATGGCTTTACAATTTATCACAGCATAATTAAAACAATTTTGATACATCAGCTGCAGCCTAGCTATGATACAATGTAACTTTTACCAGGGAGCTGGCAAGCTTTTCAGTATGACTAATTTGGCCTGTTACATTCACAGCAGGAGAGAGAGATAATACAACCTAATTTTTTAAACTCCCAATTAGAGATGAGTGAACTTCTTGAAAGTTCGATTCTGGCGATTTGCCCGAATTTCCCCAAGAAATTCGGGTTCGCCCGAATCGAACTTTCACGAATCGCTCATCTGAAAAAAAAAATGCCGGCATGGTGGGAGCGGGCAGGCCGGCTACGCCTGTCAGCGGGCCGCCGCCGGCCCGCTGACAGCGTAGACGGCCTGCCCGCTCCCACCATGCCGGCATTTTTTTAAAAAGCAAACACTTACCTGCATGGTCGGAGCATGGAGGCCGACGCCGCTCTCAGCTGTCATCAGAGGACGCGTCATCAGAGGGCGCCTGAGAGCGGCGCTGGCCTCCACACTCCGACCATGCAGGTAAGTGT